>CM053572.1:9535791-9788225 GCA_028646485.1 Cryptoprocta ferox
TAGTATGTACCAGGAATTCATCAAGGGATGGGGGGCACAGAGAAAAACAAAACTAAAGTGCCCTTATGTGATGAGTTAAGGAAAGCATTCTAGAGCGAGGGACTGGTTTTGCAAAGTAATTCCAGACAGGAATTGTATGTGGAGACTGGAGAAGCCAGTGACTGGGAAGCTGTATTGGAAAGGTGGTCCAGAAGAAACAGTTCAAAGAGAACTGCACAGCCAAGAGGCGACCTTGTAGCCATCCTGGAGAAGTGTGGTCCATGCAGAGAGAACAACTAGTGCCAGATCAAGGTTCACGGTAGCACTATTCCCAGAAGCTGGAAGGTGGAAGCAAGTCAAGTGTGTATCACCTGGTGAATGGATAAAGAAATGGGGAGTATCCCATGCTAGGAAGTACTACTCACTGAGGAGAAAAGAAAAGAGGTAGCTGGGTAGCTACCTGGGTGGCTCAGTCTGGTAAGCGTCAAACTCCTATACCTTGAGATCATGACTTGAGCTGAAGTCAGATGCTTAACCCACTGAGCCACCCAGGCGGCCCCTGATGCCTTTTGCTTTATATGCGAGAAGGGTCTCATCTGGGGCTATGGGCTGGCTGTGTTGTGTGTCCTCCCCATAGTGGGGGTGAAAGTTCTTCTGTCTCCACCCTTCCTCCAGGCTTGCTGGCAGGAAAGGCTCTTGCCAGGGACTGCATACTTGACATGGGCGTAGATTTTCTGGCCATTCCATACTAACACTCTAGCCTGCACTTGACCTTGATGAGTTTCTTTAAAACGTCAGCTGATTTCGGGGTGTCTGTGTGGCTCGGTCGGTTAAGTGTCAGACTTCGGCTCAGGTCATGATCTCACGGTTCATGGATTCGAGCCCTGCGTCGGGCTCTGTGCTGACAGCTTAGAGCCTGGAGCCTGCTTTGGATTCTGTGTCTCTGTCTCTGTCTCTCTCTGCCCCTCCCCTGCTCGTGCTTGTGTCTCTCTCTCTAAAATAAACATAGAAAAATAAAAAAAAGCCACGTAGAATGTCAGCTGATGTCTTCTTAGGTGCTTGTTTGCCAGTTACTTCTTCCTGCCAAGTTCTGTCAAGAGTGAACCTTCTTGACCTTTCTTGGAAGGACTTGTTGCTTTCTAGAATCTTGTTCATATTGTTGCCTAGCATGGTCAGCTCCCGCAAAGTTAGGACTTCCTAGGTTATCTGTCTTTTTCTTATTGTCAGGCTGTTCACTTACAGATTTCTGTCTTCTAAGTGTAGATGAAACAGTCTCTATATTTTTAGTTTGTACATAGTCAAATGAATCCGTTTTTTCCCTTTTATGGTTACATTTTTAGGAAAGAAGAAAATTTCCTCACCAAATTCTATATGAATATTCATCCCTACATTTAAAATTTATTTCATCTCTCTTCATATTTAGATCTTTAATGTATGTGGAATTTACACTAAGGTAAGATTCAAAGAAGATAATCTTCTCCACCCCCCCCCCAAATGATTGGTTTTTAAACCCAACTTATTATATAATCTATCCTTTTCCTTTTTACTTGAAATTGTTCCTTTATCATATACTTAACTTTCTATTTGTTTCTTATTTCTATTTATGGATTTTTCTATTCTGATAGATTGCCCTGTTTTCTGTTCTTTCACTGTGCCACTCAGTTTTAATTACTGTAGCTTTAGAATATGTTTTAACCGATGGGATAATTCTACCCTCATTACTCAACTTTAAAGGAAAAAAGATCAGGTTTACTCTTGCCTTTTTCTCCCCCTCCCCTCAATCATTGTCTTTCAAGTTTTTATGAGGCTCCTATTGGAATTTTGATGGTGTTGGGTTTAAATTTGACAGCAGTTCATTGAGGAAATAACCTATTTAAAACAAAGATTTTCTATTCAGGAATGTGGTGCTTTTATTCAACTCTTATGTCTTTAAGCAAAATTTTATCAATATGTCTTTATATAATTTTTTGTTTACTGAATAAGATTCCTTCTGTATTTCCTGACTATTGCTGATATATAAGAAAATTTTAATAGGAATAAGAGCTAACATATTTAACTCTATTCACATGCCAAGTTCTATAGCAAAGAATTTTGCATAATGGTACCATTTAATTCTGGTAATACTCTCGGAAATTTGGCATGTATTTATGTCTGTTTTGCATATAAAGAAACGAAAGTTAGAAAGAAATAAATTGTGTGATGTTACACACAAATGTGTGTCAGACTTTGGATTTGAAAAAGCAGTCTGACTTTAGTATAATTTTTTATGTTTATTTATTTATTTTTACTTTTATTTGTTGTTTATTTCTGAGACAGAGAGCACGAATGGGGGGGGGCAGAGAGAGAGGGAATCACAGAATCCGAAACAGGCTCTAGGCTCTGAGTTGCCAGCACAGAACCCGATGTGGGGCTCGAACCCAGGAACCTGCGAGGTCATGACCTGAGCCAAATTTGGATGCTTAACCGACTGAGCCACCCAGGTGCCCACATTTATTTATTTATTTATTTTTGAGAAGGAGAAAGGGAGGGAGGGAGAGAGGAAGAGAAAACAAGCAGTGGAGGAAAAGAGAGAGAATACCAAGCAGGCTTCATGCTGTTAGTGCAGGTCCGAAGTGGGGCTCTTGGGGCTCCAACTCAAAAACCATGAGATCATGACCTGAGCCAAAATCAAGATGGACACTTAATCGACTGAGCCACCTAGGTGCCCCTAGCGTGATACTCTTATTCACTTTATCTTTTTATTTTTATTTTTATTTTTAGTTTATTTATTTATTTACTTAGAGAGCATGCAGGGGAGGGGCAGAGAGAGGGAAATATTGAAACCCAAGCAGGGTCTATAGTGTCAGCACAGAGCCTGATGTGGGGCTTGAACTCATGAACTGTGGGATCATGACCTGAGCCAAACTGAAGAGTTAGACACTTAACAGACTGAGCCACCCAGGTGCCCCCATTTGTTCTAATATTTTATGATGATGATTAATTTTCTGAGTTTTTCAAGGATAGTCATATCTGAAAACACTAACTTTTGTGACATTATAATATTACAGTTCTCTTGATCTCAGATTCTATTTTTATTTGTTAGACTTCAAGTGTTAAATGGTAGTGGTAGTACTGTAGAAATTAATTGTCAAAAAAACATAAGACTGGGAGTCCACTCTTGGTCAGCATTCTTAATTTATTGGAAGGTGATTGGTATATTCAGGTATTTTAATTCTTCCTGAGCTAGTTAGGATAATGTATACTTCCTACCTAGAATATCCTGTTTGCCATTTTAGATAATAGTCTCTAGAGAATATAAAATCTATATTTCTAAGGTTATATTTCCCTTCTCCTTCTTACTTTGTCTTTTCTAAATATGCATTTTTTTTCAAACCTACAACTCTGAAGTTTATTAATGTACTCTACTGTTGTAACTTGAGACTTAGATGTAAGCTGAAGGTAATAGTATTGAACCCACCGTACTGTCTTGAGGCTTTGATGAGATCGTCAGTACAGTTCTGAACATATTCGGTTGCATGGTTAGTGCTTAAAAAATACCGATGATTATTACTGGGTCCTGTTTTAAGCATATAAATTGCCCTTTTCCACTTTACGCTAATATTATAGCTCGTTTAAGCAAACATTTGAGGTTCATGCCTGTTTAAGGCCGTTTGCTTGTTTGTCTCTGAGTGTGCATTCACCACACCCTACAAGTTTAATTTTGAGGGTTAACATTAAAGTTAACAGTCTACAATCAAAATTTTAATTTCCTTTTTGGTTTAATAATTACTTAAAATAATAGTTTTGAGAGATTGGAGTTTGCTTTAATTTTTAATTAGTATGTGTTTCTTATTTCTAACTTTACGGTATTTAAAAAAAGATTTTTAATGTTTATTTTTGAGAGAGAGAGAGAGAGAGAGAGAGAGAGAGTACAAGCAGGAAAGGGGCAGAGAGAGAGGGAGACACAGAATCTGAAGCAGGCTTCAGGCTCTGAGCTGTCAGAACAGAGCCCAACATGGAGTCCACCGACTATGAGATCATGACCTGAGCCTAAGTCAGACACTTAACCGACTGAGCCACCTCTGTGCCCCTACTGCATTTTTTGTTAAGGGACATGGACTATTCTGTTTTTACTATGAGGGATTTATTGAAGTTTTATTTTGTGAGACTTTATTTTATTTATTTCTTAAAATAATGGCAAAAAATATTCTTCTGCTTGAATGGTACCAAATATCAGATTTACTGATGATAATAAATAATTATACAATTAATGATTAATTTCTCCATTCTCTAAAGCTAAGGAAATGATTTCAAACTCTGATAGCTGAGATAGTAATTAGGTCTGGCTGCAGTAAGGGTATAGAACATTATTAAAAAACAAACCATGGAAGAGATTTTGGTGTGAACAAATCCTAGATTTATAAATGGACTAGGATAATGGGGAGAAGGTGCAGACAATATTAAAATGTTTTTTTTTTTTTTTCCAAAAGGTGTAATAAGCTTTTTGTGTCATGGGTCTTTAGTCACCTTTGGAAACTTTCTTCTACTGTATCTGTGAATATCGTTTTTGTTGTACCTGTTCCATTATGCTCTTGAGGAAGCCATATTATCCATATGTTCAATATTCTCTATCTCTGTTTCTCTCTCTCTCTTTTTGAGAGACAGCATATACTAGTGGGGGACAGGGGCAGAGGGAGAGAGAGAGAGAGACAGAGAGAGACAGAGAGAGAGAATCTTAAGCAGACTCCATGATCAGCACAGAGTCTGATGCATGACTCAGTCTCATGATCTTGAGATAATGATCTGAGCCAAAATCAAGAGTCAGATGCTTAACTGAGCCACCTAGGTGCCCCTCAATTTTATTTTTCTATCTTTCAGATCTCTGAGTTTTCTGTCTTGATTCGTTTAAGCATTTTGGGAAATTAACTTGAAGTATTTCATATATGTCTTGGATTTGATTTTTGACAAAATGTCTCCCTATTTGCTGACTCCAAAATGATTCTAAGTATTTCCGCTTTAAGACATGAGTTCCTCAGGAAACTTTCTTTCTTCATTAAAATGAAAAAATTAAAATTTTTCCCCTCAGCTTTATTATTTTTCAGTAGCTTTATTGGGAGCATGCTGGTTTGTTGAAATTGTCATCTCCATGCTGCAGAATATTTTTCAAAGCACTTTTTTCATCTTCACTTCATCTTCCCATTATTTCTTCTCCTTTGCTTTGTACTAGATTTTAAGATGTCTGATGTTCCTTTTTGTCCTTTATCTACACTTGAAGAAAATGAAGATTTTGGTATCTGTCAACACACAGCATATGTGGCTAACGCCATTCTTATTTAAGTTGTTCTCCTAAACTTACAGAGCACACTGTTGGGGGACAGGTTGATGGGTAAAACTTCTGGTCCAGTGCCTACTTCACATGGGAACCTGTATTCCATGGAGGTACAAGCTATACAGAGGGCTCCCTCCTACCTAAACAGTGGTGTGTAGAGGAGAATTTTTTTCTCTCTGCCACTGTCAGAATAGCCACTTCATACATTTGATTTCCTTTATAAAATATATACCTTATTGCTCATGCTGCTCCAGATGTTCATAGATAATAGGCTACTCCCTGGTTTGCCTGCATAATTCTTCTCCCACCTGCTGACTATACCTAGTATTAATCAGTTGTGCTTATTCTAAAACCTGTTAATTCCAATTATTTGTGATTAAAATAATGTAATCTAATTGACTATCTTACAGAGTGATAGATAGGTTTGGAAATAGAGTATTTCCTATCAGCTATATGTTTGGAAGGGTAAACTGCTAGTGAATAATGCTGCCAACTAGATCTCAACAAGAACACGGCAAAAGATGGTAACATGTTGCTTTTGTGAGAACCTTGAGCTTTAGAGTGTTCCTTAAAGAACTAAAATGTGAAAATACAGTTGATGAAATGATTCTAAGAAAGATGAGAAGGAACTTTAGTCAGTGGACTCCTTACCAAAGGAAAGCCTTGGTGTACCGTATCAAAATACAGGTATTTGAGAATTACTTGTTTATGTTTAAGGTGAAATGCTTTAATCCATGTTTCACTTGTCTAGTTTTCTGCTTTCACCAAAGAATAGACCAGATTTTACCAAATGATGAGATTCTGCACATAATAGCTGGTTGCTGTCATTAGCTTCTACCAAGCATCCCTTTGTCTCCTCCCATGTATAGCGTTTTGTTCGTGGGTTTAATGTCAAGATTGCAAAGCCCTGCTACTCATCTGCCACTCTATTCTCTGCCTTGCATTTTCTGTGATTTGGGAGAGCTTAATAAATGTCATGTGACCTATTGAAAGAAAAAAAGTGTAGGTTAAGATGAAAACACAGGTGCACTTGCTCCTAGACACACGCATCCACAGGGAGACTTCTTGTAACCATTATTTTCCCCAGCTATCACTTAGTTGGGAAAAAATGAAAGGTACAACCCAGGGTTTCTTGAAAATCTTTGGAGGCAAACTTTGTGGGATATTGAAAATGAATGAACTCCCACAAAGGGCAATGCAGTGGGAGTTCTGCTTTCATGCTGTAAACTCATTTGTCAAAATAATAGATGCTGTGTCTACATGGATGACCTATGTGGCCTGTCATTAACTTGGTTTGATTAGACAGCTAAACTGTTTTGTAGACTGTGAGGAAAATTGTAAATAAAATTGGTGGCTTAAACGTATGCATGTGGAGAGATAAAAAATGAGTTCTCAGAATCTAAATGGATTGAAATAATTTCAGATACATAGAGCTACAGAAGAAATTAGAATTATCTTTGGGCGTCTTTGTGCTCTGATAACAACCACTTATCTGTGTACGTGGAGAATTTGCTAGAACATTAGAGGGTGCAACTTATATAATAATACTGTGTAAGGAGTTGCTCCTAACAGCTGATGATATCTGTTAATTTTCTTGGTTATTTTAGGAACAGACTTAATAAGAGTTCATTGTTAAAAAGTAGTAGGGATAAAATAGATCCTATATGTATGCTTTCAAATACTTGCTGAAATTACGGAAGCTGACTTGAATTGCATCTTCTCCTTGGCAAATGGCAGTTGGATTCATTGTAGAGGATACTCACATCTTTTTCTTGTTATAAATGATGACAATGGGCCTGTTTTCAGTGTGTCTCTGTTGGTTGCTATAGTTTCCTGGGATACAATGACTCCCAGTTACCATGGGCACACCACTGGCTAGGGCTGAAATGCTCTCAGTCAGGATGCGACTGCCTATATGGGAGTAGAGTCTGCTGAAAACCACATTAGTGGACGTTGCAAAATGGAAGCATTAGAAATAATAAAATAAAAGCACGGACATGTCTTGGCCAGAAAAGGCATAATGTTAAAAGGCAGCTAGTTGTAGACAAGTGGAAATAGTACCAAAATCCGTAGAGAAAGCAGAGAGGGAGATGGACAGAGAGGAAAGGAGACAGGGCAGGAGATTCAGGAGGTAGGGGGAAAAGTTAGGGACGTTATTAACTAATTTGGATCACATAGGTGGAACAGAAAGTTTTAGAAAGGGTTTTATGAGAGATGCTCTGACAGCAAGGGCACTGGTTATGTCCTTTTGTTTTGCAATGACTACAGTTTATGATACTCTTTTACCTCTTTCTCAGTGTGTTATCAATTAAAAATAAACCATATTACTGGAGAATTCATGATCTTGAGGGCTCTTGACTTTAGCTTTAAATCAAGTCCTCCTCTTCTCTACAGATTTCCATGCTAACACTTTTTTGTTTCATATGTGGATTTATTTCATTAGCCTATTCTTTCCCTCTGTATGCCACTTTCCCAGGTCTTCCCTTTCAGCTTGTTTCCATTACCACCATTTCCCCCCGCTGATGTGGAAAAGAGTCACCACTATTGCTAGATAAGAGAAAGAAATAGGGTGTAAAAATAGTTGAAATGAGGGAAAAAGGACTCTTGGCAGACATAATATTATTCATAGAACACTCCACATAATTGAGTGACAAACTATGTAAAAGATCAGGAGAACTTAGTAAATTAGCAGGTGTTGCAAAGCAGTCAATAAAAATCAATAGGTATCTTGCATATGATCAATGGTCAGTTAGAAAATGGAACTGAAGGAAAAGTCTTACTTCCAAAAGCAACCAAAAAGGTGAAATGTTTATATATAGATTTGATGAAAGTGGTGGTGAGCTATGAAAAACCTATTTTAACCTCAAAGTGTGTCCACTTTGTCTAAATGAGTCTGTATATTCATCCAATCCCTATAAAACCTCCTACAGTCTTTTTTCCCAGAACCTGAAAAAAAGTACTTCAATTTATCTTGAAAAGTAAAAGAGGCAACACCAGCTAGAGAAATCCTGAGGGGAAAAAACTACAAGAGAATAGCCCTAAAAGATACTTCAGAGAGTAATGATGAGAAATATAATTGACATTGTGGAAGAAACAAACAGATCAAAGAAATAAAATAGAGAATGTTAACTGGAATAGGATCAATAGTAAAAAAGTAACTGAAATCCTAGGGAATCAACATGAAGAAGTTTCTTGCTTTTGCTCACTGTTTATTTGGGGTTAGTGGAGGACGAGGTAGTCTGTCAGGGATACTGGCCTGATACTGGCCCCTATAAGTCCTAGCAGCAGAGTGAAAGAGCTTGGGGAATAGCACATGATTATTCTCCCTTTCTCATTCTGAAAATGGAGTAGTTAGGTCAGATGTGGCCTTGCCTAACTGCAAGGAGACTGGAAAGTCCTGGCTTCGGTATACCCAGGAGATACCAGGAAAGTCTGTGATAGAGGGTCAGAAGTACTTTCCAATACATGCGGGAATAAGGTTGGCAATACAGGTGCTACTCAGATCTCTAGGAAAAAAAGGATACTACTCAGTGGTTTTGATTGAAAAAAATTAAGCGATGGTGTGACAGGAAGAGAGGGTGGCAATATTCCTTCCCCCTATACCAACAAAAATTGCAAATGGGGAAAAAAGTGGAAAAGAGAGGAATTTCTAGAAGGAAGAAAGGACACATTCTAATCATGGGAGGCAGAGGACTTTATACTCAGGACACAAGAATGTGTAATGAAAAATAGGAATTACATAAAAGAAATGGGTGAAAGTTACCAACAGGCAACTTGGAAAACAAAAAAAAGAAGGTCCCATTTCAAACTCACTCATAGTTCAAATCAAAACAAGAATAAAATAGCTTTTTCCCCCCTTTTCAAAAACATGGAAAATTGGAGACAAAGGCCTGGCAAGTATTTGGAGAAATGTGCACATTCATAGGTCATTGTTGGATGTATATATTGGTAAAAGCATTTCTGTTTATTTTTACTTATTTTTGAGAGAGAATGAGAAAGCATAATTGAGGGAGGGGCAGAGAGAGAGGGAGGGGGAGAATCATTAGCAGACTCCACACTGTCAGCACAGAGCCTGGCATGGACTCGAACCTGCAAACTGTGAGATCATGATTTGACACAAAGTTGGATGCTTAACTGCCCCTGTTTATTTATATAGGAAATAAAAATGCATATACTGGCAGAGGTGTTAGGAATTTACCCAATGGACATATTTGTAAAAAGTTTCCCAGTGGACCAAAATCATTGAAGTCCATGGTATGACCAAAGCTGATAAAGCATCCCTCAGGGGGAAAGGGATGAATGAAATACACTTTACTATAGATCTGTACATGCTGATATGTAAATATCTTAAAATGACATGTTTACATGGAAACTCAATGTATGGAAGATGATGAAGAGTATTTTGATTAAATATGTGCGAGTATATTTACATAGATAGGTGAACTATTTATCTCTGTATATTTTCCTGCCTTTTAACTTAGAAAGAATTCAAAGAATCTTAATAGGGGTGATTGTTTTGGGGAAGGTCCTCTGGGGTACTTCTGTGGGCAGTGAAGATTTTCCTTTTTTTAAACTGATTTTACTAACCATATACATGAACTATTTTTTTAATTTAAGTTTTTGAGAGAGCACAAGTAGGGAAAGGGTAGAGAGAGAGGGAGAGAGAGAGAATCCCAAGCAGGCTCCACACTGTCAGCACAGAGCCTGGTGCGGGGCTCGATCTTATGACCCTGAGATCATGCCGATCATGACGTGAGCCCAAATCAAGAGTCGGATGTTTACCCAACTGAGCCACCCAGGCACCCCCGTATGAACTAAATTTTATGTCACACCGAAGCTTCTGTGGTAATATTATTTTTGTGTACTTTTCCATATTTAACAAACGAAACAAACAATTTCATGTGTCTGTGAAATAACCCCTACAAACTTGTTCCAACATTGCTTTTCAAATACAATAGGCAAATAGGAAGAAAGTAAGGTGAAAATAAAAACTGAAAAATTGCCTTGTGATGGATTGAACTCTCCAAGTCGTGAATCTCCTTTCTCCCTGAGTATTTTCTTGTTGCTTTCACAGCTTTACTGAGGTGACGTTGATGGCATCCTAGACATATTTAGAGTGTACAGCATGCTAATAGGCATGGTGGTAAAATGATGACCAAAGTCATGTTAATTAACATACCTCTCATGTCACGTAGTTACCATTGTTTTGGTGTATGTGCTGATAATACTTGAGCTCTATTCTCTTAGCAAATTTCAGGTGTACAGGACAGTCCTTGAGTTGCTATGCTGTGGATTAGATTCCTGAACTATAGTCCTCTTAGAACTGGAAGATTGTGTCCATTGATTAGCATCTTCCTTTTCCTCCACTCCCAGGCCCTGGCAACACCTTTCTACTCTTTTGTTTCTATGAGGCAGAGAGGGAGACACAGAATCTGAAGCAGGTTTCAGCTGTCAGCACAGAACCCAGTGTGGCGTTCAAACCCACGGGCAGTGAGCTCAAGTCAGACGCTTAACTGACTGAGTCGCCAAGAGCCCTGGAAGGTGATTTCTTTTTTTAAAAAACACTATTTCCTGTTGATTCCAAGAAATCTCAATAATTGCTCTATTTCAAGCTGACAATTCCTTGGGTTTACATCTTGATGAACACGGATTTTTAACATCTAGTTCAGCAGAGTGATTCACAGATATGTACATATTCAAAGAGGTCTGTTAGGATATTTATCGATGTATTATTTGTAAGAGCTCGATGACAGAAATACCACAAATGTTCCTTTGTCAGCCACAGGTGAAATAAAGCCTCGTATATCCCTAAAATGGACATCTGGCAGAGCTTTGGAGAATGAAGCCGGTGTAGGGACTTAAATATATCAAGATAATATCACTTTGTGGTCGTGGGGTGGTGGGGAGCAAGTGAAGGAAAGAGTGTGCAGTGTGCTACCTTCTGTTTAAAATAAAATTATACCTTCCATGCATGCATGCAGGCAGGCAGTGTGGGGTGTGTGTGTATGTGTGGTCTTACTCTGCGGGAGCGTGTAAGTCACTGATAACGAGGCATTGCTCCGATGAGAGTTGAATGAAAATCGAAGAGACGTACTTTGTTTTGCTTTTTTATATTGTTTGCATTTTTTTGGCCACGTAAACTATTTTTAAAAAGTGGACCAACCAGCCAATCAGACACATTGTATTCTACGTTCATTACCTAAGGCATATGAGCAAACAATTAACATAAATACACCTTACTGTTGTCAGTCGTGGCTTTCGTTAACTCTCTGTAAATGGTGATACTTATGTTTGTATTGGGTGGGAAGTCATGATCTTCATGATGGTGGAATATTAGTCAAATATCCTTTTTTAAACTCAGTTCTCTGATAAAAGAAATACCATGGACAAATAAAACCCACGAAAGGGTGGAAGGGGCTGTTGAGATAGAACCAGGGCGTTTCCTAGCATCTGTGATACACCCTTTGCCAGCTCTTAACATCAGCAAATCATGCAGGTTATTATCAGCCTCTTACCTCTAATGCGGGCATGGAACACGTTGCCACCTCACAGGATTCATGTGTGCTATTTGTCAAGGGCAATAGATACCTGTATGAAGGGGCTGCTCTAGTTCAGTGTAAGGAGGAGGTACTGAAGTTACTTTAACGGCAGTAGGGTGGGTGCTCTAGAGATGGGCATAGAAGATAGAAATGAGGCTGTGAGTTGTGTCTTAAGGTCAGGTAGCCCTGTACTCTGTTACAACATTGGAAGAGGGATGGAACGGCTGTTGAATAAAAACCGAGGCCATACGGTCCTTGAAGGACTTGGAGGTCTGCCTCCTGGAGGCGGAGATAAAAAGTTGCGTGGCAGCAAGGTGTCCATTCGCAAATCACTTCCCCGTGGATGGAAGATGGAGGTGTAGATCCAGACAGGAATGAAACTCCCTTAAAAGTCAGCTACTGCTGATTTTGTTTAACTTCGTAACCCACTGCTATTTAATTTCAGTTTTAATTACAGTGGAAATTAAAAAAAAGCAAAACAAATTAGCTTTCAAAAAATTATATACACACACTCACACACACACACACTTTGCCGTGACCAAAGAGTTTGCTGGAAAGAGATAATGGCACTAATTACCTTTTTGCTGTACTTGTCACATCATGTTTAGCTTTCCCTTTGGCAATGACCTTTTGTTCAACGGCTCTGGAAAATAAGATGATCTGGCCTACTTTAATATCCCTGACATGTTAAGTGCAAATGATAAGTGATATTTTGGGTGACTGCAGGGGTATTCACAAACACATAGATAATATATGCAAATCTCATGTGTGCAAAATTATAGGTCACTGCTGTTTGTATCATGCCATTTCTGTGGTGATAAAAGAAATTGCTGTTAATTACCAGATTATTACCATCCTTAATTTTGATAATTCTAGGCTATCAAACAGTGTTTTGAAACACAAATCATATTAGTTAATTTTTCCAGCAAGATGCAACTCTGGGCTCCTCAATCATGATCGCTGCAAATACTCTGTGTGTGTGTGTGTGTGTGTGCGTGTGTGTGCATTAGACAAATTCATAGCTATTAGGGGGTACACAAGGATTATTCATGAGTCTTGGGAAGAAGAACAGTTTCCTTTTCACTGGCCAACATACATATTTCATTCCCTGAAAGCTTCACTCCTGAATTCTTGTGCATAAATATTGCTCTTTTTATAAGCTGCTCTGTCCCCTGGGGAGAAGTGAAATCAGAAACCAATGAGAGTAAGTTGGGGCATATTAGAAAAACATAACAAATTCTCAACGTTTAAGCCTGACAGTGCAGTGCACTTGGGCACTGGTGTTACCACAATCGCTTTCTCACTGAAGGCTGAGTAGAAACCCTGAAACTACTTCATTAGGTGGGTCATACTGTTCTCAGCTTCTAACCAACTTTACAACACTGCCATGGAAGACTTGATAGTCATATCTATGACCTGGGAATAGCATGGATCTTTCCCATAGTGTCACTATTGGTTTATAAAAACACAGTCCTATCGTCACCATGTTGAGGGATGAGATAGAGCTGCCAAACCTATATAATTTATTTTATATCATTGGATGTGGCTAATAAGGTAATTTATATTTGGGATGTGGAAGTTCCTGTCTTTCTTGGAGTAGAATTGCTGAAATAATTTTCAGCACCCATGGGAGAAATTGGCTTTGATTTCGGACTCCTTGACTAAGCTTCAGTTGCCATCTTCCTAGCCGATGAACCCAAAAGGCAAACGTCTACCAAACTCCTTTGTAAAATAATCTGTGTGTGTCAACCCAACCACCTTGTACAAAGATAAGCAATGGTGTTTGCTGCAAGCTCACTCCTCCAAAAGGCATTTTAGGGCTCAGGGAAGCTCCATTTCAGTCTGTTACTTAGTTCTCAAACTTGAACTTGGTCAAACACATAAGGACAGACTGGGCTGTAACTCCTCTTGTTTGCAAAACTCATAGCTATTTGCTTTTTATAGCAAAGAGTCAACCTGACTCTTTGAAGATTTAACTTATACATTATTTATCAAAGATGTGACAAAAGACTGTGTGCCTTTATAATCCAGGAGCAGAGAATCTTCATGTGACCAAGTGCCAGCTTCCTTACTTATTTCTGTTTTTTCACCACCTAGGCTTGTGGATCGTATTTGATATTTTATTTTACAGGAAGCTCCCTTGCCCCTGCCAACTCTCGAGATGAGAGAATTCTCAAAGTTACAAATAATGGGGTTGAAATCCATATGGATGCAAATCCTTAGCTTGATGGATGACTTCTTTGAAACGTTTCTCATCTACGTTATTAGTGGAGTGTTGTCTCTCTTGAACCTGTATGACTAGTGAGAAATCGTCAAGGGTCCCTCCTTGGTCTCCAAACACACATCGAAGTTGACTAATTCAGACTGAATTTTTTAAATTTCTACTTTTTTGTGCCTGTGCAATGTATAGTGTAAATACAAAACAACATCAACTGTTTCAGGTTGTATAAAACACATGGTCTCTTGTAACAGCCACATTGTCTTTAATTTGAAATCTCTTTTACTTAAAAATCACATTTTTTAGGCATTGCTACCTTACTTTAAGGTGGGGAACAAATAGCATGACATTCACAAAACTACTGATTGCGTTTTCAAACTTCAGTCCTCAAAACAAAAACATCCTGACCCAAATGAATCTCATTATCCCATTTGTGAAGACTTTGGTAGCCACACCTAGGTTGTCTGAGAAATCATGTGATTCAAGCAAGTAAATTGGTACATCACTTTTCAACTTGAGCTAGACAAGTCCAGTAATATAGTGAGCAAAGCAAAGGGTAAGAAAAAGTCAAGGTTTCCTGGAAAAAAAAAAAAAAAAACCTTTATGGACAAATCTTGTACGAGAAAGTGGAAGTTTCTGCTAGATTTCATGGTACATGGAAGCTTGTAAATGATAGAGGAGTTTGGAAAATTTGAGTGTGAATGCCTTAATTGACTAGATTTTGATGTAGTTCTGCCTAATGTATATATTCTAGAGATCAGTATTAGTAGGGGAAGATCAATCAAGAGTTCTGTTTCCCTGGAAGCTGAAGACTATATTTACCTTCAAAGAATGACAGAGGAGATTGAATACAATCAGTAAAAAGGGTACTACTTTAACAACACTATTTCTTAAGCTTTAGTGCATATGGCAGTCACTGTAGCATCCTCTCTAAAATGCAGACCCTTGGTTTCTGTCCTCAGAGGCTCTTACTTAGTGGACCTAGATAGACTAGGGCCCAGGAACTTGAAAACTTGAAATGTCTAATTAGTGCACCAGGTAATTCTAATGAGATGACTCCTAGACTATTCTTAGGGAACATGGGCCTAAGATAATTTTGTACTGGAATTTTCCTGACTAGATGTGGTAGAAACACATATCAGCCATAAGTATGTAGGTACACACACATATGTATATGCACATGTGTACATATATCCACATAAACATTGAAATATCTATTGGATCAGATGAAGAAATTGAATAAGTTCGGCCCGTTTATAGCTTTAGTAATGTTCTCTTGGTCTCCATCACTGGAACAGATCACTTGAGGTAGAATTATTCCTTTACTAAATACATTGATGCAAAAATTACCCTTTGGAATAGATAACACTGGTAAACCATGGGTAGGCTGCATTTCCTCACAAGCTTTATTTTTCAGTGAATCTAGTTGTGTTCTATGAAACAATGATTGTAATTCAAGTGTGCTGGTGTTAGGAATGATCGTTCATTACATACTTCTGATAGAGGAGTTTGGAAAATTTGAGTGTGAATGCCATAATTTAATAGTTTTTTAAATATTATTTTTTAATGTTTATTTGCTTTTGAGAGAGAGACAGAGTATGAGAGGGGGTGGGGTGGAGAGAGAGGGAGACGCAGAATCAGAAGCAGGCTCCAGGCTCTGGGTCAACAGCACAGAGCCTGATGCAGGGCTCGAACTCAAGAGGCGTGAGATCATGACCTGAGCCGAAGTCAGATGCCTAATCTACCGAGCCACCCAGGCACTCCTATAGATTTTGATGCAGTTCTGCTTTATGTATGTATTGTAGAATTCAGTATTAGTAGGGGAAGATCAATCAACAGTTCGGTCTTGAGCCTGAGGTCCCAACACTGCTAACCTCTGCTTCTTGGACTTGCAAGGAAAGTAGAGCAGAGACCTTGATTCCTGGAGCACTGGATAATTCACGGCCACTAATAATGTGGCACCTCTTTCAGCCAGGGGTAGCCTGAACATTGAATGTCCCAAATAGACATATGTAGATTCCAAGGAACTGCTAAATAACTCCTTAACGGTCCTAGTAGGCCATCATCTGAGACTTCTCAGAGTACTTTTAAGGCAGAGCATTTCCTCACTGAGGAGGTGATGCGTGTTTTGCTCAATTCAGAGATGTTCTCCTCTGAGCGCTAACAGTAACTTAAATACAGTAAAATATTTTGCAGACCCATCCTTGCCCTGCCTCTCTCTTTTCTCCCTGTAGAAAAAAAAAAAGAGTGAGTAGATGCATAGTCAGTCTTGGAATCTGGTATGTGCTTCCAAAGCCCCAGAGGAAATGGGGCACAGAGTCTCCCCCATTTTGTGCAGATTCTGTGAGACCTTATAGTCCTCAGGAGCTTATATCAAATGAGGGCAGGTGAAGGAAGAGGAGAGGACAGGAATTGAAACTGATTTTACAGACAGGAAGCATGTATTTGTCACTTGAGTGATGGCCGTGGATTGATTCTCCTAGTAAATGTGTGTAGTAGTGGTTCTTCATCAGCCATGGCCATGACTCTAGCTTGGATTCTCCAGTTCTCTCTTGATGAGTCTGGCCAAGTGGAGGATAAAAAGATAAAAAGAGACAGTAAGGAAAGTGAGCACATGGAATTCTTAAAAATCTGACTGGAAAAGCAAATCCTAAAGGTACACTGTATCTTGTTCAAAGTTACCCATCAAGTCTACCTCAGATCTTGGAGTAAAAAGTTCAAAAACTTGTTGTTTCCCAGACTGGGACTCTAGCTGTCAAAAAAATTCATATGACCCTCTGAACTCAATGAGAGAATTCAATAGAAACTCTGGTTCTCATTCAGAAGACCATTTAACAGAGCGAGAGACTGGAGATTTTAATAGTTGAAAACTGTTGTATCTTGGATTGAAAAATTGATTTACAGTAGATTTTAATGCTCCCAGCAAAAGATTTTTGGCATTTTATGTCCTACTGTTTGTCACTCTTCTGTACTGACTCGGCTATAAATTTCAATTATAGCTCCATTTCCAGTTATTAGAGACTTGATACATGTAAAGTTTTTGTAAAGCAAAAAATAGCAGAAGTAAGAATACATAACCTATGTGGTGAAGGACAAAATGATACCGAAAGAAGTACCCAGATTTGTGGAAAGCATGCTGAATGTAAAATGTGTGGCTCCACGGGCGATTGACCATGGCATTTCTGGTTAACATGGCCTCATAGATTTGTTCTATGTGAGAAAGGACACTTTTTGTCACTAAATTTTTTATCTTGAGATCACTGGAGTTACTTGCAAGCCTAAGAAATAATACAGAGAAATTCTATGTACCCTTTTCCCGGTTTGCTGTAATGTCTGGAACACCTATAGCACAGCGTCATGACCGGATGATGACATTAATCTGCTAAAGATAAAAGCCATTTCCATCATCAAGATCCTCCATACTTCCCTTTTATACACAAAATTTCCCCTTCACCTTGCTGCTTCCATAACCACTGGAAATCACCGAACTCTTCTCATTTCTATAATTTTGTGATTTCAAGAATGTTACATAAATGTAACCACAGGGTATGTAACTTTTGATACAGACTTTTTTTAATTACATATAAATTGTTGGAAATTTACCCAGGTTGTTTGGTGTATCAATAGTTCATTCGCTTTTGTGACTGAGCAGTATTCCATGATGGGAAATTACATGCTATGTCAACCAGAATGTTTATATCACCTGCTGAACAGCTATTGGGAGTGTTTTCACTTCTTTGGCTCTTGGATATAAAGCACCTAAAACAGCAGTATACAAGTTATTGCATGAATGTAAGTTTTCACTTCAATGGGCTAAATGGACAGGAGTATAATTGCTTCATCGTATGATAGGAGTGTGTTTAGCTCTTCAAGACACTCAAATTCTTTCTTACACTGTCTGTACCATTTAACTGTCTCACCAGCTATGTAAGTGATCGACTTTCTCTTCACTTGATGTTGGAGTTGGAGTGCAGATTTTCCACTGATAAATCTCTTATGGATAGGGCTGTGAGTGCCTATTACTGTTGCCTTTAGGACCACAGTGGACACGGGGTGAGGTGTGGTGGGCTCATTGCTACCAACTAGTGATGAAAGTCCTTATTCCATCTGAGGCTTCCTCAGGACCATCCAAGCAGGGGGAAGGATGAGCATCTATCTTACTACTGCTGGGCAGGGTGGAAATCCAAGCTCAATGGAACCTTCTCAGATACCACCCTCGGGGTAGGGAGAGCAGGGTTAGGGTGCTTCGTAATAGCCTGGTAAGAGTGGGATCTCAGCGTCTTACTTGGCCTTTTCTGACATGGGTGTCGATTGGGACACACTTGTCTGTGGTGTTGGACTAAAGTAGAACCATTACTATCTAGAAGCGTCTGTATTGCTTGAGTGTTCTTTTCCTGGTCCTTCAGCTGGAAAGAATGATCTTTCTTGAGAGTTCATCTCTGCCTCTTGATGCTACCAGGTATTTGGCCTCTTCAGCTACAGGTCTAAAAGAAATGAGACCCCCTCCTCCCAAAAAGAAAAACCTGGAAATCTCCACCACAACTTTCCTTGGGTTCTTGAGGCATCTACATAACCCATCTTCTCTCTACTTAACAGTGTGTTCCTGTATTTTTTTTTTTTAATATTTACTTAGAGAGAGCAGGGGAGGGGCAGAGAGAGATAATTTCAAACAGGCTCTGCACTGTCAGCTCACAGCCTGAGGCAGGGCTCGATCCCATGAACCACGAAATCATGATCTGAGCCTAAACTAAGAGTCAGACGCTAAACTGACTGAGCCACCCTGGCAGCCTATTCTCTGTATTTGTTTTCTATGCAAGCTATAGGTCTTTCAGTTGTACTTTGGGGGTAGGATAAGGACAATATATTCACTTATTCTGGAATTGAAAGTCCCTCATATATTTTAAACTTACACATTCAACTTTCTGGAAAACAATTGGGTAATTAGCTCGATTCCTTCAAGCACCCAGTTAACAAGCATTTATTGCATTCCAGGTCTGTATCAGGTACTAGGCTAGGTGAGAGGATAGAAGCGTAAATAAGAAGCCGATCAGGCCTCATGGAGGTCAGAGTCTGGTAGGAGAACAGGAACACTTAAAACAAAATGCGTCAACCACAGTAATAGCATCAGCACCAGCAATTCTTTTTAGGGAGAGGTCCTTTCAAAACCTCTAAACTCTTCCTCTCTGTGGGCTCCAGCCCAGCAATCCTGGGCCAATCAGATACATGAAGAAGATAAGATCTACGGAGTGTTTTTTTTTTTTTTTTTTTACATCTTTTACCAGAAGATTAAATGGAAAAAAATTAACGTAAAAATAAAATACAATTTCAAGTCCGATGATGGCATATGGAAGCTAAAAATGCCCCTTGCCGGCAACATTCCAGTCTTTGAAAGAAGCTTCAAGTCACTAAGGGTAGCTTACAAGTGTTTCTGTTGTGAATTTCTCCTACTGATGAAGTTTTCCTGGCTTTCTTGTCTTTTCCCACATGACGGATGTGGGCCTCATTACTGGTTCCTGGTGATCCTCAAGGACATACTCAGCCTGTGAACTCTATATTTTAGATTATTTTGAAATGGATTACTTACATATTCTTACTAGATGTGAAACAGAAATAACAAATACTTTGAAATCGTTATGGTTGCCAGTTTCGCTTTTCTCTGGATAACCCCTGTACGACTTCCTTCAACTCCACCCTTTCCTTCAAGACTTTCTAATCCCTTTAAACATCCATCTCTTTGCCGCTGTGTTTTGTGACAAACCGGCATCATTTCCTAGTTAGCTGGCTCCTTCCGATCTACTAACACGTGTTTCCTATTCTTACAGCTGCTCATTTGCCTTTTGGTATCTCTACAAATTAGTACCTACCCAGAAGGGGATTTTTAAATCTGCATTTTCTTCTTGATGCTGGGGTCTCTAATGCTATTTCCTTTCTTCCAAATCTGACAAAAGTACATTTTTTTTTTTTTTTTACAACTAAACACTATTTTTCCTTAAAGGTCACAGCAGTCCTGCTTCTCAGAGTTTGTTACTGAGCCAGGAACCTATGACCGGGAGTGGGTTCATTCCTTCCCAGCACACTACCCCCCCCCCCCATCCATATACAACAGTCTTGACAAATGGCATAGGAGAGTATAGAAACACTACGTTCTCTCTGCCTTCCTCGTGTTTTGGCATATTACAGTTTTAGTGTCTTTATTCTTTGACTCTGGAGGATTTGTGAGGTCTGAGTATTTTTCTGTCTCTTGGTACTTAACATTTGTACCTAATTAAGTGCTCAGCAGCCAGACCCAAGGCGGCGGGAGGTGGGGGGGAGGAAGAACTGATAGCCACAAAGAGAGACCAGAGAGAGAGAAAAGGGCAGAAAATGAAATTCTGACTCGTAAATGGTCATGGAACATCCCTTAACGAAAATGACCCTACTTGACAGGAAGCTAGGGCCACTCCAAAGGTCTTCCTAGAATTTTCTCTTTGCATGAAGATCACTTCAGATAAATGTAGATTTCATCAGCATGAGTAACTGCCTCTGAATGGGCACTTGCTGAAAATTGATTTGTTTTGCACATCTACTATTAAAAGAACATAAAATAATTGTCAGGTGCTTTGCAGAGTGTTTCAGAACGAAAATAACTAAGTTAGGCAGAACATCATGCTACATATTTTACAGTGTTTATGTAGTCAAAGTCAAAAACACTAGGGCCCTCAAGAAATCAGGTCCTGTACACTGTTGTCCGTGGAATGATGAATCCACTTTTCTGAATTGTTCGCTGTTAGTGCTCGAGTAAACCATAGTGTTGTAATTTTTATTATCTGATGGTATTTTGTAATGACTTGTATTTTGAACTTCTGAGGTGTGTCCAAATTGTTTGTGTTCTCTCATCTCTACTGTTAATATTTCTGAGCTTAAAAAAAAAAAATCTCACTGGCTAAACTGTTAGAACTAATAAATCCCCAAATGAATAGAAGTTTCATTCGGCACACTAGAAGTTTCATTCTTGCTCAAGTCCAAGGATGGTGTTGGTGGTTCATGGGCGGTTTTTGTCCCCATGGTCACTGATGAATCTTGAGTTCCTTCCAACTTGTGTCAATGCCACCTGCTAGAGCCTGCTTAAAATTTGCAACTAGCTGAAAAATACATGTATTCTCAAAAGCCCCTGCCTAGAAGTGGTGTACACCATTTAAAGGTGGATTCCTTTGGAGAAAACTGGGTCATGTGACCAGTGTAACTGAAAGGTAGTCCAACCATGTCTTCTGCACATAATCCTATTAACATGGAAGGTGGAAACAGTGGCCTCTGCTACAGTCCTCTGAATGTTTTCCTTCAAAAAAGAAATTAGCTAGGGCCACCTGGGTGGCTCTGACTCTAGGTTTCGGCTCAGGCCATGATCTCCCGGTTTTGTGATTTTGAGCCCTGCGTTGGACACTGCGTTGGCAGTGTGGAGCCTGCTTGGGATTCTCTCTCTCTCTCTCTCTCTCTCTCTCTCTCTCTGCCCCACCCCCACTCATACTGTGTCTGTCTCACTCAAAATAAATAAATAAACTTAAACCCAGCTGTATGTCTGGAGATTAGTTGTTGAGCTGCCTCTCTCTCTGGTAGAAAGTGAAATGGATTTTTCCATGCTTAAACTTGGCCCCAACCCAAAGATTTCTCTTAGAAATTCACTTGCCTCCTTCTGGAATTGTGGCATGTAAATCCAAGATGTCTGTATTTGTAGTTCATGCTCTGCACATGTTTTGCTGCTTCCATTCACCTTCTCTGAGGAAACCCTGTGGCACCATACTTAGGACTCTGAAGACATTGAAAATGAGATTGTAACAGAAACTCAATTTTGGTTGGAGCTGGAACCAGCTCTATCAATAGTTACTATGTATTATTTTTATTAAGAAATTATTAAGTGCCTAGCACTGTGCACTTAAAATTTTAGGTTCTCTGAACAATAGAAAGCCTTAGCTTATGCTTTGAAATTCCTCTAGGGGCGCCTGGGTGGCTCAGTCGGTTAAGCATCTGACTTCGGCTCAGGTCATGATCTCACAGTTTGTGGGTTCGAGCCCTGCTGGGCTCTGTGCTGACAGCTAGTTCAGAGCCTGGAGCCTGTCTTCGGATTCTGTGTCTCCCTCTTTCTCTGACCCTCCCCTGTTCACGCTGTCTCTGTCTCAAAAATAAATAAAACATTAAGAAAAATTAAAAAAAAAGGAAATAACCACACACACACACACACACACAAAAGAAATTCCTTTGGAATAGGTCAGAACATGGGAAAACAATGAAAGAGGCAAACCAAAAACAGACCGTGATTTCATGGACAAGCATAGCATTAAAATTTGTTTCAGATTTAACAAACCAATATACCCACTGAACTCAGATTACATATGGTGGGGAGTGTTAAGATTGACAGGTATGTGGCAGTAATCTGTCTGCTCTGGAAGGTCTGGAATTCTAATGATGTGGAAAAGATGTAATTCCCTAGGATTGAGTTAAAGTTTCTCAAGAGTCAAAGGTGTACACAAGTCCCCATATCAAAAGTGATTTTCAAATAATTCCTGACAATAAAAACAACCTCCATCGTTTAAAAAATTTTTTTTAAAGTTTATTTATTTTTGAGAGAGAGAGCGAGCGTGAGTGGGGGAGGGGCAGGGAGAGACGGAGACACAGAATCGGAAGCAGGCTCCAGGCTCTGAGCTGCCAGCACAGAGCGCGATGTAGGACTTGAACTCATGAATTGCAAGATCATGACGTGAGCCGAAGTCAGAGGCTTCACTGAGCCACCCAGGCGCCCCACAACCTCCATCCTTAAGAGCAACGTTTTTGAGATAAGCATTTTAGACATTTGCTTACGTTACATTAAAAACTTCAAACTGGTCTGTAGACCTCTTTAGAAACACCATCTCTTTTTTGGTGCTGCTGAAGGTCATCAGCTGCTTTAGGTGATACGGAATGTTCTAGGTCCACCAATAAAGCCGGCACCCGGTGAGAGGACTCAGGGTTATGGGTTTCATGGGCAGTGACTCAATGCACAGCCCCCTTCCTATTTTTAAAAAATGTGTCTTGACTCATTGGTGTGGTGTACTGGCAAAGAAAGCAGGAGCCATAGCTGAGATACCAACTTTTGAAATTGAAGGGACATTCACATAACCTACAATTGAACCATTTTTTTTAAATATATTTTTTTAATGTTTTATTTATTTTTGAGAGAGAGAGAGAGAGAGAGAGAGAGAGAGACAGTGTGAGCAGGGGAGGGTCAGAGAGAGAGGAAGACACAGAATCCGAAGACAGGCTCCAGGCTCTAAGCTGGCAGCAGAGAGCCTGACACGGGGCTGGAACTCACAAACCTTGAGATCATGACCTGAGCGAAGCCGAAGCCGGATGCTCAATGGACTGAGCCACCCAGGCACACCATACAATGAACCGTTTTAAAGTGTAATATTCAGTGGCATTTTAGAACATTTACAATGCTGTGTAACCACCCCCTTTTTCTCTAGTCTCAGAACTCTTCCATCAACCCAGAAGAACACCCGGCGCCCTTTAAGCAATCAATCCCCATGTCCTCTTGTCCCATCTCCAGGCAACGCTAATCTACCTTCTGTCTCTATTCTGGGTCTTTCAAAAGAAGAAACCACATAGTATGTGACCTTTGTATTTGGCTTATTTCACTGAATTTCATGTTTTAGAGGTTCATCCAAGTTGTAGCATGTATCAGTACTTCATTCCTTTTTACAGCTAAACAATATATATATACGTATGTATGTATGAAAATTTGTTAATTCACTACTTATTGCAGACTTTCCATTATTGAGGCTTTATCCTTTGAAGTGATGCTGAACTTAAAAAAAGATACATTCTGTGCAACATAATCCAATTTTGGAAAGTAGGTACACATATAGGGAAAAAGAGCAAAGGAGGGAAAGGAGGAAGGAGAGATAGAAGAAAAGCACTAGGATAGGTGTCAAAATTCTGTTTTGATTTTTCTGAATGCAGTCAGCATATATTTTATACTGAACACCATGATCATTTATTTTCTAACAAAAAAATAAATGAAACTCAAGACCATATATTTTGAGTTAGTTTTATAAAAGTCTACAAAATTTTTAATGTTTATTTTGAGAGACAGAGAGAGGCAGAGAGAGAGAGAATCCCAAGCAGGCTCCGTGCTGTCAGCCCAGAGCCCGATGTGGGGCTTGAACTCAGAAACCATGAGATCGTGACCTGAGGTGAAACCAAGACTGACACATCGGCAACTGAGCCACCCAGGTGCCCCATAAGTCTACAGATTTTATTTACGTTTATATACACGTGACTTTGGCTGTGCTGTTTATCATGCGTTTGGACATAGCAAGAGGTGGTACATTTTGGAATTAATGGCGGGGGGGTTCCCATCATAAACTGGCAGTACTTTACAAAGCACAAGCTAAACACTGTTTAAAAATTTCAACTAACGTTAAAATGTGCTTTTCGAGTCTTTGCACATTCTCTTTAGGACTTACGTCTTTTTTTTGCCTATTTCAAAAGTACAGATAACTGCATAGTTGATTATCTGCTAGTGCGTCAGAGGCTGATAATGAACTTTATTTAAATTTGAATAGGGAATATCTGAGAACATGCTATTTTAAAGGAACAAGTAATGATATAATAACAGTTAATATGTGTTATTTAAACATCTGCCAGAAACTAATTCTAAGAAGTAAGAATATATTAGCTCTAGACTAAAGACTGCTCCAGACCCTCTTAAAGAAGAAAAGGCTTACAAAGGATCCAACTTAGTTTAAGTAACTTACTTGCGTGCCAGAATAATTCTAACACTGTTGAAAATAATACAATAAAATCAACCAAAAACACAACATTGACTATGCAGCATCCAGTTGAGCATTTCCATGTGGTCTTTGTGATTTAAAATAATTTTTTTTAATGTTTATTTATTTTTGAGAGACAGACAGAGCATGAGCAGGGAGGGACAGAGAGAGACAGAGACACAGAATCCAAAGCAGAATCCAGGCTCTGAGCTGTCAACACAGAACCTGATGCGGGGCTCGAACTCATGAACTGTGAGATCATGACCTGAGCCGAAGTCGGACCCTTAACTGACTGTGCCACCCAGGTGCCCCAAATATGGTCTTTGTAATTATTCAGCTTATGGGTCCCTGGGCTTCTTTTACCCTCTGCACTGATATTTTTGAAAATTGTATTTGAGAATTTCTTTGGTTCAGAAATTTTTTTGGCCTCATTTTCTTTCTTGCTGTATTTCAAATGCATGTGTTAGATAACTTGAAATGGTACTTAATTTGACTGAAGCTCTGTTCATTGATTTTTTGTTTTGTTTCTGTTTTTTCAGAAAGTTTTTTCTCTCTATACTTCGGTTTGCAGAGTGTTGACTAATCTGCCTCCAAATTCACTGCTGTTTTCTTCTGTTGTCTGCCTGTCAGGTTTAAAAGATCTAAAGAGAAAATTTTCTTATTCTTCATACTTAGAATTTGCATGCTTTATTTTTTAAAGATAGTTTGTTCTTTTTTGAGACGTATCTGTTCCTTTACCATATCCATTTTTTCCTTTAAATCCTTGAACATACTTCTTAAAAACGCCTTTACCTCCTCATTTCCACATCTGTGTCATCTTTACAGGTGTTTCCATGGACTAATACACCGTGGCTCGTGGTCACATTTGTGCCTCTCTGTCTAATGATATTTTTACATATGCTGTTTGTGGATACTACATTATTGAAAATCTTGATTGTATTATCTTGACTTAATAGTGGTCGGATCTTCTTCTGATTGGCCCTAATCTTACTGGAGGCTCAACTGGAACTTGTCAAGGGTTGATTTTGGCTTTTTTAGGGCAGCTTCAGAGTAGCTTTCATGCTGGGGTTGAGCGTAGCTCCGTTCATCAACTACATCCTTACTGCAATCTCTATTGAATGTGTGGCATGCTCAGCAAGGTTTTCCCACTGAGGCTGGTCAACACTCTCACATCGTACAGCACTGTGAACCTTCCAGAATCACTTTAAGCTCCTCAACCCCAAGGGTTGTTGTGTGCCATGCCATATGGAGTATTTCCTGAATGTGTATGCATAGCTTCGTATTTCTCCTGAGACTCCAGGGGACTCTTGTGCACATGTCTATGTAGTTTCTTCCTCTTCAGCATCCTGTCTCACAAATTGCAGTCTTTCCAGTAGCCCTGAATCCTGACTCTGTCTTCTTTGGGACAAGATCATTCTTGTACGTTGGAGCGCTTCTTCTCCGCGTTGGGATTTGGAGTGTGCCCCCAGGTGATTATGGAGCACTGTGCACAGGTTTTCCACCTCTCCAGGATTCCAGACAAGTGCAGTCCGTTGTTCCATGACTGAAAACCATTATACACTTGCTCCTACTCTTATACTTACAATGGGAGTTCATTATACTTAAAATGCTGCTGAGCATTACACCATCATAGTCAAAACTGGAGGTTCCTAAATTACTTTCTCAGAAGATGATAAATTTGCATGTAATCCCTTTCACTAATTATTATTTCCAGGTTGTTCTGGCCTCTGTCTCTTTCCTTGGCTGGCTCCTTATCATTTGGGTGTCTGTTGAAATGTCACCGTCTGTGATCTTTGGATCTAAAATACCCTGAGCTCCTTTGATAAATCTGTAGTTCACTACCCTGTTTTATTTTCTTGATCGCTTTCATTGCCACCCAAAATTACCTCGTTGCTTTATTCCTGTGCCTATTCACGGTCTCCCATGCTTGCTGGAATGGGAACTCCTTGAGGGCTGTAATCTTCTCACTCTATTTCAGTGCTCCACTCCCAGAGCTAGCCCAGTGACTGGTGCTGAAAAGTGCTTCTGGAATAGTGATAAGTTGAACAGAGACAGAAGAAAGGTGCTCTGGTCTCAAAACCCTGCATGAACTGGATGATACTGGCTGAGGTCCTCTGGGCAGTTCACCTGAAGTAGGTTTAGGTTATTTAATTTGGAATCTTTGTGAGCTTATCTTATACCCTTGTCTTTGATATTGGGGAAAAGGTACTTTTCTCAAAAAAAAATTTGATCCTAGAATACTTAACCTACGTTTACATAGTTTCATTTCATTGAATAGATCACATTTTAATGATAGTTTTTTGAAAATAAGTAATATATCTGAAAACCATGTTCTGCAACTGGATGTATTAGAAATTTTAAGAAGACTCCACATGATTTAATGAGTACATCAGCATTCTGAATGAATGCTTGGCAGTTATGGAATTAATATTTCACACAATTAATGGTGTTTTTGAATTTTTAGAGTTGAAAGAATAAGGAGAGAAGATGGAGAAATACTTGAAAAGCTGAAAATGGAGACACAATTTAAAGTTTTTAATGTGTTCTGCCATTACACATTTTACTTACCCACTAAAACTAAACCTATTTTGCCCTTTTCAAAATTGCTAATTGACTTCTCCATGAAGTCACAGATAATTTCATTTCCTTCTCTGTCATTTCAGTGCTCTTCCCAAATGATAATATTTTCCTGTTTCAAATAACTTGTACACCTATAGAAGCACAAATATTTCTTGCATGCGTATAAGATTCACTTCCATCTTTTAGGACTAAGTACTTGCAATGAACAAAAACTGAAAAAAGATGTGTCATTTAATTTTTTTTTTGTTGAGGGGCACCTGGGTGGCTCACTTGGGTAAGCATCTGACTTAGTCTCAGGTCACGATCTCATGGTCCATGGGTCTGAACCCTGCATCAGGCTCTGTGCTGACAGCTCAGAGCCTGACGCGGGGCTTGAACCCATGAACTGCGAGTTCATGACCTGAGCTGAAGTTGGACGCTCAACCAACTGAGCTACCCATGTGCCCTAAAAGATGGATCATTTTAGCTCATGTTATGTATTTGTCTGAAATGTAGATACAGAAAGCAACTTTTAGTCACAAAACACTTGCACATGAAAGGTGGAAATATGCTACGGTATTTAGAGTATAGAGAGGGCTCTTCCATTGAAGTTTCTAGCCCATCATTTTCCTTGGACAAGGTTTGGCAATTGAGGAAGACACTTTTTAGGGCAGTAAAATGGAAGAGCCTGTAAACAGGTACGTAAACTCATGATTTAAAAATGTACGAGAACTGGCACAGTTTGGGCTTTCATCTAGGTATTAAATGCCTATGAGATCAATGAGTGCCTTTGTAGCATCTGTTGAAAAATGATGTGTTGTACTTGAGACATCCTGAAGAAATTGGAGCAGTGTTTTCAGAACTCTTGTTCGCCTTGAGAAACCACAAGAACAACAATATAATATGCATGCTAGGATAACATGATGGCTTAAAGGGTTTGAAAATATTGACAACGAGCTGTCCTTGAATGTGTTCAGTGAAGCAAAATGGTTCTGCAAGTTTTAACGTTGGGGCATTGAGATGGTGTATAGATTCTCCTCACAGCGTGCCGAGACGGGACCAGATGTGCTTATGGAACAAGTTTCTTTAATGCATGTTGCATGGAAAACAATTTCCAGGATGTAGATCTTTGTTTCACGAAGCATCCATTTCAATAAGATAAAAACAGAGTCAGATTTGGCAGCCATTCAGCAAAGGAGAGCGAATTCTGCTTTCGGGGGAGACCTAGTGCAGGAATACTGGAATTGACATTTTATTAAGAATTTTATATTCTTTACTGATAGTCTTTGGTTTTTAAAATATTTTTTAATGTTGATTTATTACTGAGAGACAGAGAAAGACAGCATGAGCAGGGGAGGGGCAGAGAGTGAGGGAGACACAGAAAACTGAAGCTGGCTCCAGGCTCTGAGCTGTCAGCACAGAGTCCGACCCGGGGCTCCAACTCACAAACTGCGAGATCATGACCTGAGTTGAAGTGGGACGCTTAACTGACTGAGCCACCAGGCACCCCTCTATCTGGTTTTTAAATACAGTGGTTGTTCGTTTTTCTGAGATGTCATCTGGAGAGAGACCTAGCTTCACTCAGTTTAATAGGCACATATCTCATTCGAGAGCTTGGAAATGCATGGATGTGGCAAGTAAGAGACAAATTGGAAAAGTTGAGTGTATACATCTCCTTCAGTCACACTGAGAAATCTGTCCAAGCCCATTTATTTGTCATGAGATGACAGGTCTGTATTCGAGAAAATTAGATCATGCCTGTCACTATATTACAGATATGAACCCACCACCTAGTAAATATTCTACAGTTCCCACTAATGGATGAAACATATCTACATGACCTTCAGGGTGGAAGGATGGGGAATTTGTGTTATGTCAATTTTTACTTGTACCTTCTTCCTCCCAGATCAGCTTGCTAGGAAAATAGTCAGCAATGCCAAGTTTCTCTGGTTCAGCAGCATAAGTAGAGTTATTTATAACAATTTTTTTCATGTTTTTTTTTTTTATCTTGGGGGGTTGGAGAGGGAGGGGGAGAGAGGGGGAGAGAGAGAGAGAAAAAAAGAGAGAGAGAGAGAGAGAGAGAGAGAGAGAATCCCAAGCACCCTCGGCACTCTCAGTGCATAGCCCAACGTGGGGCTCAATCCCATGAACCATAAGATCATGACCTGAGCCAAAATCAGGAGTCAGATGCTTCACAGACTGAGCCCCACAGGTGCCCCACAGCATAAGTGGAGTTATTATTAATCAGCCTTCTGGTCTTTGTTTGCTTACTTTTGTTGCTTGGTTCATTAATAAGAGAGCAGTGGCCCACTGAGCAGTGACATATGAGTAAGAATCTTGGAGAACTGAGAATTCTAGTCCCATAGGTATGTAGGAGAACAGCGTTGTACACCAAGGAAGTACGTAGCAAGAGAAGGGCCTTGAGTCTGTAAATACCATTGACCTTAGATTATGCATCCTTTACTTGTTGGTTCATTCATTCATTTACATATCTACTTATGGTTAAGCAACTCTCCAGCATGTACTGTGCTCAAGCTTTGAGTTAAGTACTAGAAGAAACTAAGGTGAACCATGCATATGAATCTTACCAAGTTCCATAAACTTTTAGACTCAAATAAGCAAAAGACAAGTAAACATATTTAAACTACTACCAGGTCACTGGTTGACTCTGTTAGGACCACAGCAGACCAGACAGAATCTCACTTAGCCCTTTGCCTTTGTTCCCTCTGTCTGAAATGCTAATTCTCCAGAGAGCAGCATGGTTAATAACCTAATTGTCTTCAGAATTTATTGAAGTACCTTTTCAGTGAGGACTTTATAGGTCACCCTATCTGAAATGTTAACCTCCATAATATTACCCTCTCCTGCTTTATTGTTGCTATTATTTTATAGTTAGCATTTATTGTCTGACAGTATATATTGCAGTTACTCTGTTCCTTGTCTTTCTCTTTTCTAAGAATGTTAGTTCCATGACTGGTGGAACTTTCTGGTTTATTTCTGTTGCTCCACTGCCTACAACTATTCCCAGAATACAGTATCAGCTCTGTAAATTTTCATGGGGGCATGGGTAAACATAAGAACTATGATGCCCAGAGCAGTGTGAACCATACTCCATGATTTATGTGAAAGGTAGGGAAAATAATAGGCATGCATGTGCTCTTCTGTACCTTAAAACATCCCTAAAAAGGATCATAAAACAAATCACTTGTGGAATGAAGGATAAGGAAGACGGTGGCTGGAGCAAGAGTTGATTCACTGTATGTTTTTAAATACATTTGAACTGTGAACTCTATGAATTGCCTATTCAAAATGCCAGGTAAAAATTACAGTTTCAAAAATATTCCAGGTAAAAAGTGACAGATGCAAAGAAAGAGTGGATAAAGTGCTACGGGACTCCTACTGGAAGAAAACATGGCAGAAGCTTTGGCCTCAAAGTATGGGTGCTGTGTGTGGATGTGGGGGTGACGCTGAGTGCATGACTTCCATGAAGAGAACAGCACAAGCTATCCAGATGCAGGGAACACAAAACAAAAAAAGCAAAGCCAGGCTACAGCTCCAGGAACAGATGTAGTTTTGGAATCAAGCATATAAAAATTGGTAGAAGAATGTGTTGATAGTTGAGAACAAAACGTGGATGCCTTGGTCTCTAGGTTAAGGAGCCTGGATTTGCATTTGTCAAATCATTTGACTCCTGATGAGAATAACATGACGTATGCCCTGAAATTCTGTGGAAATGTTAAGCTAAAGGTGAACAAACGTGTATATAAATTGTGAAGATAGAGCAAGAATGAGGGGAATGTGAGGAAAGAGAAAATCAGAGATGTAATAAACATCTCTTTTTTCCTCTAGATTTGCATTTCTCTTAAAAAAAAGTCACGATCCATATTTATTATAAAAGTATTCATTATGATATAAATACAGTAAAGTTAAATCTTCATCTTTGATCAATTTCCCAGAGGTAATCATGTCCCCTTAGGTACATATTTCAGTGTTTTTTTCTCTAAACTTGTAAGTACATATTCCTTTAAAAAATGAGATCCACATTGTTCATACTGTTACACAACTTAACATATTGCACTGACCTCATTTGGCCCTGACAATTTCTACAGGGCTGAAAGAGTCCTTTTACAGTGTATGATGTTCCACTGGGGGGACATACCATAATTATTTCAACTAGTTCAAGCATAAGTGAATATTGAATTGTTATCCTCTATCTTTGCTATTTAGAGACCATTTTTTGTGTCTTTAGTCTCTATTACTTTTGTCAGGTATGACTCAATTTTACTGATATTGCCTTTGCCTTCTTGTTTTCTGTTGATGAATTGATAGATGACTTAGTACTTGAAAGGTAGCCTCAAACCAATTGAGAAATTCTAACCATGTTAGGGAAAAAAAAAAAAAAAAGGAACACCTAAGTATGTGTTCCAGTTACCTATTGTGGTATAACATATCACCCCAAAGTTTAGGGCCTTGAAAACAACTTGTTATTCTTTCTCAGTTCTGTGGATTTTCTGGGCACTGGTGGGTGGTTCTAACTTGGGATCGCCATGCTGTGTAGGGAGATGGTGCCTTGGGCTGGTGTCATCCGAAGGCTTGACTGGACTGTTCTGTAAGGTGAAGTCTTCATTCTCATGTCAGGTGCCTCTGTGTTCATTGATCACACACTATTCATCTCCTTTTCATGGAGCTTAGCCTTCATCAAGAATGGTGGCCTGGTAGTTGTGTTTCATGCATGGTAGCTGGCTTCCAAGGAGGAGGAAATCAAAACTGATGGGCCAGTTAAGGGCTATTCCCAGAATTGCAGTAGTATGACATGTGCCATGTTCTTTGGGTCAAAGCAGTGACAGGACTCACCTGGGTTTAAAGCAGTGGAGACTCTAATGCTTGATGGAGGAGTAGCAAGATTATGTTGAAGACCATGTGGGATGGGTGATACTGCAGTAGCATTTTTGGAAAATATTATCGGCCATATTATGTGATGTGTTTGGAGTCAAGTTTATACCTTACCCTTTCACTAAATGCTGCCTATGTTACCTACTTGTATTATGGCTACAAAATGTCATTGTATTGTTTTCAAGTTTCTCTACATTTTCTTCCACTTTGTCATGTGTACCAATTGTATAAATGAAATACATGTCTCTGTATTAAGCACCTACTATGCATCTAGGTCTTGGATCTATAGAGGTGAATAATAAATGTTTCATGGTCTGAGAATGTCCACAACATAACAAGTGGAAAAGAGCTAGCTGAACCAACCTTGTGGAGTGTTAAAGGCACAGTGAAAGAAGTCAGGTCAGTGTGGGTTGGCACAGAAGGGAAGAGGAATGGTTACCAAAAGGTTAATAGTGGAGGTGACAGAATATGAGGCTTGCAAATAAATGAGACTCGTCCCATGGTCACAGTGTGGTAGGGTACTTGAGATACAAGGAGAAAAGTCACAGTGATATGAAGCAGATGGACATAGGAAACACCGCAGTCATACAGAGAATAAATTAGAGGAACAGGAGATGAGAGGCAGCAGATCATATTAGGATCTATTTCTTGGTGAGAGACCATGTTTTATATAAAAAATAAACATGCACAGGAGGGATGCCTGGGTGGCTCAGTTGGTTGAGTGTCTAACTTCGACTCAGGTCGTGATCTCATGGTTCATGAGTTCAAGCCCACCTTAGGCTCTGTGGTGACAGCACAGAACCTGAAGCCTTCTTTCAGATTCTGTATCTCCTTCACCCTCTGCCCCTCCCTCACGTGCTCTGTCTCTCTCCCTCAAAATTAAATAAACATGAAAAAGAGTAAAAAAAGACATGTACAGGAATATGAAGTCAGATATGAAAAAGGTGGAGAATGTAGAAACTTAGGACTTGTTCAACATACTACTTGAGTGTCAGCCTGAGAAACAGCAGGAAGTTTAAAATTTTTTTAACATTTATTTATTTTTGAGAGACAGAGCTTGAGCGAGGGAGGGGCAGAGAGAGAAAGGGAGATACTGGATCCAAAGCGGGCTCCAGGCTCTGAGCTGTCAGCACAGAGCCCAATGCGGGACTCGAACTCATGGACCACGAGATCATGACCTGAGCCAAAGTCGGATGCTCAAACGACTGAGCCACCCAGGTACCCCCATCAGTAGGAAGTTTAGAATGATTGCTTGATGTCAAGGGGACAAGTGGATAGAAGTGCTACTCAAGAAGAAAGGAAATCAGTGGAAATACCGGGACTAGAAGAATCTGTGTGTGAAACATCTTTGGGAAATCGAGGTGGAGATGCTCTTGATTTTATTTAAGGGTCTGGACATAGAGATTTGCCACTTAACAGCAATTAGGTAGCAACTGAGATATGAGCTCACTTAGCTCCTACCGGGAAGAGAAGACACTGAAGAAGTCTGAACATCAGAGAGTCCAGAGCAAGGAAGAGAACCAGGTAAGAACGAAACAGGGAAATCAAGATGGACAGAGCTGCAGGATGTTAACGACAAGTGGTGTAAGAGCTTGGGAGAGGTCATGAAAGTTAGATCGGCATTCCGTGCCATTGGAGCATTGAGAAATCACGGCTACGTTTTCCAGAGCCTTGGAAGTGTATTAAGAGGTCACTCTTGGGTTGAAAGTGTAAGGGAAAAGGGAGATGGAGAAACCCTTTCTAAATGATTGAGCTGTTTTCAGTATTGACCTCAGTGTTGTAGACTGCTTTGCATTGGAACAGTAGACTTTTCAAGTCTAAATATATAGCATACTTGATTCTGTAATTCTGAGACTTGCAGCTTTGTTTCATGCAGCTGAAGTACCTCCTGATAGTTGATTTTTCTGAACCTGAAGCAATTTGTCAGCTATTTTTTTTTTAAATAGTCTATCTTAGGAGCTCAGTGATCTTAATCCCCTGTCTACAGACTTGCCCTAACATACTTACAAGGTCATTTGAGGAAATCATCCTTACATGTTTAAATGTTGCCATTTTATGTGACCCTCCTTAAAATACAGACCTCCTTGATGGATGAAATGTCTTGTCTTGAGTAAAATGACATTGAGAAGAGATAGGGAGGATTGTAATGAGCAGGAATATAACTTCTGAGCTTGAGCATGAGCCTGGTAAGAGCCATGACCCTGGGACATGGATAAAGTAACTTGAGTTTCCAGAGGCTGTGTAAGAATATTGGCCGTAGTATTTCCCGTGGGGAATGTGAAAGAGATGTCCTGCTTACTGAGCCCCTTCCATATTGTCACATATGTATGACCTGATTTTATAGCAAAAAAATCTTCTAGGATGGATACTATTATCCCTACTTACAGATGAGAATAATATTGAGGCTCCAAAAGGTGGAATTGTTCTCTCAAGGTTATATTGCTAACTACAGTACCTGCTTTGCATGAAAAATTGTGCAAAACTTTAACATCTTGAACTCTGGATCCTTTTCCTACCAACAAGTGAGCCTTCCCTATACTCCTGGGTTTTCCAGCCCAGTGCCTCAGATTAGAGCTCAAAATCTCCCCCCCCCCATCACATGTATTTCTTTGTGTCAGTCAAGGTTCTTAGTAACAGAAACTCAACTGAAATTGGTTTTTAGCAAAAAAGGTAGCTTATTGACTCATGTAATTGAAAGATCTCAGGGCTATTGGAATTCAGGCATGGTTGGATCCAGGGTATTCAATGTTATCGGGCATCTGTCTCCTCTGTATGGCTATTATTTTTATTTGTATTGGCAACTTTCTCAAGCAGGCTGTTCCATGTGGTGGTAAATGTTACCACTGAAATCTGCAGATTTATGTAGAAACAGATGAAAGAGAGTATCTCTCCCCCTCAACTTTTCCTAATAATTCCTTGTGTTATTCTGATTGGTTGGTTTCAGTCACATGCTCACCCCTAAGCTAATCTCTGCCATGATGGGGTTGTGTTTTTCTTACTGGCCAGGCCTGAGTCACATGCTCACTCTTGGAGCCTTGGCCTTACCCAAACCAGGCGGATTAGAGGTAGAAGGGGGGTGGGTGTTTGTCCACGGGAAAATCCCGCTGCTGTTAGAAAATAGAGAAAGGGAAGTCTGGACAGTCACAAACAACAGATGTGCACTATCATGTTCACAGGATTATCCTTGTTGGGCCTGCTGCTCTAGTCAGTAAAGCGCATATGATTATGATAGGATTTTCTAACTGGTACATTTCTCCCTGGTTTTTCCTTTACACTTAGTATATTACACCCCACCAATCCTCGCATTTTTACGCTGCATTCTGGAAACACGGAGAGATCTGCTCATTCTCCTGAAGTATATGTTGATAATTCTTAGGTTGTTTTAAAGATGTGTACACATACTTATTTTTTGCCCTATATTTTTTCATGTATGTGAATATTCAAATCCCAGGGGATAGGAATCTACAGACAAAATGGGCTAAAATTGAACGGAAAGACGGTCATCCTTACCCTCTCCCTCCTGTCACCAAATGAAATTGAAAGGATGTATTTGGGGAATTGATTTAATAATTCCCTATGATGCTTGATTATACTGAAAGAAAATAAGTCAAGTCCACTAGATAGAATGGTTTCTGGTGGAAGGACATAGTTCCAATCATGGTTCCATGAAGGCATAGGTATGTAGTATGTATGCATATATTTATGTCATGTTCTTCTGAAGATAGATTGGGCCATTCCCTGGGATATTTGATTTTTGTGGATGGGTGACAGGTGAAGTAGAATTCCACAAGTTTTGAACTTGGTTCCAGCTTGTCCTGATTTTCATCTCTTTCACCGTTGTCCCAATGCATTAACATTTTTCTTGTCCCTTTATTTTTAAGAAAGCTCCATGCTCAGTGCAGAGCCCAATGAGAGGCTTGAACTCATGACCCTGAGATAAAGATCTGAATTGAGATTAAGAGTCCAGGCTTAACTGAGCCACCCAAGCTCCCCTTTTCTTGTCCCTATCTTGATGTCTTTACCTTGTCACTCATCACCTTTTCTAACACTCCTTCTCCATTTCTTGAGTTAATCAGTATTATAATTACGTTCCGTTGGATCACACTTTGGTTTTTTACATTCATAAGCATCTTTTTTATGTGTGCTTTTTTACACTTCTTGTAAGGGAGTGTAGAAAAGCTGTCTCTGAAACTCCTTGAACACTATGCTCTGTGTATTCTGCGAGGAACATTTTCGTAAATACCTTTAAAACCTGTGCTTTTAAATTTTTTACTAGTTGTATTGAGATTTAATGGATACGCATCACTGTAAAAGTACAAAGCGCATAGCGTAAGGGTTGACTTAGGTATATTAGGAAATAATCATTGCGTTACAGTTAGTTAGCATCCACCATCTCTCAGAGATGAAAACAAAACGAGAAAGCTGAAAAAAGAAAGACAATTTTTTTGACCTATGATAAGAACTCTTAGGATTTATTCTTTGAAGAACTTGCCTATGGGCCATGCAGGAGTGTTAGCTATAGTCATCATGCTGTATATTACATTTCTAGTACTTATTTACCTTGTAACTGGAAGTTTGTGCCTTTTGACCGTGTTCTCAAAATTCCCTCCTCCCCCATTCCCCTGTCCCCTAGCTCCCACCTCTGGTAACCACAAATGGATCTCTTTTTCTGAATTTTCTTTTTGTTTGTTAGTTTTTGATACCACGTGTAAATGAGGTCATCCAGTATTTGCATTGCTCTGTCTGACTTATTTCAGTGAGCATAATGCCTTCAAGGTCCATCCATGTCAATGGACATGGTAGAGTTTCCTTGTGTTTTTTTTTTTAATTTTTTTATGGCCAAATAACATGCCATTGTGTATGTACGTATAAATAGTATCACAAATTCTTTATCGATTCATCTCTTGATGGATACTTAGATTGTATCCATGTTTTGGCTCTTGGAAATAATGCTGCTATGACCGTGGGAGTAAAGATAGCTTTTCAAGTGTGTATTTTTGTTTGCCTTGTAAGTCTTCCCAGAAATGGACCTGCTGGATCACATGTTAGTTCCGTTTCTCATTTTCTGAAGATCCTCCATAGTCAGTATTTCACAGTGGCTGAACCAGTCGACAATCTCACCAACAGTACACACAGCACACACAGGTTCCCTTTTCTTGACATCGTCACAAGAACTTGTTATCTCTTGGGGCCTCTGGGTGGCGCAGTCGGTTGAGTGCCCGACTTTGGCTCAGGTCATGATCTCACTCATGGGTTCAAGCCCCGTATTGGGCTGTGTGCTGGCAGCTCAGAGCCTGGAGCCTAGAGCCTGCTTCAGGTTCTGTGTTGTCTCCATCTCCCTCTGCCCCTTCCCTGCTCACACTCTTGTCTCTCTCTCTCAAAATAAATAAAAACATTTAAAAAAATAAAAAAAGAACTTGTTATCTCTTGTCTTTTTGATAATGATCATTGAAACAGGCAGGAGAGATATCTTACTGTAGTTATGATTTGCATTTCCCTGATAATTAGTGATACTGAACATTTTTCACTATGTCTTTTAGCCACCTGTAATGTTTTCTTTGGAAAAATGTCTACCCAGATTCTCTGCCTGTTTTTTAATTTATTGGACTATTTGTGTTTTTGGTGTTGCATTGTATGAGTTCTTATATTTTTGGATATAAATGCCTTATCAGGTGCATTATTTACGAGTAACTTCTGCCATTCAACAGGTTGACTGGTCTTTTGTTGGTGGTTTTCTTTATTAGGCAAAAGCTTTTTTGCTTGATATCTTCCCAGTTTAATTTTGCTTTCCTGGTTGCCTGGAGAAACATACCTCATTTGGTTTGCATTTTCCTAATGGCTAGTTGAGTATCTTGTCACACACCTGTTTGCCTTTCATGGGAAAAATGTTTATTCAGGTATTTTGCCTATTTTTAAAATTGGATTATTTTTTTAAAATATGTTTTGCCGTTGAGTTGTAGGGGTTCTTTATATATTTTGGATATAAACTTCCTTATCAGATTTAAGATTTGAAAATACTTTTTCCCAGTCCATTAGTTGTCTTTCCACTTGGTTGATTTTCTTTTCCTGTGCAGAAGCTTTTTATGTTGATGGAGACCCACTTGTTTATTTTTCATTTCATTGCTTGTGCTTTCAGTGTCCTATCCAAAATATCATGTCATCCTGCCAAGATCCATGTCATCATGACCCTTTGTTTCTTTTAGGAGTTTCATGATTTCAGCTTTTAGATTTTGGGTTAATTTTTGTGAGTGGTATAAGATTGGAGTCTAGTTTCATTCTTTTATATGTGACTATTCAATTTTTCTAGCACCATTTATTAAACAGACTGCTTTTTCTCTGTGGAGTATTCGTGATTTTCTTGCCAGTTATTTGTTGACTGTATATGCTTAGATCTGGTTCTAGGTTTTTTATTGTTTCTTTGATCTTTTTGTCCATTTTTATGCCAGTACCATGTTGTTTTGTTGACTAAGCTTGGTAGGATAGCTTGACATCAAGAACTGTGACGTTTCTTGCTTTTGCAGGATGGCTTTGCTCATTAAGGGTCTTGCTAGGTTTCATAAAAAAATCTTAGGATTGTTTTCTGTACTTCTTTAAAAAATGCCATCGGGGGCACCTGGGTGGCTCAGTCAGTTGAGCATCTCACTTTGGCTCAGGTCATGATCTCAAGGTTAGTGAGTTTGAGCCCCATGTCAAGCTCTGTGCTGACAGCTCAGAGCCTGGAGCTTGCTTTAGATTCTGTGTCTCCCTCTCTGCCCCTTTTCTGCTCACACTCTGTTTCTCTCTCTCAAAGTAAATAAACACTTAAACAAAAAATGCCATCAGAATATTGATAAGGAAAGACCACACAGTTTTTAACCAGTCCCTAAAAGATTGTTCAGGATGGAAATTACTAAAATTTGTACGTTCTTTCTTTGTTCAGAATATATTGTGATCATCCTGAGTGAGCGGACAATATGTATTGCTAATTTCTTTCTAGAAACAGAATCCAAACAAGACTAGTTAGTGTGGAAATTTTCATGAGTACCTACTTGATGTTTTTTTAAAACTCACAAAAAATACATGAAAAATCATTTTTCCCAATTTTATGACATTTCTGGGGATAGTATTTTTTTATGTCTTGGAAGAAACCAAAACACAGCATTCTTTATGAAACTTACACTCCAGGCAAATAGTGCCCCCAAATAATTCCCAAATGTCCTGAATTTCAGTGTGATTTTAGACAAAATTAAGAAGCTATGAATTGTTTGTTTGCCAATACCAAAATAAATAACAGAATGAAAAATTAACTTTTCTGATATTATAGCAAATCTAGATAAAATAAAAAGGTTTGACTTGTTTCCCTAACCCATTTGAATGTTTGTTAGTTGGGTAAAGGTTATGCTGAAATATTCTTGATCAGCATTGTGCGTCATTATTAGTTATTATCTTAAATTGTTCCATATTAATGGGCCTCTCTGCAAAGGTATGGTTAAGGTAGATGTATGTTAAAACAAAAAGAAAACGAATGTATCAGAAGGCAAAGTGAGCTTCAGATCAAACTCCACTTATAATTTGTCCTACTGCTTCTACAGTAAGGAAAAGGAACAAGGAATTGAACCAAATACCACTGGTGAGATGCTGTGATGATGCCCCTGGTAGTGTTTTTGGTGGGAACTTGAGAGCAGTTCGTTGTGTATATAAGGCCTTTACCCTTTCCTGACATTATGGAACACTTCATTAGGAAATTTTTCTGAGCCCCAGGTTATGGGGGATGGATAGATAGCCTCAGATACAGGATTGAAAATTGAATGGAGAACCTCAACGTCAGTACAGAACAGAATTCCCCCTCACAAAGGACAAGCCATTCTTTCTTGGTTCTGTTGGTTTGTGTGTTTGTTTAAGGATAAACCACTTGTAAGAGAAACACTACTAAGGATTTCTGCTGAGAATGGTATAAATTTTTACCTACTGTTAGAGACTTTCTGAATTTCATGCCGAGGATTGTTTAGCCATTTTTTTTCATGATTACACCAAAGGTTTTCCCCACAGTCCATTGGTGCCTTGATGCACTTAAAAATTTTTATCAGTAAATATCAAGTGCATGCATGGGAAATGAATATAGCTAAACACCAACTTCAATAAAATGAGCTCATGCAGGTCTCCCTGAAATCTATAATTTGCATTCCATAAATTTTACCACATCAGATCCGAGGTAAATCTACACTGTCGGTGGGTCTGTGGCTCCGCCTTTGAGTCCCAAACTTCCCCTAGTGGTCTGAAAAAAATGAAAACAGATCTTCCTAGAGAGTATGTCATATGACCAGGGACTTAAACACATGCAGAATCTTTCGGAGTCTCTAGTAATTAATTATCATCAGTGGTCTCACTGACAGCTGGGGGCCACATTTAGCCAAGCAGCTGTCCTGGGTTGGACAATGCTATGTTTGTTCTAAGCCCCTTGGGTGATTCTTGCTGTATGTCAAGTAGCAGCAGTCGGACTCCCATTTGCTTCCGCATAGATGCTTTATGACTTCTGTGTCAGGACTATGGCAACCCTTCAGGACCAGTGAATGCCTGGTAAATACCATGAGATGACTCCTTGGCTGTGAGCAGAGAGAACAGGAAATTATCAAACCACAAGTGGAAGTGAAATAGAACACCCAATAAAACGGCATGCAAGTATGAAGTTGGTGCAAGGCTCACTTAATTATCCTATTTATTTGGAAATTTATGGAGAGACTTGAGGTGGAAGATCAAACCTTGAACAAGAACCTCTGTGGCTGTCCAGCTAGAGAAAACAGTCTGGTGTAAAATACGTCTTATCTGACGCTGACAAACATAATTAAGAGAGTCTAGCCTATTATCAGATCTTATAGATCTATGAATTACCAGATGATACTCTCTATGCAATATCCGGTGCCCTTATCTTTTTCTTTAAATATCAGCAACATAGAGCAGTAATGCACCACAATAAATAGCTTTGGAAGGAATATAGTGAAGGAAGAAAATTCGGAACTTGGTCTGTTACCCAAACAGACTTGAGAGGCCATGGGGTAATATATTCCTCATCTTGTCCTAAATTTCCTTTTGGTGTTTTTAACATGACCTATGAAATGACTTTAAATGTTTCGCATGTTTGGCAGAGACTATTTTCCTATTCATAGGACGCTCTTCAGATAAGCTCCTTGTTTATCTCTTTGCTTCGTGCCTATCTTCCAAGGAGTTGTGGCTTATGAATTGAGGATTAAGTCAAATAAATGCCAGACTGGGAGGTAGAAAGGAGTCTAAAGGGTCAATTCTGAGTTCACAGCAGCTCTATCATGTCTAATTTTTTTTTTAAACTTGGTCAGATTTATCAGAAGCAAATCCAGCAGTGTTTGTTCAGAGACTGGCTAGTTGCTGTGAATTTCTTTCTGAAATGATTGCTATCAGCCATCGTGGATGCCAGGGTTTATGAAATCTCAGTCCATGACAACTTTGTAGTTAACATTTAAAATTGTGAAATACAGAACCGTGTGCATAAGGAGGGGGGTCTCATGATTTTTGCGTGTGTTTACTGAGCATATAAACTATGAAGTTGGTTGCAGGCTGCTGTCTGTAAACTTGGCTTCACATGGGTGAAGACTTCTTTCAACTATTACTCACCTAGGATTTTAGTTGGAAAGAGACATGGTTACACAAGGCAAATGGCAGTAAACTTGGTAGTTTTGCTTGTCTCTTAGTATTTCTTTTCCTGGTTTCAATTTGACATTCCTCTGACATGAATTTGAAAAGTATTTCTCAGCTTTGTAAAACTCACATCAACATCTGTTCACCACTATAAAAGTTTGTAGTTATGTGGAAATTTGAAATGTAAATCAGGTATCATTTTCTGTTACAACTTTCAATTAAGAAGAAATAGCAGGATGTTGTAAGGGATTCAAGGTGAGCAGAAGGATTCTCCCATAAATACCTTTTTCTCAAAATCAAAATGCGTGCTAGCCAGTGTCACTTTCTCTTAGAGTGTCTTTTTGGGTCTTTGTTTTATAATAAAAATGAAGTCTTTGCTCACTATTTATGCGGATGGAAAACATTAAGAAGCTGATAATATCAGGCGATCTATTGTATTAACCTACACAGTATGAAGGCTTATACTAATGTTTGTTGATGAAAGTTGGAAGCAGGCTTTTCCACATTCATACTTACTTCAGATGCCTCCCTTGTAACGGGCAGGTTTCTCTGACTTAGAACCAGATAGATTTTAATAATAGTGGCACGAATGAAAATGTTTTCTACAAGGTTAAGTGCGTTATGAAGCTATCTGGCATAAAATAGACACTCAGTCATGGTTCTGGAATGAGTGAAGGCACAGGAGGGAAAATGTACCATAAAATCAGTGGAAAACTAGATAAGATCCTGGTCATGAGCAGGAAGGCTTTTTATCCAGTGGCTGCGTATTTCAGTGTGCTGATGGTTACACATTAGTTAATCTTTTGTTCCTCTTCTTTTTAAATTTATATTTTTATTTTTAATTAATTAATTTTTAAAGTTGGTTTATTTTGAGAGAGAAAGACAGAAAGAGCAGGGGAGAAGGGCAGATAGAGAGAGAGAATCCCAAGCAAGCTCCAGGCTGTCACCACAGAGCCCAGCACACAGCTTGAACTCATGAACCATGAGATCGTGACCTGAGCAGAAAACAGGAGTTGGATGCTTCACCAACCGAGCCACCCAGGTGCCCCAATCTTTTGTTCCTCTTAATGAATGAAATGTTTGGAGAAAATCCTTGTTCAGCCAGTACAAGAAACTGAAGGAAGTCAGGAACCATGTGAATAATTACTCTGTATCAACCGGAGTGTTGGGAATTTAAAAATAAATAGAGGCATATTGAAATTGATGGGTTATAATACGTCTATCATAAAATGGAAAGTGTCACAAAATCTTTCATTTTAGGTCTTTATAATTCAACTTATTTCCCACCCTCTATCTTTTATGTTCAACAGTGAACCTTGATATTGCCCTCAAGTTATTTAATAGGTGGCAGTGCACATTAATCACATTTTGACTCTAATCAATAGGATATACTGGTGGGCTTTGGTGTCAGATAGACCTAGCTTTGCAATTACGGTCAGATCTTAAAATGTTTCCTCATGTGTTAATCGTCATAATGACACTTTGCTTTTAGGGTTGATAAGTATTAAGACAGAGGAGATACAAAAAGCTTTTCTCCCAGGTTCTAAATGCATAAGAAATAGTGATCTATTAACCAAACAACTTGAGTGCTTCTTTCTGGTTAGGGTGACCATGTAATCTATCATCCTAGCCAGGGAGCTTTTGAAAAGGAAAGCAGAGACCATTCAGAATGACACTGGGACACCAGGCATGAGCCAGAACTGTGGGCAAGCTGGGGACTAGAGTTGCCCTGCTCCTGACACAGGTATCCCAAAGGGAGGTAGGTTTGCTAGACATCGAAGAGAAGCACTACATAACTGTTGGTTGTAACGGTGATCAAGACGGCAATTGGAGGCTTCTAAAAATCCACTTCATAGTTTGTGTTGTTGCCTGGATAAGAAGATGATAATCAGAAGGGGGAAATTGTTTTGGTGCTAGGTCTCTGGAAACCAGCATGGAGAGAAGAGTCCAGTGAGGATGATGATGCAGTCAGAGAGGTCTATTGTAGGACAGAGGTGCTCAAAGTGTGGTTTTTGGTCAGGCAGCGTTGGACTCACCTGAGAACCTGTCAGAAATGCAAATTTTCAGGGCTCCTTTCACACCTACCGAGTGGGAATATCTGGGTCTCCTGCCCAGGAATCTGTTTTAACAAGATCTTCATGTATTCTCTGCACACTCAGGGTTGAGAAATACTATTCCTGGAGATGCAGAGATTTCTGAAGTTGGAAAAGCAACCTTAAATGTAGGCCAATCTCCTCATTACATATAAAAAGAACCAAGCATTTTTCTTTTTTAATTTTCACTTATTAATTTTTTGAGGGAGAGAGGGCAGGGAGAGAAAGCGAGAATACCAAGCAGGTTCCGCGCTGTCTGTGCAGAGTCCGATGTGGGGCTTGAACCCACCAACTGTGAGATCCTGACCTGAGCTGAAATCAAGAGTTGTATGCATGACCAACTGAGCTACCCACGAACCCCAAAAGAAACTGAGTCTTGACAGATTTTAAATATGTCAATTGAATCCACAAAATTAAGGGATATTATAGGTACAATCTGAGGTTTTCCTTAGTCTGTTTTTCTAGCACATTTTATTAATGGAGTGCCTGTCTACTCATGTCCTCATATCCCTTATAATCGACTTTTGAATATAATCTGTCCATAATTAAGAAGGACAAATCTATACTAATCAATATTGTGTTCTAGTCTGTAATTTCAGAATGATTCAAACCACACTTGCAATATATGAAAGGTTGGTGGTTCTTATGAGCTATTTTTATTTTTGGTTCTGATGAATGTATTTATGTGTTTTAAATGAAATACATATGATTTATCGATGCAGAGGCAAGAGTTTAAAAAGAAGGGTAACAGAAATGAAGAGAGCAATCACCGTAATGAGGATGTCAGTCTGTTGTGTGGCTGAGACGATTTGATAGGAAAAAGTAAACAATAGAGTCAGAAACATAGAACGTATACTTCCAGATAATAATAGCAGACGTTTATTGACTGCTAGTTCAATGCCAGGCAACACAATGCTGAATGTGCATTATTTAATCCCTATTGTCGTCATGTGATTGAGGTAATGTCATTATTTCAGTTTAAAAATGAGAAAACTTTTTATTTTATTTTAGAAAAAGAGCATATGCATGTGAGCTGGGAAGGGGCAGGTGGGGAGCAGGGAAAGAGATTATTAAACAGACTCCACGTTCATCTTGGAGCCTGAAGCAGGGTTTGATCCCACAACCGTAGGATCAGGACGTGAGCTGAAATCGAGTCCAACGTTTGACTGACTGAGCCACCCAGGTGCCCCCAAATGAGAAAATATTTAAAGATGTAGGCAGGTTAAATTGATGTCCTTACATTTAATCATGTAACCCACGATTTTACACAGTTTAGTTAGATAACGTACACTCTAGCCTACATCAATCAATAGCAGCAGCAAAGGCAACCATTGACTGTTGCTCACAGAAAGATGCATAAAATACAGCATAATAAAACAAATTTAAAACAAGGAAAATGGAGGAAAAGTGATCATATGTTATGAAAATAGAAGCCAGAGAGAGGAGACTGCACAAAATAAAAGCAGTAAAATAAGTGCATTTGTTAAAAATGGGCCACATTAGCAACAAGTATCTAGGAAGAAAATAACTTACAAGATTCATAGAGTCCATAAAGTATAAGAATAGAGCAACATTTGGAAAAACTTGACTGCTACGGATACTGAGAACAGAAATAAATTCCTCCAAGGGACCTCACAAATAATAATAGTATTAATCACTAACATTTAATCAATCCAGCATTTGGCTTCCATTACCCCATTTCATCTTCATAGAAAACTGGGTTAGTCTAAACTGGAATATGGGAAAGTTGAGGTGAAGAAAAGTTAAGTCGAACAGCTTTAAGTTGGACGGCTAGTGAGTAGCGGACCTGGGATTCCAACCCAGGTATTTTGGGTCGCCAGCCAATGCCCTTAATGACCAAATCACACACATTCTTGGGAACTTCCATATTGTATACACTGGAATACATTGAAAAGGAAACCTTCTGCTTTTCACAGCTCCCTTCAGTAGGGTATAATGAAATCATCTGAGGCAGAATTGTGCAAAAACAATCCTCGTGGCAGCCAGTGTCGCAGGAGTCCAAAATGTATTGCTTGTGCTCAACCTGTGCTGGGCCAGAGCCTTAGGACGGGGGTTTTGCAGGTGGCTGGCCATTCTATTTCAATGTGAATGGATGATACTGATGGCGTGAGGAGTGTCTACGTCCTCGGTACTGCTAGTGTGTCTGGAAAAGTCACAGCCCCAGATAGATGTTTCAGGGCTCACATACCCAAATGGTGACCTACATGGATGGCAGAAATCGAGGGCATCAGCTGTAGCTAGTTGTCCCAAACTCCTTGAGCCAGCTTAAAGTGATAGTACTACCTTACCATGTACTTTGGCATCCAGTTGGACAACATACCATCACGGACAGCATAATGGGAGCTCCATGGAATTGTCAGAGGTGTTGGTGTTCCCATCTGGACACAGCCCAGTTGTGGCCTCTCAAATGTACGGAGAGGTGAGGGAGGGGTAGGACCAGGCAGAGATTTCTGGCAAGTACAGAGAAATGAGTACCTAAATATTTTTCTTCCCATGTAACAAATACTTGTCTTTGTCATTGGCGTGTCCTTCTAACTCACAGGATGGTGACTCTAACATACTGCAAATGAGAACTCCATTAAAAACAAAAACTTGTTGTGGAAAAGTGTGATTGCATTTGAAATTCAACATTACTTTGGATAATGGAAGAAAAACAAGAGCTGTTAGCTTTTTGAACTAAAAATGTCAACTGTTGTAAATTTCTTGAAGGATATGAAAAAGTCTTACACATTTTTTTTTTGCTTGCTGTTCACAGCTTTATTGAGATAAAATTGACATAATCAACTGCATATATTTAAAGTGTGTATAATTTGATAGGTTTGACATATGCCCTGTGAAACCATCACTGGAGTTAGGCGTGAACATATGATCACTCCCAGAAGTTTCCTCCTGTCCCCTTGGAATCCTTCCTTCCCGCTCCTCAATCCTCAGCCCTCCCCTGGCGGCCACTGGTCTGTTTTCTGTCCTGTAAGATCAGTTTGCATTTTCTAGAGCAGGTGTTGGTAAGCTACGTGGCTTCTGAATCAGCTGCCTATTTTTGTAAATAAAGTTGTATTGTTACACAGCCATGCTTATTCATTTATGCATTGTCCATGATTGCTTTGGCTCAATAATATGGGAGCTGAGTAGTTGCAACAGAAAACCTCACGATGTGCAAATATTCACTATGAGGGTCTTTACAGAAAAAGTTGAACCCCTAATCTAGAGTTCTTTATACATGGAATCCTAGGATATGTTCATTTGCTAGTCTGGCTTCTTGGATGAGCATACTTAGTTTGGGATTCATACATGTTGTAGCATGTATAATACTTTTTCTTTGTATTACTGCGTAATCCATTTGAGGGATATACCAAGACATTTATTCATCTACATATTTATATGTATTTGAGTTATTTCCAGTTTGGGGCTATTATAGATAAATAACACGTTTAACTTAGTAAGAGACTGTTAAATGTTTTCCAAGTTGTGGTGTCATTTTCTGTTTCCACCAGCAGTGTATGAGACTTTGTCCCTCGTATCCTCACCAACACTTGCGATGGTCAGTTTTTAAAATTTCCACGGTTCTACATATGACCATATGTAGTGGTATCTCTTACTTTGCATTCCGTTAATTATTAATGATCAAGTTTTCTTGTGCATTTTTGCCATTTGTGTGTGTGTGTGTGTCTGTGTGTCTGTGTGTGTCTGTGTGTGTCTGTGTGTGTGTGAAGTATCTCTTGAAATGTTTTGCTTGGGACACCTGGGTGGCTCAGTTGGTTAGGTGTCTGACTTTGGCTCAGGTCATGATGTCACGATTTGTGGGTTCGAGTCCCATGTTGGGCTCTGTGCTGACAGTTTAGGGCCTGGAACCTGCTTCAGATTCTGTGTCTCCTTCTCTCTCTGTCCCTTCCCCACTCATGTTCTCTCTCTAAAAAATAAATAAACATTAAAACAAATGGAAATGTTTTGCTCACTTTATTGATTGTCAACTCTATTTTTGTTGTTAATTTTCTTATTACTGGGTTTGAGGGTTCTTTCTGTGCTCTGGATACAAGTCAAGTCCTTTGCCAAATAAATAATTTGCAAATACCCTCTATCTGGCTATAGCTTATCTTTTTTTTTTTTTTTCTCTTAAAAGTGTCTTTTGAAAGCAGGGGTTTCTGAAGTTGGTGAAGTCCAATTTATCAATTTACTCTTGATGGATCCTGGCTCTGAAGTTATATTTAAGAACTCTTTACCTAGCTCAAGGTCACAGAGGTACTCTCTTATTCTTTCTTAAAGCAGTTACATAATTTTAGAATTTACATTTACATGTGTTTCATTTTGAGTAAATTTTTGCACACAGTGAGAAGTGGGGATAGTATTGTTGGTCTTTCTTTACTTTTTTTTTTTTGCATACAAATATACAGTTGTTCCTGTAACATTGGCTGAAAAGATAATCTTCTGAAAGACCTTTTTCATCTTAAAAAAATCAGTGGTCTATATGTGTGGGAGCATTTCTGACCCTCTCTTCTACTCCACTTATCTATTTTTTCACAGAAGCCTTGATGACTCTAGATTTTTAAGTTTTTTAAATATATATATATATATTTTAATTTTATGTATGTATTTTGAGAGTGGGCAGAAGGGACAGAGAAAGAGGGAGAGAGAGAGAGGATCCCACAAGGCTCTGCACTTTCTGAGGAGAGCCCAACGTGGGCTCGAACTCACAAACTGCAAGATCATGACCTGAGCCACAATTGTCAGACACTTAACCGACTGAGCTACCGAGGTGCCTCTAGTTTTTTAAATCTTAAAACAAAGTAGCACTAACCCTCTACCTTCTTACCTTTTGAAAATTATGCGTATTCCGAATCATTTGTATTTACATCTGAATTTTAAAATTATCTTGTTTGTAGATGAAAAAAAAGCCAGCTGCGTTTTGGTTGGGTTTTCATGGAATCTATAGATCAATTTGGGGGAGAAATGAAATTTCAATGACATTGACTCTTCAGACCTATGACTCCCTCTATGTAAGTCTTATTTAATTTCTCTCAACAGTGTTTCAGTGTTGTCAATATACATGTCATTTTACATTTTAAAATCAGATTTATTCTTCAGTATGTCATAATTTCTGATGCTATACTATATTTTATAATTTTAATCTCTGCAGCTAATACATAGAAATCCCATTAATTTATGTCTCTTGATCTTGGATCTACATGAACTTATTTTTTGGTTCTAGTAACTTTTGTAGATTCCACCTGGCTTGCTAGGTAGAGGTAAATATGATCTGTGAATGAGGGTGGTTTATTTTTAAGTCTCCATTCTGGATACCTTGTATGTACTTGTTTTGCCTGATGACATTTGCCGGAACTTGCAGTAGAATGTTGACTGGCAGTAGTAAGAGCACACATCCCTGCTCTTTTCCTGAACTTGGGAGGAAATCATTGAGCTTTTTCAGCATTATGTGTTAAATTAGCTATAGATTTTGTTTTTGGGCTCCTTCTTTCCTTCCTTGCTTCCCTCCCTCCCTCCCTCCTTCATCCTACTCTCCCTCCCTCTCTTTCTCTCTTTCTTCCTTTGCTTTCCTTTCCTTTGCTTTCCTTTGCACTCTTCCTTCTTTTCTCTTTTTTTCTTTCTTTTCTCCCTTCCTCCCATCTTCTCTTTCTTTCTTTTTTCTTTCTTTCTCTCTTTCTCTTTTTTCTTCTCTTCTTCTCTTCCTCTCTTTATTTTTTCTTTCTTTCTGTTTCTCTCTGTTTCTCTCTTTTTTTTCTTTCTGTCACTTTCTCTCTTTTTTTTTTTTTACAGAGTTTGAGGAAATGCTCTTCTATTCCTACTTTGTTCAGTTTTCATCAGAAATGAGTGTTGCTTTTTGTCTAATGTCTCCTCTGCATATGCTGTAGTACATTGAGATGCATTGACATTTTTTAAAAGTTAAACCAAATGCATTCTTGGGAACACCTCACTTTGTCATGATGTTTTATGTTTTTTAATAGAGCGTTGGATTTGAGTTACTAAAGTGTTGCTCAGAATGCCTGCATCTGTGTGCATGATCTCTTGGTCTGTGGTTTTCCTTTCTTGTAATGCCTTCATCTGCTATTGATAGGAGGTTAATGCTGGCCTCACAGAATGAGTTGAGGTGGGTTCCTCCTGGTCGGTTTGCTGAAACAAAATAAATCGGTATTATTTTTTTTTCCTGAAATAATTGATTGTATTACCAGTGAAGCTCTCTGGGTCTACATTTCTCTAGGTGCCAATGTTGTTACTATGTACCCATTTCCTTTAATAGATACAAGTCTATCTAAGGTTATCAGTTTCTTCTTGAGTGAGCTATTGTAGGTGGCATTTTTCCAGAAATTTGTTGACTGATTGAAGTGTTCAAATTGATTGATATAAAGTTGTTAATAATATTCATTGACTATCCTTTAATTATTTGTATGATGTGTACTGAAATTCCCTCCCCTAATTCATAGTAGCAATCTATGTCCTCTGTCTTTTTCCTCCTGGTCAAAATAGATAGTTTTATCTACTATTTATCTAGAGTTTTATCTATCTATTTAACTATTCTCAGTGAAATTGGATAAGCAAAGCCTTATCATTGCTTTCCTCTTTTCTCTTGGGTTGATTCCCATTATAACTTTTATTATTTTCTTTGTTCTGCTTGCTTTGGGTCTAATTTGTTCTTTACTGGTGACTTAATGTGGAGACCAAGGTCATAACTATAAGACCTTTCCTTTTGTCTATTGTAGGCTTGTATTGTCATGTCCCCCACTAAGTATTTTTTTAGTGGCATCCCACAAATTGATCTATGTTGCACTTTGACTTTTACTCAAATCAGAATATTTTCTATATTGCTTTTGATTTCGACCCATTGAATTTTGGGGAGTTTTACTGTACAAATATTTAGGAATTCACAGAAGTAATCATGCTGTGAATTTCTATTGTAATTCCACTGTGGTTAAAGAACATATTAGGGGCACCTGGGTGGCTCAGTCAGTTGAGCATCTGACTTTGACTCAGGTCATGATCTCACGGTTCTTGGTTTTGAGCCCAGCATCAGGCTCTGTGCTGACAGCTCGGAGCCTGGATCCTGCTTCGGATTCTGTGTCTCCCTCTCTTTCTGCCCCTCCCCGGCTCGGGCTCCGTCTCTGTCTCTGTCTCTCTCTCTCAAAAATAAATGAACATCAAAAAAATATTTAAAAAAATAAACAACATATTGTACCTAACTTCAGTTCTTTGAAATGTATTGAAATTTGCTTCTCAGTTTAGATTATGGTCTAACTTAGTAACTGTTTTTGTATGCACTTCAAAACAACATGCAAAAAAAATCTGTTCAGCCCTTGTTGTGTAAAGTATTTTGTGAGTGTCACTTGGGTCAAATTAGTGGATAAGAGTTTGCTACTGATTTTCTGTCTTTTTCTGTCAATTACTGGGAGTGGGATATCAAAACCTCTGACTATAAATGTTGAATTGATATATTTCTCTTGGCAACTCTCAGTTTTTATGTTATTAATTTTGGAGATCTAGCACTAAGTGCTTAAACGTTCAGGATTACTATGTATACTTCTACTTCAGTAGTGATGTAGCCACCCCAGCTTTCTTTTTATTGGTATTAATACAGTGGACATTTTCCCATCCTTTTAACCTAATTTAATCTATGTTTACATTGTAAGTGCTTGGTCTGATAGGTGGCATATAGTGGTCTTTTTTTCTTCAGTCTTATAATCTGACTTTTAAATTAGGATGTTTAGGTCATTTACATTTAATATGATTACTCATAAGCTAAGATTTCATGTTACCTTCTTGATACTGGTTTTTTATTTGTCCTCTCTGTTTTTTGTTAATTCTTTTTGTGTTGTGTTCTGGATTATTCAAATATATTTTATTCCCTCTATCCTTTTGGGGGTTATTAGCTATAAATATTTGTCCCTTTTAGTTACGGGCCTTTGTGATGTATAGTCTACATCTTGATCTCACGTTACCTTTAAGCAATATTACATCGTTTCGTGTATTGTAGGAGAATCTTACCTAGTAAGTTGCATTTCCATCATGGCCTTTATGTTGAAACAGTTATCTTTTGAAAATATATTTTATAAAAGGAAACGATCTCCTATATGTATCCATGTAGTTACTATCTCTTGTGCTCTTCATTTGTTTTCATTCACAGTCAAGCTGCTATCATTTTTATTACATTTATATTATGTGATGCAAGTGATGATTTCCTTCAAGTTTTCTGAGACTTTTTAATTTTTAATTTAGAGTTTATTTATTTTGAGAGAGGTCTTGACAGCGTGAGTGGGAGAGGAGCAGAGAGAAGGCAGAGAGAGAATCCCAAGCAGGCTTCATGCTGGCAGTACAGAGCCTGACTCGGGGCTTGATCTCATGAACTGAGAGATCATGACCTGAGCTGAAATCAAGAGTCAAACACTTTAATGGACTGAGCCACCCAGGCGCCCCTCTGTGTGAGAATGTTTTTAATTTGTCTTAGTGAAAGACATTTTTGCTAGATATAGAATTCTCTGTGGACAGTTTTTCTCCCCTTTTGGTATTGGAAAATGTTATTCTACTGTGTTTTCACTTGAATATTTCTAATAAGATACCATTATCATGCTAATTTTTGTTCCTCTGTAGTAATATCTTATCTCTGACTGCTTTTGAAAGTCTCCTTAAAGCTGGTTGTGAGCCAATCGCCTGGTTGGCTCTATTGGTTAACCATCAAACCCTTGGTTTCAGCTCAGTTCATTATCTCACAGTTGGTGAATTTGAGCCCCACATCAGGCTCCGTGCTGACAGCATGGAGCCCTCTTGGGATTCTCTCTCCTTCTCTGCCCCTACCCTGTTCTCATTCTCTCTCTCTCTCTCTCTCTCTCTTGCTCACTCAAGATAAATGAATAAATTTAAAAAAACAGCTGTGAGCAGTTTGATTATATTTTTCTTGATCTATCTACATGATTAAGTGCTTGGAGCTAATTGAAGTTACTGCATTTAGGGGTTTATAGTTGCCAAGTTTTGAAAAAAAAAACTCATTCTTCAAATATTTTTTCTGTCTACCGTCTTCTGTTGTCTTTCAGAGACTCCACTTGCATGTATATTGGGTAACTTAAAATCTCTCCACATCTCACTGATGGTCTTTGCACTTTCTAAGTTAATTTTTTTCTCTTCATGTTTTGTTTGAAAGAGATTCCATTGCTGTATTTAAGAGTTGACTAATCTTTCCTTTGGTAATGCCTAATCTGCCACTAATCCCATCTACTGTATTTTTCTTAATTTTTTTAAATGTTTATTTATTTTTGAGACAGAGAAAGATAGAGGGAGAATGAGTGGGGGAGGGGCAGAAAGCAAGGGAGACACAGAATCTGAATCAGGCTCCAGGCTCTCAACTGTCAGCACAGAGCCCGATGTGGGTCTTTAACCTACCAACCGCAAGGTCATGACCTGAACCAAAGTCGAATGCTTAACTGACTTAACCACCCAGGCAACCTCCGCCCCCCATCCTACTGTATTTTTCTCCTCAGACAGAGTGGTTTTTATCATCAGTGGCTCGATTTGAGTGCTTTTTATGGATTCCACATTTGTGCTTAACTTCTAAAAATACATGGAATATAATTTTAACCATTCTAATGTTCTTACCAACAAGTTCTGATATACATGTCAGTACTTGGTCTGTTTTTGTTAATTATTGCCCTCTTTTTAATTTGTCCTTTGCATGCTTGGTAATATTTCATTGGAGGCCCAAACTTGTAAACTTCAATTTTTGAATGCTGACTATTTTTATATTCCTATAAATATTGTTGTGCTTTTCTTCTGGGAAGTTCTTTGATGCTTTTGAGTCATGGTTTTAGGATTTGCTATGTGGGTCCAGAACGGGGGCTAAATTGAGGGCTAACTGTTGCCTCTTAGTGGGCCGAGATCTTCTTCATGATTCTACCCAAAGGCCCGTGAGCTCTTAGTTTTCTTGTACTCTTTGACATGGCTTTCTACCTGGCTCTGGGTATTTTTCTTCATGTGCACACATTTATCAGTGCTTTGCTAAATACTTGTGTGGGACCTATGCAGGTCTCCAGTTAATATTGGTGAGAGTCACAAACTACTTGGTGCAATTTTTTTTCTCTCTGGCACCCTATGAACTTGAACTGGCATGATAGCTCCAAGTTCTTATTTCTCTCCCATTAACTCATGTGATCCTCTGGGTTCTACTTCGTTCTCCCACTTTATACCTCTTGTTTTAAGGATTTCAGACCTGTAGGCTTGGGCTAATCCTAGGACCTTCCTCATTTATGTTGTCTTTCAGAGACCACCATCTTCGGTTATTGGATGTCCAGTGTCTTGAATATCATTCTTTCATATATTTTGTGTGGAATTACTTGTATGTAGTGACAGTGTAGATCTGCTCCCTGTTACTTGACCTTGAGCTGACTTTACACTTCTTGCTACCTGTGTCCAAACAATTTTCTCCCTCGTGGTGACTCTTAAGATTTTTGAATACATCATTATGGAAAAACCTTCCCTAAGAAATACATCTAGCCATTTTAAGAATTAAACCTGATATTGAAAGGTTAAGTTCACAAAAGCAGGCAAGATCTTTTTATTAAATGTTTCTGAAAGTATTTTATTTGGACATTTTGTATACATTTGATAATTTTCTTCTCTAAAGCTTTGTATTTCATGGTTATAATTACATAATAAGAAAATGTAATGAATTTTACAATCACTCCTCACTTAGTTTTCCTCAAACCCGTCCAGTTTTCCCCAGTGTGTTATGCAAATCCCATAATTTTTTATTTGTACCATAGCATAAGAAATGCTGGGAACTGCTGACTTACACAATTTGCTGTAAGCAGTGAGTTGCTTGTCTGAAAAATGTTGACATAAATCTCATTTTACATGGAATTTTGGGGCATTTTGGACCTGAAAACTATTGGTGGAACCTGTCTCAGTGAAGGATTTCTGTTGACCTTAGTGGAAAGAAGGCAGACTATCCCTTGACAAGCATTGTTGAATTAAGCTGAGCATTTGAAAGGCATTTATTAAAAATGAATTAAAAATAAAAAGAACTGAAAAAAAATAAATAAAAAGAACTGGATCTTAAAGCCAGGCCTGGGTTCTGTAGTCAAGGTCTATAGCAAAATTATGTTCAGTTAGGTTTACTTTTGAAATTCTCTTAAATCTTCAGTCAAGTGAAATACGCATGTTTGTATATAGAATCCTATGCTGTAATTCTTCAACATGCTGAAACTTGAGTCAGTGAGTCTAAAAGGAACACAAAGAATATTTAGGTATAGATGTTTGGGCTTCTAAAAATACCTGCAGTCTAAGATTTTCATTTCCTACTTTAAGTAGGGGAAAGGTAGAAATGCCAAATGGAGGCGTGGAGATAAAGAGTTCTTGTGAGGATTAAAGGAAATAGTGGACTGTTACCTTATGAGGATGAGTATATAGTGGAAGTGGTTTATGGTTTAAAGCCAGAGTAAAGTAGGGGTGCCTGGGTGGCTCAGTTGGTTAAGCATCCAACTCTTGGCTCTCTCTCTCTCTCTCTCTCTTTCTCTCTCTCTCTCTCTCTCTCTCGGAAAAACAACAACAACAAAAACAACAACAACAACAACAACAAAAACAAACCTAGAGTAAATGAAAAGCCCCTGTAATAAGATACATATTTTTTTGGACTGCAGAGTGATCTCAAGTAAGCAGCTTGAGATCTCCCAATGTCAATCTAAAATCATTTTAAATATCTGTAATATTTGACTCCTAACTTTGAAATAAAGCATCATCTCATAAATTTCAAGAGTCCCTAAACAGAAGTTTCTCATCTTTTAGGGTACGATGAAGTCCAGGTGAAAATATAAAAGCTAATCAAATAATTCATATTAGTGAGAGTCACAAGCTTCTCTGAACAGAGAACTGAATATGTGCTCTAAGATGCTAGCATCTCTTAAAGTTTGGAAGCCCAGGATACAGAGAATACAAAAAGGATTTCAGAATAGCTGCTGGGGAAATAAGAGTCTCTCTAGGTGTGAGAAGATTAAGAATCGAGTAGGCATGGTTCCCTGGGGTCTTCTTTCACGAGAATGCTTCTTATAATTTTGGGATGTTGAGTTAGGTACAAATAATTTTAAAAAGGGCACCGAGCCCCCCGAAAAGACAAAGGAAACAATACCTTGTTTAGGGATCTATACATAAGTGATAAAATATATACACATAAAAATAGGCAAGGGAGGATAAACTAAAGACATATTTAAATGGACAGTGGGTCATGTCTGAGCTGAAGTAGTGGAATGGGATGGGGACAGGACTCCTAGGTTGTTAGAGTGGCATTATGACCATGGTCTTTTACTTTTGACGTGGGTGAGATATTCACAGGGATTCACTTTTGTGACTGTGCTTTACGACTTAGGTACTTGTTACATCTATTCTGCTGAAATATTAGGTATTAGGTATTAACTAATGTGATGCCCTTAGAAACTGGAAACAATAATGCATATAGTAATCTTTTGGTGTTAAAAGAATTTTGTATATCGAAGGTTTTCAGTAGATATAAATACGTAAGAGAATATGGCATAATCTTGACAGCCTTATGTCTCTAATAGAAAATGGGTGAGTAATGGACTCAATCTTACAAGTTTAAGAATTGTACCAAGTGCATAAACAGCATTGGGAAATTAACAATGCTAGATTGACCATAGTTATAAACTTAATTATGTTGAGGAATTATTTCTATGCTGGTGATTTGTATTGTCAGAGATAAGAACTTGAAGGAAGCAAAAGTCACAGCTTTAATGAATGGCTGTTAAACATGTTGAAATGTTTTTAGCCAATTTAGCTCATGCAACCAGAAATAATTTAGAAAGAATTGCTGAAGTCGGCTACCTTATAAGTAGGTGGCATGATGAGTCGCCTGAGATCACAAGCTTAAGAAAGAATGAGAATTTTTAATTATCGACTTTAATAAAAATAACAATACGTGTTAAGCCAAAACTAAATGTATAGATTTGCTTGTAAATAAAGAAGACTCCTTTTATAACATATAACCAAAGTATACGTAAGCAAATTCACTCAGTAAAGGCACCATCATGGGTTTTAATCAGCATTGAATAGGAGGGAGAGTTGATGTCCTTTTATGAAAATTGGGGACTCTTAGATGGATAGGTGCCTAGATAGAAGGCCCCAGCACTTAGGGGCTGGCAAGGGAGGTCACCAGTTGTAGCAGGCATAGTCAAACCTTGCTTAAAAAGGGAGTTTACCTTTGCCGTGAGGCAGAGAGAGATGCCAATGGTGGGCTCCAATTTTAGAACGCAAAGGAAGATTGCCATTATTTTGTCCTGGGGAAAAATATTTCAGATTAGCTGTAACAACATACCCATCTCCACTCTTAAAGAATAAAAATGAAAAAAAAATTAAGTTTATGCATTTATTTCGAGACAGAGTGAGAGTGCACGAGAGGGGGAGAGGCAGAGAGAGGGAGGGAGAGAATCCCAAGTAGCCTCCGTGCTGTCAGGTGCTGTGAGCAGGGAGCCCCCCATGGTAGGGCTTGGTCTCACCAACTGTGAGAGTTGGTTGCTTAACTGAGCCACCCAGGTGCCTCCAAAATGAAATTATTAATTAAAGCCTAACCTGAAGGTCTAATAATCAATTAACTAGACAAACAAGTTACCATAGTCAGATTATTAGCCTTTACAATTAAAGTTGAATCACGGCTTTCACAAATGCTGACACTGATTTTCATATAGTCGCCCTTGGTCATTTTCCCCTCTCCTTGCTGTAAAGTAGTTCACAATGGAAGACAACTAGCAATGGCTGTTGATGTGTCATTTTCTCAATTTTCTTACTAAAGACTCAAGATATTGTAGGGCAGTGAACTGGGAAACCGTCTTTCTTTAATATTGTCCATTAGGCACATACCTTGTTTACAGTCATGGAATCTTGAATCCAGCCCTGCACTGGCATGGGAGAGAATAGAGCAGAGTGGATGCAGACACCTGTAAAAATGAAACACCACTGGTAATTCTCACCTTGAAACTCGAGACTGCTTATAAATAGTATTGTCATTATGGGTCTCATGTGAGGTTGGGGTCCATATTCTACTGTAAAGAGGAAATGAATCCAAGAAAGGTTGTGGGAGGTCAATGAAGACCGAGGCTTCTAGCATATAAGAGCCCAGAATGAAAAAGATGTGGACCGTAGAGCCTACTCTGAAGATGAATGAAAATCCTTTGAGAAGGATCTGGAGATCAATTCCTTAATGCAGAGATTTTTACTTTTTCGTTGAAACGAGATAGAATCCAAACACATTTTTAAGCATGGAGTTGACTGGAGGTTTTTTTTTTTTTTTTTTTTTTTTTTTTTTAGAGCAAGGTGTTAGGCTTCTTGGGAGAAACTAATGAGATGGGTCAGGATATAGTGTGCGTATAGGAGTACATGTGTGAGAGAGATGAACAAGAGAAAGATACATAAAGAGAGTGAAGGAATACTATCATTTTTTAAAAACTTCATTTATTGATTTTGAGAGAGAGAGGCAGGGGGAGGGGCAGAGAAAGGGGATGAGAGAGAATCTCAAGCAATCTCTGCTGTAAACGCAGAGCCCAATGTGGGGCTTGATCTCAGAAACTGCAAGATCGTGACCTGAGCCGAAATCTGGAGTCAGATGCTTAACCGACTGAGGACCCAGGTGCCCTGGGAATACTACCTTAATTATGCCAAATTAATAACATATTATGTCCTATAGAAATGTTCTAAAAGGAATACATTGGCTGTAGTTTTAATCCAGGCACTGATTATATAAGGTTATATATATATATATTAAATGACAACGCCATTTAATTACGTAAATAGCACTTAAAGTCATGTAATCTTGTTAGAAAACTTACTTGAATTTCTTTAGACAAAGTGGAAATTCAATTGGTTTTTAGCTTGGTAACCCCCTCTCATCTTCTAATTATACCTATCGGTGCCTGAATAGGTATAGAGCAACAGATAACACACTGACACCTTGCAGACCCATGTGTGAATATCTATTAGCACAACTCCTGGTGTGTAGACCAGATGTTAGTGAAATCAGTGCATTTTTCCAAGTGTGAAGTAGCCACCATCTTTTCACAGAAAAGACTCACCAACTCAAACCTAGAAGGCTGTGCAGGAGAAAGAGATCGAGATTCAAACTCATTAAAACAGAGATGCTTAATCATATACCTTAAAATAAGCAATGAGAAAAGTTCCTCATGAATGATAAAGCTCCTAGATTTATATGTGAGTAAAATTTATCTCCTTGAAAACTTTTTCCCCCTGGGGAAAATGAGAGCTAAATTTCCAAAAGTGGCCGAGAATTTCAATTACCAGAGCCAGCAGAAGAATGACTGGACATACTCTAGGGTGTGAATTAAATAAATCATACTCCTCAGTGACTGATTTCTACCTAATTTTCTACTAGAAGCAAATAGTCCTGAGACTTGGCTCTCTCATCTTGGTGATGTCCAGTGTCCCTGCATTAAGTGAGGGATATCAGTCATGACATTATTCCAAACCACGGATAGATCGCAAGGCAATGAATCACCAAAGATGACATGATTTATGGTGGATATCAAAATCTGCATCAAAGTTTGCTTGGACAGTGAAGATTCATGGCTGCAAAATGTAAACTGTGGATAATAAATTTATAAGTTGAGGAAGTTTCCTTCTCATGCTGTGGGAAAACGGTATTTGAAACATTTAAAAAATGAGTGTATGCTGGTGTTCTGAAATAAGGGGATAAATCACAAATCTTTTATTTATTCATAAAACAAAGAGCTTTATTATCTTGCGTTGCCCATGACCTTAACCTCGTATAAACTGAACTAATCCCCCCCACCCCCAGTCAGCCTTTTCTTCTGCCAAGGAGAAAAGCTGTTGCCAAATTACCCTGATTGTCCTGAATAGTGGACAAATAATAATGGGAATGCTTTGAACTCAAGAAACACCTTTCATCCACAAAGCACAAAACACTTCAAAAAGAAAAAAAACCTCACACATTCAACATAATCGCCAAACCCCTTCATGCTGAGCATGGGGGTGGGGTGAAGGGGAACAATTATGTGTTCTTCACATTTGGAAAGAGAAATTAATACTGACAAAATTAAATCTTCTTAGGTGATAAAGGGATGAAAATACCAAGCATAACTCAACGGAATCTAAAGCTTACTGAACTCAATGATGAGCAAGGGGTTGAATGTGGATTTGAGAGAAATGGGGGCGCACCGTGGCTGGGAAGGGGGGTGGGTCAAGAAGGGTGCCCAGGACAACTGTCAGAGTTGCCCAGATGCCTCACTGAACTGTGCATGGGGGTGGGGCACTTCTCTTGCTTCATCTTAGTGCCAACGATTGTATTGCTGGAGAGCAACAGTTCTGCCTGGGATAAATAACATTGCTGCCTGGCCTTAGATATGATGCTTGTGTGTACATGTGTATGTATGTGTTTGGGGGGAAGGGCATAGATTTTAGTGGCTCCAAACCATCAGGCAATACTGGCATGTGGCAGGCATTGGCCATTGATGGTGAGATCTACGATTTTAACTGAGTTTGATATGGCTCCAGAGGCCATCGATCCTCTCCATGGTGGGATTTTCCATCTCATCTTAGTAACTTCCAACTGACTTCCGCTGCACCTGGTCCATTTGGAGACCGTGCAGGTTTATATATTTAGCAATGGGAAGAGAACCCTAGTCTCTTTTCCTAGGTCATGTTCAAAAAACTATGATTTAAATACTGATGATGAGGAGTTCAGGCACTGTGATGATTTATTATGATAATTAAATGTAGGACACTTAAGATATTTTGTCTTTCTTTAAATGGAAGTAGAGAAAGCCTGTTTCTTATTCAATATGCATTCCAATACTTGGACCTTTCTAATAGAACCTCATTTTTTTCCCATTAGGTATTAACGCTTTTCCAGTCAACCGTTTTGATGGGGGGTGGGGTAGGTATGCTAAATCCAAGTCTGATAGTGGCTTCTGATTGGTTTAATCCTCGTAATAATCTACAGCTCCACTACCAACAATACACTCAGGAACCCAAGGGAGAGCTAATCAGCTAATTAGAACTATTCTTAGGGAGGTCATGGATATTGGTGTCAAATGGCCCAGTCAGTTTGAAGGAAAGAACTTGGATGGCATCACTGTGGAATTCTCCATCTATCCCACCGGACACTCACTGCTCTGGTAGCTGCTATGCTCAATCAAAATCACACAATCAAAACTGGACCTAGCGGATACTATTAAAGGCAGATCAGAGAGAGGAAGACAAACTAGGATGTTGATAACATCACTGATTGATTGAATGAACAAAGATGAGGCTTTGTGTGTGTGTGTGTGTGTGTGTGTGTGTGTGTGTGTGAGAAATAATTACTGGTTAAAATCACTTTGAGTCTGAATTTACTGAATGAAAGATTCAGTTTCTTTGCTCTTTATATGAATGTCTGATGCAAGTATTATTTGGTTAATTATATACCATTACGTGGGATGTGGAGATCAGCCATCTTAGAAGCATATATGTACACCTTTCTGTAGAATATATATGTATTTATGTGTAAATATACAATATATTCAATATATTTAAATATACATATGCAGTTTCATATATGTATTGCTATATATATCGTATATTAACCAATGTTTTATATTTTTAATATAAATATATCATATTATATGTATATTAACGTATACAGACCGTATATTAACCAATGTTTTATATTTTTAATTTTTTATAATATAGACACTCTGTTCTTTGCCCTGTAAAACACCCACCATCTCTTTGGTGATAAATAGTGCATTCTGAAATAGATTGTCTCAATCAGACATCCTGATGATTAGGTCAGTTTTTGGAAGGCAGTAATGTTGGTTCAGATTCTATCACAGGAAATAAGTATGAGACAGACTAGATGATAAATTTTGAGATGAACTCTTAGATGCAAGTAGAAGATGATCAAAAGTGAAGACGAAGAAAAATAGTGTGTTCAAGATGCCATGCGTTTTTTTAAATTTCCTTCTTTTTTTTTTTTTTTTTTTTTTTTTTTAGTGACTGTCTCTGGTCTTCAGCCCCCTTGTCTGAATTATATGTTACTGTGAGTTCACCCTGAATATCTCACCTTCCGTCATCCTAAAGGAGCACATCTTCCTTCCTTCCTTCCTTCCTTCCTTCCTTCCTTCCTTCCTTCCTTCCTTCCTACATTCTTGAGTTTAATGATATCAATCTCTGACACCACATGGCCATGACAAATCTTATTCTTCCCTGTTTTTGTTTTTTTTTTTTTTTTTAACATATGTACCTAATTTTAATAAGTAAGAACACAGAAGAAAAACTGACTGTCGGGACACCTGACTTCAGCTCAGGTCATGATCTCAAGGTTCACAGGTTCGGGCCCCGTCGGGCTCTGTGCTGACACCTTAGAGCCTGGAGCCTGCTTCGGATTCTGTGTCTCCCTCTCTCTGCCCCTCCCATGCTCATGCTTTCTCTCTCTCTCTCTCTCTCTCTCTCGAAAATGAATGAACAAAAAAACTGACTGTCTTGGCATTCTCTACCCCCCATTCTTTTTTGTTTATTGTGCATTCTGCTTTATTTATTTTTTAAATTACATCGAAGTCAGTTAGCATAGAGTACAATAATGATTTCACGAGTAGAATCTAGAGATTCAGCCCCTACGTATAACAACCAGTGCTCATCCCAACAAATGTCTTCCTTAAGACCCCTTCCCCATTTAGCACATCCCCCCACCCACAGCCCCTCCAGCAACCCTCTGTTTTCTATATTTAGGAGTCTTTTATGTTTGTCCCCCTCCTTTTTTTTACATTATTGTTGCTTCTCTTCCCTTTTGTTCGTTTGTTTTATATTTTAAATTGCACATAGGAGTGGAGTCCTATGATATTGTGATTCTCTGACTAATTTTGCTTAGCATGATACCCTTTACTTCCATCCACATTGTTGCAAATGACAATTCCATTCTTTTTGATTGCTGAGTAATATTCCCTTGTATACATATACTACATCTTTTTCCATTCATCTGTCAGTGGACATTTGGGCTCTTTGCATACTTTGGCTGTTGTCGAAAGCACGAGGAGCAGGAGCAGAGGATTTCTAAGAAGGCCAAAAATGCCTTTCACTTTTCCTGTGAGACTTGAGTCCATGAATTCATGTAAATTTATTCTGAAGATCTTCTTGGATAATTTAGGGCTCAGGGTTTGAAAATGACATACACTACACCTTTAAAAAAATAGTAACTGGTTTTTGTATTTCAAGCTACATCTTCAAAGAAGTAGTATAAGTAAAACTATGAATTAGTTCTTCTGGCCCAAAAGCTCTCTAATATTTGTTCGAAGTAGAAAGTTTGCAAAGATCATGATGCCCTAAGCCTGGGAGTTCCAATGTCTGTTTGAAAATGGCTGTTGTTGGGTGCCTGGGTGACTCAGTCAGTTAAGCATCTGAATTTGGCTCAGGTCATGATCTCACAGTTCATGAGTTCGAGCCCTGTGTTGGGCTCTGTGCTAACAGCTCAGAGCCTGGAGCTGGCTTCAGATTCTGTGTCTCCGTCTCTCTCTGCACCTCCTCTGTTCACACTCTCTCTGTCTCTCAAAAATAAATAAACATTAACAAAAATTTAGAAAATGGCTGTAGTAAAGAAAAGCTAAATTCAGTCTAATGAATCCTAGAAAATAAGAACCTGGAGTCATGTAGAACATCCCGAATGAAGAGTTTCCACAGCAATTCAGTAACAACCATGAAGTAACACGGATTAGTTATAAGTTGAATAAGGAGCATGTAGTACATGCCTATGGCATTGGTGGACATAATGTCAGGCCAGGAGGTACATTTTGATTTTATGCCAACTAATGAACTCAGGAAACAATTCTTTTTACTCTATGTTAAAAGCACAAAGAGTTAAATGAGTTCTTTGGCTTCTTCACACTGTACAATACTTTATTTTTCATTTCTGCCTGCATATGCGTGGGTTGCAGAACCAAAATTTGATAGAGCATTTGCCTGCAAGGCAGACAGTCACATGGAAACATAGGTGGAAGAAAGGTCTAAGTACCCAGTTGTGCAGGAGTCCAACTTGTTTGCTCCTATATTCTGGAAAACCACTAACTGACCAGCTGCCTAGTTGTTTTAAGAAGGAAAGGATGTCCAGTGTAATATTATAAAAGTAAGTTGAGCCATTTGTAATATGTTTACATTCTATACAATATGCTGGTCCATCTTGCTTTGTTCTAAACATAGCTGTATTACACTAAATTTCCTCTATGTGAGTGTAAATTTTAATTTCTTAGCAAGCCCAGGGTAGTGATTTACCTCAGGTGGTGATTAGAAGTACTTAGGGGTTCTTAGAGTTACTCAAAAGTCTAGCTGGCATTTATCGCTATTTCTGTTTCAGGATTTTGTGACGCCTTCCTGTTACTTATTTGCGATTGGTGAAAAATAAGTATATATAAATGTTAGGCCTCTGGGAAGATGTACTTAAAGTCTCATTATTTGAGGTGAAAATATCAATTTAGGGATCAGAAAACCTTGAAATATCAGGAAAACTTTGAAATCTGCTTTCCTTATGTGTACTTCCTGTAAGGGGAAAAACCCCTCTCTCAGGTCTCTTTTATAAAGACACTAGTTACATTCATGAGGGCTCCACCCTCATGATCTAATCACCTCCTCAAATCTCTGCTTCCAAATCCCATCAAAGTGGCTGTAAGGACCCAAGATAGGATTCTGAGTGAGGTGGGGGGACATTGACTCCATAGCCGATGTCCCACAAAGCAGCATCCTTGGGCCACTTGTTAAATTTCTTTTTAATGTTTATTTATTTTTGAGAGGGAGACATACAGAGTGTGAGTGGGGGAAGAGCAGAGAAAGAGGGAGACACAGAATCCGAAGCAACCTCCAGGCTCCGAGCTGTCAGCACAGAGCCTGATGTGGGTCTTGAACTCAGAAACTGCGAGATCATGGCCTGAGCTGAAGTCGGTGCTTACCCGACTCAGCCACTCAGGCGCCCCTTGGGCTACTTGTTCAGACCTATAAAGCTGTTACCTGAAATCTTTGTTTAAAATTTTTTTTAACGTTTATTTATTATTGAGAGACAGAGAATGAGCGGGGGGGGGGTGCGGGCAGAGAGAGAAGGAGACACAGAATCTGAAGCAGGCTCCAGGCTCTGAGTTGTCAGCACAGTGCCTGATGCGGGGTTCGAACTCATGAACCACGAGATCATGACCTGAGCCGAATTCAGATGTTTAACCGACTGAGCCGTCCAGGTGCCCCTGTTACCTGACATCTTAATCTTGTCCCCAACAGAATTCTCCTCATGGATTTCCCTTCTTAAGCCAACCATTGGGAGCATACGTCGGATTGCAAAGATTGGTTTCCACAAACCAGTTTCCCCTTTGCCTGTAACTAGGAATGAGGAATAGCCTTTTCTGAGTCATGTGACTATACACTGTTCAGTGCCAGACCCAGGCTGGGGCCAGGAAGATGGGGCTGCTGACACTTGCGTAGCAACTAACAGGTGCTTCTAAGAATGGCCTCAGGTACAGTCAGTTCTGTCATACTTTATGTATTAAACAAAGCAATGCCTGACCTCAACTGGCTTAGTCAATCAAATAATTTTATTGACCCAATTACTGGAAGGCAGATTTACCCTGCTATCTGGCATCGTTATATGCAAGAGGTTTAGGAGATGACCACGGTGTCAGCCCTGGTTGTCTGGGACTTTCAGCACTCAGCTTCCTCTGTAGGTACACTTCCTCTTGGTCTTCAGGCTGGCTCCTCAGGAACATCACTGATTGCCAGTGGTTCCAATTTTATATTCTTAGGGCATCCTGGCTGCAGGAAGAGGGGGCTTCTGTCTGGCCATTAGAGAAGAGAAAGGCAGTTTAGATCCCCTAAACTCTAGAAAATGTCTCCTCATGACTTCTTAGGTTTAACTGGAGTTTATACTTATTCTTGGGCCAGTAGTAGTGATGAGGGATGGAATGTGCAAATTGGCCTGAGTATCAGGGCCCCATCCCTGGAGTTCAGGCAGGGTCTGTCTCATCTGTAACTCAGTGCAGAGAATGGGGTTGGAGTGTTCCTCAATGAAAAGAAGAGGGGAATGGATGACAAAAGAGCCAGAAAAGATTGAATATGCAATTAAACTGCAGGTGGGGAAATTGAAGTATGTTGACATCAAATGTCTTATCCATTGATTACAGACAGTACCCCAGTGCAGGACTTTGAACTTGGAAGGAGATGTTCCTTTCACACACAACAATTTCTCTCTATGTTTCAATATTGTCTCTTCTTTTCAAATTTTTTTTAAAATTTATTTTGAGAGAGAGAGACAGAGTGTGAGTGGGAGAGGTGTAGAGAGAGAGGGAGACACAGAATCCGAAGCAGGCTCCAGGCTCTGAGCTGTCAGCACAGAGCCCAATGCAGGGCTCGAACCCATGATGAACCATGAGATCATGACCTGAGCCAAACTGAGATGCGTAACCGACTGAGCCACCCAGAAGCCCCAATATTAACTCTTTTTGTAGTTTATTTATTGTGCTTTCTAACATTCCTACTGGGGGCTCTTTCCTATGTTTGAATATTAAATATATTTTCCTAGAGCTGAGTTTGGTTGATCATAAATTGAGTTTTCCAAATGTAAACATTATTTCAAATCAGCCTTGTGCAGAATGTGGTTTGTGGCATTCACTCCATTTGTCGTATATTAGGAAATGTAGTAAATTTTAATCCTTAATAGACTGGGAGAAACTGATAGTTTGGCTCTTCCTATTGTAATAAACCCTTTGAAGAGTCCTGAGTATTCGAAGTCAGGGGACATTTATCTTATTACCCTATATTCATAAGTGCCTTTATGAATTCAGCTAAAGTTAATGCTTTTGAATTAATCCTTATATATTGGTTTATAAAATGATTATTGTAATTTACAATCTGTTTGACATTTATTGTAGCTCTGAAGTATATTCAGTCGCTTGACAGTGCATAAAAAAGACATGAAATGTAAAGAAAATCTCACTTGATTTATTTCTTTTGTCTCAATGATTTCCTTGGAAAACAATGGTTAAATAGCTAACGAGGACTTGGGTCAGACCAGTCATTAAATTTTTTGTTTGTTTGTTTGTTTGTTTGCTTTATTTTGAGAGAGAGGCAGGGAGAGAGGGAGAGAGAGAATCCCAAGCAGGCTCCGTGCAGTCAGCACAGAGCCTAAAGCAGGCCTCAGTCTCGAAATCAGGAGATCATGACCCAAGCTGAAATCAAGAGTTAGAAGCTTAACGGACTGAGCCACCCAGGCACCCCTCCTCCTTTTTAAAAAAAATTTTTTTTAATATTATTTATTTTGAGAGAGAGAGGAAGAGAGAGAATCCCAAGCAGGCTCTGTGCTGTCATCACAGAGACCGAACAGTTCTGTCATTCAAAAATAAAGTTCTGTAGTAAATGTAAGAGAAAATCCAGTGGACTGGAAAATGTGTTGTATTTCACAGTAACAAGGGAAGTGTGATTTAATTATTTAATAACAGTGAGAAACAATAGCTCCATATTCAATTTTAGGATACATGGAATGTGCTAGAAGTAGTGAAGAGGCCACGAATCCTTGTCAGCGGAACCTGGATTTTTGGGTTGGGGTTTGTACCAACATACTTTGAAGCCATAGGCAAGTGGTTCACATATCAAATGAGATGGTAGCAAGGGACTACTGCTTGTCAGATAGTTTTCATAGCACAGATGTCTTAACAAACAAAATTTTAAATGGAAATCATTGCATAAGCAGAGAAAAGCAGAAGCATTCCAGTTGAATCCGTGGGAGGCTCAAAACCCAGCCAGCATTGTTTCCCCCTTCTGCCCCTTCTCTTTCCCCTCGCTCGGTCACTGAAGAACTTTGGCAGAACCCCAGGACTCCACAGAAGATACTTAGAAAACCCCTAAAATAGAGGATTCATTTAGGAAATACTCATTGAATACCTAGGAGATAGCAATCACTTGGCATTTTGTTGTGGGAAAATAAAAAGTCACTGCTCTCCTGAAGCTTATATTCTGGTAGGGAGACAGAAAAAGGCAAATAATGAAGCAAGATGATCCTGAGAAGTGATGAATGTAGGAGGACACGAATAGAGAGATGTGAACACTCTTGGTATACCTTGGATCTCCCTATCCAGTGAGGGTAGGCAAGTAGGTGTCACTAAGTTGACATTTTTTTAATGTTTATTTGTGAGAGAGAGAGAGAGAGAGAGAGAGAGAGAGAGAGAGAGAGAGAATGAAATAGCATGGGAGGGGCAGAGAGAGGGAGACAGAATTCAAAGCAGGCTCCAGGCTCTGAGTTGTCAGCACAGAACCCGACAGGGCCTGGAACTCATGAACCCAACTGTGAGATTGTGACCTGAGCCAAAGTCAGATGCTTAACCGATTGAGACACCCAGGTCCCCTGCTAAGTTGACTTTTAAACTGGGTCCTGAAAGATGCAGATAGAGGAACACACTTGTTGTAGAAACAGATGTGGCTAGAAGGTCAGTAAGGGGGAAGGTGAGATTACAGAGGAAATGTAGGGACCCCACTGGCTGGAGCCTTGATGCCATGTTCAAGTTTGGATTCGATCGTGGAAACAAATGGAAAGGTGCTTGATGACTTCAAGCTGGGATCGGCAAGATTCCGTATGCATTAGCATCATTCCGGTACCTGCTGATGGAGGACAGAAACAGGGAGGCCAGTTAAGAGGGTTCTCCTAGAGTCCAGGGAGAATATGACAGTGTAGATGCAAAGAAGTCAGAGTTGGGGGAAAGGACTTACTTTGTGGATGAATTCAACAAGACTTACTGATGGAGTAAATACGTGGGATGAGGGATAGGGGTCAAGGAGGAAGTATAGTTTTGTATTTGAGCCCCTGGATAAATGGGACGATGTTACTGACATGACAGGGTTTGGAGGGGAAAGAGGCCAAGGTGGTGGAAATCCAGAGATGTCAAGTGGGCAGTTTGATCCATAAATTAGGGGAAAGTTCAGGGCAATTTAAATTTGGAAGTCATTGACATACAGATGATATTTAAAGGAGCAACATGGTATGAGTTCAGCCAAGGGGGTAGGGTGGAGACCCACAGCACTCAAGCATTTAGAGCTCTCTAGGAAACTCCCATCTCTCTTCGTTCAGAAAGGTCTGATTATACTGTATGACATGTAGGATCTTCTTTACGGTGTTTGTTGGGCTCTTTCCACTTGAAACTTTCACTGCTCCTCAGACTTTATATCTTTGTTCCTTAGTTTTTTTTTTGTTGTTGTTGTTGTTGTTGTTGTTGTTCCCTCTCAATTGGGAATGTGGCAAAGGTATTGCTTAGCAAATGACAAAGATCTGTCATGTGTGCCGTGATGGTTAGATGGAGTCTTCACCAGTTGGGGTTGTGTGGGCTGCTTGCATTTGGTTAGGGGACAGAAAGGCTTCCAGCTCCTAGCTGTTGTGAGTTTCCAAGACTGTTGGATTTGAAGTCCATGGAGAATTCATCAGCATCTACGACTCAACAAGAATAATGGCTAAACTTGAATGGCAGCCTAAACCCTATGCAGAATCTACATTTAGATTTTGAAACAAGAAGGGATAGTCCCTTCTAAAAGGGACAATCCTTAGAATTGTGCCTCTGTTTTTTTGTGCCAATTGGCAGGTCCAGGGGGAAGCATGTTGCCCTCCTTTGGGGGGCATGGGAAGCACACTGGAGAGAAAGGCATTTATCTGTTGACGGCAAGTGGGGGGCGGCAGTTAATCTATAATCTACGTAGGCTCAGTGATAATTTGTCTAGAAGACAAGATAATCTCTGAAGATTCTCAATCCTGGCTCTCTGTCGGTTCAATTAAAGGCAGTACCCTTAGCATAAAGCATCATAAATGGAAATCATCACTGCTGAAACAGGGAAAAACTGAAGATTGTGGCTGTAGTAAGAATTTTCAAGATGGTGACCCTAGCAAAGGAGTTGAGGGAATGGCTAACCAGCCATTTTGTAGATAGCACATATATCCAACACCACCTGCTCTATGTCCATTTGGAAATCTAAAGACATTTCTGACTTAAAATTAACATGGCTAAAATTGGATTTGTACTTCCTATCCCCTTTCCCAAGAACCTGTCCCTTCTTCAGATTTAACTCTTTTTTTTAAGTGTTTTTTTATTTTGAGAGAGAGCTTGTGCAGGAAAGGGGCAGAGAGAGAGGGAGACACAGAATCCGAAGCAGGCTTGAGGCTCTGAGCTGTCAGCACAGACACCGATGCGGGGCTCAAACTCATGTACCATGAGATCCTGACCTGAGCCAAAGTTGGATGCTCAACTGACTGAGCCACCCAGGTGCCACCAGATTTTAATTCTTTTTAAAAAATTTTTTTCTATGTCTTTATTATTTTATTTTGAGAAACAGAGAGAGAGTGGGGGAGGGGCAGAGAGAGAGGGAGACACAGAATCTGAAGCAGGCTCCAGGCTCTGAGTTGTCAGCACAGAGCCGGATGCAGGGCTTGAACCCACGGGACTGTGAGATCATGACCTGAGCCGAAGTCGGACGCTTAACTGACTGAGCCACCCAGGCACCCCAGATTTTAACTTCTTAATGAACAGCACCACTGTTCACCCAATTGCTGAACCCCCAAATAGGATTTGTCTTGATTTCTTCTCTTTCTTTCTCGGACTGACCTATTCAGTCAGTCAATAAGCAGATGGCCAGTGTTCTACCTGTCAGATTCAGCCTAAATCTGATAGTGTCTCCTCTCTTACATGGCTGTCATTCACATCTCATCTGAGTCACATTTCTCGTGTGCCCATCACCACTGGTGATTGTACTGGTCATCTATTATCACAACAAGGCTATGGCAATACACTGTTCCCCAAACTCACATCGTACAACAAAGATTGCTTCCTATGCCTACAGGTGGGCAGGTCAGCCTTTAGAACCTGTCAGTTCTGGAAGGTAATTGACAAGCACAGGGCACATTTCTTTCCTTTTTGCCAGTGGTAACCTGATCTCCTGAGTTTTCACAAGTCTCTATTGTTGAGACCTGCGTTTGTTTGGGTGTGACCTTTCCCATCCCTTTGGCTGTGGAGATTAGTTGAGGCATGGCCGTGCATGCTGTAAAATGAACGTTAGGCTTGGTGTGTGACCTAGCACAAGAGGCGCCCTTTATTTCTCCAGACAGCGTGAGGTGACAGGCTGTGTGCCTGGAAGATCAGTCCCTTCTGCTGCTACGTGAGGGGGGAGACTGAAGCTCCCTGGAGCTCCCTTGTGGGGATTTTAAGATAAAGCCAAGGCTGGGAGGCAGGAGGAAGAGATAGAACAACTTTCCAGTGATAACATTTCTCCAAAACCTGCCTGAAACCAGCATTACTCCAGGAATTGGGGGTTATAGGAGCCATAAATGTATTAATTATTTAAGCCAGTTTGCCCTGGTGTTCTCTTGAAATGGGAAAGAAGTTCTTACTAATGGAAGATCTTAGATCACAGCCCCATCTCCCTTTGAGGGAATGCCCTCCTTGTCCTGGAGGTAGAGACACTTAAGAGCACAAGGGAAACAAATATTTATGAAGTGCCTGGTGCCTTAGGAATGTTCCATTGATCACCTCATTTAATCCTGATGCAATCCTTATAGGTAAGGATGGTGCAGTGAAAGTTGAGGTTGATGGCCATGGGGAGAGTCCCCAAACTTGACTCTCTCATTCTGCTTCAGTACAGGGTGACCTGACAGAGGAAGCCACGTGCAAAGGCAGCAGTGTGATTTGCAATGCAGGTGTTTCTAGCCGTTGACTCATCATGCCTCATGCTCATCTCCTTCTTATCCCCACACAGCCAATTCGTTTCTCACTTGAACACGTCTAAATGTATTCGCTGCCATATTATTACGGGTCCTTGTAGCCATTCTGACAGGAATGTAGACAGACTGCCTGATACTTAATGTTCAAGCATAAAGGTATCCACATTCTGGATGAAGGTGGAGGAGGAAACATACTTTTAACACTCTGATCAATAAGACATTTGCCCAAATGAGCAGATTGATTTTATTTATACCTGCAGCAGTGGGCCCTGGGCACCTCTTCTCCTCCCAGCACATGCTGTTCAGAGCATTGACAATGACAAGGCTGCTGACGATCAATGAGAACAGAAGCCACATTGAGCAATGGTTGGCTGCATCTGGAGATTTATCTATTTGTGATTAAATGAATTAAGGCAAAATGGTTGAATTTTCCCAGCGAACTCGACTCTACGTAAAGAGCATTTCTTACCAGGTTAGAAGGTTTCTTGTTAACCTCATGTGCTGAAAAGAGGTCTTTAAAGGATTGATTTGCTAAAGGATGAAGAGATTGAGGCTGAGACAGGAGCTGCCTTGTGTGAGGGGTTTGGGGGGAGGGGAACTCACTACGCCAAGTTCTGTCGTCTTACGGTCCAGGATTGTGAGTTCCAGGCCAGACTCTGGACTACGGAGGTGACTTTGACAAGTCCCCCATCCCCATGCTCAGCATGCTTCCACAATTTTGATGGTGAAATCCATCTGTGTGTGCCTTATGACTTTTTTTTTAATAAGTGTGTGTGTGTGTGTGTGTGTGTGTGTGTGTGTGTGTTTTACTGTCTTCTGCAGTTCACAAATCCTAGTCTCAAGCCTAACTTTCTCACCTCCTATTGTTACTGCTTAAAAATCTATACTTGATCTCAATGGTGACTGTTAACTCCAACAACTTAGGCAGGTTGATCCACATTTGTTAAATGGAGCCCCTTAGAACCCTGAATTTCCATCTGACTCTCCCCAAGTCTGTCTGTGCTCAGTCTCTCCCTTGTCCCCCTCCAACCCCGAGAGGTGCTCAGGCCAGAAAAGCCAAAGAGGTCCCATGTCCTATGTCAACCATGAATAAAAGTGGGTGGCTGCCTGGAGCCTTGAGTTAAGGGTTTAAGTCAGGCTGTGCCTGGGTTGAATTTGAAAGAATTCTGTGAATAAGTAGCTACCATTGGTGCCACACAGAGGGAGGAGACACTTTTCCACGTGTCTGAAGTGGGGTATTAGAGGCTGCGCATAGGTATTAGATGAGGACTCAGAAAAGGACAAGGCAGTACTTTGGATCCTCGCTCAGGCGGTCTTTTGCCTCCCAAGCTCCAGCTGTCACATTGGCAAGATGGCTAAGAAGGATCGTGAAGGCCATCGAGCTGCGAGTAGCTTCCACAGTCTTGGAGGAAACAGTATGAGCCTCAAGCTAAAGAAGCTTGAAAGGGCACCCAGGCAGGGGTTTGGGTCAGGGCCTCCCAGTGTGTGCACACACTGCACGCTTGTCCAGCTTTCCATAAAAACACAACATAGTAAGATCCTAGTTGTAGAGTAATTGGGCTATGCCAAAGTAGGCCACTCCCCCGTTGCTTCTATTTATTAGCAATATAATCATCGCAGTCATGTTTTATAAAATAATTTGTCACCTCTTGTCCATACCCATTACTTGATCAGAATTTCAGTAGCATGTACCAAGTTGTTCAGTATTATATCATATTCACCCTCTGTTTTTATTTCGAGGTTGTTTTCATTTGTCTCCATCAAGAGAGTCATGGAGCTTGGGTTTTATATTGATATTTACACTCTTGCAACAATTCTCAGGATAGAGCAAAATGTATGAAGATAGATAAAAATATTAACATGAATTAAACTGTTTTTATCAAACAATGGCTTCCTTTGCCAGTCTAGCAATAAGGGACTAAGTAATAGATCTGGCAAAAGAGAGCTCAGTATCTGATTCTTACTTAGGTAGACTTGAAGAAAACTATAGACTCCTTCTCTGAGTTGGTCAAATGCTGCCTTACTTTGCTGAAATTCAACGATTCATGTGGGTTTAGTTTTCTTATACATGATCAAGTCAGCCAGAGGACGAATTTACAGTCAATGATGAACGTGGTAGAGAGAATGAGCCTATTAAATACAACTTCATAGTATACGTTTCTCTGTTCTATTTCATGTGTTTAAATCATTTAAACCTATTATGTATAAAGAACTCTTTAAAAATTTTTTTAAAGTTTTTTTTTTTATTTTTGAGAGAGAGAGAGAGAGAGAGAGAGAATGAGAGAGAGAGAGCCAGCATAAGCAAGCAGGGTGGGGCAGAGAGAGAGGGGGACACAGAAGCAGGCTCCAGACTCTGATCTATCAGCACAGGTCTGATACGGAGCTCGAACTCACCAACCATGAGATCATGACCTGAGCCTAAGCTGGATGCTCAGCTGACTGAGCCACCCAGGCACCCTGAAACCCTTCAAAAGCACCTTTTTGGAATGTATAATACAACTCACCTGAGAAAGGTCTACTTTAGGTATAAATGATACATTGATGTCGGCATCACAAAAGGTTTCTCATGTCCCCCTAAAGTGCTGCTAATTAAATTAATGGAAATAGTTTCTTATCTGAGAGGACATATTTTATGTTGTCTTATGTATAGTGTAGACTTCTTAAGAGTAAAACCTGAGATGTATGTAATAATGTATTCTACAGAAACAGAAAAAGCAAAAGCTTAACATGAAGAAAAAATCCAGAATGTTCAAGCAACACTGAAGGAATTGCTGAGTACAGTTCACAGTCTTTGAAAAGCAGGAATTGGTGTTAATACTCCACACCCAACCTCTCTTGTCTATATTTGATGTCATATGGAATGGAGATAATTTTCTTTATGGTTTGAATTAGGCAAACAATTTGTAATGCATTGCATCTGGTCCTCTCAATAAAAATGGACTAAAAAATATTTTGAATTCCATTGTAAATTAAACTAAAAACTGTGTTATTCCAGATGTTGGTCTCATGACTGGGAATTGTTTTCTGGGAAAGAATATTAATTTCTGAAATGTCAATCTTCAGGTTCTTGGTGCTGTTCATGAACTTCCTTTATGTTTCCCTTATATTTGGAATGAAAATACATAGTCTTATAAGTGGAATGTTATATAGCTGTTAGGGAATGACCAGAATTAACTGATCAAGGTGTTTAAACATAAACCAGGGGTTCATTACTTTGGTTATAAAAACCTTTCTATTATTCTGGGGTCTTCTATCAAAAGACAAATATTCAGGGAGAGTTAAGATGATAAGCACAAACTAAAAGTGACAAGGGTGAGGTAGATTATTTGACCCTGGATTAAGCTCCCAAGGAGATGGAGGCTGTGGGAGGGGTGTGGGGTAGAGGCCTTGAGAAGAGATGACACAACCAGGAATACTCAGGTAAGAGGAAGGGCTCTTAAACCTGCCTGATTATTAGAACTACCTGGTGAAACTGAGTTGGCAAAGTTATTTTTTCTTGGTCAGAAAAAAGTAACAAAAGATTCTCTTTCTACTAATTTTTTTTTTTAACTGGACAAATATCAAGGCAATCATTAAATCTATAAAGGAAAGCTAGACACAAAGACATAGATATTGCTATGAGAAGAAAAAGAATGATTACCTTTGTATTCTCCTTCTTGAGTCTCTGTTTAAAATGTAAATTACTGGGGCACCTGGGTGGCTCAGTCGGTTGAGGATCCGACTTCAGCTCAGGTCATGATCTCACCGCTCATGGGTTTGAGCCCCGCGGCAGGCTTTCTGCTGACAGCTCAGAGGCTGGAGCCTGCTTTAGATTCTGTCTTCTTCTCTGTCTGCCCCTCCCCTGCTGGCACTGTGTCTCTCTCTCTTAAAATGAACATTAAAAATATTTTAAAAAGGTAAATTACAAGTATTTTCCATTCTATAAACTGAGATGAATTATTACCCAAGAAAGGCCATGGATGGAATTAGGAATATCTCTTCATGAGCACTGAAGAAATGTGACGATGGGTTTTAGGTAATCATGGAATAAATTTGAGAATGTAGCCATGGACGAAGAAAGTATTGCTTTCAGTAAGACAAGATGGCTATATTACCTCACAGCAAAATATCCCTCTCTCAAATTCCTTTTTTTATTTTAAGTTAGAAAATAAGACATTGGCTTAGATAATTAAATAGGGAATGATTTGCTTTTCTTTTTTGTGTTTCTGACAAGCGACTGTATGGTAAATATGTTGATCTTGATAAGTCTTCTTAACACTAGTAGTTAAAAATTTGCCTAGGAAATTATATGTCACAGTTGTCATATAATCATTTTTACACAGCTAAAGACTATTTGTACATCAAAAATTAGAAATATTTCCCCCAAGTCTGTGTTACATTTAGTACTATTCGGTGATAGGAAGCTTACCTGGAAGGGAAAAATACAGAACTGAACAATCTGTGTTCTGTATCTTCATAACAGTTCAGGAGCGGCCAGATGGTGGATCTCAACGTGTTGGTTATCTTGGGGGATAAAGAATCTTGCAGATCAGAACTGTGACCTTTGCTCATCTGTGTAAAGCATAGGTCTTCTCAAACATCCATCCTTTGTAAATTACTTACTCTTATTTCATATAAGGTCCACGTCATCATTACTTCCTCAATAGAGTCATCAGGGACAAGGACTTGATTGGAAGTCTGTTTCTGAGCAGTGTATCAACTAAACTGAAAGTCCAGTTCTCCTTTTCTGGTGATGCAAAGGCACAGGAAAATTATTTCAATGTGTTCTAGAAAGTCAAATTCCCAGTAAAGCAGTAGTTCCTGAAACATCCTGGTGCAAGATAATCTATGATTATGTGACCGTATTAAGTGTTTTTAAGCAAAGACACAATTCTGGAGGGACTCCTGCAAATAGAATGAGGTATTAAATGCATGGGTCACACAACTAGCTTTTACATGTGTCTGGTGTGAAATGCCACAATTTTACATTTTACAAATATTTGCTGTATTTGTCATCTCCAAATGGCCTTGTACCCCAGGAAATCATACTGTTCCCACAAGGACACTAGGATGTACACACACACACACACACACACACACACACACACAAATCCTCTCCTTCTTACAGAGAGAAACAAAGGCTTAGCAAGTGTCAACTGACTTACCTGGAGTCATATCATTAGAAAGTATTGACAGTAGAAAATAAAATTCGGCCCAAAATGAGAACCCCAAAATCCGGAATCTGATACGTCTGATTTGTAGTCTCTTGCAATATCCCTGCTTGATCTTGTGAGCAGTATCTCTTAAGCTGTCCTTATACCAAAAGGTCAACTATAATGAAGTGGGGGGTAGAAGGAATTACTTATATGGTGCAGAGACTTAGCATCCTGTGGCAGGGGGTAGTGATTACTTAAACTTCTGAGCAGGGCAGTGCACTTGAAATCTAGGTGGGAGTGCAATGGGGTATTGAGGAGGGACACAGGGTTTAAGGAAAGGATTGGGTACATTATTTTAAGCTCTTTTGTAGCACTGCAAAGGTTAATGTGAAAGAACCAGACTATAGACATCTTCCAAGGTATAGCGAGAACATGGCTTAGTTATCATCTTAGGGCGTAGCCATGGAGCTGGAGTCCAGGAGAAGCAGGATATCAAGTAGAGTATGTCCAGAAATACAATGCAGTTGAAAGCAAAGGGGCTGTCATGGAGACTGTCTTGGTTTGAACCAGTGTGATTCTCTAGCCACCAAAAGCAACAGTCAGCTGAGAAACCAATGAAGGTGGGTCAAAGACCTTGTGAATCTATGGGCAGGAGAGCCAAAGTTAGACCCCCTTTCCCAAAGCCAGTTAACTAAGGCCCTAACTAAGACATGAGGACGAGGCCATACCACTAACTACCATTGTCTGGGAGAGGAGAGGAGCAAAGGACTCTGCCTTAGGGTCATAGGAAGGTTCTAGAAATCAGACCTCAGACATTCCCATACCTAAGACATGTCTGGCACTTCTGAAGATGGGGACAAAAATCCATAATATTTAAAAAATAAATCGAACCATATTATCTTGAAGGATATATATATAAGATAGATAGATAGATAGATAGATAGATGGACCAAACTGTATTTAAAATTGAACAGCTCTCTGAACTAAAAATGTGCCTCTATCCAGCAGGGGCTCAGCTAAAAAAAAGCCAAAAAGGCTATTTTTTTTTTTAAAAATGTTTATTTATTTGAGAGAGACAGAGTGTCAGCAGGGGAGGTGGAGACAGAGTGGGAGTAAAAGAATCCCAAGCAGACACCACACTGTCAGTGCAGAACCCAATGCAGGAATCCACCTCAAGAACCATGAGATCATGACCTGAGCCAGAATCAAGAGTCAGATGCTCAACTGACTGAGCCACCCAGGAGCTCCCAAAAAAGTATTGAAAAATTGTAATGTGAATGAATTTTGGACCCCACTACACTTAAATATACAGAGAAATTGTCCATTGAAAGTTTCTTATGCTATACATGGATATTCATTCAAATTAACTGATCCCAAGTTGTACATCTTACGCTTTTATTTAGTTCAGTAGCTCAAGCTCGGAAGTATTTGCAATTGCTGTGGCTTTATTTTACCGGTGTTAATGAGTAACTGGGTTCAAAAATATATACCCATAAGCTCAGAAAAAGTGCTTTTTTTGATAGTCACTTAAATGGAAATGTTGCCATAAGGAAAGGAAGGGAAATGCAAATTTTAGCTTAACCCCCTGGAGGCAACAGTATTTGGAGGCCATTCACGTAGTGAATTGTATTATCCTCACCTTTTTGCGAGCTGTAGGGAGGGGAGTGGAACATTTTCCCATGGCTACTTTTGGACATCACACAAGCAGTGAGCCTTTCTCAATACCCCATGGTTATGAGAACTTGAAGAGAACCAACCATTCGCCTACTTACCTTAGTGATTGAGTTTCTATGGCATTTGATTCAGAGTCAAGAGCATCTGATAATTCAACACAACTCTGAATGATGTCTCTGGGTCAGAAGTTTGATTATGTATTGTTCTCAGTAAGATTGTAAATTCTGTGGTTTGCCTCTTCCCCCCACCTCATGCCCCGCCCCCAACATTTGGAAGATTCTCATTGTTAATATGTTAAATCTTTAATTGCCCACAGCTGGAAGTTTCTTTCGGTAATTATGAGATTCTCTTCTGCATTTATATTGTTTATCATCCTGTGTGAAATTCTGTAACAGCCCTCATTTAACTGTTCTCCAGGGCTTGAAAAATCGCCACTTTGGAGACAGGAAGAAGATCCAATTAGATACTTAACTTCCTTTTGCCATTAGAGCACGTTCCTATTTTAAAGCAGGCATGATTAAGATATTTTTAAATCATTCTCAATTGTGGTGGTATTAAAATTCCTTCTAGATGGAGGCTTCAAGCTCCTGACCAGAACCTGAAAATTTTTTTCTTCTAAGGAAAAGTTGGTCCATCGGTTCTTAATTTTTAGAGGCAAAAAAATGTTCTATGTGCATAAATCCTGGAGAATTTCCAATCTTTTCCCATTTGGAAAGTGATAAACTAGTTAGATTTCATTTTAGACAGATTTATGAAATGATTACTTCATCTATTATTTTATCCATTTCGAAATTCATTTAAAAAAAGATTTTCTGCATTTGCCTTTGGCTTCATTTAATGTAAAGCTTTTAGCCTCAATGAGACCCATTGAGTTGAAAATGACAGCCCTCTACAGAGATTTACTCACCGTCACCACTTGCAATCAATAGTCTTTTGGTTGAGAGGCAAGAGTGTAATTTACGTTATCAAAGTACTCGACAAACATATATTAATTTCCTCGCCCAAAAAGAGAGGTGAGGTTTCCCTCTAGAGAATGAGACCTTAGCTCGGGAGTTAATACAGACATTTAACTTGGATCCTTGAAATTTGGCCATGACTTCTTATCCGGGTGATGGGAAATCAATTTCAGTAAGTGCTAACTTGAATCGTTCCATCTCCACACAGGATCTCTGGGGGAATTTTCTTCCAAATTCCACTGTGCAATGTGTCCCCCCATCTTTTTGCTCCTGTTCAAAGAACACTTGGCTCAGCACCCGTGTGTTGCTGGCTGGTTAGCTGCCCCTGCATCTGGTGTATGATGCCGTTGTGCGAAATCGAGTACACATTACCCACGTAGCCTCTGCCCAGGAAGGACTTGGAGTACAAAGTATAACTACAGGGAATGAGGAAGATGAATGCATACCTTATGCCCATGCGCCAGGAGAGTCTGTTGCTTCCCCGGCAAGAGAGATAGACCCCATGCAGAGTATTTTGCAGCAATGATCATGGCTAATACTTAGTGAGAATTTATTGATCTGCTTTGCATGGATCATTCTGCTTCATCCTCACTGATTCTTTCTGTAGTTGGTGCCATTACTTAGACGTGCGAAGCCTGAGGAACAGAAAGAAACTCGTGGTTACTGCTTTGCCCGTGTTCCGCAGCCAGTATGTGGTAAAAGGAGCATGCGGATCAGAGCATTGTCACCGTAGAGCTTGGGTGCATAAGCTTCTGTGCTGTGCTTTTCCTAGGTCAAGGTAGACCCCACTTGTCTTGATGGTTTGAAGTGCTGAATGATGGCAGTGTGTGTCTGGTGCTGCCTGCAACTACTACCAACTGGGCTGTCTGATTTTATTTGATCCTGTGGGTTTGTCCCATAGAACAAAGTGCAATTCTCTTACACTTAATAATTCCTTAGGTTGCATCACTTCCCTCTGGTGTTACTGAATATACACATTCATATTACTTACCTGGTCTCGTAAAATCACTCAGATCAGGGTCCCTGTTTCTCTTACTCATTTATCCATTGATCTACTAAATATTAATTAAGCTCACAGCAATCCTTTTTTTCTTTCCTCCCTTTTTTCTTTCTTTCTCCTTTCCTTTTTATTTCTTCCTCTCTCTCTTCCCTCCCTTTCTTCCTTCCTTCCTCTTTCTTTCCTTCTTTCTTTTTTCTTTCCTTCTCTCCCTTCTTTCTCCCTTTTTCTTTCTTTCTTTCTTTCTTTCTTTCTTTCTTTCTTTCTTTCTGTCTTTTCTCTTCTTTTCTTTCTCTTCTTTCTTTCTTTCATCTATGTTTCTATCATCTTTCTATCTTCCTATCTTTCTATCATCTTTCTATCTTCCTGTCTTTCTATCTTTCTATCTTACATCTCCAAACAGGGACCATGAGTAATATAGAGAGAAGAGGTAAAGGGGGAGGTCATCCCAGGACCCCTGGAGGGGGACACGTGTGGGCATCAGGGGACCACAGTGGGCAGAACTGGCCAGGAGGTAGTAGACATATATATCTTCCCCCATTTGTCTGCTAGGACACATTCTTACTCTGGTAACTAATTAATAAAGTGGTGGTTCTTTGTACTTCTCACTGTCTCTCATCCAGTAACCTGTACAGTATGGGCAGGTAATTAACATTGACTTGACAAATAAATGAATCATGTAGATGCACTCTGAGGAGATATAAGTAAGAATGTAAGTCACCTTGCAGATTATGGCTTATCTAGAAGAAGGGGTTTCTGGGTATCCCGGATGAATCTTCTTGGGGGCCTGGGTAGCTCTGATGGGAGGTGGATGAGTCATTGGCATAAGGTGAGCATCCTCTTATTCTTGGGGACAGTATTGAACAGAAGAGCTATTTTTGCCTGAAAATCAGATGGCCTGTGGTGTCTGGTTCATCTTGATAGTGGTTTAACACCCAACTCATTTGAGGTACTGGGAGCACTGGCTCTCTCTGAGTTAGCACATTTTTGATGTGAGAATTTGATATAAATTATTTTTGATTGGTTTTGTTTCCTTCCCTTGGTAGTGAAGTGGACATCTGATGAAGCATAAAATACACTTTACTCATTGGCCTAAAAAATGATTTAAAAATATGTTTCACTTTAAATGAGACTTTAAGGGGTACCTGGGTGGCTTAGTCGGTTGGTTTTGGCTCTTGGTTTTGGCTCCGGTCATGATCTCCTGTTTTGTGAGTTTGAGTCCAGCGTCGGGCTCTGTGCTGACAGCTCACAAACTTCATGGGATTCTTGCTCTCTTTCCCTCTCTGTGCTCCTCCTCTGCTCATGGTCTGTCTGTCTAAATAAATAAATAAAAGAAAAAAAATAAAGGAGACTTAAAGAAACAATAAGCAGTGGGGCAGATGGGGGAACATTAATGTAGTTTTTAAAGTATCTAATAGCTTACAATTTATCCATGAAATGTGACCCTCTTACTGCTGAAAATTGCAACATAAATATAAGTAGCGTGTTGCAACATACACATAAGTTGCCTGTTTAAATTTTCTGACTGGGCTGTTGTGGTCATAGAGTGATTCTAGAAAGCAGATGGAACAAAGTTTACTGTTGCCACAGGAGTGCCAGGGGAACTGTTTGGTCGGCTCAACTGTGTCTTCATGAGGCGTCCTCCCCATTGCTCCAGGACGCCTGGAGAGGAGGGAGACCAGTCCTGCATTAGGGTTTAGAGTTCTCAGTGGGCAATACGAGAGGTACACAGTAAATATTTTAAAATGCTGCAAAGCATTCTCTCTGGGCATATCAAACGCTCACCATCAGGGGAAAGGAGTGTGACAGATGCCCTCCATGTTACCTTGCTGAGCGGATTTGTGGACTCACGCTGCTGTTTGATGTGGCTTCCAGCAGCCCTTTCATTAAATCCATGCCTTGGGCTGACCTACAGTACTTGCCTCTGCTCCGGTGCCCTTCTCTGCATAGGCAAATGGCCAGGACCACAGAAGGCTGTGTCATGAGCCGGGAGCCTCTGGGGGGGGCAAGAGGTGCCCTGCCCCTGTCTCCACAGGCTCTGGCAGATAGCACAATACCCTGCCTGGGAGAGCCATTAGTGTGACCAGAATGTGTCCTTCTAGAGCCCGGGCTCTCTGAACCTCGCAGAAATAGCAACCGGTGACGGGGGCTGATTACCTCTTAGACATTTAAGTGTTTTCAAATGGAATCAACTTAGAAAATGGCTGAACTGTGGTAGCCTCTGCTATGGTCTTGGCCCGTTTTTCATCACTGGGTTTGCTCAGGCTGCCTGCGCGGTGTGCCCAGCAAGAGGGAATTTTATGACTGCCTCTACTCAACCTTTGCCGTTCAGAGTTACGTGAAACTCATGTGGTTTGTGCAGAACCAAAATTTAAGTAATGGTTGATTAGTGGAAAAATGAGCCTTGACTGTTAAGGAATTCCTCCTATGTGAATGAATTCTTGTGTTTGAAACAAGAGAGAATTTCTTATTTTGCAAGGCTAGAGGCCTTTGGTCAAGGTTTGACTCATCCACATAACACACCTTCTAGGCAGCAAACATTTTACCATTAAAAACAGTAGGTGCTTGGTGTAGTATAATTCAGGAAATGGCTTTTATAATGATACTGCAAGATGGGGCGCCTTGGTGGCTCAGTCACTTAAGCCTACAACTTCAGCTCAGGTCATGATCTCGTGGTTTGTCAGTTGGAGCCACGTGTTGGGCTCTGTGCTGACAGCTCTCAGCCTGGAGCCTCCTTCGGATTCTATGTCCCTTGCTCGCTCTGTTCCTTCCCACCTCATGCTCTGTCTGTCTCTCTCTTTCTCTCAAAAATAAACAAACATTTAAAAAAAATGAAAAAAAGATACTGCAAGCACTTTCGCAGGATGACAGTGATGGTTCCTGGCCACCTCACTCAGCGTCTGCATCTACCACTCAAGTCGGAGTAGATTGCCTTTGGGATGATTCTGTCAGCTCTGTGGGACAGTCAGAGCACCAGACCCAATGCAAATTACAGCAGGGATGGGCTTTGCCCTTGAACAGCTTGCCTGTGAAAAACCAATCCAAGTTCAGAGAGGTGATTAAAAAAACTGGTGGATGAAGCCAGTCCATTAGAATCTCCCTCCCAACAATCTTTGGTCTGAAGCTTTCCTCTCACCAGGTGATTATGGTATATTTATTCTCACCTGTCCAAAAAGCCATGACCTTACAGAAGTCGAGGGGAAGGCTTTTTCCCGTTCCCTTTGTGCATTGTCCTAAATTTCTCTAAAGGGAGAAACATCCACAGATATGCCACAACTAGCATACAAATAGTGCAAATATGTTTTCAGTTTCAAGAGTCATGGTAAAAGTAGCTAAGCTTATCACCTGCCCATGTTTTGGATGGGCCCATGAAGTAACTTGAAGCAGTGAGGTAATCCTGAGGGCTTTAGTTTTAGACCTTGTTAATTGAAGGGAGTTAGTTTTTTTTTTTTATAAATTTTTTAAAATGTTTGTTTATTTTTGAGAGAGAAAGAGCATGAGAAGGGGAGGGGCAGTGGGAGGGAGACACAGAATCCAAAGTAGGCCCCAGGCTCTGAGACATCAGCACAGAACCCTGAAACTGTGAGATCATGAAGTGAGCCAAAGTCGGACGCTTAACCCACTGACCCACCCAGGCGCCCCTGAAGGGAGTTAGTTTTAAAGACCATTAATACTAATGTCCTGTTTGGATCTCAAACCTTCTGATCTTCCTTTCTGTGAATTTTTACTTCCTTTTTTAAAATTAAAGTATGATTGACACACAGCATTACACTAATTTCAGGTATACGACATAGTGATTTGACAAGTCTATATGTTAGGCTGTGCTTTCCACAAGGGTAGCTACCAATCGGCCACCATACGACACCATTACACTCCCATTGACTATATTCCCTATGCTGTGCCTTTCATCCCTGTGACTTACACATTCCATAACTGGCAAGCCTCTCTCTCCCACTCCCCTTCACCCATTTGGCCCATCCCCTACTACTTCCAATATGGCAACAATCAGTTTGTTCTCTTACAGGTCTGCTTCCGCTTTTTGTCTGTTGATTCATTTACCTTGTTTTTTAGTTTCCACACATAAATTAAACTATATGGCACTTGTCTGTCTTTGTCTGACTTCGTTCACTTACCATAATACCCTCAAGGACCATTTGGTTGTCACACATGGCCAGATCCCCTTCTTTTTTATGGCTGCATAATATTTCATTAGATACACACATTATATAATTCACACACAGAGAGACACCCACACCACATCTTATTTATCCATTGATCTACTAATGGACGCGTAGGTTGCTTCCATACTTATCTAGTATAAATAATGCTTCAGTATCCATAGGGCTGCTTATATGTTTTTGAATTAGTGTTTTTATTTTCTTTGGGTAAATGGCCAGTAGCAGAATTCCTAGATCATATGGTAGTTCTATTTTTACTTTTTTGAGGCATTTCTGTACTGTTTTCCATAGTAGCTGCAACAATTTACATTTCCACCAATAGTGCACAAGGGTTCCTTTTTCTCTATATCCTTACCAACACCGATTTTTCTTGTCTTTCTGACCGGTGAGAGGTAGTTATCTCATTGTGGTTTTGATTTGCATTTCCCTGATGATTAATGATGTTGAACATCTTTTCACGTATCTGTTAGCCATCTGTACATCTCCTTTCTAAAAATGTCTATTCAGGTCCTGAGCCCATCTTTTGATCAGATTATTTTTTGTAGTTTTTTTTTTTTTTGTGATGAGTTGTATAAATTCTTTATACACTTGGAATATTAACCCCTGATTGGACGCATCATTTATGAATGTCTTCTCTCAGTCATGAGGTTGCCTTTTTGTTTTGTTGATGGTTTCCTTTCTTGTACAAAAGCTTTTTATTCTGATGTGTTCCCAATACAGTTTAATTTTGCTTTTGTTTCCCTTGCCTGAGGAGACATACCTAGAAAAAATGTCATCAAGGCCCTACTTTCTTACTAATAATACTTTAGAGTCTACGGTAGAAACATTGGCCTCATCTGGGAACTTGTCAGAAATCTAAATTCTTGAACACCTGCCCCAGACCTACTGAATCAGAATCTCTGGGCTGGGACTACCACCTGCCGCTGATTCTGATGTGTACTGGCTGAAGAAGAGTTGGTCTAGGGTTCTGATGATTTCTATTTTTTAAAGCCTATTTTGTGGGGAGTTAAATCTAATATAATTTATGTCTCTTTGATTTTTTAAAATCTTTTTTATGTTTAGTATTGAGACAGAGAGAAACAGAGCATGAGTGGGGGAGGGACAGAGAGAGCGAGAGGGAGACACAGATTCTGAAGTAGGCTCCAGGCTCTGAGCTGTCAGCACAGAGCCCAACGCGGGGCTCGAACCCACAAACCGTGAGATTATGACCTGAGCCGAAGTCGGATGCTTAACCGAGCCACCCAGGTGCCCCAATTTATGTCTCTTCTAGCACAGCAAATGCAATGAAGGCTTGGCAAAAGCCTATTAGCTTACTTAGTGTGTATGCACGATACTGAATAGACCCGTATCCCATGATACACATTGACAGTGATTCTACCAAGAGCTACTTACCTGGTGGTACAGAAATAAAATAGCTCCTGTCCTGCTCACAACCTTCTTATTCTCTCCCTCCTTCGCTCTTCACTGACCTCTTCCTTCTGCAGAGAATAGTCTCTTACCTTGCATTTTACTCTGTCTGACTTCTTTGCTTGGATGGCGTTGTCTTTGAGGGAGCTGGGAGACAAAGAGACAGAAGCTTTCTTTACATAGAGCATAACACGAAGCATTCCTACAGCAGGAACAAAACAAAGCAAGCAATGTTTCTTTTAGTGACTGAGGCTGTGATTTAAAGCCTGTTTACATGGCTAATTATTAAAACATGATAAACACACTTTTTTTCCCCAAAGACATGAGAAAAAGTGCATTTTTTCGTCTACCTTCTGCTTCCACGGGGCTGCATTTCCAACAGATGGCAGGAGGCATCTGGGAAGCACGCCAGTTAGGCGCACTGATGGGCCCAGTACTTACATGGCAACCGCTTCTGGTCATTTCCCTGAGTCAAGAGTACGGATCAGAAGGCATTAGCACTGAGCTTAAACATAAAACCTGAACTGTCTCCCAGAGTTAGACCGGAAATAAAAGGATCATCGAGTTGATAGAACTGGGGGACCATTGTTAACTTCCTTGCATTTTAGGAATGATTTGTGTGCGAAAGAATTAATACGTGTGTGTTTTGTTACTAATGACTCAAAGGTTACCTCTTCAATTTAAAGGACCGCAGCCAGCAGTAATTAAGCATGTCGTTCCCTGCTGGCAGCTGCTTGGTTGACGTGCTGTTTTCATCCCCATTTAGCTGTTTTCTGACGTAAAATACTCTAGATTCAACAAGGACATATATGCGACAGGGAAAACATCAACTCCTTACAATTAGTGTCGCATAAAACTATGAATGGCAATATCTGAGAATGCAGTTAGCTTTATAGAGCATGCAAAATTTATTCATGAATAGATCTGCAAGGATCCTTGGGTAAATACCGCCGAGCACTCACAAGACACTGAATAACTTTGCAATTCTGATGACATTTCTTGGAGCCGGTGTGCAGCATAATGAAGGAACGTTCACATTTTGTGAAATGAATTGGATGCAGCAGGATAAAAAAGAGAAAAATGCACTTTCCTTTATAAAGTAAAACACACTGGACTTAAAAAAAAAAAAGGAAACAAGCAATGGGAGAGATTGAAATTGCAACAAGGATGTTGTGTTCAACTTCAAATACCCTCCTCTCCCAAGTATTTTCTTAATATGCCGTGGAGTTGTAAGTAAAATACAGTAACAGAATTGGAAGGAGTATCAAAGCCCATTTCACTTAAAATGAAGGTACAGTGGGAAGTAAGAGCTTTCAAGAGCTATTTCCTCCCTTGTCCTGCCAATACCAGTTACTGCATTTCTCTCCATCTTTTAAGGGGCCCCAATCATTCTTTCCTCTAGCTGTAACCCTAGAGGGCAACCCTAGGTTGCTGATGAGCGACTCCACGAAGCTTTGAGATGCTGCGAAGTATTATATCTTGCCACTGTTGTGTCCCTGTTCCCCAGTTTATAAGAGCTTAATAAGAGTGGAATGGGCCATGACTGAATGGGTCCATAGGGAGCCTTCGACTCAATAGACTGCTGGCTTGTTACCATCCTCCTCAACTCCTTCTTCATGGTCTGTTGGTGCCCCCTGCTCATCTTCGGCCCCTTGCCCAGATTCTGACCTCGCATTATCTTGGCTTTCTGTCACTTGGCTTCCTGATCCCTTGTAGCATACAAGACAAGTAGAGCGGGAAAGGAGGAAGCTCTTATCGGAAGTTTCTATTAACAAAAGGGGACATTGCATAGTGGTGGATTAATCACTTATTTTGTCTGCTTCCTTCTCATGCGAGGACCCCCCTTAGGGCAGGGTGAAAACTTCCATCCTCCTTTTATGAATCTTTTGTGGCTGTTCTTTTGCAAAAACGGTCAGCTAGGTCTTTGCATTCAAAGAAGGTAGCAAAATGAATTGTACTGAGCCTGAAGGCTGGAGAGGAGAATGATTCCTTGGTGTTAATTTGGGAGAGAGTGCTGGCTGGACCTCTTCTTATCCCCAAGTTCCTTCTTTCCACTACTTACCAAGCCTATAATTCTATAATTGGTATTTTTTTCCATTGAATAGAAAAAATAGGCAAATATCCCAGGGAGAAGTAAAAAAATTACCCATGGTGCAACATATTTGTAATAGAGGGAGATTACTTTGAACAAAATGACCAAATCTTGGATCAAAGAGTGGTAAGAAAGGAAGGTCTTCTACAAGAGGAACACATTTTTACAGAGAGAAAAGGAGGCCTCCTTAATAGTCACTGCTATGAATCCAAAAGGATGCTTGCACTATTTAATGTCCCTTGCCAGCTCAGCCAATGTCCCCTTATGGCAGAGTGATGGGATATGTGGGTGTTGACTATATAAGTTCTTGTAAATATGTCTCCACTCTCTGGAAAACTGTTTGCCAAGTGATAGAGATAATGATATTAACTCTTCAATTCTGGATGAGTGAATTGAGTGCATGCCTTCCATCTCATGTTTTGTTGGGGTTAGTGCTTTTTGATTACCCTGTGTTACTGGTATGCTGGAAAAAGCTTTTCCAGCATAAGTACTCTGGAACATTCCCATGTTCTAGAAACAGGTGAATTTTTTCTCCATCAATTTAAGTCAGGTGGTTTCATTATCAGATTTAATGGACCATCTCTGAGGCTCAGCGACAGAAAACTCCTCAGAGAAAATTCCCTCAGAGATTGACTTTTTTTTTCAAAGCTCTGGATATTTGGAGTATTTATCATCTTAGAGTTATTTTTCTCACAAATTCTGTTCTCTACAAGGAATTAGCATGCACAGTTGTCAGTTGCTTTGTGGTAGCTAAGATTCTCCTGTTTTTCCTATACAATTGCTGAGGTTTGGATTTAGTTGAGTTACCATCATATGATCAGTGATTTACCACCTTACTTACTCAAGGAGGGAAATGATGGCACTGATAAGCATGTGGATCAGATTGTAAACTGCTTATCTGTTCTTTGAGCCTTAGCTACATCTGTGCCTGGTAAGTTAAAATGTCGGTATTGTTTCCTGTTCCCTCGTGGCTTCATTTACATTCTTTTTTGTTTTTATTTATTTTTGAGAGAGAGAGAGAGAGAGAGAGAGAGAGAGAGAGAGAGAGAGACCACAAGTGGGGGAGGGGAAAGAGAGAGAAAGAAAGAGAATCCCAAGCAGACTCCATCTTATCAGCACAGAGTCCAATGTGGGGCTTGAACCCATGAACCGTGAGATCATCACCTGAGCTGAAATCAAGAGTCGGATGCTTCACCGACTGAACCACCCAGGTGCCCCAATTTACAGTATTCTTATTAGCCAATCCAGTTAGATATATTACAGAATATATTTGAACACATGAAACTATCAGAACAAATAAAGCAGGATGGAAAAGCTTTTTCCAGCATAAGAACAGTAACCTAGGGTAATCAAAAAGCACTAACCCCAACAAAACATCAGTGAAACAAGGGAGCTTGGAAGGTCCTGTGTTTGTAACAACAAGATTTAGCTTCTAATCATATTCTCGATAAATTCTTGATAAGATATTCTTGATAAAAGTAACAATTCTTTTAATACTAGCTTCTCTTTGCTTTGGGGCAGTTGCTTATGGAAAGCACATTATTTGGTGCTTAGAACCACAGATTTTTAAATGTGGAAGCTAAGTTAGCCTTATTTGGCCTCTCCTTCCTGCTAAGATTGTGCCTTGGATTTGGGTTCTGCTGAAAGCAGAGCCTGAGGCAAAGGCTTATACTTCTCCTTTACCAAAGGGTTCGATCCTAGGAAGCAGAGTAAGGGGAGAAGGGGATGAGGAGAAAGGAAGGAGATGTGGACATATGTTGTCAAGCTGGAGGCAGCTAGGTGCATCTGAGGGCTCCACTCCATAGAAGTCTCCTCCAGGAATCCATGTGATCTGTGGCTGCTGACAGTCAACTCTGGGGACAGACGGACAGGAACAAGTTGATTGTCCAGTTTAACCACCATTTCCACTTACTTCCTTCAGGGCTATTTTTTCTTTCCCACCTGCAAATGTTCTTCGCTGGCCCACTTTTATTTCAGTGCTGTCTCCTCTATCTATTCAAAGCATTGTCTTGGCCTGGTTCAGAACTGTGTTCCCTTTTCCTTTGACAATTGTACCGATCTCCTAACTTGTATTCACTTTTTTCCGTACTAAATTCATCCCATATACCATGCTCGGATTAATTTTATACACATCCTGTACTGACAGTTATTTTGGGTTGATTCTCAACGTCCTCTCTGAGTAAGTCCAAATACCATAGCCTGAGTGTCTTAGTTAAGATGCTTTCTGATGCGAAACATTATAAAAAACGATTCTAACTGGGTTAAGCAAGACAGGGAATGATTTAAGAAATTCATAGCTATGCTCCAGCTTTGCTCCTTAGCTGTTCTTTTGAGTCCATGTTCTCGCTCTTGTTGGCTCCATCTTCTTTAGGTTGATGATAAGACCCCTGTAGAAGTTTGCAGATCCATCATTAGAGGAAGAGGGACCATTTCTTTATTGTTTAAGAGCAAAGTGACATTTGTCAGAAAGTCCACATCAGACAATCTTCTCATCTAATTGACCTTGGGCTTTGCATAAACCAGTTCCTAAAGACAGGTGGATAAGTCTACCATGACTATCCTAGGATACTGAGAATTAGCGTGGGGTTGGAGGATAGCATCAATATCGCTCAGTCATGCAGGAGACGACAGACAACCAATAGTATCTGCTCTATACACTCAAGACCCACCGTGCTACAGCTCTACTCAATGTTTAACTTAATTTTCCACTATTTCCTTCCACCCACCTGTAGCCATAGCCAACTGCTTGGTATAGTCCTTTTTTTTTTTTTCCTGGTGTTTTACCCTATAAAATACTCATTGTTCTTCACTCCCTGTTAAAATTGGACCCATCCTTGTAGGCCTAGTTTCAATCTAAGTTTCATTATTCTGCCCTTTGTTACTGAATGCCAAGTGATTTACCCCCTTCCTAACAACACAGTTTTTAGTTTATTCTTTATCTCTTGTGTCAGATGGTCAGCTTCTCAAAGGCAGAGCCTGTGATGTATTGATTTTTGCCCCCATTTTCCCCCAAGTATCAACAACTGAAAAAAAAAAAAGCATAGTCATTTCTCATTGAATAAAATTCAGGAAAACAAGGATCACTCCATGGTGAGATGTTGAAAATGCCTGGAATTACCAGTTATTTTTTCTGGATTTAGATTTTATGAAAATGAAACTACTCTTTTCCATAGGATGAGAGTAATGAGTGCTTAGGGGACAAAAGCAGGTTAACTAAAACTTGCTGGGGTGAACTTGAGATTGTGAGAAATTGCTTGGAGGCTAAATGTTACCACGTGAGAATTCTGGAGTGGGCATAGTTTGGCTAGTGGACTGTTAAAAAATGGCAGGGATTTTCAGCAATAAAGTCATTAATTTAGACCACAAAGACCATGGGCTCATCCCTACATGTAATAACAAAGGATGTGAGGTCGCCTGTGAAGAGAGCATATAACTCTGTCACCATACTACCCCTAACTCCTTCACAGCCATTATGAGCATGCAACATCTGTTTCTCGCTGTAAACCTGTCATGACACCGGAGAATCCAAAGAAGACATTTCCAGTTTATGACTTAAAAATTCGCAAGTATGTAGATAAAAGCAAACACATCCTGTAAAATACTCACAGTGTCACTTGCATTGAATGCCACAGTGAAACAAACGAATAAAACATATTTTCCTCATTCCTTTGTTAGGACAATGTTCCACCATAAATTGGCATTCTTTAATGCAGACTTTTATTCTGGAGTTAAAATAGCATAAAGCATTAGTAGGTGATCTTACATCAGGTCTGAGATGCTCTAACTGCTTTGTTCCATAGTGGTAAAATTCTTATATTCAGGTAAAATTTAGTAAATTACAGCATTTACACAGTAAAGTACAGTAGATTTGGTATTGACTTATTTGATAGCCAGAGAATGATAAGTAGATGAATTGACTTAACTGCTCTGAGTGTATATATTGGGGAAGTTACTTAACCTCTTTATCTCATTTTCCTCATCTGTAAAGTAAGGATGATGCTAGTAACTATGTTTTGCGGTTGTTGAAAGGATTAAAATGGTTACTATAGAACTGTCTGATGGTAGAGTTCCTCCATAATATAGCCACTAGCTACATGAAACTGTGGACCACATAAAATGTGGCTAATCTGGTTTAGGAACTAGATGTGTACTTTAATTTAACTTAGTTAAAATTAGGGGGCCTGGGTGCCTCAGTAGGTTAACTGTCTGACTTTTGATTTCAGTCAGGCCATGATCTCATGGTCATGAGATCAAGCCCTGCGTGACTTGGCACTGAGTGTGTGGAGCCTGCTTCGAATTCTATCTTTCCCTCTCTCTCTGCCCCTACCCTGCTCTCTTGCACACGTGCTCTCTCTCTCTCTCTCTCTCTCAAAATAAATAAATAAACATTATATTTCCACGGTCGCATGGAGCTAGTGGCCACCATATTGGACTGTACAAGTTGGATGAATCTCCGACTTACGATAATTGGTCAATAAGTATTAGCTATGTTCAGCTTTTTCTTAGGACAAAATGTGCCACAGAGATGTTGCCTAGAACTTCAAATATGTATGGCTTCTATGAGTTTGAAAGAGTTCAACAGAACATACCTAGGAAGTTGTTCATAACCCTGTTTTCCCCCTTTTTTATTTTTTATTCAATTTAATTTTTATTTATTTTTAATCTTCTTCATATTTATTTTTGAGAGAGAGAGAGAGAGAGAGAGAGAGCAAGCGTGAGCAGGGGAGGTGCAGAGAGAGAGGGACACACAGAATCAGAAGCAGGCTCCAGGCTCTGAGCTGTCAGTGCAGAGTCTGATGCTGGGCTGGAACCCACAGACCAAGAGATCATGACCTGAGCCAAAGTCAGACGCTTAACCAACTGAGCCACCCAGGTGCCCCTCCCCCGTTTTTAAAGATGGCAAAACTATTTTGTATGGTATTAGTGGATACAGAACATTATGTATTTGTCAAAACTCAGGGAATTAGACAACACAAAGGGTGACACCTAATGTAAACTGTGGGCTTTAGTTAATAACAATGTAACAATCAGCCCAACAGTTATAACAAATGAACCACACAGATACAAGAAGTTAATAATAGACGAAACTATGTGTGTGAAAGGGTAGAGAGAGCATATGAGAACTTTGTACTTTTTTTGTTGTTGTTCATATCCCTTACCCATTTTGTTGTGCCCATGTGTGTTTGTTTAGTGAATTTATTACTTTTCCACTCAGGAGAAAATCTCTTAAAGGACTTTCCAAATTTTGATTCAGTGCTTTACTTGCAAATAAAAAGGTAGGCAATGTAACCCATATTAAAGCGTTGATATAGCTAATAAACGGGTTAAAAACTGGTTTAAAATAAAAACCCCTTAATGTTGATGGAGATGTGAAGAAACAGGCACTCAGTAGAATCCAAATGCATTAATATTTTCTGTTCCACCTTCTTGGAATGTTCTTCCCACAAATAGCTGTATGTTTTGTTCTGCCATTTCCTTTGGGTTCTGCTTTGATGTCAAAAAAAAAAAAAAAGGTTATCTCTGATCATGTGTATTCTGACCATCTTGAAGGAAATTGTGCCTTCCCATCACTCTATATACCTCTCAACCCTTAAGCTGTTTGATTTTTCTTTTTAACATGCTTGCTTTTCCTTCCTTCCTTCCTTCCTTCCTTCCTTCCTTCCTTCCTTCCTCTCTTTCTTTCTTTCTTTCTTTCTTTCTTTCTTTCTTTCTTTCTTCTTTTTAGTTTATTTTGAGAGAGACAGAGAAAGGGAATGAGGGCAGAGGCAGAGAGAGAGAGGGAGAGAGAATCTGAAGCAGGCTCCTCACTGTCAGTGCAGAGCCCCGTGTGGGGTTTGATGCCGTGAACCATGAGCTCACGAGCTGAAACCCAGAGTCGGATGCTCAACCCACTAAGCCACACAGGCTCACAACATGCATCATATCTTAGCACATTATTTACTTACTGTCTGTTTATTGTTGATTGATGTTCACTGGTTTGACAATTCCTTAAAAGAAGGGATTTGTTGAAAATATATTTGTTCAGTGAAAAATTGGAAATCATCCAAATGTCCATCAGACTCTAGTACAATTAACACAGAGTGCTACAGAATCAAACCAAGAGGTTAAATATTAACAATGGTGCAAAGATTTGGGTGATTCAATATTGACCCTTTCCCCACCATGCATTTCCTGCGTATGCCTCTTAGCTTTTTACGTCATACTTGTTGGCAACGTTGGGAAAAGTACAAAAATATATCTTGGTTATAAAAAGTCAAGCAATGCGCAGATAGCATATAAAAGTGATCTTGTCATTCCTTTGTTCAAGATCCTCAAATGGTTTTCTATCATCAAAGAACAAAATTCAGCCTTACTGGAGCCTTCAGAATGCTACGTTATGTAGCCTGACTACCCTCTGATGTCATCATCTTCTGCCCCTTGAATGACTCATAACACTTCAGCTGCAGTGATCTCCTTCATCTTTGACTCTCAAAATATTTCCGCCTAGAGCTTTGTACTTGTAATCCTGGTTCTCCTCTCTTAAAATACCTGTATGTCTTGTTCCCTCATTTCTTCCAGATCTTTCCTCCAGCATCCCCTTGTCCACTGCCCGTTATCTACTGATTTCCCCTGTTGGAGTTTTCTTCATAAATATTCTTGCAAATACTTTATATTTGTATAAATATACAATATAAGGCTTTATCTGCCTCATTTACTTTGTTATTCCCACAATAAATATTAGATGCCTGTTGAACACAACAAAGGATACATGTGAATAAATGTAAATCCAGTTGTAGTAAGAGTATTAGGAGTGAACGTAGAAAGGTTTTTGTTTTTCTTGTGCAAAATAGGCATCACTAGCATTCATTTAACAGGTATTTCCTGAGCAACTCTTATGTGCCAGTCATTGCAATGGGTCAGTGGGACATAAGGGAGTAAAAACAAGTTCATGCTTTGTGGAATTTACATTCCAGAAAGATAAACAATGAGCAGAATAAAGAATCATGACATGTTTAAAGGTAACAAGTGCTATGAAAAAAATGAGAGCAGGGTCATGGGTGTGTAGAGTATGTGAACAGTATAAAATAAAGCAGCCAAGGTAGGCTGCACTGAGAAGCAGAATTGGAATACACGTCTAAGAACTGGAAAGAACTGGCCAAGCAGTTGTTGTTATTTTTTTTTTCAATTGAGATATGACTGACATACGACATAGTATTAGTTTTAAGAGTATGACCTGATGATTTGTTATAGGTTACCTTTTGACCACCTTTACCTATTTAGCCCACCCTCCACCCCCTGTCTCTGCTAACCACCAATCTGTTTTTTATATCTATGAGGGTTTTTTTTTTTATTTCTCATACATTCCACATATAAGTGAGGTCATAGGGTATTGGTCTTTCTCTGATGGACTTTTCCAACAAGGTCTTGATGGACCAATAAGGTCCATCCATGGTGTCAAAATTGGCAGGATGTCATTCTTCTTAGGGCTGATTAACATTCTGTTGCATATATATGCCATATTTTCTATATTCGTGCATCCATCCATGGTTACTTTAGTTGTTTTCATGTCTTGGCTGTTGTACGTGGCAATAAAAATGGGGGTGCTGATATTTTTTGATGCAGCAATTTCATTTCCTTTGTATAAATACAGGTGGAATTACCGGGTCAAATGGTAGTTCTATTTCTAATTCTTTGAGGAACTTCCACACTGTGTCCCATAGTGGGTACAGCAATTTACATCCTCTTCAGTAGGGCACAAGTATTCCTTTTCCTGCACACCTTTGCGAAACTAATCATTTCTTATCTTTTTGATAATAGCCATTATAACCAATGTGAGGTGATACTGTGGTTTTGATTTGGATTTTCCCTGTTGAGTACCTTTTCGTGTACCTGTTGGCCACCTGTACATCTTGTGTGGAGAAAGATTTATTCAGTTCCTCTGCCCATTTTTTAATTAGAATTTTTCCCATTGAGTTGTGTTGTTTATATATTGGATGTTAACCCCTTATTAGAGAGATGATATGCAACTCTTTCCTTCTGTAGGTCGCCTTTTAATTTTCTTGATGGTTTGTTTTAGACAGCACAGAGGCTTTTCAGCTTGATATAGTCCTATGTGTTTATTTTACTTTAGTTGCCTTTGTTTTTGATGTCATATCCAAAATACAACAACAAGACTGTCGACAAGCTTAACTCCTATGTTTTCTTCTATGAGTTTCATGGATTCAGGTCTCACATTTAAATCTTTAATTTATTTTGATTTGAGCTTTGGCGGTGCCTGGGTCTCTCAGTTGGTTAAGTGTCTGACTCTTGATTTCAGCTCAGGTCATGATCGCAGAGTCGTGGAACCGAGTCCCATGCTGGGCTCTTTGCTGAGCATGGAGCCTGCATAAGATTGTCTCTAGCACTTTGTCTCTCTCCTCCCTCTCCTTTGGCCCCTCCCCCCACCCTGCTCTCTCTCTCTCTCTCACAAAAATACATGTATATACACACCTGTATATATGTGTGTGTATATATGTGTGTGTGTGTGGGGGTGGGTGGGTGGGTGTGTATTTAAAGTCTATTTTGAGGGAGAAAGAGTGTAAGTTGGTGAATGGCAGAGAGAGAGAATGAGGGAGAAAGAAAATCTCAAGAGGTCTCCGCACCATCAGTGCACAGCCCGATGCAGGACTCAAACTCACAAACCATGAGACCATACCAGCCAAAGTTGGATCCTTAACCAAGTGAGCCACCAAGGCACCCCAAGTAAAACAGGTTCAGTTGATCTTTGTATATTGTGTAAAATAGTGGTCCATTTTCATCCAGGCTGTTCATATGGTTGTTCAGTTTTGCCAACACCATTTATTAAGGAGACTGCCTTTTCCCAATCTATTTCTCTTTCTCTGACTGACTACATTTAATATGATGCCAACAAGGTCTATCCATGTTGTCACAATTGGCAGGATTTCCTTCTTTTTATGGATGAATAATACTCTGCTGCATATATATGCTACATTTTCTTTATTCATTCATCCATCAGTGGATACTTTGGTTTCCTCTTGGCTCCTTTGTCATAAGTTAATTGACCATGTATGTGTGGGCTTATTTCCGGCTCATACTCGGTTGCATTGACCCATGTCACAGTTTTTATGCCAATACTATACTATGTAGATGACTATAACTTCTGTAATACAGTTTGAAATCAGGAAGTGTGATGCCTCCAGCTTTGTTCTTCTTTCTCAAGATTGCTGTGGCTATTTGGGATCTTTTTCATACAAATTTTAGAATTGTGTCTGTGTATGTGGAAAATACCATTGGAATTGCCTTGAACTTGTAGATTGTTTTGGATAGTATTGACAATTTAACAGTACTGATTATTCCAGTGCCAGGATGTATTTACACATTTATGTCTTCTTCACTTTCATTCATCAGTGTTGTAATTTTCAGTGTATGGATGTTTTACCTTCTTGGTGAAATTTAGTCCTTGGTATTTTATCTTTTTGATGTAATTGTAAAGCAGTTTTTTTTCTTAATTTCTCTTTCTTATACTTCATTATTAGTTTCGATAAATGGTAGTGATTTTTGTATATTCATTTTCTATCCCAAAAAATTACTGAATTCATTTATTCTAATAGATTCTGGGTGGAATCTTTAGGGCTTTCTATATGTAATATGTGATCTGTCACTAGTGACAGATCTTACTTCCTCCTTTATTATTTGGCTACCATTTATTTTTCTTGTCTAATTACTCTGGCTAGGACCGCTAGTACCATGTTGAAAAAATAGTAAGATTGAGTACCCTTGTGTTGTTCCTGATCTGAGAGTAAAAGCTTTTAGTTCTTACTTGTTGAGTCTGGTGCTTTTCTTACATGACCTTTATTATGTTGAGACTGTAGTAATGAAAGGGTGTTGAATTTTGTCAAATGCTTTTTCTGCGTCTATGAGGTGATCAGATGATTTTTATTTTTAGTTTCGTTAATGTGCTGTATCATACTGATTTGCAGATCTAGAGCCATTCTTTCACCACTGGAATATGTCCCACTTGATCATGGTGTATGAACTTTTTAATGTATTGTTGAATTTAGTTTGCTAATGAATTGATGAGGATTTTTGCATTCATGTTTATTAGGGATATTAGGGTATAATTTTCTTATACTCTCCTTGTCGGGTTTTGGTCTAAGGGGATGTTTCATAGAATAGAGTACCTGGATGAGAGACAATTAGAGTAAATATTGGAAGCATCCTTGTGTTGAAGGTAGAATAAAGTATGCCTAGAGCAAAGTGAGACAAGGGAATAGTGAGAGAGGGGATCAGAAAAATAACAGGGGACCTTTTTTTTTTTCTTCTTGGGTTTTATAGGCCAGAGGAAAGACTTTGGCGTTTCCTTGGAGTTAAATAGAGAGCTAATACAGTCAATTGTGTTAAATGTTAAATTAAAAGGAATTGAAATGAAAACTCTGGAACAGGAAAATTTTCTGACATTGAACTATTTAGGAAATAAACATAAAATCCAAAGCAGAATACAGGTGCATTTGTCTTGAGGAAAACACTGATACCAAATGCCTGAAATCATATCAATCCAAACTTTGACTATAATAATTAGAGACGTGACATAGTCTCTAATTATGTCTAGTTAATTGAAGGGTTAAGTTCTAGTTAATTTTTTTGTCAGAAAATATCAGTTTTATAAAATAGATAGTAGAACTTCTAATAGTTTTGTATATGTGGTTATAGTTGGCAGGAAATTTTGATAATTTAATGTGCAAGCTAAATTTAAGGTAACTGGCCAACTCTTCTAAAGAAAAAGAACAAAATATTTGTATTTATAGAAATTATTAGCAATTTCAAAATTGCAAACTGCTTCTTACAATAAGTAGTACATTTTATATGACTACCTATAAAATGAATCACCAAGATTCATTTTCACAGAACAATTCATGTCTGTGTATGCTATGTCTGCTATTTTTTAATTCAACTCAGTTCTACTCTACTTGTGATCTCCAGTTTTAATATTTATATTTTTCTCTTTTTCTGGAGCCATACCTTGATTGGTCATTCATGACCTGCTGACCCCTCTCTGATCTTTCCATTACATTCAGCTCTAAGAAAATACATGTTCAAATTTATAATCAAATACACATGACTGTCAATTCAAATGTTGCCTTTCTTGGAACAGTCTCTAGGAGAAGAGTAGGGGTTTGCCTGGAAAAATATCAGACAGATTCTGGGCAAAGGCAAACTGGTTAGCATCGTGTTGGCCTGGAAACCTTTGCCTGACGGGGGAGAAGTCCTACCCTGAAGGCCATAGCTGCAGGGGCTACAGGCCAGCTAAAAAATTGAAGCTTCTACCTTCCAAGAGCCAGCAGTTACCTCTGTTCCTTAGGTGACTGAGGTTCAGCTAACCTCATTTCTGAGGTGATAACTTGGATCATAGAAGGTCCTAGCAACCAGGGAAAGAAGAATTCTTAGAAAAATAAGAGTGCCCCTGAGCCCTTGCCCTGCACTTATACAACTACACAGGCTCTAGGGTCCTACGTTTCCAATTTTGCAGGAGGTTCCCAGGATTTAGAGCAAATTCCAGAGTCCAAATATCGATTTTCAATTTTTAATCAAATCTCATATGTACTAATGGTCTAGTATATTCTCCTATGCATAATTTAATTTTCCCATGAGTCAAGTAATGTCAAATAAAGTAAACTGCCCAAAAGAATATGGAACATTTTTGTATGAGAAATTGGTCATAACAGTGTGTTAGGAGAGCTGCTTCAATATTGTGATGAGGGGGTGCCTGGGTGGCTCAGGCCATTAAGCAACTGACTTCGGCTCAGGTCATGAGCTCACGGTTCATGGGTTCAAGCCCTACATCGGGCTCTGTGCTGACAGCTCATCATGAGCACATGAGCTCTGTGCTCATTGTCTGCCTCTCTCTGTCTTAAAAATAAACATTAAAAAAATTTAAAAAAAATACTGTGATGTGAATCAACACCAAAAAAGCCACAGAAAGCATCTTATGATTTATAAGCATGAACCTAGGGAACGGCTCCTTAAAAGTCCTAAGGTATCCACTTGTGATGTTAGCTTTGTAACTTTTAACTTATCCCACCTCTCTGAATCTCAGTTTGCTCACTTGAGGGAAAAAATATATATATATATAGGTTGTATTTTCATTGTCATTCAGCTTAAAATATTTAGAATTTTTTCCTGTGACTGTTGTCTTCAGTAATTATTCGTGTTTAAGTTGCAGATATTTGGAATTTTCCTAGTTATCTTATTGATGATTTTTAATGTAATTTGTTTTGTGGCCAAAGAGTATGCCCCGTATCATTTCAATTTTTTAAGTATATTGATGTTTGTTTTATGGCAGTACATACTCTTTTTTTTTTAATGTTTATTTTTGAGAGAGAGACAGAGCATGAGCAGGGGAGGGGCAGAGAGAGAGAGAGAAGGAAACACAGAATCAGAAGCAGGCTCTAGACTCTGAGCCATCAGCACAGAGCCCAAAGCAGGGCTCGAACTCACAAGCCTTTGAGCTGGGAGATCATGACCTGAGCTGAAGTCAGCTGCTTAACCGACTGAGCCATCCAGGCACCCCAGTACATACTCTTTTATAGTGCCCAAGGTAGATTACATCCACCATATGAATGTGCAATGGAAATATTTATTTTTCAGTTGTTAGATATTATATCTTTTAGTGCCAGTTAGATCTAGGTGGTTAATAATGTTGTTCTGACCATGCAAGTCTGTACTGATTATTTTTGCCAACATGCTCTACCAATTGCTACCTTTAAATGATTGTATAATTGCTTATTTCTCCCTTTAATTTTGTCCGTTTCTGCTTCATGTATTTCAAAGTTCTATTATTAGGTGTATATACATTTATAATTTTTATTTCTTTTTGATGATTGTCCTTCTTACTGTTATGAAATATCCCTCTTTACGAATACTATTTTTCTTGAAGTTTGCATTATAGTAACTTGACAGTTTTTATGTTTCTTGTGTTATATATCCTTTTCTATCAATTAATTTTCTTTTAAAAAATTTTTAATGTTTATTCTTGAGAGGGAGAGAGACAAAGCATGAGTAAGGGAGGGACTGAGAGAGAGGGAGACACAGAATCCAAAGCAGGCTTCAGGCTCTGAGCTGTCAGTACAGAGCCTGATGCGAGGCTCAAACTCATAAACCATGAGATCATGATCTGAGGCAAAGTAGGACTCTTAACCTACGGACCCAACCAGATGCCCCACTATCAATTTATTTTCAATGTATTTATGATGTAAAAGCCATTTTTTTTTTGAATTTTAGTCTTTTGGGAAGAGTTTCAGAAGAATTGATGTTAATTCTTCTTTAAATGTTTGGTCAAATTCTCTAGGGCAGCCATATATTTCTGGTATTTTCTGTGCTGGGAGGTTTTTGATGATGGATCAATTTCTTTATTATTGTTCCTGCAGATTTTCTATTACTTCCTGATTCAGTCTCAGTAGGTGTGTGTTTCTAAGAATTTATCCATTTCTTCTAGGGTGTCTAATTTGTTGGCATATAATCGTTTATATTGGTCTCTTAAGATCCTATTTCTATATGTTATAGTGTCTCCTCTTTAATTTCTGATTTTATTTGAGTCTTACCTCTTCTTTCTTAGTTTAGCTAAAGGTTTGTCAATTTTGTTTATCTTTTTGAAAGACCAACTCTTAGTGTAATTGATTTCTCTTGTTTTTATTGTCTCTATTTTATTTATTTCTACTCTGATCTTTACTATTTACTTCCTTCTTCTAACTTAGGGCTTAGTTTGTTCTTTTCCTAGTTCTTTGTGGCATAGAGTTAGGGTGTTTATCTAGGATCTTGTAAATTTCTTAGTATATACCTTTATCACTGTAAACTTTTCTCTCAGAACTGCTTTTGCAGCATCCTGTAGATACTGGTATGTTGTTTCCATTTTTAACTGTTTTGAGATATTTGAAATTTTCCTTTCTCCTAGACCCACTGGTTGTGCAAAAGTATGTTGCTTAGTTTCACATATTTTTAGATTCAAGTCTTAATTTTTTAATCCATGAGGATAATCTCTGCCTTTGGTTGTGGTGTTTAGACCCATAACGTTTACTGTGATTATTGTTATTATAGGATTTTGGTCTAAAACTTTATTATTTGTTGGCTGTTTGTCTTCACTGTTTGCTGTTTTTGCGTCTGTCCTTTGGACTTTCATTTATTTGGATTTTGTCAGTATTTTTATATTCCACTTGAAAATATCTATTGGCTTTCGGCTATAATTTGTGTGTGTCAGTTTGTGTGTGTGTGTGTGTGTTTTGGAGTTGTTGTAGTGATTATAACATGTATAACTAACTTACCACAATCTACTTACGGTTAATCTTATATCAGTTCATGTAAAATATAAACAGTTAACAATAATAAAAGTCCCTGTACTTAAAGTCCCTGTACTTATATATGATGTTTGTTTCTCTTGGAAACCCCACTAATGTCCAGATATCAGGCCTTTATTTTCCTACAAGTGACCTTTTTTCACTTGTTGGCTGTGTATGATTTCTTTCTATTTCTCTGTGTTGTATGCATATTTTTACATGAAAACATCATAAGACTGAAGAGAAGTAAGCCAGAGGAGAATATTAAGGGGTGATTTTAGGTAGGTACCAGGGAGCCGGACCATGTAGGGCCTTATAGGCCATTGTAAGGATTTTGGCATTTAAGGTGAAAGAAATGAGATTTGAGGAGTTCTCAGCATAAGACTGGCAAAATCATATAAAAAAGCTGCTATGTCAAGAATAAACTGTAATAGGTTGAAGGTAGATGCAGGAAGGCCACATAGGAGGCAGATGCAATGATCCAGGTAAGAGGTGTTGGTGGCTCAGATCAGGATGTGGTGATTACTGTTTGGATTGCTCATAGATGTTGTGAGTAATGCCAATAAGATTTTCAGATGGGTTGGATGTGGAACATGAATGAAAGAGAAAAGTTAGGAATGACTCTAAGAGTTTTGACTTCTGAAATGGAAAATTTGGAGTTGTCATTCAGTGAGAAGGGAAAACAATCAGGTGCAATTGTTTGGGGGGGGAGGAAATTGAGTTCACTTATAGAGATGTCAAAAATGCAATTGTAGGTATCGATGTAATTCACCATAGGGTTTTGGACAGAAGATAGGGTTTTGGACAGAAGATAGACTTTTGGAAATTACCCCCTAGAGATGGTCTATAAAGTGATGAGATGGATGAATTTCCTTGCATGGGAACAAGTATAAACAGAAAAGATAATAAGAAAAAAAAAAACTGAGCTCCAGCATGTTGCGATAAAGATCTAGAGAAAAGGAGGAAAGTAGGGATTTTGAAAAAATAACTATTTAAAGAGAAAGAAAATGAAGGATGTGTATTGTCTGGAAGCCAGGTGAACCAAATCTCTGAAGGAAGTGAAATGAATGTTCTTGCTCAAATGCTACTGATAGGTCAAATCAAATGACACTTGAGATTAGACCTTTGGATTTAGCCGCTTGGCAAAATTGATGCCCTTGATGAGAGTAATTTTGGTGCAGATGTTGTAATGGCAAGAGGGAAGTCAGCGTGGTATATTATTAAGAATGGATGGGAAAATAGAAAAAAAAGGAAGAGGGGGAATTGGAGGCAAGGTGTATAGATAATCTTTCCAAATAGATTTGCTGAAAAAGAGAATAGGAAAATGGCAAGGTGGTGATAGCTAATGGGTAAAGTGAGGTCATGAGAAGATTTGTTTTTTAATTTTTTAAATTTTCATTTACTTTAAAATTTATTTTAAAATGAGCAAGAGACAGGGGCAGAGGGAGAGGGAGAGAAAATCTTAAGTAGGCTCCATGCTCAGTATGGAGCCCGACACTCAAGTGACTGAGCCACCCAGGTGCCCCAAGAGAAAGCTTTTTTTAAAATTTTATTTTATTTATTTTTTTAAAGATGGAAGGGACAAGAACATATTGGTATGCTGATGGGTGTGATCAAATAGAGAAGGAAATTCTGCTCAGGAAAGATAGAGTCATAGTTTCTTGGACAATGTCCTTGAGTATGTTCAAGAATGCACAGAGAGATTGGTTAAAGTTGAGTGCATGGAGAGATGGTTTTGGTAAAAAGTTAGAAAGCAGAAGTTGGGGAGTTAGATGCTGATAGTAAGTTGAAGTGGTTGGTGGAGGATGGGAACATTGTCTTCTGACTGCTTCCATTTTCTTGGTGATATGAAGCCAGACCATCATCTGTGAATGAACGTTGAGGAAGAGGGTTTGAGGTGTTGACTGAGCGAGAAGTTAAAAAACCATCATCTAAGAGTATGGGAGAGTTAGTGGACACTGGTAATGCTTTATTTCTTCTGAATGTTTGGAAATTATAGCACTATATGTTTTGGTGTGGGCTTTTTATATTCATCTTGCTGAGTCCTTGGTGGGCCCATTCAATCTGAAAAACTATTTCTTTTACTTCAGGCACAAAGAACACCATGAACAAGTTCAGAGAGCTCCATGAAGAAGAATCCTTATCAAAAATAGTGCTGGAGTGGTAGTTTAGTGATAGAATAGTAGGTTTATTCAGTAGATGAGAAAATTTTAAACATTTATAAGCTCAGGGGTCACGTGTTGACTAGCATGTTTAAGGAAACATTTGCTTTGCAGTGAGGTCTTCACATGGAATTGACTTTCCTCATTTTACCATCATGTTGAGTACCTAAAAGCCAGGCATGTGTATTAAATAGTAGCTGGCATGAGTATTCATTCCTTTTGCCTCCTGTTCTCCTGCTAATTTCTTGGAGAACTTGTTTCTTGAAACTTGACCTTTTTGCTCTGGATTTCTCCCTCTGGATTCCTATATTTAAGAATCTCTTTGAATTGCTAACTGGCATTTAGCTCTCAGCTTTGCCTGTCCTTTATGACATCACCCCTGTTCCTTTGAGTGGCACAGTTCCTTCACTGGGCATTTGCTTTGTGTGACTGTGTAGCAGCAACCATAGTTTCTGGACCTTAGTTCCTTTCTTTTTCTTTTTAAATTTTTTCATGTTTGTTTATTTTGAAGAGAAAGAGACACAGAGGATTAGTGCAGGATGGACAGAGAGGGAAACACAGAATCTTGTAGCAGGCTCCAGGCTCTGAGCTGTCAGCACAGAGCCCAATGTGGGGTTCAAACTCAAGAACTATGAGATAATGACCTGAGTCGAAGTTGGTCGCTTAACTGACTGAGCTACCTAGGCACCCCACCTTAGTTCCTTTCTACCAACCCACAAAACAAATCACAGGGAAATAAAAGATGAGATCTTTAGGTACAAGTCAAAATGGGTTAGAATAAAGAGAAAGACTAGAAGCTAGGAGAATATGCTACAGCTAGGTTCCCTGGAGAATAAAGTAGTAAGGGGGTTGTGAACTAGGGCAGTCCAGAGTTTATTCTTCAACAATTGTATTGTGACAGATATCACTCAAAAGGTGGTATTTCTCTTATATGCTTGGGACCACTTTATTTCATTAAGAGTATACATTGAGTATATTGAAATCACTCATTAAGTTAGTAGTAACTTTTTGGAAAGTGGAGATAACATATAAAAATGCCCAGTTGGATCCAAATTGTCCTCAATGTCTTTAGTTAGATCCAGGATGTTACATCATGCTCTTACCACTCATATATGCACCACAATCATGCCACAGATAAATAGACTTTGGAGAATACTTTTCCATTCTGACTTCATTTTTCTTTAAGATCTGATTTTCTTGGGGTGCCTGGGTGGCTCGGTTGGTTAAGCGTCCAACTTTGGCTGAGGTCATGATCTCACGGTTCATGGGTTTAAGCCCTGCACAGGGCTCTTTGTTGACAGTTCAGAGCTTGTAGCCTGCTTCGGATTCTGTGTCTCCCTCTCTCTCTGCTCCTCCCCCACTCATGCTTTGTTTCTTTCTGTCTCTCAAAAATGAATGAATGTTAAAAAAATTTATTTTTAAGATCTGATTTTCTCTGGTCTTCACAGTAGAAAGTTATGCGTACATTGTCATAGCAGGCACCTGTGTGCAGTATTTAGAATGAAAACTGTATTCATCTTCTGTAATGAATGTTAGATTGATAGTCGGTGTCTCAGCTACCAGACGTCAAGTCAAATGGGATTTACTTAATAAGGAATTCATTGCAGAGATAATTGATTGTAGAAAGTGTATTGTAGAATATGACACAAGGATACTAGGAGTTTCTTCTAAGTCGCCAAATACTCAGGGGACTTTCAGTGTGCTCCTTGTTCACACAAAAGGCATCTCATACAAATGCAGATAGTGACAAGATCAGATGGGGCTTACCTTTGTGTAAAAATAATGACTGAAAGGATAACATTCGCTTGTTCACACAAAGCTAAAATGCTTTTATGACTGAGTCAACTTTGGCTTCATATTCTGGGTTTTGATATCCCATAACCCATTCATTAACTTCACGTGGTGGGTTCTGCCCAGGTTTACAGCATTATGCCACAGCACAGAACCACATATTTCAGACCCCCCACTCTCAACTTTGAAGGGGAAATAGTGGGTTGTTGGAGGTCTACCACTGCTCAAATTATTTACATATTGCTTGGTGATTCATTTGGTTTTGTGCACGTATAACTTCTAGTATATTTGCACAAATAACTTATATTTAAGTCACTGATTCCTCAGGAAGAGGAGAAAAACTACGTGGTTGATTATGAATGCCACCCAGACAACTCCCTGGAAGGTAGAAGTTAACTTTAACTTGTTTCCATTCGTTTGTTACCATTTCTCCCTTTGCTTTATCCACGTAGGTCCACAGAGTTGGACACGTGCCAGTTTTTCTAGACAATTTTATGACAATCCAACCCCAAAATGTCTGTTCTCCAGAGAAAACTCTATAGCAACAATCTCATACATTTTCATTCAATTTATTCTTTGAATGTTAGGAAGGGAACTGAGCAATCATGGCTCTGATATTTCAGTGGCTAAACTTGTTATTTTGGAAGTAGGCTTATGATTTAAATAGAACTGAACACATTGACCTTTGCGCTCCTGCCCTGAATTTCTTACACAGTGTTCTTCTCATGAATGGCTCCAGAGTGTCCTCTGGGTTCCCTGCCTGGCAGGAGAATGGGTCCTTTTGATCAGACAACTGATTCCCAGGGTCTCCTCACACACTGACAATTTTTACTAATCAAATTAACATACGGTCCATCACTCCAGTGGAAAATATTTTTCATTTACAAGGAATTATTAAACCATACTAAAAATGGGTGTCATAACTACTATAATATGCTAGTATTATGTGCTATGATAACATATTCCATAGGGGGCAGAGAGATCCTTGGAGGGCCAAAACCACATGTAATATGAGGGATTTCTTAAGTTAGAGAAGAAAAGCAGTAAGTTGGAGGGGAAAGACGGGTTGGGGGTTATCAGCCAAAGAGAAAATAACCAGTGTTCCATCTTCAACATCTTCACTGCTGAGAGACAACCTCCAGTTTTGATTTTTATTGGGATCTTGACACATTAGCCTGACAACGGATGTGACCTACTTAACGGTGTACAGAAATGGACAAAGTGACAAAGAGAAAAAAGTGAGAAAGCTTCTATTACATCTAAATATTCTCTCTATGGAGCTTCTCTTATGTGTCTTGCAAAGCACTGAATTGCTTTACACATGCTATCTTATTTAATTTTATCTATAGCTCCATGATCAAATGAGGAACCAAGAATAGTTACTTAGAGACTTAAAAAATACTGTGAGAAGAAATGAATTGTGATGGAGGAAACTTTTTGAAAAGACAGTTACTGCATGGTTACTGCAAGCTTTAGAACTCATGGTGATCATTTAGGAAGAGAAAAACAGACATATATATGAGATATGCTTACTGGATTAAGTGCCCCTAAGATGGAGGAGGAATGTGACTGACTTTCTGTAGTCTGGAAAATGTGGCATTTGGTTTTATGACTTTGTTTTTCCTGATCCTACTGTCCCACAGGTGTTCAGTTGTCCACATAACTGGTTATACGATTTGTTCTTGGGAATTTAAAAAATTTACCTCAGGGAAAGCAATTCAAAATGTCAAAAACAAGACCCAGAACTGTTGGCACAGTAACTTAAAATGTCTTCTAGTGTTTTCCCTCATTTGATGAAAAAAAAAATACTGTCTCTATCCTCTTCACCCCTTTCCACCAAGTGAGTTCTTAGTTCTGCTATTAATAGGCCAAATGTTAGATGCAACGACATGTGGAAAATGGTGACATGCCATGTTCTTTCTCATTGCCTTCATTGGTAACAAGAATGACCTGTAGAGTTTTGCTTCTCTTCTGGTGAAATGTTTGTTTGAAGCCTGTCTTTAAAAGTAGGTGGTGTTGCGTGCTTGTTAGGTCTCAAATAAGTGGTTGAGTGGTTCACAGATAAACTCTCTTAAACCAACTTTGTCCCTCTTTGACTTCCCAGTACTCTTCTCTGGAAAAATTCACAAATACAATGCATCACGGTCTTCACCCTGATCTTCATTCTTAGTTTGCTTTAACCATTTAATAGCTTTTGCATTCATAGTCAATGATAGACCCCAGATTATACCTGTGATTTATTACTAATATAATGTATTGAAGATTTTTTTCCCCATGTATGGTACATGAGTTTAATAAGAACCTATCCCTAACAAGTACCACAAGACGTGATCCTGGGCAAAAATATTACACTACTGTTCTACCCCACAGAATGAAAAATTTTGAACAGTTGAATTTGTTTGTCCAGAATGTTCCATGTTGTGTCTTTGAATAAAACATAGTCTCAAAAAAGTTATTAAGAGCCTCACCTGTTCTTAATGCCAGGGACAGTTGGAGGCTGACAGGATTTTCAGCTCTAATGTATATGCCAGATTTGAAAAAGCAATTTAATAGTGCCTGGGCCCTCTTTATGAATGTGAGGTTCCCCACTGCTATTGAAGAGCAGCCTATTGCCCCCGAATCTTTGAACAATCCCCAAAGAAGATATTGCACGAGGGGGGTGGAAGTGGTGCATATTAACTGCAACAAGAGTGCACAATCCAAGATGAATGGTTCTTTCTCCTCTCCCCTCATCCCTGGTGATTAGAAATAAATTTGTTAGGTATGTCTAGGAGACTAATTACATCATCATGAGGAATATCCCAGTGGGGAGATCTTTTCTTTTCAGATCAAAAGGATGGCCAGCGGCTACTGTGTTCAATCCAGTAATCTGCAGGAGATAGTGCTAGGGATGGCAAAGCAGCTCTGCTCCTCGGGAACATCTGCTCACAGAAAATGACGGGAAATTAACCATGTATTGGAGAGGCAGCTGAAAACCATATAGCAAACAGGAATGAAGGAAGCACTCACCAGGTCGGAGGAGATAAAGTGGGAAAGGGGCTTATGAAACGTGGAGGCCAGGTGCAGTAAAAAAGAATCTTGATTTATTAGAGAAGAGCATTTCATTTATTATTATCATTATTATTATTAGAGAGAGGAAGCTGGGGAGGGGCAGAGAGAGAGGGAGAGAAATTGCTAGCTGGCTCCACGCTGTCAGCACAGAGTCTGATGTGGGGCTTGAACTCATGAACTGTGAGATCGTGAACTGAGCTGGAACCAAGAGTCGGACTCTCAACTGACTGAGCCACCCAGGTTCCCCAGAGAACAGCATTTAGAGGAAGGTGTCCTGAGTTTTAAGTATTATCTCTGATCCTTACAGATGGCTTCTTGTCCCAGAGTCTTCCCCAGGTTGTTAGGAAGATTATGTAAGTTAAATACAAAGCACCAAATCTTGTTTTTATAGACTTATGTCCAATTTCATTATTGACATTTCAGCTAGCAGCCACTCCTTTTTCTTACACGTAGAATGTGGCATGCATTGATAGGCATATTGGTCTCAGGATGGAGCCCATGGAATGCCAGACACAGTCAATACTCAAGTCAATTTCAGTGACAATGGAGAGATGGTAATTATCCAAAGTATACATGGTAAAATAATAGTACACAGTTCTTAAAATAGTCAGCAAGTCAAATTCTAAAATAAAATGTTTCTGACCTAAAAGCTTTGAGTTATATACCTTTTCATGACCTGGGAGAGACTAGAGATCATCTAGTTCAATATCCACAATAAACAGAGAGAAAGACCAGAAAGGTCTAGAGACTGTTTGTATGGTGTGGTAGAGAAGGCTGGGTGTAAATCAAAGATATTTGCTCCCCTTCCACAAGGTGGAGCAATTGCCAGAAAGTGACAGCACAGGAAGAGATCTTTCCCTGCTCTTTCTGAAAGGTGAGGCCATTTAGCCAAATCTTGGCAGTAGAATGTGAGTGGCAAAGATGTCAGTCAGTTGAGAGAGAAAGGAGAGGGGTAAGAAGCTGGTGTGTCTGTATTCCTTCTCTCATCCATGGACTGGGGGTCCGTGCCATGGATAGCTTTGGAAGCCATATGTTAAAGATGGCACAACCATCTTTGGGTCCCTGGATGGTTATATGTAAGCAAGACTTTCACTCTTTCTACCCTGAACTTTCTTTACCAGTAGGTGGTATTTCTGAGCAAGACCTAGATTGCTTTTGTGTTAAGCCAGGGTTTCTTTGTTGCAGCAGTTGGCTTTACCTTCATGATGTGGAACTTGTAATAATTTACCTCTACACTGACTAATTTTTCCACCTTGCACCCAACTAGAGAACATGCCACTAGCTATGTAAGTCATACCTTTTAAACACACTTTTGGAGGAAAGTACTTAAAGGAGAGATAAAGACTTTCAGAAATATGGAATGGATAGCATCTGGATAAACCATATTTTGCAAGTCAGCTCCTGAATAATTAATAATTAAATCCTACTGTATGATTTTTTCTTCTTCTATGAGAACAAAAGTGGAGAGGAAATTTTTACCAGCATTATGGCATCACTTGCATTTATTTAGCATGATTGTTTTTACCACCCATTTGTGTGTTTATCCCTAGATGGTGTGAGGATCAAGGCAAAGCCAAAGATGAGTTTCAGTGTAGTCAAACTGATAATCACATGTACTGAGGGGTTCAGGAGCCAGATTGACTGGGGGTAAATCCTGAAGATAACACTTTCTGGCTCTGGGATGTGATTATATCACACCTCATTTCTGAGGCCTTGGTTGCCTTACCTATAAAATGAGACTGTGATGGTCCATATTTGATAGAGCTGTTAAAGTGGTGACATGAAAAATAAAATCTATAAATTGCCCCATATAGATGCATACTCAACAGATGATGCCTTGGGGCAGAAAATAAAGAGGGAACACCCTATTTGATTAATGATTTTTGTTAAGCCATCCAATATAAAAAGCCAAGAATTGTTAGAGTGAGTGTAGGAGGCTTCCAGAAGCTGACATACCTGTTGATGAGGATTTTATTCTTTGAACATCAAGGGGGTGTCCGTAAGCTTTAATGAAAGTAAGAAACAATCACCTGCTTACCATCAGCATGGTGTAAGGTGTATAACTGGATCTAATAGGCGTTTTGGCTCCTTTGGCTTACCTCCATGATTTCCCATAGTGACTAAATGAGATAAGGTGTGGAAAAGGTTCTTCATTAGCTATAATGTTGTTACAAATGCACCCATTTGTTTCCCCATTTAATAAGATTTATTTAGTGTTGATCAGATACCCTACATTTGGTTAAGGCCTGGTGTGGTATTTGAATGTATACCATGGTGAGGTCATGAGTTCTGCCACCAAACAGCATCAAATCTAGTGACAGATGACAGATGAGTATATGAAGTTTTATAATCCAATGTGCCATCGTGCAGGGAGCTACAGAGAGGTATGGAAATATGAGAAAGTGACGAATCATGTTATTATTGTTGAAATACCTTTTTCATCCTCTTTAGAATAACCCACAATCTAAAATTTCCTTCACTGAGATTTCATGGTCAGGATGGGGGAAATTATAATATCTTTCTAAAATTATTAATAATGTAGGAGCATCTTGGTGGTTCACTCTGTTAAACATCCCATCTCTTGATGTCAGCTCAGATCATGATCTCAAAGTTTGTGGGACCGAGCCCCATATTAGGTTCTGTGCTAACAGCACAGAGTCTTCTTGGGATTCTACCTCTCCTTCTCTCTCTCTCTGCCTCTCCCCTGCTCTCTCTATCTCTCTCTTTCTCTTTCTCTCAGAATAAATAAATAAACATTAAAAAATTAATACTTACAACATAATACAAAGTCTGCATTTCCTGAATATCATAGTTTATTACCTAAGCTAAATACTGGTGTGGTTTTGACTTGGGTCAGTATTTGCCCCATGTGGCTCAGTTGCTTGGCTGTCATCCCCAAAATGTCCATTTTCAACCTCATATTGACAAACAGCTGCTAAATAAGCCTGAACTTTATCTTTTGAATTTGTCTCTGGGTAATAAGTAGTCTATATTGGTTGTACTTCAAGTTAAGAATTCATGTAGGAAGCTGTGAGAGCTCAGGTTTACTGTCCTCCAAAGGGAGCTATTAGAATTCCTTCAGACCTTCATATGAAACAGGGGCCTCCCTTTTCCTGACCTATTGTCGTTGAGGCACACTCTCACTGCCAGGCAGAAGATACGGTCTTCAGGAAAAATCCCAGAGATGTGTAGCCACAGAGGTACATGGCCAGAACAGGTTGGAGACAGAGTGGAGAGGCTTTTCCAAGGAATCAGGGCTTTCTCTGTTGACCAGTCTCCTACTTGCCTAGAGCATATGACTCATGGCACTGCGATTGTGGATGCATTTGGGGAATGATTTGCTAGCAATACAGTTTTAAGTTTTAAACTCATAACTTTTTTGTTACACAAGTAATACATGCCCGTTGTGGAAAACAACTCTAGATGAACAAAAACATAAACAACGATTACCTACTTGCTACCTCCAGTGGTTTCTAGGTATTTTCTTCACATATGCAGTAAAACCTTGGATTGCAGGTAACTTGTTCTGTGAGGGTTCCGCAAGACGAGCAAACATTTTTAATAGATTTTAACTTGAAAAACGAGCGATGTCTTGAAATACGAGTAGTACCTGTTGGCAAATGTCACATGATCACAACTGAGGCAATGGTTCTTGAAATTCACTTTGATATACAGGTGCTTTGGATTATGAGCATGTTTCTGGAAACAATTATGCTCACAAGCCAAGGTTTTACTGTGCACACATACATATTATTCATGTTGTATTGTTAACCTCACGTTATTGTGAACATTGAGGAAATGTCTAGCACTAGAAAATTCTTGGAAATAATCACAATGCCCCTAGTCTTTTTAATGTTCCAGGATACCTTTGCTATATCTTACATCAAATATGACTTTGAATAAACTCTGGGGTGAGATTTGTGCATTTTGCACTTTACCAGAGACTCTGCAGCACCGTCGTACAGTGGATAGAATGTGAGTTTTGGAACAGGACAGAAATGGTTCAAATTTGAGTTTGTACGCTTTGTAGTTCTGTGATCGTGGCAAATTATACAGGTTTAATCACATGAAACTGATTCAACACCTGATCCTTTTTAACTTAAAAATGGTGTTTTCCTATCGTTCAATCTCCAGCTTCAACTCTCTGAGTATAGCTTTCTTAACTATTAAATGCAGAAAACTACTTACAGAGTTGACGTGGGAATTAAATCAGATAATATTTGTAAAGTACCTAGCTCATAGTAGATGTTCACCACATATTAATCCCTTACCCTGAAATCTTCACTGGGAATACCAAATATCCTTGGCGGATGTGTGAGTGTGGATCCTTACCAAAGCAAATTCCAAGATGGATTAAAAAGGCAAGACATTTGTTGGGAGGAATGCTTTTCAGAGAGAATGGGGATTGATTCAGGGGAGGCCCGGGAAACTGGCAGACTGTGATGGAGGTCTGGCCTTGACTGAAGGAGAGTGAGAGGAAGGGAAGGTTGGTTGCAGGTGTCTTAGACCACTGTACAGTTCTGAGGGAAGTCTGCCAAGGCTGTCAGAACAAGAGAGTCCCACGTCACTCTCTCTTTTGGCTTCTCTTCCCATTTACATTCTTTGAGCTTTCTAGACCCCGGCAAATGGCACTGGGATTTCAATAATCATTGATAAACTATCTCTTTTTATTTTGGTTTTGTTTTTGGTTCTTCCTATTGAGATGATAGGAGTTCTGACCTGAAATAAGCATCATTGTGTCTCTCTGAGTAAGGGAATCCCAGAGAAAGAAAATAGAAAAGTTGATTGGGATAATACCCAGGGACCAGAGTCATCACATCATCAGTAATTGGTGACTCTCCAATTACTGCCAATGATATTACCGCCTATAGTTATGATAATGATGTTATAGTTTTCAGAGTATTAATAAGCTGATGAGATAGTATGATGCCTCAGGATAGAGTCTCTGGCTGGCTTGCTTGCTTTATTTATTTATTTATTTATTTATTGAGGTGCATTATATAAAGACACAGGAGGAACTTGTAAGGAGTGATACAGCATTTTAGTGTTAGGCTGTTATGAGATACTATAATGTCATTTTCCCAGTTAAGAAAAATCGCATGGTAATGTCACATAATCAGGACTAGAGGTGATTGACAAACCTGTCAGGCATACACATTTTTCCAGCTTCTCTAGAGATTTAATATATTTTAGCAGTCATTGTAATTGCATTAGAATTTATTCTTCACAAAACCATCAAAGTCCATGAGCTCATATCAAAGTTTATAGTAACAACTCAAAATAGTTCCAACCTTTAAATTGTTGACATGGAAACACATCTTTCTTCACCTTATCAGAACTCTGCACATGTGCCTATGTGGACTGGGTCCTGGATTAGTCAGAAATGTACTATTTGATCATGCCTTCAAGTCAGCAAGAGTTATGAAGAGAAAATTATTATTCATATATTCAGTGTATCTACAGAAAACAATCAGTCTAATGGTGTTACCATGTTGGCTGTTTTTCGGTCCTGTTTTATGAAACTGGTAATATCCTTAACACAGCCTGAATTTTTCCAGCTCCAGCACCAGAGTAATTAATGGATGTTTACTCTGAAGAAGAGGTACAAACTCTATTTCTCTGTCAATGTTCCATTTAAAAGGTGAATATGTTTTTGTGCTGTTAGTGTACAGCACTAGGAAGAAAACATGATGAGGGAGAAACCATATTCCAAACAGCAGACTCTTAAACCATGTTAGAAAAAGACAGTGAAGGGATTCGGGTTAACCATGTAGCTTCAGGATCATAAATGTCTGAACTTCTGTGGCTCCTTGTGCTTTTATTTTTTCCTTCAAATTTCCCATTTGTTTTTGTTTTATTTTTATTTGAGTTGAATTGACACACAGGATTACATTAGTTTCAGGTATACATGCAGCTATTCTGTGTCACCCTACAGAGCTATTACGGTATCATTGATTATGTTTCCTGTGCTGTGCCTTTCATTGCTGTGACTTACTCATCTCATAACTGGAAGTCTGTGTCTCCCACTCCCTTTCACTCATTTTGTCCACATCCCCCCAACCCTCCTAGTCTGTCAACTATCAGTTTGTTTCCTGTATCCTTGTGTTTTATTTGAACCATTAGACCAATCATCTGGGATGGGGTGAATATGTTCATCCAGGTAGCAGCTTGGCTGTGATGGCCAGAGTCAGGATCTCCATGCTCCCATGTAACTGTACTTCTCACCTGGATTGCAGCACTAGGATTTGTTTCTGTGCAATGTTTGGTAAAGGGTTTGGTGCAACCGTCGGGCACCAGGAAAGGAAGGTAGGATACCTTATTCAGAAAGAGGTGGGCAGATCAAGGGATGAGAAACCAGTTCACATATATAAAAATTCATTTTGGAGATTTCTTCCTCACTGTACCTAGGTGGATATGAAAGTTGAAACAGAATGGAGGAAACTTCTGGCGTACTTCCCTGGGGGGTAACATAATTAGTACTGCCTCCTCTGTGGATCTTCAGAAATTTTGAATATTAGACTCACTGTGATTTTACTCTAAGAACCTCATCTTTTTCAGAATAGAATGTCATTTTCCTTTTTCTGAATTCATAAGACCATCAGAGGATAAGTGTTATGACTGACACTCTAAGTCCGTGAATAGAAGGAAAGGATGGATAATTTTACACATGACCCTAAGTGGGGCTGTGGTGAAGGATAATCAATTTGAGTCTTGGAATAAAGGATACAGGGTCTGTGAGTTTATTGATCAATTCCTTTGGATTTCAACCATTATAAATAAAAATCTATCTCTTCTTATTTTGTTAGCATATAGATCCATAGTCATTAATTTATTCACATATCCATCCACCCATCCATCCATCCATCTCTACTCATTCATTCAACCAACAGATACTTATGAAGCATTTGCCATGTGTTGGGCACTGTGCTTGATTTGGAGATGCAACAGTTCCTGATTTGATGGATTAAAGATGCTAATGGCATGAGTTACAGGGCCAAGAGAGTATTGAATCTCTGTCTCTTTTAACTCTATTGCCAGGTCTTAGAAAACAGGGTGCATGTGTTCTCAGTGCCTAGCATAGGTCTATGCATTGCAAAATGGTATGTTGACTTGGATACACCTGGAGTAGTTTTCCTTTCATTTATAGCATGTAAAGTCTATTTATTTAGATTCTTGCTAGCAGTAATAAGACAATCAATGTTATGGTAGTTGGCATAGATCACACTTTCCCTGTCACATTCCATCAACTCCTGCACACATCCACAGAGCCAGTGGCTAATCCAGAATTCATTCTTCATAAGCTTTTCTGTGTGGGCCCAAAGAGTCATATAAAGCCATGCTCTCCCCTCAGCTTTATAGCAGCTGGAACAAATCTGAGTTGTTATTGTCAACTCTGATAATAGCTTGTGGACTTTAATTAATTAAGTCAAGAATAAATCCCCATACAATTATCTTGAGTCCAGTGTCATTGATTAAATTTTTGGGGAAAGGGTGCAAATACTACATTTTAGACATCTTATTCACTGGCTGCATGTGATGAACTTCAGCCTAGTTGGTCCTTTGTGATCAATTCCTTACTTTTGTCATAAAAATTGCTTTTTGCCAACCAAAAGATGGCTGATTTTATTTCATGGGGTAGCACTGAGGAAGGGGAACATGTAGATAATCAAAATCAAAAGTTGTTCACATATTTTTGTGTGACACTCTGCATTATTAAATGTTGGCCATAATTTGTTTAAAGACATTGCTGTGGCACAAATAAGAGACATATATGAAATGCCAGGTTGCAAACTTGGTTTAAGAATTCAGATGTGTTTATAATACTGGCAGCTATCTTCTGGAAACTTATACTTAATGGGACCAAATACCGGGTCCTCAAGGATTACCTAAGGGTCAAAGACTCCTCTGTCTTTGGACAAAAGGAAAGCTAGGTGCTGGTGTAAAAAATTCACTTGCTATTCTTCCTGGCTTGGATTTTGGGGAAGGAGCCAGGGGGCTTAACAGCTAAAGCTATGTTAGTTTTCTCAATAGAATTTTAGGCAACAAAAGTCTTTTTAATCTCTGAGAAATTGGGGACCAAAGGATTCTGCAGTGAAGCCAACAGCTTCCAGAACCCGAGTTTGACAGGTGATGAGTGTTCATAGACTGCCAATCCTCCCCTGAGATGCCAATGAACTCCTACCCTTTTGTGATCTTAGTAACTCACCAAATTCCTCCATAGGCATTGGTTTGTCCATTAAGTTTTCCTCTAGAAAGGGAAGAATCATTATCTCTCTCTTACAAATAAGTAAACTGAGGCTCACAAAGTGAACCGTTGAAGTAAGTTCACATGGCTGATAAGCAGTGACATGGAAAGCCAATGGGCTTTCAAATTAACCTCTTTCTGTCCTCTTAGACACACATGGCCTGGTTCTCTTTGGCTAATCTCCCATTAGGCCATGCAGAGGGAAACGATTCAGGGTCATAACACCACACATACTTATTTAGTGATTTATTTATTAAAATTTTTAAAAATGTTTATTTTTGAGAGAGAGAGACAGGCAGAGCACGAGCAGGGGAGGGACAGAGAGAGAGGGAGACACAGTCCGAAGCAGGCTCCAGGCTCTGACCTGTCAGCACAGAACCCAACACGGGGCTCGAACCCAAGAGCAGTGAGATCATGACCTGAGCCAAAGTCAGACACTCACCTAAGACACCCAGGTGTCCCACTCCAGAGACACTTATTAAATGTTAGTATTTTTCTAGCCAAATCGCTGTTTTTGTCAGCAGTGACCATATGTGTCCACTGGCAGGGTACAAAATTAAAAATTAGATGATTGACAGCAGAGTCAATCAATGACAGACTATAACTTCACTAATATTTCACAGAATGTATGATAAGGAAATTCCATGAACATAAACACTGACATTAATATCATTGATTAGGGGGCTACTTCATAGTTAACAAATCAGTCTATCATTTTGGCAAAGAAGTAAATGATAAGATCCTCTAATAAAGAAGTTTGTTATTTTTTTCTGTAGGTTTATTCAGGGTTGCAAAGGTATGTAAGCGTTCCTATTTTCTTCAAATTGTTTTCAAACGTAAAAGTGCATGGATATCACCAAGGGATCTGTTGAAATACACAGTCTGACAAGTAGGTCTGGGATAGGGCCCGAGACTATACATTTCTAACAAGCCTCTGGGTATGGCCACTGCTTCTGCTGCTGATCGAAGGGCCAGGCTGGTAGTTACAGAGTGTCCTGAGGTTTCTGGGATGGACTGACAACTACCTTTTGAGCTAGCCCCTTCCATGTTACCTATGGAAACTTAGCATCTGTTTTAAGTAAATAGTTAAAAATGAAGTCTTTCATAGAAATTTGGTTGTGTTTCTCACATGTTGTGTTGTACTAATAGATGACTTCATTCAACATGTGTTTGTATCCCTTACACTGGACTTGTTATATGCCAAAGCAACTGACAGCCCATCTCAGCACTTCTATGAATGTCTTATGTAGCCAGTAACTCATCTTCTCTCATTTCCTACCTTCAGAAATGTTCTTCCTATCTAAAGTGTTCACTCCAAAACTTCATGAAATTTTGCCTTGCCTAAGCATTTTCTCCCATGGTAAGTAAGTCCCTGTTTCATGTATATGGTTCCTTGAAGACATTTATGGACTGTAATCAACTTCCCTGCTGAGTCTCCTCTTTTCTAGGCCATAACGACATAGTCTCAGACTTTATACTTTCTTGCTTTATATTCCCAGCCCTTGTTACATGTGTTCAGTCCTTCATGTATTTTTATACTGGTTTTCTGTTTCCTCCCTACTTTCGGGGTGGGCAAAGTGAAGAGAAGGTTATGTATAATTGAGAGACTGTGCTGATTCAGTCCTTAGAAGGACTATTTTCCAGGGATCTGAGGCACAGCAGGACATGGGGCAGTAATTGAGTGGAGAGAGCTCTGGCCTCTTTTTGCAGCCCAGCCCCTGAGTGCTACTCACATTGATTGTTCATACTCTCATAAAGCACATAGTAGACTCCTTGTACATAAAGACATCTATTTAATGGACGACTTCTCCACTAAGATTCCTTTGGGTCTTAAAATCTCTCACAGGTTATTTTGAATAAGGAAGTAAACAAACACAATGTTCAAGCTTTTCAGATACTTGTGCATATATAAAATAAGCTCGAGTGCAACATGACATATATATTAGGGGTCAATCAGAGAAACAATACATATAAGGAAATAAATTGCAAGGAATGGCTTATGTGATAGCGGTGGTTGGCTAGGCAAGTCTGGAATCCACAAGGCAGGCTGTCTGGAAGGACAGACTGGAAACTCAGGTGTACGCTGAAGCTGTGATCTGTGATGAAATTTCTTCTTCTACAAGGAAGCTTCAGTTCTTCTCTTAAATCCTTGGAATGATTGAATCTAGGTGGTGATCTAGATGAATCTTCCCTATATAAAGTCAAGATAAACTTGAATCCCACTTAACAACGTGTGATTCAATCACATTTAATCACATTACAATGTACCTTAACAGCAGCATCTAGATGACTGTTTGGGCACTGTAGGCTTACTGAACTGACACAAAACTGACCCATTTTGTGACACATGTAACTTTTGGCTACATCTCTTATAATTTAAGGTGTCAAGCCACTTATCTAACTATGGGGAGACACTAAAGATACTTTGATGTAGTATAGAGATCCCTTTCCTTTCAGTAAAGGGCGGTTATGGTCCTCTTTCTGTTGTGGACCTTGTTCACAGGGAAACACCTGTGCCCATGTGTACAGAGATTCTCAATCCATGCATAATGGTGGGTTCCCCCTCCCCCACTCCTGAGTCACACAGGTGTAGGCCATCACACCAGATGAAACCACGAAATAGAGGAATGCTTCTCAGACTTCAGTCATTTTGATATAACCTTCATGATTTTTTTTATGTCTGCATGCATTATTACTTCTAAATATATTATCTTCTAAAAATATTACTTTGAAATACATTATCTGTGTTTCCAGTTTAGGTAGCGTGGCAGATTGAGGTAATGTGTTGAAAACCATCTCACTGAAAAGTAGAAATTCTATATGCAAAAATAGTCATGTTTGAAGGCCTAATGGACTTGATGGCTAGAGCAATCAGCATGTGATTCGATGCTAGGAAAAGTTGGGGTATATTAGGTCTAAATACGAGTTCTAAGAGGAGCAACAGATGTTGCCCTGGATCTTTAAGAGGCAGGGAGATTGACTGAGACCCTTTCCTGAAGATAAGATCCTAGAAGACCTGCCCTTTCAATGCAAGAAAAATCTCTCCAATTGTTGAAAAGAAAGGACAAGAAAACTGCAGGTAAATAAAGAAAAGAAAAAAAATCCCATTAAAAATCAATACCTGAACTTGAGTAAATAAATATAGATACAAAATTCACATGTATTTGGAACTGAAATTGAAACATGAGTGCAAAATCTCGTCCCACCATGATAAAAAGCAAACAGAACTCCTCTGGAAGGCCACTTCAACAACATAGGGCACCTAAGGATTTCCAGAAGTAGGGGTTGAAGATCACAGAACAATGAAGTTGAGCTCATAATGGGGAAGAAAAGGTACAAACACACTCACAAACCATGCTAGGAAATGTATGCAACCAAGAGTCCGAAGACAAGACCTAGTATTTTAAAAGCTTAAATTAGCAATCTGAGTCTGTAAAATACATAAATAAAAAGTGAAAAAGGAGATAAAAGGAGGAATAGAAGCTACAATGAAAGAACTAGAATCTATCGTGGGCAAAACATAATTGTAAAGATCCAAAAGGAACTTGTAGAAACAAACAAAAGACCATGAGATTTTAAAAATTAGTGGATAATTTAAAGATCATTCACATTTTTAATGTTCTACTGGTTTTCTTGTGTGGAATGGGGTATTTGTTACTGCTTGTGGTTGTTGAATGTTCAAAATGATAACCTTTTGAATCTTTCAAGCACAGATAGATCTAAATACTTGAATTATGCTAATGATGAAAACTTAGACATTTGAAAAAATGTTAGACTAGCAAACATAGGTTTCAAATTTTCCAAACCTTTGTAAAAACTTGACAAGTCAAATAAGTCATATTCTCTGCAATGCTTTAGATACACATACTCTTGGCTAATGGTAATAAAACATAATGATAGAATGGGACGTCACTCCTGTGATTAGGTAATCTTGCATGGCACTCATGTGAACAATACACTTAGTCATTCACTTTGGAAAGATAATTTTCTAGAGTTGTGCACATAACCGAAGCCCTGGCTGGTGGCAAAAGTTGGTCCAGCTGGTCAAGACAGAGACCAAGTATATGGGATGACTCACGCAATCCAGCTTCTCTCTTCATTTACCTCCATAGCACAGTGGGCACATAGAAGGTGGCCATGGTGGCTACAAAGCCTGCTCCTCCAACTTCTACACAACAGTGTCTTGTTCTCTCTGCCACAAGAAGAAAGATCCAATATGATAAGGACTGGATGTCAGGGGTCCCTGTGAGACAGAGTGGCTCTCTTGGTGGGATGGAGCAGGAAGTGAGATTTCAGTAGGCTTAGGAATGAATGGGTGTGTGAAGGTGGACAGTCCTTACAAGAAATCAGGCTTTGAGAAAGAGGAAAGAGATGAGGTGATCCCTTAAGATGGGCATGAAGTTTAGGGAGATTTTAACCCTGAGGTAGGCAAGAGTGAGATACATTTAAATATGAGTAAGAAGGAGGCAGTAGGGGGAAGAGACATAAAGATAAAGGATAGAGACGTGCTAAAGACTCAGGGGCCTAAGAAGGAGGGAAGAAAAGGGGCCAAAGAGAGAAGGATACACTGATTTTCTGATCTTCAACAGAGGACTAAAATGAAAAGTGTCTTCTGTTTCAATACGTGGTAAGATTTTGTGTTTCTGGAACTCCCTAATTTCTAATGCAGACTCCTTCAGAATTTGGGATTATTCTAATGGGGGCCAGAGCTAAACGTCTCTAGCTTTGTGACATGTTTTATGACTATATTATAACTGGCTTTACCATTGAAATCAGTAGTGTCAAGAGAATTTGAGAGGGATGTTTGTCCCACTGAAGAAATCTTAAAGAAGAAAACAAAGGCAAGAACCTAAAGCACTCTATTTGCATACCAGCAATGGTGTGCTAATTACAAATTGCTCTTTTGGACTACGGATATTAAATAGGCTCTTTGGTTAATAACATTCGTTAGCCTGGGGCTATAAAGTAATACAATGGCTGTATTCCAAAAATATTGTGTAATTCCTTATTTTAACTTGGAAAGCCCAACACCTTCCTTCTTCCAATTATTCCAAACTAATGAGGTTTTGCTGCAATGCAAAGAAGGGAATTTGGAAAACATGGCCCAGTTTGCTAACCAGTACTGGAAAAACTTGAAGCTCTCTTTGTCTTTTTTCTTTGTGTCTTTTAACCCAAAGCCCTTTTCCAGAGTCTCATTCAAGCTGAGCCCCTTTCGCTCACACCTGGTGCAACTGTTGTTTCCCATTGGGCACCGTTAAGTGGAGGTGGCCTGCCAGTATAATGTCCTCCCAGACTCTGGGCCTCTGGATGCAGAAACCCAATTTGCTTCTTGCTGCTTTGTCTTGGGCACCTCACAATGTGCTCTAATGACAGCTCAGCAGTTCTAATAGCCCTTTTTAATGGCTAAAAACAGACCCAGTCTGTCCAAACATAGCCTATTCACCAGCTCTCGTCAAAACAATTCAGTTTTGCTATATGATGATGCAGCAGACCATGGAAAGCAGTCACACAGACTCTATTCAAGTCCCAAGTTGGACCCTGGGGCTACAGCAAGTCAACCCAAAGCAATGGTCATATTAAATACTTTTTTTTTCACTGTCTGTTTCTGAAAAAGGGCCTGTGTTTCAAGGGGACAAGGCAGGCAGGCTCCATTTGCAAATGCAACTCAGCACAATTTGAAAAAAAATGAGTAGAGAAATTAGTTCCTTGAAGGGGGGAGGGATTTTCATTTTGACTGTAGTGTATCATTTATACTTGAACACCTTCATTTCACAGCACAGAGAAGAAAGTCTAAGCCTAGTTTGTAGGTAATTTAATTCTCGAGGCAAAGGATCAGTGACCATTCTGTTTTCCTCTTAAGCCAACAAGTAAGCTGAGTATGTGCATCCTTACTGTGACATTTTTGACTTTTAGATCTTGGCCATCTGATGGTTTTCATCTCAAATTCTTTACATTGTCCTGACCTACAAAGGTATAGCACTAAAGGGAATACCAAATGACACTTAAAATAAAAAATAACTAGTTTCCCCGGGCTCCCTTAGGGGCGTAATTGTAAAATGTAAATGTATTAATGATCACTCAATGAAAAACGTTCTTTCCTTGCAGTCTGCACATTTTTTAAAAGGTGGATTTCTAGGCAAACATCAAAAGCACACTTAATGATGCTTGCCATAAACTGACTCATGAAACTGTTCTTGTCATAGGCACAGAAATTATAAAAAGTTGGATGATGATTATTTGTCTTGGTCCATGTGCAAGGCCATAGTTTTTATTTCAGAATGAACTGTATATGTGATTTAAAAATATGGCTAACAGTCAGTGGGACCGTATGTCAAATCACTGACTACCCCGTTGGGACTTGATGGAGTAGTAACAGAGACTTGGAGGCCCAGATGACAGGTGTGTGAACTTAGGATCCCTGCTGCATATGACCTTCAGGGATGCAGCAATGGTTGGAAGTCTCCAGAAAGGTTGTAGAAAAATTAAGAATTAAAACTTAATTTTTAAGGGTACTGTATTTTTAGCAGACTTAAAGCAGTTCCTTTGTTTCTAAGAAATGGGAGTGGTTGTTGAGGCCAGGGAAAAAAGAAGTAATCTGTTCAGTATTAGTTAATCAATGCAAGCTGTAGGAATCATCGTGCCATGGAAAGGTACTGGCAGTGGAGTGGTTGAGAGTAAGTCATTGCTGGGAATGGGGCCTGACTCAGTGTGGCCTCTGAAGGGTAATGTCCCTGGATTCCATGAATAATGGATTCTTGACCTCAAGCTCTCTGTTCATGTGACCATCCACTTCTGCTGGGTCCCCTTGTTGAACCAGGATTCCTGATGCATGTCGAGACAAACAATGAAAGGCAAGGAACAACTCTGAAAGCTAAGAGAGGAGAAGAGACTACTGCATCGCTCTGGAAAGAGCCTGTAGCTGATTGAGTCCAGTATACGTTCACCTGGGTATAGAATGAGGCTCTCTATGGCTGCTAATGCTTGGACCCACATGTTCCTGTAAAAAGAGGTAGCTAGTTCAAAGAAAAGTTCTGAGAAAAAGTAACAGATGAACATGACAGTTAAAGGAAAACACCCTAGTACTGCCTGGCTATACATAGTGAGTTCTGGAGTGTGGCACAATCAGTGTACCCTCGCAACTACAAAGTGAGTCCACCTAATGTGGCCTAAGGCCCAAGTATGAAGGATCTGACCAGTGTCTAGTGCACCAGCTGGAGCATATGTGCCTGACTTAAATCTATAAATCCATCATATTTTGAGTTTCTGGGTGTCAGAGTCACGTCTGTCCTTGCCAGACCCTGAAGAGGTCTCATTTGGATACAGGAACCCACCATTTCGTAACCCAAGTTTGAAATGGGCAGCATCACTAGCTTCAGGGAATAAAGATGGAAATATTTTCCCCATACGTTGTTGTAGTTAGGCCTGTGTCTGGTTTAGAAACATCTGGAGGCCAGCACATTGATACATTTGGGTTTTGTGGAGAAGGCGGGGGCGGTAGAACAGAGGCAGATAATTCCATTTTGTCATGCCATGAGTCTGCTGTTCTGTGCTCTGGAAAGGGGGACAGTTCCCAGGTTCCTTAGCATTGTAATGCCTCAGGCGATATATCAAGTTCACCTAGACTTGGTGGTAAAGCAAATAATTTATAATATCTCTACTTTTTTGTCCTTGGTAGTGAGTTTTGCTTTAAGCTAGTTCTAAAATTCAAATAAGAATGTCCCAAATAGTGCCTAATAGGGAGAGAGAGCAAGAGGGAAGGATCTGGAGCACAATTTACTTTTTAGCACCTTTAATGAGGTACTCAGAACCTGTCACTCAAATGATTGACTGGCTGCCTTCAATATGCTTTCCAAGGCATTTAAGAAGTGCAGTATTTTCTTTTCTCTGTTGCCTATATTACTGACACTAAATATTTAATCACTAACGAGGGCTACAGTAGCTGCAGAAGTGATGAATAATGGGCCCCTGTACACTTGTGAACTCCCTGTTGTGGGCTGATGAGGTTGACTTTGCATGGAGACATGGCGGACGGTTCACCACTTGTAGTCAAAGAGAAAAATGTAATGCTGACAACAGATGAAACTTCATGTAGGAAGGCCGCTGTGTCACGGCCATGTAATTACAACAGTGGCTTGAAGAATTAGGTTTGGCTAGTTTTTTTTTTCTTTCAGATCTACCAAAATGTCTTTTAGATCCATTCTGAAGGTACCATTTTGAATTATTACGACTTATTCTTGTACCCGGAGCTACGATTCCTTAATTTTTAACAAATAGAGAAACTACATCATGGAGAAATTAAATAACTGGTCCTTGATGGTACACTGGTAATAGTGTAAGAATAGTCTAGGATAGTCTGATTGATTTTAAGAGGCTCCTGTTGCAAATCTAAGCTAGAATCTTACGGTCCTGGTCTTTGTTACAGAAGCTGTGAGCGCACGGAAGTTACCTACCTTCCTTAACTTGTAGTTTTCTCACCGCTAACATTGGGTTGGTAACACGTCTCTGCAATAGAAATTTGTTAGCATGTCTACAACCAATGCATGTAAATTGCCTGGTTACTGCGTACAGTAAGCATTTTATAGGTGGTAGTTTCTTTGCAGTTGCCGATATTGTCTGTGCCTATTTAACTGTGATAATTGCAGTTTCTGACTGTGTGACTTTGCTAGGGCTGCCTCAACAAGGTATCGCAGGCTGCGTGGCTTACGATGCAGATAAATATTTTCTCATGGTTCTGGAAGCATGGCAGTGCTGATTCCTTCTAAAACCCTGGCTCACGCCTTGTCCTTGACTTGTCCTTGGCCATTTTCTCCCTGTCTTCACCTGGCCCTGCCTCTACACAACTTTGTGTCCAAAATCTCTTCTCATAAGGCCATCAGTCATACCATACAAGACGCCACCGTGATGATTGCATTTTAACTTCATCACCTCTTGAATGATCTCGTCTCCAAATATAGTCACATTCTGAGATGATGGGGCATAAGACTTCAGCATAGGAATTTGTTTTGTGTGTTTGTATGTTTCTGTGTTTGTTTTTTGCTGTTTTTTGTTTTTTTGGAGGAGAGCAACACATACAGCCTATAATATTAACTTTGAATAATAAGTAACATTAGTCTGATTTTTATTATCCATTGGGGTATATTTACTATAAAGGGGGTGAGAATAAATCATACATTTCTGTAGACTATGAAAAAGCAGTTGCTACTTTCTCTTTAGGTATAGAACTGTATTTATTCCCAGATAAGTGATTTCATCTTGTGGGGTAACTAAATGCCAACTTTTTTTTTTTTTTTTTTTTTTTGGTGGGGAGGCAGGGAAGTGATCCCAAGAAGTGTCAGTAAAGAAATGGAGAAGATGGGGCTGCTAATTCAGCGACCGTTGATGACCGGTTTCTGTGTGGGCAGTGGGAGCTCATTTCCACCAGGGAGACATGGTGGGAGGGCTTTGAGATGCCCTCAAAGCTCTCTAACATGAGGGACAGGGAAACTGGGTGTTGACACAGACTCCTGGCTCATCTTTTGATGGCTGCCCTAGGGGCATGTACATTTCTGGGAATTCCTCTTGTTTGTCCTTGGCAGGAGCTGAGGATGGTCTAGTGGTAGCAGGGAGCCCTGGGTGGTTACAGTAAAAATGGTGAATGCAGTGGTAACAGGAACAGGGGTAGTATTATTTATTTATTTATTTATTTATTTATTTATTTATTTATTGACTCTTTTCTGCTTAGTCTTTAGGACACTGTTTTTTGGATTTTTTTTTCTTTTTTTGTTTTTTGTTTTGGTCTCATTTACATACAACCAGTAAACGTCTATTTGGACTATGATGGTTGATCACTAAAACACAGGTTTGTTCTATTTATTAAAAAAATGTTTAATATATGTTTATTTTTGAGTGAGAGAGAGAGAGAGAGAGAGCAGAGGAGGGGCAGAGAGAAAGAGAGACACGGAATCCGAAGCAGGCTCCAGCTGTCAGCACAGAGCCTGACACTGGGCCCGAACCCACAAGCCATGAGATCGTGACCTGAGCTGCAGTTGGAGGCTTAACCAGCTGAACCACCCAGGCTCCCCACAAAAATACAGTTTAAGAGTACTAGTGTGGCTGTAAAACCTCTCCTTCGGCATCAAGTATGACTATCTATTTTGCCCTGAATGGCATTATAGGGTACAGGCCATGTTGGGTGAAGAGTAAAATGAAATAAATTGGTAAAGCACAGTATAACATAGTAGTTCAAGCTACTGGCTTTGAAACCAAACCAACCTGAATTTATGTTTTAGATTTGAGGCTAATTAGCATTGTGAGCTTGAATAGGGCACTCCTTGAGTTTTCTCTTGAGTAAATGAATATAATAACAGTTCACTCATTGAGTTGCATAAGGGATATATGAAAATCTTGTTATAATAACTTCCAAGTCATCAAAGCTCAATAGAGTAGCTATTACAATTATGAAGCTGATAATACCAATAAACAGGAGGATTTGGGGATTTTATGTCGAATATGTTTCAGTAGCTGTGACACATGATTAGGGACTTCTCTTTTGATTTCATGTCAGAAAATCTGCTTTCTAGTCCTCAATAACCCAATTGTAAGTCAAGTCATATGCTTTCTTCGTTTGTTAAAAATAAGCAGTATCGGGTCACCTGGGTGGCCTAGTTGGTTGAGCCTCTGATTCTTGGTTTCAGCTCAGGTCATGATCTCCAGGTTTGCAAGATTGAGCCCGACATCTGGCTCTGGGCTGATAGCACGGAGCCTGGTTGGGATTCTCTTTCTCTCTACTCCTTCCCCACTATCACACGCTGTCTCTCTCTCTCAAAATAAATAAATATAAAAAATAAAAATAAAATAAACAGCATCAATACCTGTGGATATTTGCCCTTTTGACCCAGGAGTTTTTGTTACGCTCAGTCTGATTGGTGAAACTTTTATACCATCAGTAATGTATGAATATAAGCATTTTTAGAATCCACAATGGTGGTATGCCAGCCTTTCGTCCTCTTAAATTTGTCCAATCAGGACTGAGTTAGAACCTTGAAATCTTTCTAAGACTGTGTCCCTTCTTTGCCGCACATCCTGAACACATTCTATTTCTAGTTACCTGTTTAGAAAGCAAAAGCACTGAGTTTAAATTTGAGAAAATTGAGTGTTCACATATGTCCAGGTAGATAATACATAAGTTCAAAGAGTATCCATGGAATCTGATTTGATAAATCCTAACAGCCCAGTTCCCTACATTTATCCTCGGTGTTATCTTACATCTCTGTGGAATCTTGCCCTTTTCTCTCCGTTGCAGGTATAACCCTGTGATATCAGATGAAAGTTTCACTCTTTTACAGACACCTTACCCTGAGAAAATGTTTGCCATTTTGTGAACTGCCCTCAGCATTGTGTGAGGAAATCTCCCTACTCCAGGCTGTTGCACTCACATGTGTGCGTGTGTGCATGCTCTCTCTGTCTCTCTCTCTCTGTCTCTCTTTCTCTCTCTCCTTTTTTCTCCCTTGGTCACATTTCCTTTTTCCTTGGATCAAATCATTGTTCTTTTTGATCCACTTTACAGCATTTTTTAAAAAAACTCTAACTGCCTTCGGTGACCCACATCTTCCCACCAAACTGAATTTGCCTGTCAGTCAAACCCAAAATTAACCTTTCTAAAGCAAACCTTTGTATTTGCTAAATGTAAGCTTTAGGAAAGCAGGGTGGTGATAATGTGATATACACTGGTGAAGGGGTATTTCTGAACAATGATGACGTTTATTATTTAACAGAAGTACTATAGAGCTTGAGGTCATATATGCCATTGAGCTTAATTGACTGAGTACAGCCCCCTTTTGTCCTTCCCAAGACATAAATTCCATTCTATTTGAGTCATTCTCTTTCAGTTTTATTGGCTTCCATCCCACTCCATCTCAGGCCATGCCACCCTGCCCCATCCCGTCCCATCTGAATCCCTTTCTAATGCATGCCCAGCATGAACCATAAGCATGGCATTTTTTTACGTGATAAAACCAGCGTAAGTCATCTGTAAGATTTCAACCTCTTGTTGGGGCTGAGGAGGACTTTAATAGTAGGATAGCAGGAATCTAAGTTCCAGTTTATTTTTCATGCCAACCGTGTTTTGCCAACATGGCTAGTGTGATCATGGATTTAGGAAGAAGTAAAACTCCTTCAAGGTACTTTCTAAGATTAGCTCACAGGGAGTCCTTAGTCTCTGTTCTTTATGGAGTAAAGAGGCAGTAGTAGGCTTATATAGCCCTTCAGTGAGATTTACATTTGCTTGTAGAAACACGAACAAAGAACAAAAGCAGTGAATAGAACTCAGTAGTAAATGAGTAGGCATTATGGCACTCCAGCCAATGACCATGGCCAGGGAAACTGATGTTCTCAAACTATGCTAAGGTCATGGGCTCTCCCGGGCTTATCTGGTCCTCCTCTGCTATGATGCAATTAGTCCGCAGGATAGCCTAATATGCTAAGCTGGGCTATTTCATTCACAGACTGAGAGAGCGGCACAATTTTTTTTTCCTCCTTGATTCCTAAGAAGTGAATAGAAGCTACAAGGGACGCCAAATATTTTTAAGTCTATAAATAGTTTAATAAATGAAAGCATTGTATTGTGGAAAGAAGGTAAAATAATTTCAGGTTGGTTGTTGAAACTATTTCATTGGAAGAGATTAACACAAAGGTGATACTAGAAAGCCTTTACAGAATTACTGAGAAGACTGAAACAGCCACTAGACTTCAGACAATTTTATTCAAAGCTCCATTATTTAATTGCAGAGACAAAAGTACATACCCTGTAAAAGAAAACAGCCTGTTGGCTAAACTCGGCTCTGCTATGTATGACTTTCCAACTAAGTTTTTGATCATCCACAGTTCATTCCACATATACACTACAAATGGAAAATTTTCCCTTATGTCAGTACATTTATTTTGAAGGATGGTAAAAATTCTCAAGATCAGCGTTGTTAAGTTCACAGCATTTATACCTATAAAGATCATTTGTTGGCTTTGGGTTAATATTTTTATTGTGAAATAACTTCTAATTTAAATTTGCAAGAAGAATATAAACACTCTAATATATCCTTCATCCAGATTCATCAGTTGGGATCATGCAGCCCCATTTGATTTCTTAGTTTTTAAGTTTATTTATTTATTCTGAGAGAGAGTGCACGAGCAGGAGATGAGAGAGCAAGAGAGAGAGAGAGAGAGTGAGTCTGTCAGTGCAGAGCTTGACATGGAGCTCGAACACACAAACTATGAGATCATGACCTGAGCTGTAATCAAGAGTTGGGTGTTCAACTGACTGAGCCACCCGGCATCCCTGCCCCATTTCATTTCTTGTAGTCTCACTCTATCCACATATAAATAATATCTCTTTTTTTTTCCACTAGAAAGTGAGTTGCAGATGACCCTTCTCTTTCCCTCCTTACTTTAAGGCAGGACTCGTCACCAACCAATAGCATCTATTCAAGATTTTCCCGATTCTACAAATAGGATCCTTTGGAGTTTGTTTTCTTTCTTTTTCCTTTTTTGCAGTCGAGGATGTAACTCAAGGTTATGTATTGCATTTTGTTGTCATGTCACTTTGACCCTCCCATCTAAAGAACTTTCCCAGCCTGACTTTGTTCTGAATGAAATTGACATTTTTGAAGAGCACAAATAATTTACTTCATACATTATTCCTCAATTTGGATTTGTCTCCAGTTTCCTTTTAATTACCTTCAAGTCACACATTTACTGCATAAATGATGTGTTTTTTACTCAGTGTGTTATACTGCAAAGGTGGTCACCTTTCCTGTTTTTTTTTTTAATGTTTCTATTTATTTTTGAGAGAGAGAGAGAGAGAGAGAGAGACAGAGACCGCATGAGCAGGGGAGGGTCAGAGAGAGAAGGAGACACAGGATCCGAAGACAGGCTCCAGGCTCTGATCCAGCTTAGATCACTTGGCTCAGGTAGTTGACACTAGATTTCTCAACTCTAAAATGAATGTTCTACTTTTTCAGTTTAAAGGTAATTGGAGACGGGATACATTTTGACTATGTAAATATGCTATACCTGACAAAGCATTGACTAATCAGCCTTTGTGTCTATGGAGGATTCTTGCTTGAATCAATTGTTAAAATGGTAGTTGCAAAATTTAGTGATTTTTAAATTCTGTCCTTTTATATTTATTAGTTGGTCTTCTGGCTTTTTAATTTTCCTTATTTATATCAATACATTCTAATTTATTTTATTTTTAAATTTATTTTAACATTTATTTATTTTTGAGAGAGAGAGAGAACCAGAGTATGAGCAAGGAAGGGGTAGAGAGAGAGAGGGAGACACAGAATCCAGAGCAGGCTCTAAGCTCAGAGCTGTCAGCAGAGAGCCTGATGTAGGGCTTGAACCCATGAACCGTGAGATCATGACTTGAGCCGAAGTCAGACACTTAACCGACTGAGCCACCCAGGTGCTCCACTTATTTATTTTATTGAGTAGATTATAATCAACTACCATCATTATTTTGTTTTGAGGGTTAAAGTGTCCAGGCATTATGAAATATTGTAGATACCATGGTTGTTCCAAAACTTAATAATTTAAATGTGACTACAAGATTCTATGCAACTTGGGGGAAGAAGTTGTTCTGTACCTTCTACTCTTTTCTGCCTACTCTCTGCCTCTGGGGCCCAACCTATATATCTGGAAGTCATAGGTTCTTTTCTTCTGTGATTTCTATTTGAGTTTGGCCCATGAGGAGAGCTTGCCTATAGGTGAAGGGTGAATGCAGAGTGCGATTAGCAATTTTTCACTTAGGGTCATCATTAAAGATGATTTAATTTTTTAAGAGATTATAAATTTTGGATTACAGTCCATAGAATTCAAGGTTGCCAGTTATGTTCTCTCTGTTCTTGGAAAATAGGATCTTTTTTGCTTCAACTGTTCCTGGTGAGAATTCTATCAGTACCCATTTTTGGTCTTTGTGAGTAAAAGTAGAACTCTTTACTCTGGATGAGTCCAAATATTTTCATTGTCCTTATTGTTCTGCCATCTCTGATGTGTCTAGGTATGGTTTTAAAATTATTTTGTTGGGGCACCTGGGTGGCTCAGTTGGTCAAGCCTCCAACTTTGGCTCAGGTCATAATCTCATGATTCCTGAGTTCGAGCCCCACTACGGTGTCTGTGCCGTCAGCTCAGAGCCTAGAGACTGCTTTGGATTCTGTGTTTCCTTCTCTCTCTGCCCCTCCCATGCTCACTCCCTGTCTCTCTCTCTCTCTCTCTCTCTCTCTCTCTCTCTCTCTCTCTCTCCCTCTCTCTCTCTCCCTCTCTCTCTCAAAAATAAGTAAATATTTAAAAAGTTAAAAAAATAAAATTATTTTGTTGAGGATTTGCTCTACCTTTTAGAATCAGTACTCTATAAAAAAATCCTGGTGTTTTCTCTTTTAATATTGGGTCTTGCTATTCTCTTGAACATCTCCTTTTAGAAAGAATTTGGAGGGGGGGGACCAGGGTGACTCAGTCAGTTAACTGGCTGCCTTTGGCTCAGGTCATGATCTCATGGTTCGTGGGTTTGAGCCCCACATTGGGCTCTCTGCTGTCTGTGTAGATCCTGCTTCAGATCCTCTGTCCATCCCTCCCCCCTCTCTCTCTCTCTCTCAAAAAAAAAAAAAAGAGTTTAGAATTTTTCTTGCTCTTCTTCAGGTCTCTTAACAGCTTTTTCATATTTTGGCCTGATTTCTCTTCACATCATTCTACAACATTTTCTTCTATCTACTTGCAGTTTACTGGTTTTCATTTCAGGTTTAATTTGCTTTTGAACCCATCACTCCATTTAAAACTTTTCATGACTGTTTTTCTTATTCAGAATTTCTTTTCAGTTTCTTTTAAAATCTAACTTGACTCATGAACATTTAATATATTTATTATTTATTTTTTTTGTTTAAATTATTTTTAATATTTATTTATTTTTGAGAGACAGGGCATGAACAGGAAAGGGGCAGAGAGTGAGGGAGACACAGAATCTAAAGTGGGCTCCAGGCTCTGAGTTGTCAGCACAGAGCTTGATGTGGGGCTCAAACTCATGAACCATGAGATAATGACCTGAGCCAAAGTTGGATGCTTAACTGACTGAGCCACCCAGGAGCCCCTCTTGTGAACATTTTAAATACACTTTAAAAAAAATAGTTGCTGTTCGATCCTTCAATTTTTCTGACGGTGTCTATGCTAGGATTTATTTTGCTGCAGATTCTTTCTCATGAAATTCTGCCACGTCGTATTTTGTAATTCAAGGATTGGAGTTGTCCTCGGTGGTGATTTTGATGTGGGAAATCCTGTGAGGTCTCTCAGGTCTTGGCTTATGCCAGGAGCCCAGGGTTCTCATGACACAATTGTATGTAATTTCTCAGTTTGGAGATGAATAAAGCATTTGAAAGGTATAAATTGGAATTCCAAATAGCCAAGAAGTATAGGTCACTGTTAGGTGTTCTACCTCAGTCCTAGATAAGATTGGATGATGACCATCTGTTGGCAGGTGGTTTGTTTGAGTTGGCGCCTTCATTGAGAAGCCCAAACAGGGTCTAATTTAATGCAGAGATGCCTCACTTTGATTGTGCTTTTCCTCGGTCCGTGGTCTTTTCTTCTTGGTGCTTTGACTCCAGTGCTGAGATGAGACCAAAAATCCTATCTAGGGAAGTGGCTCCCTCACACATTCATTGCTTTTATTTCTAAAGGTTTTTTTGTTTTGTTTTGTTTTTAATCAAGAGAGGGAGGGGGAAGGGGAGAGAGAGGGAATCCCAAGCAATGAGCCCAGCACAGAGCTCCATCTCATGAATCTTGAGCTCATGACCTGAGCTGAAATCAAGAGTCAGACGCTCAACTGCCTGAGCCACCCAGGCACCCCCACTGCTCTTATTTCTAATTACTACTCTATTTCTGATTTTTAAGAGCTATTTAGATGAACTTCACCTACCATAAATTCACACATTTAAAGCATACATTTCAATGGGTTTTCGTATGTTGAGTTTTCACCTTTGACCACAAGTAATTTTAGAATGCTGTCATCACTTCAGAAATAAACCCCTTATCATTTAGCAGACCCCCCCTGAGATCCCCCACGGTTCATTGCCCTGAGCCACGAATCTACCTTCTGTCTCTATGGATTTTCCTATTTGGAATATTTCATGTAGATAGAATCATACCGTATGTCTTTGTTTGTGACTGGCTTCTTTCCCTTAGCACATTGTCAAGGGTCACCCATTTGTAGCATGTTCCAGGACATTCTTTGTGTTGCCAAGTAATATTCCATTGCATAGATACACCACATGGTAATTATTCATTTATCAGTTAATGGGTGTTTAGGTAGTTAGTACTTTTTGGCTATTATGAATAATACGGTTTTGACCATTCACATACACATTTTTGTGAGGACATATATTTTTATTTCTCATGGGTATATATGTAGGAGTAGAATTGCTGGATCTTAGAGCAACTCTGTGGTTAACATTTTTGGAGAAATAACTGTTCATATCCTTGGTCCATATAAGGATATTTTAATAGGATATTTGTCTTTCTCATAATTGAGTTCCAGGAGTTGCTATATTTTCTAGATAGAAGTTCCTTATAAAATACTTGATTTGTACAAATTCTCCCCCATATTCTGTGGGTTGACTCTTTACTTGCTGTTCCTTGAAACCCCAAATTTCCTAATTTTGATGTCAAATTTACCTTTGTTTTTCTTGGGCCATTTCTAAGAAACCATTGTCTAATCCAAGAGCACATGTTTTATTTTAAGAATTTTGTATGTTTAACCTTTGCGTTTGAGTATTGAATGTAGTTCCAGCTAATTTTTGTATATGATGTGAGGTAGGGGTACAAATGAATTCTTTAGCAGGTAGATACAGAGTCTTCCCACCACCACTTGTTGAAAAGGCCATTCTTTCCTCTGAGAATGATCTTGGTACCCTTGATAAAAACCATTTGATCATGAATGTGAAGGTGTAGATTTGGACTTGCAATTTTGTTCTATCAACATACCTGTACTCAATCCAGTGCCACACTGTTATGCATGCTTACTGGGGCTTTGTAGTAAGTTCTGAGGTGGAAAAGTGTGAATTTTCCAACTTTGTTTGTTTTCAAGGTTGTTTTGATTTGGGTCCCTTGTATTTTTGTATGATCTTTGGTATCAGATTGTCAATTGCTACAAAAAAGATTAAAAAACAGATGAGTTTTGGGGGGGTGAATTTTTTTCTTAGGGGGTGATTTTTTTAAATTTAAATCAAAGTAAGATAACTTACAGTGTTAATAGTTTTAGGTATAATGATTCAACAATTCTATACATTCCTCACTGCTCATCAAGAGAAGTGTACTCTTAATCTCCTTGTTCTATTTCACATATCCTCTCACACACTTACCCTCTGGCAACCACTGGTTCTCTATATTTAAGAGTGTTTTTTGGTCTTTTTTTCCCCTTTGTTCATTTGTTCTATTTCTTAAATTCCAGGTATGAGTGAATCGTATGGTACGTCTTTCTCTAACTTAGTTTCCTTACCATGATACCCTCTAAGTCCATCCATGTTGTTGGAAATAGCAAGACCTCATTCTTTGTTATGGCTGAGTAATGTGTGTGTGTGTGTGTGTGTGTGTGTGTGTGTGTACACGCGCGCGCACTCACGCATACATACCACATCTTTTTTTATCGAGTCTCTGTGGATGGACACTTGGGTTTCTTCCATAACGTGGCTATTATAAATAATGATGCAGTACACATAGGAGTGCTTGTATGTTTTTGAATTAGTGTTTTAATTTTCTCTGGATAGGTATCTAGTCATGGAATCACTGGATCATACAGTAATTCAATTTTTAATTGTTGGTGGAATCTCCATACTGTCTTCCACAGTGGCTGTACCAGTTTGCATTCCGACCAACAGTGCGTAAATATTCCTTTTTCTCCGCATCCTTGCCAGCACTTTTTATTTCTTATGCTTTTGACTCTAGCCATTCTGACTGGTGTATGGTGATATCTCATGATGGTTTTGATTTCCATTTCCCTGATGATTAGAGATACTGTGCATCCTCTTCTTTGTCAGTTGGCCATCTGTGTGTCTTATTTGGAAAATTGACTATTCAGGTCCTACACCCATTTTTCAATCAGATTATTTGTGGGTTTTTTTTTTTTTTGTTGTTGTTGTTATTGTTGGTGTTGAGTTGTGTAAGCTCTTCATATATTTTGAATGTTAACCCCTTACCAGATAGATCATTTGCAAAAATGTTGTCCCATTCAGTAGGTTGCATTTTGTTCTGTTGATGGTTTCTTCATTGTGCAAAACCTTTTTATTTTGGTGTAGTCTCAACAGTTTAACTTTGCTTATATTTCTCTTGCCCGTGGAGACATCTCTAGAAAAAAACAATATTTCTATGACTGCTCTCACAGAAATTACACCTACATGTTCTTTTAGTTTTACGGTTTCAGGTTTCACATTTAGGTCTTTAACCCTTTTTGAGTTTATTTTTCTCTATGGTATAAGATGGTGGTCCATGTTCATGATTTTGTATGTAGTTGTCCAGTTTTTCTAACATCATTTGTTAATGAGACTGTCTTTTACCTGTAGTATAGTCTTGCTTCCTTTATCATAGATTCATTGAGTGAGACATTACATGGATTGTATTGAATCTGTAGATTAACTCGGAGAATTTTGCCATCTTAACGCTCCTAAGTCTTTGAATACATGAACATGGCACGTTTTGGCATTTACTTAGATCTTTACTTTCTTTCAGCATTGTTTTTGTAGTTTTCAGAGCAAAATTTTTCTCTTGTTTGGTTAAATTTTTGATACTATTTTAAATGAGATTGTTTTATTGATGCTTTTTGTTATTATACACTGCAAAAGCATAGGAAGAAAAGAGATTTTTGTATATTTTATTAGTTTAATTAAAAAGACATTTAAAAATATTTGTATGTTATAACCTTCCTGAGCCAGTTTTTTTTTTCTTTCTAATAATTTTTAGTGAAATTCCTAGGATTTTCTCTATGTAAGATTATGTCACTTACAAATAGAGACAGAGGCTTGCATCTTTGCAATCTGGTTGTCTTTTATTTTTTCTTTTCCCCTAACTAATTGTGCTTCCAATACAATGCTAAGTAGAATTGATGAGATCAGACATCCTTCTCTTGTTTCTGACCTGAATGTTAAACCTACTTTCCCCTTGTGGGATAAATCCCACTTTGTCATGGTACATAATCACTTTTACATTTGGCTGGATTTTGTGTGCTTATATTTTGGTGAGGCCTTTTAGATCTATATTCATAAGAGTAATTGGTCTATAGCTTTTTTTTCCTTATGGTGTTTTGTTTTGGATAGTAGAGTAACCCTCCATCACAGCTCAGGGACCACGGACTGCCTACTCTAATTGACATTCAGAAAATTTTCTTAATTTGTTTTATTTACTGTGTATTTGTTTCCAATGGCAGATGTAGCAAATTACCACATACCTGGTGGCTTAAGACAAAGTTATTGTGTTACAATTTTGGAGGCCAGAATTCTTCAATCAGTATCATTGGACTAAAAATTAAAGTGTCAGCAGAGTTGTGCTGTGTTGAGGTCTCTTGGGGAGGGTCCATTCCTTGCCTATTGCAGTTCCTGGTGGCTAATAGCTTTTCTTGGCTTGTAGCCACATCACTTTAATCTCCATGCCCTTAGGTCATAATATCTTCTCTCACTTTGTCTTACCACATCTTCTGGCTCACTCTTGTAAAAATACTTCCAATTGAATTCACAGCTCAACAAGATAATCCAAGTTAATCTTTTGATTTTAACAAAATCACATCTGCAAAGAAACCTTTTTCTTAAAAGATAACAGTTACAGGGGCACCTGGGTGGCTCAGTTGGTTAAGCTTCGAACTTCGGCTAAGGTCATGATCTCATGGTTCATGAGTTCAAGCCCCGTGTTGGGCTCTTTGCTGACAGCTCGGAGCCTGAAGCCTGCTTTGGATTCTGTGTCTCTGTCTCTGTCTGCACCTATCTCTCTCATACTCTCTCTCTGAAAAATAAAGATTAAAAAATTATTAAAAAGATAACAGTTACAAATTCTGAAGATATGGACATGGGGTCTCTGGGTGGCCATTATCCAGCCTACCACATGCTCGATGCCCTTAAGAGCAATTTCTCCAGACTTCAAATGTTTTTACATTTTAACTAATTTTTAGTAGTTAAGATTGCTTGTCAAAAATAGGTGGCAAATCTCCACCCATTGCTATTCTAGAAGCATTTTTAAAAAAGATTTTATTTAAATTACAGTTAGTTAACATACAGTGCAATATTAGTTTCAGGTATACAATTTAGTGATTCAATATATAAATTTTTTTAATATAACATTTTCAATTATTTTTTGAAGAGGTTTCAGTTTATATTTTCTGTCACATCTGGAGACCTGGAACTCAATAATTTTAATAAAGTCAGAGTCATGTAAACCCAATTCAAAGCAGAACATCATTAGGTGATGACAACTGGCTGACAATAGGTATACAAATATTCATGTATAAATGTGTTATTTTAACTGTGTGTTCTAAAAATGAATGTTATTTTATCCTAGTGGTTGGCTAGAAGCATCTTACAGAAGAAAATTTTCATTTATTTATTTTTAAAAAATTAATGTTTATTTTTGAGAGAGAGAGACGGACACAGAGAGTGAGTGGGAGGAGAGACAGAAATAGAGGGAGACCGAATCTGAAGCAGGTTCCAGGCTCTGAGCTGTCAGCATAGAGCCTGATGCCAGGGCTCAAAACCACGAGGTCGTGACCTGAGCTGAAGTAGGACACTTATGGGCTACCCGGGTGTCCCCAGAACAAAGTTTTTAAAAGGGACTTAAAAATTCTACCTCTAATGAAACATTCAATGGTATTGTGGGAAAAAACATACCCTGAGGTAGGCTATGATCATCTGAAGCTTGAAGTCTATGGGTTGGAAGAGATCTTAGTGTTGACATTCCCAATGTGCATTCTCTTAGATAATTGAAACTTGGCTTTCCTTTGGGAAGAGGCTCGACCCTCATTCTCTGTTCATGGGGTACAAGATGGGCTCCATGGTGTTTGGCTCCAAGTTATAGATGGTGGTGCATGAATCAGCCATGGGATGACACCATGTTACCCTTGGCCCAGTGATAGGTGTATGACTTATATGTGGACAAAGAGTGTTGGTGGTGTTGTCAATGGTAGTGGTAGGAGTATGGTTTTCTTCTGTGTGCATGTATACATATGTAAGTTTTCCTTTGAGATTTAAACCAGAAAATTGTTGCTGGAAATATGTGAAAAGGGATGCTCTTTTTGTTGATGATGGATGGGGTAAGAGGGTATAAGCCTGAAAATGCCAGGTGCCAGTTTTGCATGCTAGTTTGAGGAACACTATGTGAACATAAACTCAAGAAAGAAGAATGTGGAGAAGGGAGAGAGATGATTCTGTATAAGACCATTTGATAGAATCCAGCAGTGACTACTACCAGCAATAGTATAGGTTGATCATTTATGTGAGGAAGGACATCTCTCCCCATAGCCAACCTGCTTGTGTTCACACAGAACTTCAATCTCTTGCACCTGGCCAATTTGGGCTGAATGTCTGTCATTTGAAACTAAAAAGGTTCCCTGAGAAATAAATGCATTAATATTAATTTCCCAAAAAATGTATAAATCAAATGCCTCACCCAACTTAGGTATTATGCAATAACATTCCTCATTGGTTAGAAGTGGATCTAGCTGTCTTTGAACTTTTTTTTATTTTTTATAATTTTTTTAATGTTTATTTATTTTTGAAGGAGAGATAGAAAGACAGAGTATGAGTGAGGAGGGGCAGAAAGAGAGGGAGACAGAATCCAAAGCAGGCTCCACGCTCTGGGCTGTCAGCACAGAGCCTGACCTGGGGCTCAAACTTAGGAGCCGTGAGATCATGACCTGGGCTGAAGTCAGATGCCCAACCAACTGAGCCACCCAGGAGCCCCTCTTGGAACTCTTAAAATGCACCCGTTCCTAATTTTCTTGAGAGCTTTCAAGGTTGTTGGAATTAGGAATTTGTGTAGAAGAGGATGCGATGTATTCTCATCACTATTTAGAGACCAGTCATTCTTTGTCCCGTGTCTATTTCTCCCGGGCTGAACCTCACCACATGCGAAGCCTGCACTTGCTAAAACTATGTACTTAGGTCATTCCTAGGGACACCCAATTAAAAGAACCCTTGTCAGCAGGTCTGTTGCCCTCTAGCAGCAAAAGCCAAGAAAAATCTAAAACCTTCTCCTGAGTCTTCATTACTACCAAGAACTCCAAACACAAACACCTGAGGGAACAGAAAAGATCTGAGTCAGGATTCCTACAGAGCAGCAGGTATATTTTTGAACAAGCTTGAGTTTTCTCCTGTAGGGATCTTGGGGAAAATGAGAAACTGCAGGCTTAGAGTCTATGGTGGAATTATTTTAAGGCACCTCGATACTGTGTATTGGGCTTGCTCATGCTTCTGAAGTTTTGGGAGCAGATCGTGGAAGGGGGGCTGCTTGGCTTTGCAGGGATTCTGACATATCCGTGCAAACTGCAAGCTTTTCTTGGGGACAGCGAGGGAACTGGGCCACAGGAAAGTAAGGTTTGGCCCAGCTGCGGTGACTTACTCTCTCCCCCCCCAACAAGTATACAAAGTGGAAGTATACAAAGTGGGGTCTGCTCTGCTAAAAGTGCTGGTTGTGGGTAATAGCTCATTTTGGGGAGAGGAGGGAAGGATTTTGCTAAATTAGGACATGAGGGAAAGAAAAGGGCAAAAAAACTCTTTTGTGATTTTTTTTTTCCAGTGGGATAATTCTTTTAGAGTTTGGTGTCAGATCTTGGATAGAGGCCATCTGTCTTTACTGTTCTAGGTTTTCTTTCTTTTTTTTTTTCTTTCCCTTTCTCATTTCTGGAACACATCCCTGGGACCTCAGTTATTCGTATATGAGAAACACTTTCTCTTGTTTATTTAGAAAGGATAGGCCACCTGCTTCTAACACAGATCCCTAAATAATTGCCCCGCCCCCCAACAAATCTCTATGGATATTTGCATGTTGAGATATTTCTGCTTAATTTGTGGGAAGTAAACTCCTTTGAGACAGATGACCAAGAAGTTAAAAAAAAAGCTGAAATTGCTTCAGGAAGGTATTATTGCTTTATGATTTTGAGTTCTCTGGGGACAGACCAGAGGGATAGTCAGTCAAAGAAAAAGTTGAGATTTTTAAATGGTGAGATTTAACATAAATTTCTAGAACATAAACACCTTCAAAAAGAAAAGAAAGCTGAGCTTTAATGAGTCAGCAACAAAGTTTGAGGTTTACTTGCTCTAACATTATTGCTTTTTCTTTGGGGCATACCTGGCCCACGGAAAGCCTTTTATTTATTTATTTTTCATTTTTTCATTTTTATTTTTTTAAGTAATTATTTATTTTGAGAGAGAGAAAGAGAGACCGAGTGCACAAGCAGGGGAAGGGCAGAGAAGGAGGGAGACAGAAGCCCAACCAGGCTCTTCCACTGTCAGCACAGAGCCCCATGGGGGACTTGATCTCAAAAAGTGTGAGATCATGACCTGAGATGAAATCAGGAGTCTAATGCTTGGGGCGCATGGGTGGCTCAGTCAGCTGGGCTTCCAGTTTAGGCTCAGGTCATGATCTTGCGGTTCGGTTCGTGAGTTTGAGCCCCGCGTTGGGGTCTGTGCTGACAGCTCAGAGCCCGGATCCTTCTTCGGATTCTGTGTCTCCCTCTCCCTCAGCCCGACCTACTCAAACTCTGTCTCTCTCTCCAAATATAAATAAACATTAAAAAATTAAAAAAAAAAAACAGTTTGATGCTTAATGGACTGTGCCACCCAGGTGCCCCTTCAAGAAAAGCTTTTTAAATGGTCCCATTAGCTTATATCATTCATCTGATCATCAAAATGTTTCATACACAGAAATTTCAGCCTTATCTGTGAGAAGGGATTGCCACTTCCATTAGCTGAGCTGGAATTACTGAGCTCTTAGGATGATGGTAGACTCTACTTTTATTCTTTTCCCCTAATCTTTTCCATCTCAGAACCTTTTGTTACACTTATGTCTGAACCATCTCAGTTGTTGGTTACGTGGCTCTTCTTTCGTTCTTTGTGTCTGTCTTCACTCTGCGCACTAGACCTTGAAATGTAATCGAGAAGGAATCCTATCAGCTCAAAAGCAGAGAAGAGTTTCTTCTTCCATGTGTCCAAATATTTGGATCATTATTGCTGCTTACAGTGTGATTGCTCAGGTCTTACATTGTCCCTTTGGTTGAACCCACACAATTTCTGTTCCTTTTGTTTTCAGGTTATTGGTTTTCGTTTCCTAAATACTGGCCTCTGTATTTACTTCTTAGTGCTTTCCTGGCAGAATTTCCAATGTCTGCATCACCTCTCCTCTCACACCTCACCTCCATCTCTAAAGGAGAAGGAACAAGAACACCAGAGAGAGAGAAGGCATCTCAGAAGAGGGTGAGAAATATTGACAAGCACTCCCTTGAGACTCTTCAGTTGGCTACAGTCTTGAAGAGAATGACATTCATGCAACGAGGGGAAGGCCATAGAGACTGAATCCACCCTGCATTTTCCCGCCAGGAAAACTGTCATTTGACAAAGCTTGCGTTAGATCACCTGCTGGTTCAAAACTCTACCCAGACTCCATTCTGTGTCACTGTGCCATTCCTGTCTGACACTGGGGACTTGGCTTGCCCTATAGTGCTCCCCACAGGCTCCAGCATGCCCTCCTCCTGCCATGAACACAGACATCGCCAGCGAGGTTCTGCTCTCCTCCACCTCACTTTCTGTGACCAGGGTTCCCTTCTCTTTCCTATCTTGCCTGGCCCTACCATTCCACCTCCACCCTGGATTTTATTCACAATTCTATCTAAAATTATTCTATTTTGAGGGGCGCCTTGGTGGCTCAGTCAGTTAAGCATCCAACTTTGGCTCAGGTTGTGATCTCGAGGTAGGTGAGTTCGAGCCCCACGTCGGGCTCTGTGCTGACAGCTCAGAGCCTGGAGTCTGCTTCGGATTCTATGTCTCCCTCTCTGTCTGCCCCTCCTTCTTACATACTCTCTCTCTCAAAAAAAAAAAAAAAAGTAAACATTAACGCAATACATGGAGACTTGAAATAAGCTACATAATTAGTACACTGAATTCCTGAATGCCCCTCCTCCAGTGTCTCCCAGTGATAACATCTTCTATAAGCATCATACCATGATTGGAACCAGGAAATAAATGAACCTAATGCCATTATTTAAATGTTGCCCATTGTCCTCCTAATGTCTCTTTTTGTTCTTCCTGGTTTATAATCCAGGATCCCATATTTCCTCTGGTCTTGGGACAGTCAATCATCTCTCTCTCTCTCTCTCTCTCTGTTTTTTCTGTGTGTGTGTGTGTGTGTTTGTGTGTGCGTGTGTGTGTGTTTGTGTCTTTTGACATCCTTGACACCATTAAAGGGTTCCGGCCAATTATTTCCCAGAATGTGTCTCAGTTTGGACTTCTCTGCTTGCTTATATATTGACGTTAAATATTTTGTCAAGAGCGCTGCAAAAGTGACATTGTGCCCTTCTCACTGCCTCATATCAGGAAGAACTTGATGTTGATACGTCTTTTCACTGCTGATATTTCCTTCAGTTCCTGACCAAAAAGTGGGGTCTTCCATGTTCTGCTACTGGGAAGTTACTGCATTGGTTTGCTAGGGTTACATGACAAAGGACCACAGGGTGTGGCTGGCTTAAAGTGGTAGATACTTATTCCCTTGTAATTCTGGAGGCTAGACATTGGAGGGCTCTGCTCCTACTGGAGTCTCCAGGAGAGAATCCTTCCTTGACTATTCCAGATTCTGGAAGCCCAAGGCCTTACTTGGCTTCTGGCAATGTAATTCCAACCTTGGTCTCCATGAACACATGGCATTCTCCTTGTTTCTGTCACTATGTCTTCCTCTTCTTATGAGGAAGCCAGTTAAATAATTGGATTAAAGGCGCAGGAAGAACATAAATGTGAATGTTGGGACAGACTATTCCATTCAGTAGAGGTACTATTTCTCGTTTTGTACCTTGAGTGCTTTGTGGGGAGTTACTTTGAGATTATGCACAGATCCATTTTCTCCGTATACTTTGGCCCACTGATTTTAGAATCCCAAAATGATTCTTGCCTGCAACATTGACTATTGCGGTGTTTGCAAAATGATGAATTTATTTTCGACCACTTCTTCTATATTTATCAATTAGAATTCTACCATAAAAAAGCTGTCTCTTTTCTCCCATGTGTGCATTTTTTAAATTATTATTTGGATTAGTATGGTCTCACTGCTCTTAGGTTCATGGATTATAATCTATTACTATATATGTGTGTGTGTGTATACGTGTGTGTGTGTGTGTGTGTGTGTGGGTGTGTGTGTGTGTGTGTGTGTGGGTATGTATGTGTGTGTGTGTGTGTGTGTGTATTTAAATCCCAGATTTGGTCACTGGAACCCTTTTAATTTGGCCCCCATTCTTGAAGTCTGGCCATGTGTTGATTAGTGAAGCTTTCCTTGATGACTCTGCTTCTAATTTTGCTGTCTCTTTCTGAATTCATACCATACGTTGAAGTTAGAACCACATTCTAGCAGTTAGTTTTGGGTATTTTCACTTTCACCTAACTATTTTTTTTTATCCTCTTGTCTCATCTTCCAGACCAGAAATGGTTTCTTACATCTCTTGAATTTTCTCTTTACTTTCAGGATTAGGAATTGAATCTCAGGATTGAACACATGGTAGGGACTCCAGATATTCCAGCGCCGTTGAGGAGTCTATTGATTCATGGAATCATAGTTTTTTCCCTCAGAATCTAAGATTGTTGAGTCCTTTTCGAATAATTTAAGACCTGGATGTCTGATGTTCCTTTCTGAAAGGAATAAGTTTGTCCTTTCCACTGGCATGAATTTCTCAGCACCTGGGTTTCTTTGTGTTAAATACTAAGTACTTCTGACAGTGCTTGCTTGGTTTTAAATTTCCTACTAACTTTAATTAAATATGCCAAGCAGCTTTTTACCCACATCCCCAAAGCCTTAATTATAAGAGCATATCAGTACACAGAAACAATTACTAGTTCCTTCCTGTGACAGGGCGGAGTAAGTGCATCTGGATAAATGTTTGTTAAAGGATTAAACCAAAGAGAGCCAATTTTCATCTATGTTTTTTTTGGTAAATGCATTTGTGAGTAGCTTTTGCCAACTTCATTTTGGATTGAACTCGTGAATACCTCCATACCAGTGATAACTTAAGGACTGGGGATTGTTTGCAAACCTATTGCATCCCTTCCATAAAGCTTCTTCAGAAGTGAGCGACATCAATCATAATTGCAAATGCTCTGAAAAGTCAGGTTGCACCTCGGGTGTCCTAATTTTATTGCATTTTTGGAAGATGGACTGCACCTCAATTGAAGACAATATGTGTGCACTGTAAAAATGTAGAGCATTTTGCTTAAGTCTTTGCTCTCTGCAAAGAAGTAAAAGCATATGGCATCAATAGAATTAAAGAGGATTACTTGTCACCCATGGCCACCTGTTTATCCCCATGGATGCATGTTTTCATAAACTCTTGACTATGGACCTAGCATACTGTGACTTACAGGACGGGACCTGTTTGTGATTAGGAGACTCGATGTGATATTTTCTATATAACTTTATCTGTTTCTATAGTTAAGTAAGTCTTTAGTATGGGACAAACATGATATTCAGGATAATCTGAAAATTGCACTTACAAAATGGTTTTGTGAGGAGGAAGAACATTGTTGAGTGGAAAGGCATTTGCATGTTCAGTGCCAGTGGATTGGGCTGTGAGAGTTGAGGAGTCACAGTGGGGAAGAGCTAAATTGTTCTGAACTTGGCTTTTGAAGGGCAATGTGGGAGGCAGGAGAGAGCCCTCAGCTATGGGATGTGAGAGTAAAATCTGCTCGGTGGGGAAGAAGGGTCAGGGGAGGAAAAATGGAGGTATAAAGAGACAGGCAAGCCCAAGTCCATACAAATAAAATCTTCAGAGAAGAGGAATGTATGATGTGGATTTTGAATGTTTTGGCTTGGTGCCCCCCATCTAATAACCAGCAGTTTCTAGTACATTGTAAAGTCCGAGCACTATACTGTCAGTTTTGCTCATTGGTTTAGTGCCAGCTATGACAATGCATAGTGAGGACCAATTATTTAAGAGGTTAAAGGGACCATGAAGAGAAGCAAAGTTTTCTTCTTTGCACTTCATTGTCATCTTGGAATTAGTTGTGAGCTCTCAAAGTATGAGAATGGGGTATATGGAGCTACTCTTCCTTAGTCCCTGAGGAATAGGGGGACTGTGCACTAGCTGATCCTTCATGTCATGCAAAACAACAAAGAATTAGGCATTATTGTCCCTATTTTACATGTAAAGGAACTGAAGCTTGGAAGAATTATACAGGGTAGGTAGGCAAACCAGTATTTGAACCCAGGCGTCTGATACCAAAGGCAGACTGGCCTCCTAAATTCTAGTATTTACAACATAGGAAGCTCTCAGTAAATACTGAGTACAGTTATATAAGAAATGTGCTGGCTAGGGCCACCTGGGTGGCTCAATCGCTTGGGCTGCCGACTTCGGCCCAGGTCATGATCTCGTGGTCCATGAGTTTGAGCCCCACATCAGGCTCTGTGCTGACAGCTCAGAGCCTGGAGCCTGCTTCAAATTCTGTGTTTCCCTCTCTCTCTCTCTCTCTGCCCCTACTCTGCTCATGCTCATGCTCTGCCTCTGCCTCTCTCTCTCTCTCAAAAATAAATAAAACATTAAAAAAATTAAAAAAAAAAAAAGAAATGTGCTGGCTTGCAGGTTTGACTCTATCCATTTGGAGTGGTATTTGGGCCCCAAAGCCTTTGCTCCTGTGGGTTTGTCCCTGACAACAGCAGTCAGAGCCTCACATTGCCCTCAGTTTTGCCCCTGTATTTCTTTTGAAGGACCTATTTTTCGTGGTACTTGTCCTGATTGTTTTCATAGTGTTCAAATCTGTATTTTTGTATGTAGAAGGAGATAATTTTCTCAGTACTAATCGCTAATAAATATTGTTTTACATTGTCATGAAGGAGTTCTTGTTTAATAAATGGACATGTAAAAAAAAAAAGAAATGTGTTGAAGATGGGCATAAAGTCACGATATTAACCCTTTGCATGCATGAACACTCATGCATGCCCCAGAGGAGTCCTACATGGTGGGTGATACTGAAGGATGGTGTAACTTGCCAAGGTTCTAGGACTCAAAGTGGTAAACCAGGGATCTGCCTGCAGGTAGCCTGGCCAAGGAATCTCTCCTCTTAACTGTCCATTCTGTCCTTGAGATACAGAGTTCCATTTGACTGAAGAGTGATCAATCAACAGATGAGTTGTAATAATCCCAGTATACACCCTAGTTAGTAGTCAGATGCAACAATTAGTAGAAACACAGCCTATTTGTATCCATGTGGAGGGGCATAAGAGTAAGTTCTCTTGCCTCTCAGGTAGACTTTGGGTAGCATTCCTTACTGTGTCCCTCCCTTGTGCATTTCACTTCTCCCCAGCCCTACTGGCTTCACCCTTACAAAGATTATGACTCATGGTGGCATCAACTCCAGCTAGGAGTCTCCCTGACTCCATTTCACAAAAAGATCTGTTTAGCAGAGCTGCTCCCTTCGAGGTCTAAAGTGCCATCCTTCCAGCATAATCCTCTAAATTTGGGAATGAGGAGAAAAAAAACCCCAACAGTTCTCTGTACCCCACCCTAGTTATGGAGGTAGATATATCCCAGCTGTCAGGGAGTAACCCTCTTTCTGTGTGGATTCCAACCCTCCCATGGATGTATATTCCAACTGGCTTTGTCTCCATCGTTAGCCTCATTTCCTCATGAGAACATCAGCCAACACAAAGATTCTCTTTCGAATGAGCTGGCAGGGCTGTGAGTTCACTGCTCGCTCTTCTCAATGACAACTTTCACAGTCGGGGTTTTGGCGAGAAGATCTACAACTCCTCCTTAATTCCAGCCAAACAGACGGTGCTAGGACTTGTTCCTAGAGAATAATAGACAATCGCCCCTATAGAAAGAGATGGGTGGCTTTTAAGGAGTTAACACCAAACGATCTTACTTAAAACAATGGTGGGAAGGGTGTTGGTAATGGTGAAAACATACACTGCCGCTTCTTGCGTCTTATTTTACTTGGCTGCTGTCATAAGCAATAAAACTCTTCCTTTGTGTGACTGCTTGGCATTGTCAGAGGTGAAAGCTAGAAAGTTGTGTCCTCTTCCTGGCTTCTGCGCTGATTTCTCACATAAGCAAAATAGTTCACCACGGCGTGTCTGTTTTCCTTTCCTTTTCTGAGAGCAAAAATGCTGTCCTTACTCAGACACCTCTGTCCTATGTTTTCTTTTGTGACTTAACCACCTGGCAAACATGAAATTCTGAATTGTGACAGAAAACTGGGAACTCGTTAAAGGCTGGTGTTGGTGAGAGAGATCACTAAATAACGGAGTGAATTGAGTGTCCACACTGGACTGTTAGAGTTGAATTTGGCCATTTCCAACAGACTGAAGCCTGGATCCTCGGAGAATAGGGAGAGCTCTGAAATCATGAGCTCCATTCACCGCACAAATGGTATCAGCACACCATTGTATGGTCCATCTGGTTAACCATGAGGCCTGAACAACTCTTTGTCTCCAAGGAGAAAGAGAAATAGTAAAAGAACAAGTGGTTTGGAATAGATCGCTCATTCATATAGCTTATAAATACATATGTGAAGCTGTCTACACAGATTCTGGTCGAATTAGAAAGTGTGCATTGTGGAATGCTGTCACTTGGGAAATGCTGCTACATCTGCTCCTTTCCATGTTAGGATGTTGTCCTCAGAATAGTTCACCACAACCTTGTTCTATGCCATGTGGGAGTGATTCTGAGTGTTGGTGGGCAGGGAGCCAGGAGCCTGACACACATAGGGCTTGTAAGAAGGGCTTACAGAGCGACTCCTCCCTGTACCTTTTGGTCTCGGCTGTAAGTGGTAAACACAGTAGAGCACTGCAGTAGCTAATGTCAGAACAGGGCAGTGCCTCAGTCTACAGTGAACTTGTCCTTGCTTGCTAACAGCTCACAGCCTGGAGCCTCCTTCAGATTCTGTGTCTCCATTCTCTCTCTGCTCCTCCCCTGCTTGTGTTCTCTCTCTCTCTCTCTCTCTCTCTCTCTGTCTCTCTCAAAAAGAAATACATATTGAAAACAAAAAAGTAGAGCCTCTGCTCATTTCATAGAAGGGGCTGAAGACTATGATTATAAAAAATGCTGCAGATGGAGATGCTGCTATTGCTACTGAAGTTGATGAGATAGTAGAACAGGGGAGAGAGTTAATTTAAAGTTGATACATACAGTTGACCCTTGAACAATGCAGGAGGTGAGGCGCCCACCCCCACACGATTGAAAACATACATGGAACTTTGGACTCCCCCATTACTTAATAGGAGCTGCCTTTTGACAAGAAGTCTTAGCAATAATATAGTCAATAAATACACATTTGGTTTGTTATGTGTATTAGATAGTGTATTTTTATAATAAAGTAAGCTAGCTGAAGGAAAATATTAAGATAATCGTAAGGAACAGGAAAAAACATTGGCTGTACTTGACTGTATTTATCAGAAAAAATCCGCATGTAAGTGGACCTGTCCGGTTCAAACCCATGTTGTTCAAGGATGAACTGTATGTGTATGTGTGTGTGTGTGTGCATAACTGTGTATGTGCAACACACATGTGTATCTATACATGTCTCTCTATATACACATTCATACTTGTATATATTAAACACATATCTATGATAGCTTAACCTTTAAAACATATTGTATGGTATACTGGTTTATATTGTCATGATACATGTCATAATGGTGTTCCCTCCTGATCTTTGAAACACACTAGAAAATAAAATAAAAGCTTTAAAAATAAAAAAAAAATAAATAAATAAAAATCAAGCTTTAACAATGGACACTGTTTGGGGCACCAAACATGATCTCATGGTTCTTGAGTTCAAGCACCACATCTGGTTTTCTGCTGTCAGCATAGAGTCTGCTTTGGACCCTCTGTTTCCTCTCTCCTTCCTCCTCCCTCACTCATGCACTCTCTCTCCCTCTCTCTCTCTCTCTCTCTCTCTCTCTCAAAAAATAAATATTAAGAAAATGGACACTGATGTTTCAGGACCCAAAAGGCTGACACTTTTAACACGTTTGCCTTGTGATTTTCTTAGGTTTTCATAGTCTAAAAACTCTTCAAGGAAAATTCTTGTAGTCTCAGTCAGCTTTCCTTCATTAGGAAAGCAATGTTCCTTCAAAACAGCATTTCTTAGAGAAACAACACTTCCTGGTTAGATGGTCTGTGAGCTCTCTGCGTGGGTTCTTGTTAAGGAAAGGTCTCTCGATGCCTATAGCTGCATCATAGCCCTGCTGTGGGGAGGAATCAGGAAAGCTTGTTTCAAAGTGCTCACCAAACCTGTGTCAATCTCAAAACCTTTCCATTAGCTATAGTCTCTGTCTGTTTTGCTTTGTCTTGTTTCCATATTCTATGAAAGGGAGAGACAATCATTTTCCCCCCTCTTATTTTGTTCATTCCAGTCCCCTTGGGTAACTTTCTAGGATCTTCAATTGTTGTCTTTTTCTTGTGACCTTTCTAGAAGCTCAAGGATTCCAACCCAACCTTTTTTATTTTTCTTTTACCCAGTGAGATCTATAAGTATTACTAGTGCAATGAGGTGTGCAATTGCTCCATTACCTATTTAAACTCCCATTAGTTACAATCTTAGTTGTTAAGCGTCATTAAATAAGCATTCTCTGAACTGAGTGTCTAATACTTCAAAGTCAAGCAAATCATGAATTCTGATAAATACTATGAATGGTTTTGGGCACAGGCTACCATGCTTTTCCATCAGTATGAGAACCTTTTGATGGGATAGTTGATGGAAATCAGGCATACATACTTAAAACAACACTGCCCCCATGCCCCCTGCCCAGGGACGATTAGAAAAAGAAAACGTACTAAATGTAGCTATTGTAAAGCCCTGTTTTCAGTAGTAATAGAGCAACTAGCTGAAGTTCATTACATCAAGTGCTTAGTTGCCCTTTGGAGCTGTTGTTCAAAGATACTATACTTGCTAGCAGATAATACGTGAAGGCCTGTATGTATCAAGCTAGATCATCACTATAGAGGAGATCAAGTAGTTCAAGGTAGAGCTCTTGCCTGTAAGAAATGAATAATCTTAATAATCCAAGGTGCTGTAACAATTTGGGAAACAGGAGATCAGCAGGATTGAAGAATTAGATATAGAGAATCAAGGAACCAGCCAAAACAAGACCATGATTACTACCAACCCAGGCAAAGGACTTTGAAGTCCTTCTATCAGGCCAGGAGAGAGTTCCCAGTCCATTTGCCTCAGAGCCTACATAAAGGTCATATATTATAAATCTACCAATTATGATAATCCCTATTTCATTCATAGTAAAGATGGGTGGATTATCTTCTTGTTTCTTTCCTCATCCCTTAGAAGCCAATTTACTAAATTTTTCTTCAGCTAATAACCTTCTAATTTTGTAACATCTTATCCGAAAACCCACCTTTCTATGTTTATATTTAGACAACCAGGGGCTGCTATGTTTCCCTTTTCAAAAACAGGCTCAGTGTGTGTTTTCAAATAATGTCATGGAGGTGTGGCGCTGGAAGACAATTTAGAGATTCATTGTAAGTGACAGACTCACTGTAATTATTTGCATAATGCAGTATAGAAACATCTTAGCATTAATCTGAATATTTAGGTGAAAATGACATTTTTGGCTTTTATTATGCAAATACATTTGCCTCAGTCTTTTATTTCACTTTGAGTGCAAAGAGAGTAGCTTACTTATTATGTACTCAGGTGGTGGAAATTTAATTCTTTTAATCTGATATCTGAAATCAATTAATTTCTGCCTTGTATAATGTCTTTTCTGCCTTTCGTAATTTCTTTTGTTCGTTTCCCTGTGGTGGTATGTGTTAGGAGTGAGACAAGTTTTGGAAAGTTGTTTCATTAAAAGCATAAAAGAAGAAAAGAAAATGAATAGATAGCAAACATCAATCTATGTAGGACAATTATCAGGAAAATAAATATAGCAAATCTGCATGCATCCTAGGAAGCCCTTCATAAACCAAAGTATTGCCTCACATAAATTTAATAGGAACCAATCAATTTACTCTGATTATTTTTTAATGTCTACGCACTGTGAAAGTGTACACACGACTCTAAACCAAATGTAATTGTGTCTGGAAACCGGTAAAATAGGGCTCATTTTGCATCTAATTCCAAGGAGGATTATTACCCATGGGCATAGCATAAATACAATGACGCTTTCCTGATCTATAAATGAAATTATCTCAGATGAGTGCATGTACTTGGTATGGTGAATTATAATTTAATAAATGTTTGCCATCTCGTGTAAGTTGTGGTCAAAGTTTTTATTGGAACCACATAGTTTAATGTAAAAAATTCCATCACTGGGCAAGTTTCAAATGGAGTCTATCTGATAAGAAATGACAATAATTCGGGGTGCCTGGTGGCTCAGTTGGTAAAGCATCTGACTCTTGGTCTCAGGTCAGGTCATGATCTTGAGGTTTGTTTGAGTCCCCTGTCAGGCTCTGCGCTGGCAGCGTGGAACCTGATTGGGATTCTATCTCTCCCCTTCTCTCTCTGCCCTTTCTCTGCTTATACTCAAAATAAATAAGTGAACTTAAAAAAAAAAGAAATTGCAATAAATCGTTTTGTCGGAACCACTTCCCTCTCAATGACAAATGAAAGAATTAGGCAGTTGGATTAAATATGACTTCCAGAAGCCTGCCTCAGGTTATGTGTCTCCCTCTCTCTCTCTTCTCCTCTCCTGTTCATGTTCTGTCTCTCTCAAAAATAATAAGACATTAAAACAAATTCTAAATGTGACTTGCACAAAAAAACCTGCTCAACCATTCAAGCTTCTTCTCACAGTGGTTGCACAGAATTTTGGTTTTAAAAATAGTGGTGGAAATGTAAGAGGGAGAAGATTTAAACAGCAAAAAGATAAAGTTGTGTCCCTTTTTTTTAAATTTAGAGAATTAATAACAAGGCTATGTGAAAAGACCTAGCGAATTCACTAGCTGGAAGTTGCAGAGCTGCGATGCTGTCTGGGAAATTATTTTCAAGATGTTGAGAATAACACATTCTTCAACTTGAGTGATGACTTACGTTAATAAAAATCAAAAGGTCTTGAGAGCTCATTTTTTCCTCTAACTCTTTCTCATCAGGGAAGACTCAAGTTCAACCAGGAAAAGAATCTCTCTGTTCAAATTAAAGCTAAGATGGCACTGAGCCCTTTAGAACCAACCGAAGTATCTCACACCTCATATTGTTGAAGATCTAAAACTCTCTTTTGCTTACTATGGATATGGGAGGAGAGAGGTTTTTAAAGAGGCCTCTTAAATTAGACTTGGTAGAAATTCAACAGTGTCAAGCTAACCACAAGCTGGTGATGAGTAAAAAAAAAAAAAAAATTCTGGCAACAATAGGGCATAAGAAGGAAAGAAATATACTGCTGGTGAAGATTTTTCTTTTATTTATTTTATTACAAAAATTCATTTATTTTTTAAAGTTTATTTTTGAGAGAGAGAGACAGAGACAGAGTTGGAGTTGGGGAGGGGTGGAGAGAGAGGGAGTCACAGAACCTGAGGCAGGTTCCAGGCTCTGAGCTGTCAGCACAGAGCCTGACATGGAGCTCAAACCCACAAACCATGAGATCATGACCTGAGCTGAAGTTGGCCACTCAACCGACCAAGCCACCAGATACCCCTGAAAATTTTTTCTTTGAAACTCCAGGTTCACAGATTCTGAAACGGAACAGTTCCTTTTCTACCAAGTAATTTTTCTTTAAAGCTTATTCTGTGTAGCTTGGCTTGAATGACCCAGTTGTCTTATCTATGAGAAGCGAATAATGATAAGAGGACTAAATAAATTTGATTATTCTCAATAATAAATGAGGATAATTACTTTCTGTCTGCAACATATTTATTGTGGTGCCTTGAACATAGTAGGTAATTTTTCTTTAAAGCTTATTCTGTGTAGCTTGGCTTGAATGACCCAGTTGTCTTATCTATGAGAAGCGAATAATGATAAGAGGACTAAATAAATTTGATTATTCTCAATAATAAATGAGGATAATTACTTTCTGTCTGCAACATATTTATTGTGGTGCCTTGAACATAGTAGGTACTTAATATTTACTACTAGACTACTTTATGTTCATGCTATGTTGCAAACTGTAATTTCAGCTGGCTTGAGCATTTGTACTGCATCAGCTCAGTTTTACCCTGGCATTTCATGTCCGTGCCTAAGTTCTTGAGAGCAGCCCTGAAAGTGGTAAAATAAAGATTTATAGCTTGGATTCATTTGAAGGTGCCTAGCAACAGGTGCAGACTGAATTTGAATAGGTTCATTCAATAAATGAATCCACTAAGCATCCTGTAGTCCTTCCTTCCCTGCAGTTTTAGAAAGACAGTGGTGGGCTTCCTCCTGTGTAAGGCAAAATTGCTCTGTATTTGCTCTTGAATTGATTGCCTCCCTTCCCTCAATTCTCAGTTATCTGTGATCATCAGTATCATCAAAGCTTTTCTCTACAGGCTCTTTGCTCTCACCTTGTGAATGTAGCCCATCACTCCCATTCAAATACGAATTTAAAAAAGTGTGTGCCATGTCATGCGGAGGATGGGAGTGGGATTCTTGGATTATATACTCTGACCAGAGAATATGGATTTTATGTATTATGTATTATGTATTTATTTATATACTTTATTGTCAAGTTGGCTAACATACAGTGTATACAGTGTGCTCTTGGTTTTGGTGGTAGATACCCGCCATTCATTGCTTACATACAATACCCAGTGCTCCTCCCCACAAGTGCCCTGCTCAGTTCCCACCACCCATTTTCTACCTCACACCAGTCCCAGTGGCTAAAATGAAAAACTCAGGAAACAACAGATGCTGGCGAGGATGTGGAAAAACGGGAACTGTCTTGCACTGTTGGTGGGAATGCAAACTGGTGCAGCAGCTCTGGAAAACAGTGTGGAAGTTCCTCATAAAACACCATACGTATATTTAAAATGAGTCCCCATCATCCATTTTTCTCTAGGTCTGTCGATCCATTACGCTGCACTAAAAGTGCCCCTTCCCCACACTACAACCCCTGAGTTCGCCAGCGACCTCTAAATTAGTCAAAAAAAAAAAAAAAAAAAAAAGGTTCCGGTTTGTACTTGACAGGAGAGAGCCACCCTCGGGACAATTTTGCCCACTCTTGTCCTTGAAACCTCCACTTTCCTTCGGCTTCTATGGCTGTCTCCCCCCGTGGTATCCCTTGTCACCTCTGAGACATCTTCCTTGGTGTCTTGTAACCTGGCTGGTATCAAAGTTTCATATTGGTGACCCTTTCTGGTTTCACTTCTGCTCAACGCCCAGTCTTTGATTTCATTCATGCTTGTCATTTTAACCACTTTGCATCATTGACTCCTAATGTAGACTTGCTTGCATTCCATGAGATCTACACCAAGAAGTCCAACTTCCTGCTGGCCGTGTCTCATCTAAAAGTGGAGTCATTTTCAAGGCTGCATCTTTTTGTTTTCCTTCCATGTTCTCCTTAGTTGATGCATTCAATTATACACACCAAAACCCTCCTTCTTTTCACTGTACAGTCAGTATAATTATGTTGATCTTTTTGTTCTTGTCTTCTAAATTTGCATTGACTCAGTCTTTGTTCATCCCTACTACCTCTTCCTTATTTAAATCCCCATCATCTTTCACCCATTATTTATGGTACCCTCTGCATTAACATCTATGTTGCTACTCCAGGATATGGTATTCCCAAATATGCTGCTTCTGCTTAGGGGTTATTTTGAGCTGAAGGCAAGTGAGAAGAAGCAGATACAAGAAAAGAGATCTGTCCTCCCCGTTTGCCTAAAGGCAGGGCGTAAATTTGTAAAGCTGTCTCTCCTCCCCTCTCTACAAGGAAAGACAGAATTTAATCACAAGAGAACTCTAGACTTTTCTCAAGCCAGAGATAGCACCTAAGAGGGAGCCAACACAAACCTTCCTAATCAGCTCTTACCTACCATTTTCCCCCCATTTATTAACATTTCTGTAACTTTCACCCCTAAAGGCTCAAAGTCCTTCCATTTGGCTTTGTCAATTTTCTGCACAAATTTTGTTCTTAGCTACTATGTTATGTAAGTTCAAGTTCTAATCACCCCTTTGAGTTACTCATCACTGAGTACCTTTGTGTATATGAGCTAATATACATGTTAGTGAACTTGTTTGTTACTCCTCTGTTAATCTGTCCTTTGTCTAATTGGCAAGGACCCAGACAATGAATCTAAGATGGGTGGAGGAAACTGATTTTTTTGTCTCCCTTACATATCTTTGCCTTCAATCTTGCGACCCTAAAATTTGTGTTTGTCACTAATTGATCTGTCCACAATGCTTGTCTGTTTATACTATGATTTCTCTTTCTGCAGATTTTCTGATTCCTTACCATGATGTCCTTGGCCCTTTACTATGAGGACTCTTTTACGTCCTGAGTTCCACTACTTGCCTGAAATTTATACTCCATAACTCCCAATTCCAGAAATCCAGACCAATGATTGTTGCCTGTAAACATCAGGCTGTTTCACATTCCAGCATTTTGTGCCAGCTGCTCTTTGTCTGGAATATTCTTTCTCCATTTTATTTACCTTAATAAAATCTATTCATTCTTTACTACTGAGTTCACCAGTTATTTCAGGGAGTAGTTTCGTGACCTGCACTCCTGCCCCACATATTCTAAACTGGATTCATTCCTTTTCCCTACTTCCCTAGAAATCTGGGGAAACTCCATTTAGAATTATCTGTTGTCTACGAACGGCTTGCACAGACATTGAGAATGAGAACATTATTTTCTTCTATGTGTATTCCTATCGATTAGTTCCAGTATAAATAACTGTTGAAGTTATGTGAATTGTAGCCAGATAGAGCATATTTGACTTGTCTTAAAGCAATTATCCCAGAGTAAAAATTGTGCAAGTATCTTCAAAAAAATATGGCATACATAAATCACTATGGATATTTTTTCCCAAGGTTTTTTTTTTTTCTTTTTCTTTTCCTTTGTTCTTCTTGCTAATTTTTTTCCTATGTAACAAGAACAAAGTACTGATTGGGCATTTCTTAGATTGTTTATGGCACTTTAGGGATGTATGGAATAAATTAGGCCATCTTGAGGACTGCAAATCTTTCTTCAGTAAAAAGTACTTGGTGACTGAAAAGTTCTAGTCCTCCAGCTGCACTTGGGAGGGCCAGAATGAATTGTCACTGACTGAATGAAGTATCTGTCCAACTGGTCAGTCTGAAATGCCAATGTAGAACTTAAAAGAAGGGGTTTGTTTGAGAAGACAGGTTTCTGTTCTATAAATGCAGGAGGGTGCAAATGCTAGGGTTAAAAATAAACTTGGAAAAGTTTATAGTTAACCGATACCCTGATAGAAAAAGGCTGTGGGAAGACAACTTGAGGGAGAGAAAACAAAACAAAACAACAAAACCCTGAGAAATCATAAGTATGTGGTGTGGAAGTCATAGACGCCTCCAAACAGAAATGCTTTAGAAATTCTCTGGAGCATATTAAGTTTTTTTAAATATATAGCAGTCCTGGATGCGCTGTTAAAAGTTTTGTAGTTTTTTCGAGCAACAGGGTAAATGGATGCCATTAGAAGTTTGTTTCCTTATTTGAATGGAGTCAAGGGAATGTTTTGTACAAATCAAAGTAGAAAGATACCATGATTTAATTTTTCAGTGTTTTTTGTGACAGACTGGGGAAATGAGACTAGCCCCATAAAATTCCATACTAAGAAGGTGCAAAGAAATGGCAACACCATTTAATACTATTTTCAGTGTTTCAAATACAGCAGTATGGTAAGGATTGTATGAAACATTCGGCAACTTGTTTCCCAGAGCTTTTGTTAAAAAAAAAAGGATTAAGGAAGGTAATTTAGGTGATACAAACAAACTTCGTTGAGCACTTGAGGAAGTGGGCAGTCTCCTTTCAGAGAACTGTCAATGGGCCAGAAGGCAAGAAGCCTTTCTAGAATAGAGAATAAATAACAAGGGTCGACACATAGAAATGATCTGATTGGCTGGGACCACACAGTCAACGTGTTAGGGGTGAGAAGGCCCATATTGGCTCAAGTGTGGAGATTCGCTGACTAGTTACACTGAGTTTCTGGTCAAGCAGAGCTTTTAAAGGGACACGAGAAGTTCTCGAAGTTTCCGTTTGCTTCACCCCCCAGCAGCAACAGCTCCATCTTGGGCTTGGAATGTTATTGCAACACTTTAGTACCTGGGGATGAAAAGACAGCTTTATGCTCATTTCTTTCTCACACTGAAAGAAAATGAACTTGCGTATTTAAGTTAAGAACGTGGCCATGAGTTTTAAGAAATTAGTCTGAGGAAGCTGGAAAATCGCTTACAAATATGCTTATCAAACTTTACATAGAATCGTAGACTTGGGAATCAAATCTCTCCAGTCATTTCCGAATATCCTTTACAAAGGTAATAATGTTCTCAGGCTTCCTATGTTATGAATGTCAACAGCCCCACTGGGAATGCCAGGCTCCACTCCCAGCCCTCACCCTCACCTCCCAGAGATTTTTCAAGGTTAATTATTTTGCAAGCTAACTTAAAAATCTGGGTCTGTGTTGATTTTTTTACTCTCAAGCCTTCATTGTTAGGAACCCATATACTATGGCTTAGAAACAAGGTCTCAAAACAGGTTAATGGAAGTGGGGGTTGCAGAGAAAGCACAGATACTGAGGGCAGAGTCTGGAATGCCACAGTGAATGTGGTCAGAATCATTAAGGCACCCCTGACCCTCACCTATAATTTGTGAAATGGCTCTAGACTGGTTTCTGGATACATGCCCTCCCCCCACACTGAAACGGCTGCTTTTCATTTTATAGTTGCTCTCTCCCCTTCCTAGCACTTTGCCTTGCTACCTACCCATCCTTCAAAACCAAAACAGAAACACTCGTCTTTCTGTTTATTCATTCTTTGTCTTCTCCTTTATCTTAAAAGCAACAACTAAAACAGAAAACCATTGACTCAAATCTGAAGGAAGAATGAAGAGTAGTCGTACTCTTTCCCTCCACCAACCTGAAAGTCATGACTTGTAAGTTAATGAGGTAGCTTACAGAATAATCTTTTTCTGACCTTTAAAGACACCTGATTTATCATACATTTGTCTTAATTTTTACTGTCTCCCTTCAATTTCTAATATTTCAGGTCTATTACCAATGCTGTATGATGAGAATTTTGTAATTATTATTTTCCTTATGGTGTGAGGGTATGGTAGCCTTGCCAAATGTCAGAGAATAATTAGGACACTGAATAGGTTATGCTTTGAAAGACTTACACCTTCTCAAAGCATCTTTCCTTTATGTTGGCTCCCTGTCATCTAAGCTCATTTGAAAGCTCATACAGAAGCTTCAATGCGCTTGACTTAGACTCAGTTTTCCTGAACAGAAAAGACAATTCTTGTCTTCTTTGAGCCCCCTTCTCACCCCTCCCACCAGAAAACTCCCCAACAAATTGCTATGTCTCATTTTCATTCATTTTGTAAGACACTGCACTGATGAAGACTTTAGGGTTGGACTTTCCAGAACATGGGATATATCAGCTCCTGTGATAGTATGTTCTTAAAAATATACAAAGTCTGAGCCCTAAAGACTCTTAGATGATAGAATTTCAGGCAGTTTCAGGGGATGGGTGATGAGATGGAGAGAGGGGTAGAAAATTTGGTGTGGAGAAGTCTTTTCTGATGAATTTTCCACCCAGGCTTTGGGGGACATGAAGCGTGTGAAAAGTTGAGTAATATCTATAGGAGAGCTCCATGAAGTCAGTCATGAATCTCTACCAGCCAGTTTTAGGAAATTTGTTGCATTGAAAAGTCTGATTTGCACTGAACCTTCATAAGTGTCTGTTATCAGAAGTGTTGATCTTTACTTGGTTGATGGACTTGTCTGTCTGCTGACACTTCTCAGTTGTCATTTTCACTCTTTGACACCTTTGGTAGGTAGAGAGCCTGGAAAATGGCAAAATGTTTTCATAAACTGTATAGACACCCTTTTCTCTGTGAGAGAAGGTGGTTTTGTTGTTGTTGTTGTTGTTGTTGTTGTTGTCGTCATCATCATCGTTGTTGTCCACTGCCCCGTGCCCTCACCCCAGCCCCAACGAGACACTGAGGATCTCAGTCTATATCTGCAACATGACAGTACAAACTTGTTATGGGAAAAGAAGCTAAATAATAGTATCATTCTGGTAAGGAATAAATATGAGGAAACCCATCAAAATTCACAAATTTTCCATTTTTACACATGAGCCAACTATGGGAGGGTTGTACCCAAAGTGTATGTGTCAAGATAGTTTTTGCCTTTTAATAAAAACAGAAAATGTATTAAGGAATCTAGTGCTGTGGTACATTCCTTCCTTATGTGTGCCTGCAGTTTTACTGGAGTTTTTCCCTTTGTATGTTTTGCGAAGTTCTTACTCATAATTTCTTTGCCACCATATTGCCTCTTGGGTTCAAATCTTGCTCTTCTCTACTCCTCCAGATGACTGTCCTTCACTATTCCCTTTCCTTTCGGTATTTCCCTTATGTTCAAGTTGTTTCTCTTCCTATTTCTTGGTTTGGAGCGTGCTGTGGGCTTCATATCCTCTTGTCTGCCTTAACTTCTGAGGTTACATCAAACTGGTTAGGCAGTTGTAGTCCTCTCTGTTTACAAATGAAGAAACATGAGGCTCTGAGACATTACCACTTGATTAAAATTACACACATGGTCAATGACAGCATGAAACAAGAGTTGGGGCTCCCAACTCTCTGTGTTGTGTTTGGCCCCTGAGCCCAGGCTGGTAGTGATGTTGGAATGCAAGGTCTTGAACTGCTGTGAAAATACACTTGGACAAAGTGTTCATTCATCATTATAATCAAAAATGGTGCAGAGGATTTTCTCTTAGAGAAAATGAGAGGAGAAACTGAGGCCAATACCCTCTATAGGTTTACAAGTGACAAAGTGTTTATCTGCAGGTTTTGAAAGCTTGCCATAGAATATATTTCTCTATTGACAGCACACATCATGAATTTTTCACACATATACCTGTGAATTCTGCTGTATCTCTATTTCAGAAATTTAGACTTGATGATGAGATATTTTCAAGTCAAGAATATTACAGTAACACGTGAACTTAATCTCTTACCTAAGCTGGTGGTTCTCCATTTGTAATGAATTTCCTTCTATACAAGAAGCCCACTCAAACTTAAGATGCTTTGGGGCACCTTGGTGGCTCAGGTCATGATCTTGCAATTTGTGGGTTCGAGCTCCACATCAGGCTCTGTGCTGACAATTCAGCGCCTGGACCCAGCTTTGGATTCTGTGTCTCTCTCTCTGTCCCTCCTCCACTCATGATCTCTGTCTCTCAAAATAAATAAATTTTAAAGAAATCACAGAAAACATAAGATGCTTTGTCCTTGCTATTACCCCAACTCAAATTCTGGTACCCTAGATTTTGTGAGCTGTTTTTGTTATTAACTACTCAGTTCAGTGGTTAAGTGTCTGCTTAGAGATGACTGTTTTTGAACAGATATTTAGAGTTGACCCACATCCTTGGCCATACTCTTTCACGTCATGATTTGTTTTCATGGCAGTTTCTATTATCAAAAATTATTTTATTCATTATTTGCTTACTTGGTTTTTTTTCCCCCCACCCTCTTGCCAGAATGGAACTTTGAGAGAAGGATCCCATCACATACTCAACACTGTGTGTTTTAGTCTTCTATTATGATTGTAATTAATTTTATAAATATGTCCCTGTCTCTTGCTCAGCATAACATTCTGAGCATTGAGAAGCATATGTCACTCATAGTAGATGCTCAGTTCATCTTTACTAAATGAATGAATAAATCGAAGACAGCCATTTCGTGTACAGATTCCCAGAAATTGACAACCCAGCCACCGTTGGAGCTGGAATTCAGAAAGTCAGGAATATTTTTCAATAGTTTCAATTATAATGTTTGTTTACGTATTAATGAAAATCAGTCTCCCCCATTTTTTCATTCAGTCTCCCAGCAGAGGTCAGCTTTCTGCTTATGGATTGAATCCATCTAATCTCACTTCCACTCTGCCTCCCTTGAAATGATGGACAGTGGTGTCCTTGTCCTCGCCGCGTGTCCTCTGTTGAGAGCAAACATTTTCCATTTCATTGTGCCATGACTCATATTGCATAATTTGTCACATCCCCATCACCCTGGCCTCCTCCTCCCCGACTTCCTCTTCCAGTGGACTTGAGTCAGTCTATGCTCCTCAATTTTTTAAAATTAATTATTAATTATTTAAATTTATACTCAAGTTAGTTAACATATAGTGCAATAATGATTTTAGGAGTAGAATCCACTGATTCATCCCCTACATATAATACCCAGTGCTCATCCCAACAAGTGTCTTCCTTAATATCCCTTACCCATTTAGCCTATCCCTCTACCCACAATCCCTCCAGCAATTGTCACTTCGTTCTCTGTATTTAAGAATCTCTTATGTTTGGTCCCCCTCCCTGTTTTATATTATTTTTGCTTCCCTTCCCTTCTGTTCATCTGTTTTGAATCTTAAATTCCACGTGTGAGTGAAGTCTTATGATATTTGTCTTTCTCTGGATGACTTATTTCACATATGTAGTACCTTGTAGTTCCATCCACATTGTTGCCAATGGCAAGATCCATGCTCTTAAAAGGAATTCCATCAAGTGTGGGAAGGACCCGAACCTCCCACCTCCAGGAGGGGTGGGGGAGTGTGGTTAATGGCAAGGGTTTTAGAGCCAATCAGATCCAGGTGCAAAATCTACCTTTACTTATGGTTTGGCTTTGAGAAGTAGGTAAAGTCTCAATTATAAAATGAGAATACAAAGAAGGAAAGAGATAATCAGGCCTAAAAACCAATTGTATGGGTTTAATCATGTCTCTCTCCCCTGTAACTTCTGATCCAGCTGAGAAACCAATACAAGTATATACCTGGAATGAAAATAATTACCTTTACTGCTGGTAAAGCTGTGCTAGAGAGATCAGATGGTGCAGATGCTATTATGAGCTTCCTTATACTTTGTTAATTTATCTAGATTATAAACTGTCAACTGATTTTTTTAAAATTTTTTCATGTTTATTTATTTTTTGAGAGACACAGAAAGACAGAGTGTGAGCAGGGGAGGGGCAGAGAGATAGAGGGAAATGCAGAATCTGAAGCAGGCTCCAGGCTCTGAGCTGTCAGTGCAGATCCTGACATGGGGCTCAAACTCATGAACTGTGAGAGCATGACTTGAGCCAAAGTCAGAAGCTTAACTGACTGAGCCACCCAGGCACCCCTTGTCAACTAATTTTCTTAGGTATTTTTCACTCCAACTGCCCTTAAACCAGGTTTGTCTGTCTTTTTTTCTCCTTTATCTTTTTATTCAGCAACTAGTTTTATAAATCTAGTTGAAGATTCTAGGTATATCTAGATTTCCTTTAAAAAACATAGTCTCCTGATGCCAGCCTGATTATCTCTTGGATTAGTCTTTCGTAATTGAAACAGGTATGTCACCAAGTTTTATCATCCATCAATTCGATAAGGTCAACGTCCAAGGTTTCTTTTATGACATTTTGAGTGTGGATGTTGATCCAGATCAGGGCAATAGCAGAATCACAGGGTGTATTGCTAGAGATTTGTATTGCTAGAGATTGCTAGAGATTTTGTACCTTGACTTCTTGAGTAAGACTGCAGATATGAGTAACTCTCGTGTCATCTCAGCAATGTTTCCTCATCCTGTAAGAAGAATATTGTTGGAGATGTTATCAGATTCTTGTTTGGAAATACATTGCACTGTGTCTACCACTTTGCCTTGCTACATCAGTAATCGTAGTTTTTAAATTCCAATCTTTAGTCATAGTAGAGCTAACTCTTCAATCCTCTAGTACATACTATATCCTTGTCTAAATGCTCAGAAATAATTCTGGAACTTGGTAAGGATTCTGTATTAAGGTAACTAGTGGGTCTAAAAATGACCCTCGGAACTAGGAAACATTTGCCCATGGGCAGCTCTCTCACTTGATTCTTCAAAGATAATCAGGAGTGGAATAGGCAACACCTTCCAAGTTTTCTCTATACGCTAAGAAGTAATTTGTATGGGCCTAGAGACTCAGCTTCATTCAAAGGGTGAGTGTTTACCTACTATCATTTTCCTTAACTTGGCTCCAATTTCCTTTTAACCATGTCTGCCCTACACTTTGAAGTGCAAAGATTATTTTCTTTGATAGCCCACCTCGAAAGAAGTCATTCTGCTTCCTGTTAGTGTTTCACCATGAACCCCAAGCAATGGGTCAAATCCTTCCCCATCCTTAGATTTGGGCTCTTAACATAGATACAAAGTCTCTCTCGTTGTTACCTCTAACCTTAGTTTAAGAAAAACAGCCTTGTTTGTCTTTTGATTTGTCTTTGAGTTTCATGACAGTATTTGTGACACTATTGTATTTCATTTTCCTGGGTGTCCTGTCATTATTACCATCTATCATGCCAACCCAAGCCAAACAAACCAGGAACCACCAGAGTCGTAGCAATCACTTGTTGGGTTGCCAAATTCATCTTTTGGTAGACAGTTGTGATTGTATTAACAGTATTTTTGTTTTATTCAATATTCTGTCCTTACTAACTCATGCCTTTCCGAATCTTCAGAAAAGGGATTTTATTAATCAACTGATTTGAACATTAACTTTTATAACATTTTAACAAAATTCAGATGAGACCAAGAATTTTGCTAGCACTGTTTTAATTTCTAAGGTATTGGAGTCATCGTTAAAAAATTCTCTTTTTCATCTTATCTCTTTTTCATCTTAGCTAGTACAAAAGTACGCGTTGCCCCAGTGATTTCCCCACTTTGTAAAATAGCACATCATTAGAAAGGAGATTTAATAATTTATGAAGTCTCAAAATGAGGGAAGATATATTACATACTGAACATATATACACGATAGAATGTTATGCAAACATTAAAATATTTATGAAAATGTTTAAATAATGTAATAACATATAATGAAAGAAAATTACAAAGTGATATAATTAAAAGAGGGGAAGACACCAAAATGTTTATTGGGTGTGTTAATATAGGAATGAGGAGTCAGGAGTGCTTGATGTGCTCTTATCTATATTATCATAAGATAGGATTGCTGGAAATTTTTTGTTTTTGATTTTTTTTTATTACAGAAGCAATCAAGGAAATCCATTAACATTATAAATGATGTAATCAAAATTATACTTATTAGACTATGAAAATATTTTCTTCATAATTACTCCTTACTCTTAGTCCAATCAATGCCACCATAGGTAACTATGATTTAAAATTGTAAGAGAGTTTGAAATGAAATTGTCAGTTTTGCCTATGTTTCTTGCTTGATTTGAATTTTTAGCACATCTCAAGTCAAATTTAGTCATTTACATTTTCCTGAACACATTACTTCTGATATTGCTGATCTTGATATACAGGCTCTCTCTTTTTTTCTGTCCCTGGCTCCATCTCTTTATGTCTTTCTCTCTCCCCCTCTTTTTCTTTTCATCTATCCATCCATCCATCCCTTTGCGATAAAGACCAATAGACAGATAGACAGATACTTACATGATACACAGTATCAGTGCTTTACTTTTTCTATTAGGTATTTATTATTCATACAAAGCACAAATTTCTGGAACCATATTCAAATTATATGCCCCTGACCACTCAAAACATATCTGAATGATACATTTGGGAGGTTATTATTAATAATGAAAATTTGTGTTTTCTGAGATCAATACCCTGTCTGATGAGCACAAAGGCAAGTATGTGATGCTGTAACAGTTGTTCCTGGGTCCCCATCTTGCATTCTCAAAAGAATTCCTAGACTTTTCCACCTTTATACTATCTTGATTTACAGCCTTATTTAGTCTTTTTTCTTCTTTTTCAATTTTCATTTTAAATCTTTGGATGAAACTGGTCAGGCCCCTCTTAAACATGCTCTATAGCCATCGAAAGTGCATTTTTTTTAAAAAAAATAGGAAATTATTTCACAATCTTAAATTGGTGTTTCTTGAAAACTAGTCTGAGTACCAACTTGCTGTCTTGAGTATCAACCTGAGCGTTCATTAGGAGCACCCCTCCCCTCCAGCAACTGAGTATTACTTGTTGGTGCCAAGGCCCAGGAATCCGTCTTCGAACCACTCTCCTGGATGATTACTGTACCCAACAAAGTTTGACACTCATTCATTACATTCTCATTCAGACAACTAAAGTCCATTCTGTAGCACCATGTACATAGCCAACCCATTCTTTTCCTCTTCCTCCTCATTCTTGTCTCTCCATCTGTTTACTGCTACATGTTTTCATGTCCATATTCCCAAACTTGAATTAAAGTGAAGGTAAGAAAAATGGCAGCCCCAACTCTGTCCACCTGGGCTCCACAGACAGCAGAACCACTACAGCACCTACAGCACTCAAGTGATGTCATGGTTGGACCGCTTAGGAATTAGTGTTTTAGTATGTGGAATACTCTATTGTGTGTCAAAACATGTTCTGTACAAACACCCACCTATTCATTAGTAAGGTCATATTTTCAGAGAGTAACTTGTACTGAAATCAGTATGATTCAAGTTCTTTTTTTGAGTATTTCTTACATTTCAGTTTTGGGAGATTCCATAATTAAAAATTTTTTTTTAATTTTTTAAATTTATTTTTGAGACACAGAGAGAGAACAGGAGAGGGGCAGAGAGAGAAAGAGACACAGAATACGAAGCAGGCTCCAGGCTCTGAGCTAGTGGTCAGCACAGAGCCCGGCGCGGGGCTCGAACCCACGAACCATGAGATCATAACCTGAGCTGAAGTTGGATGCTCAACCGACTGAGCCACCCAGGCGCCCCAAGAGCATCTGTAATTTTAGATGATGTATCTATTGTTTGGCTGAATTTAGAGCTTTTTAAAAATGATTTTTAACTGTAATGTACACCTGAAACCAGTCAGATACTGTGTGTCATTCACACTTTCATTAAAAAGATGTGATGCTCCCTACAAAAGAACAAAAAGGGTTTTACAGAGAAAAACACACAAAAAATGAAATTATACCTATAGTGTGATTATAACTATACAATAAAAGAAGAAAAATAAACAGAAGAAAAGAAAGCAAATGTAGATGTTATTAAAAATAGTTGTCTTTCAGGGCATTTGGATGGCTCAGTTGGTTGAGCATCTAACCGGCTCAGGTCATGATCTCACAGTTTGTGGGTTCAAGCCCCACGTTGGGCTTTGTGTTGATAGCTCAGAGCCTGGAGCCTGGTTCAGATTCTGTGTCTCCTGCTCTCACTCTGCCCCTACCCTGCTCATGCTCTGTCTCTCTCTGTCTCTCAAAAATGAATAAATATTAAAAAAAATTTTTTTAAATAGTTGTCTTTCACTCTTGGTACTATTGATTTTTTTCCTTTCTCTTAATATTCTGTACTTTCACCAATTCTCGACTAATGACATACCACTCTTAGATGAAGACATAAACTTGATTATTTTAAAGGTCATCTAAATTTCAGAATTAAATTAGGGAGAAAAAATAATCTCCGTTCCTTTTCCTTAACCCTGGAAACACGATGTTAATGGGAGAGCCTACATTTAGAATTTGGAAAATTGCTAGCATATAAAAAAAGTAAATGTTAACCTGCAAATAAGATTTTTAAAAAAGGAATATGTCGTTATTTTGGATTTGAAAATTTGGAAAAAGTAAGAAAAACAACAATACCAGCAAATCAACAAGGATAATGAGTGCTAGCCTAGGCTTCTCTGATTATTTTTTTGCATGTATCTTTACATTTGATATGATTTGATAACTGGTTTTTAAAATTGAACTTTGTAGCAAATACTTTTCTATTTTATCATAAACTTTTATGGAGACACTTTTACTGACTACCTGTGAGTCTTTTGAGTGGCTTTGCCATAGATGATACAGTTATTATTCCCCTACAAATATTGAACTTGTATCAATGATTTTTTATGTCGTAATATTTTTTTAAAATTTTTTAACATTTACTCATTTTTGAGAGAGTGCGAGGTGGGGAGGGGCAGAGAGAGAGGGAGACAGAGAATTCAAAGCAGGCTTCAGGCTCTGAGCTGTCAGGACAGAGCCTGACGCAGGGCTCCCAAAGCATGAGTGGTGAGATAATGACCTGAGCTGAAGTCAGACGCTCAACCGACTGAGGCACCCAGGCACCATTGTAAATTATTTTTTAATGCAAAATACCCCACCATGCTTTGCATCTTAAAGTGTCTTTTTCTCTCCATCTCAGTTGCTTTCTTTACTTCTCTGCTTCTTTCTTTGCTCTCATTCTTTTTCTTTCTTTTTTATCTTAGAAATTATTTTCTTAGACTAAATTCTGAATGGTGGCATTGTGGGATCAAAGGGAATTGACATTTTTTTAAAGGCTCCTAGCACACACTGAATTGTTTTTTAAGTTTACAGATTTACATTCCTACCAGTAGCATATAAGAGTGATCTGCAAAGTTTTAAAATTGTGAAATTGGAGATGGTTTTGCCGTGTGTGTGTGTGTGTGTGTGTGTGTGTGTGTGTGTGTTTGTTTCCCTGAGCATGTAATCATACTGACTGGTACCTTGTTATAGACAAGCCAACATAGGCATTTTCTCTTATATAAAATCTGAAAAGTTGGTCTTTTGGGGACATTTACTAACAGATGACCTAACTCAACAGCTTTGACAAACAATGATGGTCTCCTTTTACAGATGTTTCTTTAAAAATATCTTTAATGTGTATTTATTTGTGTGTGTGTGTGTGTGTGTGTCAGAAAGAGAGAGAGAGGGAGTGAGCACAGAGAGAGAAGGGGCAGAGAGAGAGAGATTGAGACACAGAATTCGAAGCAGGCTCCATGCTCTAGGCACAGAGCCTGACATGGGCTCGAACCCAGGAAATGTGAGATCATGACCTGAGCTGAAGTCAGATGACTGAGCCACCCAGGTGCTCCTGGAGATGTTTCTAATAGAAATTCAGCCTTCCAGATTTTCAAAGCACAGTGAATGTCAAATCAGAGTGTACATGTATGTTGTAAATTGAGAGTATGTTTCAAGGTCAAAGTGGTAGCCCAGCTAAATTTTATATAGCTGTAACCATATTACAAGTTGAGGACAGACATCACTTCAATTGCATAGTACCAACAGACAAATCTGAATAGATCTGAGTCAAATACCATGAGAATTCTTTCATTTTTTTAGTCCCAATGATTGATGAAGATTAAAGCCATTTTGATGTTTAGTATTCTAAGACCACACAATCCAAATTGTCTTAAATCTCAGACATGTTTAGGATGGTTTCACTCCTTGTGAAAATTCCTTGTGTGATAGTTTTCCTGGTATCAGCCATTATTCTGGGCCCTGACAGGAGCTCATATTTCAGGGGAGGATGCGCTCTGATCTCTCTCCTTTGCTGTTAAATAGGAGGTCAGTAGTTGAGCATGTTCGGCCATGAACTTCATGTAGGGTAATGGTGGTTTTAACAGTTGAGTTTGGCTTTGGGTGCTTTTGGGTGGACATTTCTGTGGATGGGTCAGCCAGTGCATGCCCATCCTCATGACATAATAAAAGAGGAAACTAAACCTGAGACACCTCAAGGTATGTTCTAGGTCATAAAAAAGAGTCAAGGGCAGTGTCCAAATAAAGGAGGTCTTCTGACTATGAATACAACTTCTTTTCCCTTTATCACAAATGGAGATGAGCCAGCAGATTTTCTTGAGAAAGATCATTCTAATGCAGTAAGACATGTTTAACAGAATGCATCGACGTTAAGGAACAGAGGAGTTTGTGTACTATTTAAGAAGGTGGGCTTTGCTGTCAGACAGAGCTGCATTCGAGTTTTACTACCTAGCATGATAACCCTGGGCAAATGACTTACCCACTCAGAGCAAGTGTTCCATCGATAAAAAACAGCGTAAAGTGAGATCGTACATAAAAAGTTCTAGTCTACTGTTTGACACATAGCATGTACTCAGTAAATGATCTTATTTTTATTTTAAATTTCTTATTTAAATAGTATATTTTACTCATTTCTACAAGAGCAATCCAAAGCTAGTTTATATAAATATTACTGTAGGCAGATAATATTAATGTATTACATATTACATCATACTTAAGACTATCATGACATTCTAAAAATTACTAATAGCCCTACATTTTATTTCCTAGTAAAATTAGAAAGTATGGGGTGTCGGGATGACTGAATTAGTTGGGCATCTGACTTTTGATTTCGGTTCAGGCCATGGTGTCAGGGTCATGGGATCAAGCCTTGCATTGAGCTCCAACCTGAGTAAGGAGCCTGTTTAAGATTCTCTCTCTTTTTCCCTCTGCCCATCTCCCCTGCTCATGTGCATGTGTGCGTGCACTATCTCTCACTCAAATAAATAAATAAATAAATAAATAAATAAATATTTGCAGTATAAAAGTAAACAGAAATCTTCCAACTAAGGACTGTTTTCAAGTGTCTAGGTCAGGGTCACATGTAGCCAGTAATTTTTATGAGGCTATTACAATGAAGGGCCTTAGTCAATCTTGTCTATCCTGGGGGATCATGGCAAACCCAAGAAGAGAATTAATGGTGTTGAAGAGTGTGATCCCACTGTTCTGTAGGAATGAATAAAACCTAGGACAAAGAGGCTCAAAATTAGGATACAACACTTCAACTATTTACTGGGATTCAGAGCTAATCAATACAATGAGTAGCAAATTATCCACCATTTCTTCATGCATGTGATGTTTAAAGGGAAGAGGAGGATAGAGGTCAAGTGTTTTTAAAACCCAAGGATTATATACTTGGAGACCTGAGAATCTTCCTGCTCCCAGTCTTTTAGTCCATTAATTATAGATGATGAACTTGACAAAGAATTAAGCCAATTAGTTCGTAGGGTGCCAGTCTAAAAAGCTTTAGAGAGTAGCTGTTAGCTCAGGAAGAATTTAGAAAACACTTGAATCAATACTCAGATTATCTAAGATTTTATTTATTTTTTTTATTTCCTTAGGCCATGTGAGAGGTCATACTGAAAACACTTCTTGTTTTGTAAATTCCTTCATCTTCTGTGGCTGCCTATGGAACCCCCAAAGAAAGAATTTTCTGTTTATTGCATTCAAATAGTTTCTTTGGCAAAGGTCATAAAGCAATAAATTGAGAATTTAACTTCTATTGGACTAAAAACTAAGGAAATGAATTTCTATCTCAATCACCATAAATCTACATAGGTGCTGGCCATGGAGTCTAAAACACATGACTACTTTCCATGTCATATGTCAAACATGGATTGTTCACAGGTGGCTGGAGTGAACATTTAGCTCTTGGTTGGATTAATAAGCAGTCAGGGTTGCAAGGTTTTTTTCTTCTAAAGATAACTTACTCCCATGAGATAGTCTTTGGCTCCTCTATAGATTTTTTGAAGGTGATCAAATGACACTTTGGTACATAATTTAAAACAAGTCTCTTAGTGAAAGTTTTATAAGTCTTTGGCAATAGTTCCCAAGGCATGATATTTATTTTTGTGTCATAGATCACTCAAAATGGAAAAATAAAATCATACATCATTTATATTCTAAGGACTGTTCCTGATTACAATGGTTCTTACCAGTGCCTGCATTTAGAATCACCTGGAACTTTTCCTTAAAAAAAATTCTTCTTCACTCTAGATTCAGAATTATTAATTCTTTTTTGAAGATTTTTTAAACAGAATTATTAATTCTTAAATGGGGCCAAGAATCTGAACTTTCACAGGGCAGCCCAGGGATTACTTTGACTGGATGAGTTTGACCCATGTCTTCAGTTGACAGACAATAAGGTCTGAGAGGTGGATAGTTGCTAAAAGTCAGACACTTACTTTCTAGATCATAAGAGACACCCCTGATCCCTTGAGCTCAAACATGAGCTCATGCTCATTTTGGTGATGATGACCATTATCATACATATTTGCTTAAGGGAACACCGCACAACTGCAAAGCTTTTGTCGGGAAACCGACAAAAATGTGTTGGCACCTCGTTCTTTTTGAGTAAGAAAACCCAACAAGCTCTAAAGCAATTCCTTTCAAAAACATCTGGAGTACTTACTCTGTGAGAAAACTCATGTTCTTTCTTTTCACATATATCTATGTGTCAAAGAAGTTTAGATTTCCAGTGAGCTTCTCCTTAAGAATGTAAAGCAATAGAGATAAAAATTGGGAAATTCCTTAACCGGTAGAACTGCAGAGTGAGACTATGAAATGGTAATGCGAGCTAGTGAAAATAGGAGAAAGGGTTGTAGACATTTCTGCTCATAAATACTTGAGATTAGATTAAGCTAGATTAACGTTACAATTGTCCAAAGATGACACTTCTTCTTAACTTGCCTTAAGAACAGATACTCAGTTTTGGCGTGCCTGGGTGGCTCAGTGGGTTAAGGGTTTGGTTTGGGCTCAGGTCATGATCTCCCTGTTAGTGAGTTTGAGTGCTGTGTTGGGCTCTGTGCTGACAGCTCAGAGCCTGGAGCCTGCTTCGGATTCTTTGTCATCCTCTCCCTCTGCATCTCCCCTGCTTGCGCTCTGTCTCTGTCTCACTCTCTCTCTCTCAAAAATAAGTAAACATTAAAAAAAAAATAAGAACAGATTTTCAGTTTTGTTACATTTCTTTTGTTTTTGTTGCATTTGAATTGTATCACAGTTCATCTTTCGTCCTTCTCTCCTATTTGTCTCTTTTTTTCTTTTCAATTTCTTATACCTTTACACTTTGTTCATACCTTCTCATGTAGGCTATTTTGGCCATCTGTTCCCTTACTCAATTTTGTTTGCCCTTGCAGTTAACAGAACCATATGGCACCAACCAGCTAACCAGTCAGAGATTAACTTCCATTCTGAAGATCGTTTGCCGTTCATAGGAACATGGTTATAAAGACTCTTGAGGAAACCTGACCTTGAAGATACTTTTCTGTTAATTTTGTTCCCTAGAGTTGGAGTTATTGAATGGATTTTTTAAAGTTTTGATTAAAATTCCAGTTAGTGAACATAGTGTACTGTTAGTTTAGTTATACAATTGAGTGATTGAACACTTACCTACAACATGAGGTGCTCATCATGACTAGAAACCCCCTTAATCCCCATCACCTATTTATCCCATCCCACCAACCTCCCCTCTGGTAGCCATCACTTTGTTCTCTACAGTTAAGAGTCTGTTTCATAGGGGCACCTGGGTGGCTTAGTCAGTTGAGCACCTGACTCTTGATTTCAGCTCAGGTCATGATCTCAGGGTTTGTGAGTTCAAGCCCTGCATTGAATTCTGCACTAACAGCATGGAGCCTACTTAGAATTTTGTCTCCCTCTTTCTTTGATTCTCCTCTCCTCTCTCTCTCTCTCTCAAAAATAAACATTTTTTTTTAAAAAAAGTCTGTTTATTGGTTTTCCTCTCTTTGTTTCCCCCATATATTCATTTGTTTTATTTCTTAAATTCCACCAATGAGTTAGGTCATATGGTATTATTTTCTCTGACTTATTTCACTTAGCCTTATACTCATGAGCTCCATTCACATCATCGGAAATGGCAAGATTTTATTCTTTTTTATGGCTGAGTAATATTGTATTGTGTGTGTTTGTGTATCTCTATATATCTTTATCTATATCTATTCTATATAATACATATATATACACACACACCCATCACATCTTCTTTATCCATTCATGAGTCGATGGGAAGACAGTTGGGCTGTTTCCATAATTTGGCTCTTGTAGATAGTGCTGCTATAAACATCACTGTGCATGTCTCCTTTTGAATTAGTGTTCTTGTATTCTTTGGGTAAATACCTAGTGGTGCAATTGCTGGATCATAGGGTAGTTCTATTTTTAACTTTTTATTGAATGGATTGAATGGAGCTATTGCAGCTCTCCTTTTATCTCTTCCAAGTTCACGTCTGGGTCAACCCAATGGACTTCTCCTCTTAGCTCCTAGTCTTCGTGGGCTTTGTGTCCTCCTCACAGGCTGCTTTATTCTTGGTGGATGGGAGTGGGTGGTGGGTGGTCCAGATGTATTTCGGCACTTAAATTCCCATCCCCATATTTTCCGGCATCCAGGCAGTAACTCTGTCATCACTCACCTCTCTCTTTCCTCGGCATCTTATTTTTCAGAAACACATTAAAAAGTAGCCTTTTACAGAAGAACCAGATAATCCATTTTAAACTAAATGCTAAGCCATCTTTTGCCTTTGATACTTTGCTTGGTGATGGAGTTTTGTGTCTGATGTCACGTCTCTCCCCAACTCCCAGGGCTTTTCAGTGTTGAAATTAAAAAAAAATGTAGATAAACATTAGGCTATTGCCTGACTTGATTTAATTTCCTCATCATAGGCTTGAAGTGCCCCCCCCCTTTTATGGAAAAAATAAACTAATCTATCTATCCTATGGAGGAAAGAAAATATTTGTGAGGAAAGCAGATAGCTGTAAAACAGAGCACAAAAGAGCCACAAACTTGAGAGATCATCCGTAAGGAAATCTGATAAGAACCCAGTTGGGATTACTTTCACAGGGGAAGAATCAAAAGGAAAAATTTTAACAGGGTCTAATTCATTGGTGAAAACATGGCTAGAAAACAAACAAAAAAAATCAAGGAAACTAGATGGTATTGATGGGATGGAAATAGTCAACAGGCAGCAACTGAAGATTTCAATTTAAGGTTAAAATACCACATGGACTTTAACTGCATCCTCACAGTTTCAGAGCCAGAATATTGGAGAGTCTTCGAGGTTTCAGTTAGCTGCTCTTAGCTAAAATTTCAGAGCCTGGATGAACCCAAATTGGTCCCATGGATCACAAAGTACTTTATGGATGAATGGTCTGATTTGCTACAAGACTAGGCTGTGTTCCTTGTGGTATATTTAGCCTATTTATCGTTTTTTTGTAAGTCTTCAGACACTAAGTCTTCGTGTTAAAAGGTGAATTACAGAGGGCTATAAACTTACCCAGGTGTTCTGAAAAATGGTTTATGCTGAGTGGGTATTTGTTTCTTGAATCACATAGAAAAAGTGTCATCATACGAGGTCAACCAGCTTTTCTTTGTCTTTCGACAAAGTCTGTCGAACTGTTGAAGAGTGTAAGAGAGGAGTATTTATTTCTATTTGGTAAACGGTGCTACGTGTAGTGTCTAAAAAATCCACTTATCCATTTAACATACCCTGGTGTGCCAATTTTATTACTGACTTTTCATCTTGCAAGGCGCTTCACATTTGGCCTCTAGATTCCAGTATATAAAAGTGCGCTTCATTTCCTTCTCACCCTTAATCATAGGTAGGGTGAAGGAGCCTTTGCAGTGACTCTTAGAGAAGAAACATTCCTCAAAGCTCTTATTTTCTCGACTCACCAACTGTGGGCTCCTTCTCTGTTCTCTTTCCCCAAATCTTTCCTTTTTTTCTTCGTCTTAATCAGAGCTATTGTCTGACTTTTGTTGTCCTGAATACCTTTTCAACTTGAAATTCAGCAAGAGCTATATCTGAAGAGAAAGGGAGGACAAAATATATGATGTGTTATCCGTTAGTAAAATGAGTACCCCAGATCTCAGCGAGGTTGAGTCATTTTAAACATAGCACCATAAATTTCTGTAGCTAGCATTTGTATTTCCTATGTTTAAACACCGAGGTTAGGTAAAAAGTATCATAATTAAATTAGAAACTCTTTAGAGGAAGGGAAGAAAAAACCCCATCCCAGAATGTTGTCATCAATGAAACCATAAAACTGTAAGGAGCAAAGACTATATAGAGGTCAAGGGAAATGGAGCATGGGTCACGGAGAGAAAATTCCCCCAAGAATCATATTTCAGACAACTGCTGTTGGAATAAAACCACTTCTGGGCCCATGCTTAAACTCAATCTGTAGTTACTGTTTCATGAAGATCATTATTAGGAGGCCCCAGCATGTAATAATAATTATTATAATAATATTATAATTATTATCTCCATTATGTAGAACTTCACATTTTGAGACCCTTTTCTGTCCATTAATCCTGTGATGGCAGATCTTGCAAGAAAGCTCCGGCAAATACTGTGACGATCGTTCCACATTCTTCTTAGGCTGATGTTTCTCTTTGTTTTCTCATTTTCACATAGGGAAACCAAGTCACAGTCAAATGAAATGCAGCTGAAAGGAGGAGGCTGTCGCAGGCGTGCTTGCCTCCCCGGCGCTGTCCGAATGCCCAGGGATCTCCAGACCCAGTGCCTTCCTGAGGTACGCTCTGCCCATTCAAAATTAAAATGATTTTGCCAGATGTTCCGTTCTGGTGGCAGAATTTCATGGGGGAATTTGTAAGAAGACAGTTGCCCAAATGGTTATTACTCTATTGCTTTTCTGACCTCAGAGGGGTATTAAACACAGAGGGATCATTACCAAAAATACAGTGTGGGGGAGAATGAATCTGAGAGCCCCTGGAAAGGAATGTGGCGTGAAGAGAAACTCAGCGCCTCCCATTGCTTTCTGAGTTGTAATCGCTGTTCGGTGGCTTCCAGACAGCTGCGAGAGGCCCCGCTGGCTTTACTGTGTGGCTGTGACATGTGTGCGGAGATGCTGGGTTAATTCTGTGTCTGAGATGTGTGCCTACTCCACGCCCACTGAAGGCTGTGCTTCTGTGTAACGTGGGCAATTTTGGACGTTTGGCTTTCGTGCTTTGTAACTTTAGAAAAAGCTACTGATAGAGCTGACACTTTTTTGGATTCTTCTAGAACTCTCTCCATACACTAAGATTATTTCTGAACATTCTTTTCATTACTAACTGACATAAACACATGTAATGAGAATTTGGCGTTGGGGAAATGTTCAGAAATGGCATTGTATTTTTAAGAGGTGGAAAGAAAGAAAGTCTCAAACAATTGGAAATCGCCCAGCTGCCTTTTTGAATCTTTCCAGGGATTCAGTTACGTGTTCTACAAACATCTAAGTTGTAAAACTTTTGGCTGCTTTGAGGCATGTCAAAATAAGCTGAATCAATAAATAAAGCTCTTAGATAGTACCTACAAAATGTGTGGTAGCGTAACAGAATAGTTTCCCCTCAAAATCTCTCTGCTTTTCCTAATTGTAAAGTTATTCAAGATCATGTTGGGGAACTTGGAAAACGATGAATTGAGAGAAGCAGAAAAAGGTTGACTACACCTCCTATTTCCTACTCCACCTCCCATTGTTAAACCTTTTGGCCTAATAGTATAATTCCTTCAATTCGCTCTGTGTGTGTGTGTGTGTGTGTGTGTGTGTGTGTGTGTGTGTGTGTGTATTTTATGCTTGGCATTATGGTATATACTAATCATTAATCTGCCAAAATCTTCTATGTCTCTGACTATCACCGTTCCAACCTGAAAAGTGATAACACTGTACCCACTTCACTGACTTTTCTTGAGGATTTGATACTGATACACTGTGTCCTGTAGAAGTAGAAGTTTCATGGGGACAAATACAAGGTTTAATGTTTCCATTCTTTTTTTCCACCTACGCTAGGCTGAATCTTTCTGTCTCCTTAATGTTTGAGGCATTTTTTTTTTATTACTCTGTGGCTAGTTTCCTTTAAAAAATGTCAGGATAGTTCAGTTTAAAACTTCAATGAAAACTTTAGGTTTTGCAAACAATGAGGAATGGTCTGCACTTCTACGAGTCCAGTCTGGGAGCAGGATGAAAGGATTAGGGCAAAAAAAACAACTGGCGTTTACCTTGGCTTTGGAGTGGTCCTCTCAGTCTCTTCTCCTGGCTAAAACCAGTTGACTGCCATCACTGTCCTCATTGTGAAAATCAAACATTTGCTTTCTTAGCTGGTATTGCTGCATGGTTCTCATTGTGTCTACAGGATTCCCTCCTGCCTTCCCCCACTGGTTCCTCTGACTCCATGTTTCAATTCTTCTAACCCCTTCCAGCTCCCACCAATGGCTGACTCTTGAGAGTCTGTTGATACAAACTCTTATTTGTTACAAACATGTTCCCTTGCTTGGTGGCCAAAACTCTTAGCAAAATTGGAGGGGTGGGTATGGGTCAGATTCTAGCCAGATAGTTCTGGAATGTTCCTTGGTCAATGTAACCCCCACTATTTGATGGATAGCTGTGTCACACAAACTTGCCAAGGTGTGGCCTATATGATTGTGCAAATGAGAGAGAATTCTTACCTTCGTTTGCAATGGAAACATCTGAAGGAAGACAAACTAAAAATGTTGGAGACTTGGAATCTATCGGATGTGACTTTCAGCTCTGGTCCTTATGCTTCCTGCTTTCTAGGTACATGATCTTTAGTACATGATCTTTAGTACATCACACCAACTCTCTGACAATCATGTGAATCGTGTGACTAAGAAAGCCAAAGGATTGACATGAGAATTAAATGAAACACGGTATTCCACTAAAGGTCTCTATCTCTCTTTTTTCATCTTCTTGTTGATTTTACAAGAAACCATGCAATGTGTGCTTTGCCTTTTTTTCTCTCTTCTTTTTTGTTTTCTTTCTCTTTCTTTGTGTTTTTCTCCTTCCCTCCTTCTTCCCCTTCCTTTGTTCTGTTGTTGGAGAGTAGAAACAGAGAGATATCTAGGTATATGGGTATAGGAAATGAATGGGGGATGCCGGGAGGGGAGCGAGGGTGCCATTGTATTTTAATAGTCAATCACCTACCCTCCACGGACCCCAAACACAAAACTTTCCATGCCTGAACTGGAGTCAGAAGCTTTGTGAGTTTGTTTGAATGGAGTGTAATGATTGGAGAGGGGTACAGAAAAAGGAGGTTGGTCCCATTTAATCTGTACAGGATACAGTTTCAAGATCAAAGGACAGGATGGCATAGACTGCAAATTCATTTCAAGTGACAGGTATATAAAATCCATATGAATAAATTCACAGATAGTCATATACAGTTTTCAAATAACTCCTAATGACGTTTGCTATTTCCCTGGTTACAGACAGTTCAGAACCGCATGTTCATTCACTTTAATATTTATAAGAAATAGGTATGGAAGGAGTTAGAAAATACACAGGGAGAATTGAATCCTCAGTATTCCTCGAAACACATTAAGCCTTGGATTCACTGCTTCCAAAATCCATTTTTGATAGAAAAACCCAGGCTGAAAGTTTTTCCAAGTTGCCACAGTAATGGTACCGGCAATAAACTTGAGCATTGTTTTTCCCTCAGGGAAGATTATGCTGAGTGCATTTGATAGAATTTTATATGGAGAAAGAGGGAAGCAAGGGAAGCCAAGGGGGAAGGGACAATGAGCAGAAGAAAGAACGAAAACATAGCAGAAGCATTAAAGCTTTAACTTCAATACAAATGATTTTCAGACTGTTGGAGAATACAAGGGTGATAGTCATAATTGCCCAGCTGTTGTTTGCAGACTATAGCAGCTGCACAGAAGTGACTACACAGATATGGAATTTTATTGTCTTTTCTGCAATTCTTATGTGACTCTGGGTAGTGGGGGATATTATTTTACCCTTGAATAGCAGGAGGAAAAACCACATTTTCCTGAAAGGTTCAGACAAATCAAGGAAGCGAGAGAATTCAACCCCTCCTTCACAGCCTTTTGTTGAACTATGGATTCAAGGTGCAGTTAATTACACCTGTCTCATTAACGCCATTGAGAATACTCCAACTCTGGATTTTTTTAATGGCCTTACGTTGCATAGGTATTGAAAACAAATAACTAGTTGCGAGTGCTTATTTTTCCCTCCAGTGACCTAATGAAGAAATGAAAATTAAGATTTTTTTCCTTTTTATTTAAAATAAACAGTGCTTTCTTTCCTGTAAGTCTATGTAGCATTAAAAATTAAGAGGTAATAAAGGGATGCTTTAATTAAAAAAGAGTTCAGCAGACATTGTAAAATGAGCCTCTTTTATGAATTTGGGAGCTACATGGCAAGCGTATGTGATGGGCAGTGTCGTTGCACGGAGGTAAAATAATCCGTGGGCACAGCTGATCTGTGGCAGAGATTCTAGCATCTCTACTGTGCAATGATTAGAAACCTTCAGGATACTTCCTACTTATATTCTGGATCCTTTTTCCCCATCAACTGTGTTTACATTAACCCCTTTATAATTTTCTTTAATGCTTTAGTTTGAACCAAACCCATCTGATTTTATTTTTTCCAGTAGATTTCTTTTGCTTACTACTCCTTTCATATCATCTTACAATTATACAGACATGCATTCATTTACTGTGGGGTTACATGTCAGTAAACCTACTGTCAGTTGAAAAGATCGTGAGTCAGAAATGCATTTAATACACCCAACCTACTGAACAGCATAGCTTAGCTTAGCCTCCCATAAATGTACTCAGAAGACTTACAGTAGTCTGCAGTTGGGCAATCGAAGCTAATGTAAAGCTTATTTTATTATAATGTGTCGAACACCCGGTAATTGATGACCAAAAGGGAAAACCAGAATGGTGATAAGTGTATTGGTTGTTGGACCTCGCAATTGCATGGCTGCTTCGAGGATGCAGCTTGCTGCCGTTGCCCAGCAAGGGACACAAACAAAGAGCCTTGCAAAAGATCAAAATGCAAAAATTTGAAGTATGGTTTCTACTGAACATGCATCACATTTGTACCATCATAAAGTCAAAAAATCGTAAGTCGAAGAACTGTACGTTGGGGACCATCTGTATTTGTATGTCTTTCTTTCCCTCACTTGGCACATAACTTTGTTTTCACTGATTGTTAAACACTTACATTATTTAATAATTTAGGAAAACAATACATCTTTGCAGTAAACACATAACAATGGTTGAGCCCTTACTGTGTGTTGAACATGAGGCTCTGTACTTGAATTATGGTTACTTCCATTAATCCTCCAACAGACCTGGGGGATTTTTACTATGATTGTGTCCATTTTACAGATGATAAAACTGAGAAGCAGAGATGCTAACGTGTGTAAAATTTTATAGCTGGAAGATTACAGAGCTAGGTTTCAGACTCTTGTTCTCTCTCTAATGTTGGGAATGCCCAAGGTCGAGGTCTGTCCCCTTTGTCCTGCTTCCTTGGTAATCATTCAGGTTTCTTGGTCTAAATATTAATCATGTGTTCCAAAATATATTTTCCAGACCTAAGATTTCCTAGAATTCTGACATCATATATGTACTTGGCTGGTTAATAATCTTTACTTGGATATAGAAGTAGGCATCTCAAACGTAACTAGTCAAAGCCGAGGTATTGATTACTAATATCCTATGTCCTGCAATGAACTTCTTTCTGTCAGTGTGAATATCAAAATCTTCCTCCTAGTCGTTCAAATCAGAATTATTGATCTCTTTTTGTTCCTGTCTTTTTCACATTCCTCTTTGTAATCAGTCAATAAATGCACTGAGTTTTACCCCTACAGTATATTTCAAATGCCCTCACTTTTCTCCATATTTCGTATTGAAACCCTTGTCCAAGTTTTCATTGTATTTTACCTGGTCTATAGCAGGAGGCTTTGCGTAGGTCTCCCTGATTGCATTACTGCCCCTACGTGGTCCACTGTCAACCCAACAGTTACAGTGACGCTTCTAGAAGGAAAATTACAGTAAAATAATTCTGCAGTGGATTCCGATCACACTTAGGATAAAATAAAAACTCCCTTTTCATTACCTTCTTGTCTGAGTGATACTTGTTATCAAGCTAAGGCTTGAGTGACATTCAGGGACACTCTTCCCAACCATACAATATAAAGTAGGCACCCTGTTACTTGCAGATCACTACTATTCCTGATAATTTTTCTTACACATTTGGTTATTTTCTGCAACAATAGGGGTTCCATGAGTTAACTGCCTTGCCCATCTTGATTATATCTGTACTCACAGGTACTTCGTGAATGTTAGTCATAATCAAACACATCCAAACAGGAAAATTTCATGCCATCACACTTGAACATCCACCATTTGACCAACATGCTCTATTGGCCACTGTACACATCTTTGCGTATTTTCTTTGAAGTACACTTTTAGATGTGGAATTCAGTCAAAAGGTACTCATGCTTAATTTTTGATAGGCATTGAAGAATTGGCTCTCAGAAACTTACTGCTTACCCAAGAGTGAATAAGAATTTCCATTCCTTTGTTCTCTCATCAACCGTGGAGTTGTTAATTTTTTTTTCAGTTTTTGCTGATCCGAAAGGTGAAAAATGATATTTCGTTATTGTTTGAGTTTGTGCTTACTTCCTTGGCAGTTAAGTTGAACATCATTTTGAAATTTAAATGCCTTTAACATTTCTTCTTTTATGGATTCTCTGTTAAATGACAGTGCCTATTCATGTGTGTGTGAGCACACATGTGTGTGCATTTTTTCTTACTTTTGATAGGTGAGAGCCCTTATAGTATTGCAAATAATTTCAGCCACATTGTAAATTTATTATTTTCTTTTTAAAAATTTGTTATTTTCAGCCACTTTTTAAAAACTTGCTCATTTATTTTGAGAGGGGGAGAGAGAGAGGCAGAGAGAGGCAGAGAGAAGGAGAGAGAAAATTGCAAGCAGGCTCCACGTCGTCAGGGCAGAGCTTGATGGGGGGCGTGAACTCACGAACCATGAGATCATGACCTGAGCAGAAACCAAGAGTTGGATGCTTAACGGATAGAGACACCCAGCTGTCCCTATTTTCAGCCACTTTTCATTTTATTTAATTTTCATTAACTAATGTTTGTGTGCTCTACAGAAGTTGAAATTTTTATCTGGCATTATTTATAGTTTTCTTTGGTGCTTTCTTCAGTGTTAGCTCTAGAAAGCATTTTCCCTTCCTGATATTTTAAACACATTAACTAATTTTTTTTTGTATTTCTTTTAAAGCTTCGGTCTTCATGTTTACTTTTTTGTTTCTCTGTAATTCATTTCAGTATAAGAAATAAGGTAGATAATTACCTTCCTTTTATTTAACTTCTAATAATATCAGTTTTTCTAGTATCAGTTTTCTTCCTACCATTCCTAACTGACCAATTCTCACATTCCCCCCCCACCCCCGACGTTCTATATTCCCGTACATAGCAGGATCCATTAGCTGATGCTGCATTTCAGCATGTTCTAAAGAGTGTTCTTGGGAAGGTAATTTTAGGAATTCTCTTGGGAATAATTTCATGGTCACAGAAGTCTGGGAAACTTTATGTAAGTTTAGACAGGTTTCTGTAGAACGGTACTTTGGGAGTCTTTAATATACTAAAATTGATGATAAGTCTCTAAGAGGTAGACACAAAAAAGTTTCCATTTTTGATGGTGAGTATTTGCCCATGGAAACGTTTTTGGGAAGCATTTCAGTTGTGCATACTTTGGTAGACCAGATCCATTCTTTTTATTGTTATTATTTTTTAAAGTTTATTTATTTTGAGAGAAGGAGAGAAAGCAGAGGATGGGCAGAGAGAGAGGGAGGGAGAGAGAAAATCTCAAGCAGGCTCTGCACTATCAGCACAGAGACCTATGCAAGGCTTGAACTCATAAACCATGAGACCATGACCTGAGCCAGAGTCAAGAGTCAGATGCTTACCTGCCTGAGCCACCCAGGTGCCCCCCAATGCATTCATTTTTATTGATCTGTCTATGTATTGGTTGGTGCCACAATCTTTTAATGCATGTACTTTATACTCTGTTTTCTCATTTGGTAAGGCATATCCTTGCTGGTTAGTGTCCTTTATCAGAGTAGAAGAGGTTTCCCAAACAGTTTGCACATGTCTCCCACCACAGACGTTTTACGTCATGGAGTCACAAGGGGAAAATAAGTCATGAAACTTTTCATGCTTCTGCAGGACAGAACTTCTCTGAGCTATATATTTTCTTTTCTTTCCTCCTTTTTTTTTTTCATTTCCTTCCCTTTGTTTAAATTAAGTGAAAGCAAGATCTTGGATAACATTAAGGATTTTCAAAGGCTAAGACTAATCTGAGGTTACTTGAGATAATTCTCATTAAGAGGAAACAGAAAACCCCCAAGATGAGAGGGAGCAGCTAATCAATAAGAGATAAGCAGAGTAGGACAATTGGACAATCACAGTCCTCAGCATTGAGAGGGAGCTAGCAGACTTCAGGATGGAATAATAAGAAAGTCTTAGTAATAAGGGAGGCATATGTCAGAAAGTGTATCTTACTTGTTCACTTTCCAGGTCATTCTGAAATAACCTTTAAAACCGTAGTAAAATTTAAATTTTATAAAGAAAATTAAAATCTTGCCCTAGGACAATGGTAGAAAGTTGATGCTGATACTAGACAGAGTGGGGCAAAACCCTGCTATCTGTCAGCTTCGGAAGAAGATGGACCCTCAATTTAAAATTTCAGTTTACACACTGTACCGCAGTGAGAGGATTAAAACACCTGAGGTGTATTTGCTCTGAGGGAACAACCGCTGATCTTGAATCCAGAAAATGTGGCTCTGAGCCCTGACCTGTCGCTAGTTGTGTGACTTTGCACAAGTCACTTAGGCTCTCGGATCTTCCTATTTGTAAGGCTGTCATTACTGGAGCTCGATCTGAAGACACAGCTGATTGTGGGCATATCCTCCACCTCCACATTTGATGACCTCATGTTATGGTAACTCCGAATTGGCCACACTGGCAGTTTGTACATCATGGTGAGTGACGCTTCCTTCAAATCAAGGTAGTGTTATTGTAGTCCTTGCTGAGTTCAGCGACACTGTGTGAGCACTGCAGTGTGTAATCCATACCAGCTGTTAAAGTTGTTGGAAAACCAAAATGATTTAATAAATATGAAAGCACTTTGCGAATTAATAACCTCAACCAACTGAAGGCATACATGTAACTTTATCTCTGAATACCTCTTTGAAGATGAAAACTAAAAAAAAAAAAAAAAACTGTTGATTTCTAAAGAGAACAAATGTTAGAGTCCACAAGTGTCAGTCATTCATCTTTGGCTAATTTTGGAAATACTTAAAGTATTTTCATAGAGTGGGTATTTTGAGAGAGAGAGAAAGAAAGGAAGAGCATGAGTGGGGAGGGGCAGGATAGAGAATTCCAATCAGGCTTTGCACTGTTAGCACAGAGCCTGATGCAAGGATCCATCTCAGGACCATGTGATCAACCTGAGTTGAAATGAAGAGTCAGACCCTCAACTGACTGAGCCACCCAAGCGCCTCCTCAAAGTCCCACTTCTATAATCTAAACATCTTTGACTTATATTCTCAACTACCTTCTGGCTTTGAACACTCTAGATACATGAATAGAAAACAAAGTGACCTCTTCAGTCAGAGATAAAAATGCTTTCTGGTATAGTGGAAAGAACATGAAATGTGATCAGGAGAGTAGGGTTCTAGTCCTTACCAGAGCCTTAATAAGAGGGTGGGGAGGAAAAGTAGCAATGAAGGGAGTTTTATCTCCACTTGATACAGAGTCCTGTATCTAGTGATAGCCTACAAAATATTTTATTCCCCTTCTCTTCCCATCCCCCCTCCAAACCAGTCCATTGGCACACCGCTTTTCTAGATTCTAGAACACACCGTGTATGGGCTGAGTGTTGGGAGTTCTTTGTTTATATAGACAGAATTAATAATAAGTTTGACAAAAATGTAAAAAAAATCAGAAAAGAAATTTGTGAGAAAGTTTTACATTGAAAAGGTAGAAGCTGACAAGAAATCAGCTGGCTTGACAGTCAGTCAACATATTGATTGTATTACAGATCAAATTTGAGCACAACAGAATTGATTCCAGAAAGTTCTTCCTTGAGTTATTCATTTGGGATTTTCTCTAACCTTACTATTTTGGGATAACATTTAAAATTAGTTTTTTATTTTTATTTGCTGCATTTCTAGAAACAAGGAAATTGATATGTTTCATAAAATTTTTATTTCAATAGGCCTGATAATGAAAACATTTTCAGTGTATAGAGATGAAAACATTTTCAGTGTATAGAGATGAGAACTTTCAGAAAATTTTTATTTCAATAGGCCTGATAATGAAAACATTTTCAGTGTATAGAGATGAGAACTGACTATATTTTCTGCTTAAGTCTTTTTCATTGCCCTCTAGTGGCATTTGATTGGTTACATGTATTATAGATGTGTTAAATGGGTTTTCAAGAATTGACCTTTTATTAATATCCTAAGATTCTTCAAAATATTGCTAGAGTCAAAATCCTTAACACATAACAAAATTAAAGTTTCAAAGTTTCTTTGCCTCTATCAGTAGGTCTTTATTAATTTCATTTCAAACTTGAACTTACAGCAGACTGTTGCTTTGGTGTAAGCAAAAGACTTTGGTCATGTGACCACTAAACTGATGATACAGAGAGAACCCAGAAAGGCCAGTTTCAACTGGCCTGTGGCTGGACTTGGGGCACCTGGGTGGTTCCGTTGGTAGAGTGTCCAACTCTTGGTTTCAGCTCAGGTCATCATCTCAGGGTCATGGAAGCAAGCCCCATGTTAAGCTCCTTGCTTAGCATGCAGACAGCTTAGGGATCTCTTTCTTTCCCTCTCCCTCCTCCCTACTATCCCTCTTCCCTGCTCATGCTCTCAAACTCTCTCTCTCTCTCTAAATTAAAAAAAAAAAGTGGTTAGACTTACATAGTCAGCAAAAATATAAATGTTAATGATATTGATAAATTGCTAAAGAATCAGGTGGCAGTTTGTCATGTAATCTTCATCCACTTACTTGGATGAAATATCATAGTGTTCCTAATGTTAAACACAAATAAAGTTTAGTTTGATGTTGCATTGAATAAAGAACTAACTTTTGGGGGCCTCTAGGTGGCTCAGTTGATTGAGCATGAGTCTTTGGCTCAGGTCATGATCTCACAGTTCGTGGGTTTGAGCTCTGCATCGAGCTCTGTGCTGACAGCTCAGAGCCTGGAGCCTGCTTTGGATTCTGTGTCTCCCTCTCTTTCTGCCCCTTGCCCACTCACACTCGGTCTCTTTCTCTCTCAAAGATAAAAAAAAAACATTAAAAACAAAAAAAGAGCCAAGTTTTGAACTAACATAGGGATTTTTTGTGAAAATCAGACTCTGTTTAGGGAGACGTAGGCTTGGAAATAAATTTTTGGTTTCACAAAATTCTGCCCTATTAGGCTAATTTAATTTGATATTTAAACTCAGTGTTATTTTACTGTGAAAATTAAGGTGTTAAAGTAATAAGAAAACTGCAATTATCTCTTTATTTTGATAGCGCTGTCACAATACTCAGACCACATCCTCTCAGGAAGTGGGAAGTAGCGGATATCCATGGGGGCGGTGGGGGGGGGTGCTGGTTTCTCTAACACTGCAGGTCAACCAGGTTTTAATGTTGTGTATGTATCCTGCTCCTGGAGGAATATAAAATTGCAACCTCTCACCTAATTTGTGTGCCACAAAGACAAATTTTAAGTGCACTTTTAATGTTTTTCTTTCTTTTTGTTCAACAGCAAAACAGGCAGTATTTTAGTGGGCAAAATGACAAATTTCACTTTGTATCTTTCCATATCTACTGATCTTTTAGTTAGATTCTCATTTCAGGGGCACCTGGGTGGCTCAGTTGGTTAAGCATCCAACTCTTGATTTTAGCTCAGGTCATGATGTCGTGGTTCATGAGACTGAGTCCCATGTCAGTCTCTGTGCTGACAGTGTGGAGCCTGCTTGGGATTCTCTGTCTCCCTCCCTCTCTGCTCCTCCCTCACTCTCTTTTTCCCTTTCTCCCTGTCTCGAAATGAATAAACAGTTTTTAAAAAGATTCTCATTTCAGCCCTTCTTTGTTCATTGCCATTTGGAAGCTTGTTGTCTTGCTTCTCTTTTATTGGTAGTGTCTCTGCTGGTGCTTTCCACGTGGCTACATGCTACTCACTTTTTCAGAGGTTTTTGTTTTAAACTTCTTCCTTTAAATCAAGTACTTTATTCATTCATTCACCATTTGCCATATACTTATGAACTATATATCATATTGGGCACTATAGTAGGGTCCTGGGAACTTGATAGTAAATGGACGGTTGTTCTATATTCTTGTTTATATGGACAGATAAATGAGTAAACAAGTCAGGAAAATTATTATGGCTTATGACAAAGATTGTGAAAAGAGGACATCAGCAGAATAATTGACTGTAAGCAGGTGGGGGATTGTTTTTGTTCTCCATTTTATAAAGACATGATGCCGAGAATAGTTAACCACATGTTGATGGCCCCTGGCCAGCTGAGATGAGCCAGCTATTCAAGTCTGAAGCCCACACGTGCCCCTCTCCTGTGTGCTGAGGCTAAAGAAAATTCAGTGACTATTTACTCCTGTGGCAACTGAATTCTGATGTAAGGAGTTTGAGCTAAATCAGTTTTTATTTTTGTTATTTTTAAAGTTTATTATTTATTTTGAGAGAGAGAGAGAGAAAGAGAGAGAGAGAGAGTGCACGCACACAAGCGAGCACAAGGGGGGGTGGTTTGGGCAGAAACAGAGAGAGATAGTGGGACTCAAAACCATGAATCACAAGATTAAGACCTGAGTAGAAGTCTGATGCCTAACTACCTGAGCCACCCAGGTGCCCTGGGCTAAACCACTTTTTAAAACCTTCTTCTTATAACTTAGAAAAATCATCATCTGCATCATTAGCTCCCAGAGAACAATGTATTGATAAAACAGCAGGACCCAGAGAGAAGCACGTGAGGGCTTGACACATAGCAAGTATGCCTTCAGCAAACAATGGCAAAAGGACTGATTATTCTAAAAAGTCTAAAAGGACTAACCGAAAGGCACTGGGGCAATTAATTATTCATTTGGAAACAATAAAATTTGACCTCTATTTGACATGATGCACAAAAATAAAATCAAAAAGAAATACAGGTAAGAATTTGAAAAACATAACTGTAAACTTTTACAGAAAAAAGGAGACTTTTTAGAATGATGCTGGGTCAGTAAAGGATTCTTAAGTTACAAAAAGCATAAAAGATAAGAAAATTATTCATAATGGGAGCACATCACAAGTTTTCATGAAAAATAAAGCCAGAGGCTGGAGCAAATACTTGTAGAACCTACAACTTCCAAAATTGATAAGGAAAACACAAACAAAAAAGGAAACAACTCATTGAAATAGAAGTGAAAGGTATGAACAGGCAATTCACAGATGAAAGGATCACCAATTCATACATGTACTGGTGCTCACTCTCACTAATAATGAAGGAAATGTGTATTGAAATCATAGTGAGATGTATTGTGACACATGAGATTGGCCAAAAATAAGACTGCCGTTACCAACATTGATGAGAACGTAAGGAAATATTAAGCCTCATATTCTATCCAAGCGAGTGTGAATTTTGTAATAATTTTCAAGAGCCATTTGGTAATTTTTTGGCAAAACTGACTAAGTACCGGCAGTGTTTTATCAATTCCTATTTTTGATGTAGACCTAGGAGTACCTCCTGAAAACAGACTGAGAAAAAACCATGCAGATGGATGTCTTGCAGCATTGTGTGCCCTGGTAAAAAATTAGAAACGATCTATCAACAGAGGAGTGGATCAATAATTTATGAGTTATTTAGATAATGACTAAGCAAATGAATTAATTTCAAAACAGTTTTTAGGGAAAAAGGCAAACTACAATATGATAGTATATATGTAAATAACAGGATGCTATATCTGCTTATTAGATACACACATTGGCAGAAAAATGTGACCTAGAAAGGTATACATGAACTTGAGGAAGCACTTCTAGAAATGGGGGTTCAGGTACATCTGGAAGATATAGGTCTTCAAAAAACGTAGAGATCATGAAGTCATCATTTGTTGACAAAAGTTATATTTGTTGGAAAAGTAACATTTGTCAAATGTGCACGGTGAATAAAGAAGTCTTCTATTTGGTTCACTCATCCATACTTTTGAAATGTGTTGTAACAAAAATAATCCATAATTTCATATTTCATGATGTCATAATTTTCTTTAACATTGCATTTTCTCATATCAGTCAGATGCTACCTGCTCACTAAATTTTATATTTCTATAAGTTCCAATTACTTTTTTCACTTCATATATTGTAATGGTGTTATAAATGGAATTTTTTACTTAAAAGTAAAAAGAAAATCTCTATATTCATATGTTCACAGCAGCTTTTATTTAGTAAAGAAATGTATAATGGAGTCTTCTTTGAGACTATCGAGGTTATTATAGACCATGATTAAGATATAGTAGTATGACAACTCTAAAAATGGATGATGAATATGATTGTTGACCTACAGAAGCAAGAAGACACTTGATGAAAATCTTTCTTTTCAATATCGAGTTGAAATTTGTGTAGGTTACACTGTTGTTCTATAGCCATAGCTATCTTGACAGGACAATGGAAGCCATTCCTCTGGATTTGCCTTCCTTTTTTCCCACTTTGTGCACCATTCTTGACGTACCCTGATGCTAACTAAGTGTAATGGAGTCTTTTAAGGCTACATGCTTCATCTTTCAGCTTTATTTCCTGTTAGGTCTCCTAGTTTCCAAGACATGCCAACCTACATTACTCCCATGTGCCTTTTCTCGTGCTAATCGGCTTAAGAAGCATTCTGCTCTTCATGTCTGCTCCTCCTTTGGCCATTTCTCACTGTCATTCAAGACCTGACTCAGACCTCCTCTTCTGCATTCATTCCTGAATGCTGCACTGAGCCTACATTCCATGTTGTTCTTAGGGTGCAGCAAAACCTTAGGAAGGCACCAGCCATATATTTTTGACTCAGCTGAGTAGACTCTATAGAGAGTAAGTGAAATTCCTGGTTTGGGGATGGTATAGGAGGAAAGAATGCTTTGCTTTGATAAATAGCAGAGAGAGTCACAGGACTTGAAGGTGCTCTATGAAGAGACATGAGGAGTATCTTTAGTACTTCAATAGACAGCCCCCCAAACAAATAAAGGAGGACCAGTGTCCACTCCCCATACCACCCTGTGGTAGGCACCTCACATTTGAGAGAAGCCCAGAGAAAATGGAACAGGAGACTAACGGTAGACTCCTCTCTGCTAGTTAGTGTAATAGGAGCCTAAGAATAGAAAAAAAAAAAATTAATAGAGCACTTTCAAAAGTTGGGTTTATTTTAACCTTTGACTTTGTGGACTGATATTCTACAACATAAATTTTTACTTGTATATGGAGATTGAGTTGGGAAGTGATATCCTTTGATGCATGCTGCCTCCTCCCTCACGTTTCCCACCCAATGTCCCATTTAATTCTTCTACCTTGTAGTGCTAACAGTAGCCTTGGAACCACCTGGACTTCTTTTGTTCTTTATCTTAATTTTCAGAGATGTAAGTCATCTTTTCAGTATTCTAATACAAGGATATTTGTCTTCATAAATGTTTATTTCTTTATGGTTTTGCCTTGTAGCTCTACATGCAGGCACTAATCAGTGCCATAACAGATAAGAACCAGGAACTCCAAAGTGGGTAAATGGTCAACTTTATCTCACTGGGCAGGCATTGTTTCACATTATACTGTCTCACTCAGAATTCCTTGTTGCTGATATTATCAAGAAATTCAGACAAGAAGTGGAACATTGAAACTATAGAGCCACAGGAAGATCTTGACACCAGAATGAGAAGTCTTTGCGTCTTCTCTCTACTATGCATAGAGACTCCACTGGATAAAACTTACTTTTTGAAGACACTATCAAGCATTTTGACACAAGGCAACAGGAATCAACAAATTAGACCCAGAAGGCTATCTTCTGTCTTTTGAGTTACTCCAACTTCAAAATATTTTGTTAAATACAAAATGGGAAGTCATAAACACCTTTCAATCAAGTGGCCTCATTATTGACAACCATCCTTTTAGAAACCACTGGGCTCTCTTTATGGCAGACAATCTAGAGATGTATTTATACATTCTTATCACACCACAAGGTACAGGGTGAAGACTGAATCATCTTGCATAAAATTATGAAGAACTTGAACTGACCCTGAATTGCCTTTGAAGTAGTACAATTATATAGGAGCATTACTAAATTGCATCTGGGACAGTTTCAGATTTCACATAATACTGTACTTTTAACTTTTTGAGATAAAAGATTTTTCCATTTCTGGTGAAGAGGAGGTAGGAAATGGTATCTTCACAAATTATTAGCCTAAGGCTGTGGGTCACAGAGCTGCCTTGAAGCATAAACCATTCCATTGGTAAATGGTAGTCTTGCAGAACCATTGTGTGCTGACAAGAATTCTGTGATACCCTGATATCATCCTTCCTAAAGTCACTAGCTCTTCCAGATGGTTTGTTCCTATACCTCTGACCATATCTACTGCTGTTGAGTCAGACTACCTGTCTAGGCAGCACCTTTAAAAGTCAGCTCTTCGGGAACTATAATCATTAAATTTGCTTCTTTGGAAGAGTCACCTTTAAAGAAATGTATCAAATCTGAAAATATTTTCCAACGCTGTGCTCTTCAATTTAGTAGTATGTTTCTGGCTTCTCAGGGGAAGCAGGTCTGTTAAATTACCTTCTCTGCTTCTTATGATAAGATCATGATAGTGATCTCTGCATCTATGGAGTTCCTTTTATTTTCAGTCTTTGAATCTAGACTGAATTAAGGACACATGTGGTTCTGTTCAATAAATTTTGTTTAGTTGAGGTAGAACTATTATTTTAATAGACCCGAGACATTGATCAATACATAAAGAATCTGGGTGTTTGGTACATACTCTGAGTCTATTCTTTATATTATCTCTTATCATTTAAGGGAATCTTTCTGAAGAACTATCCAAATGCACTTTGTAGGTACTTTCTTAGAGACGCCATGAGGTTAAACTTGACACCAGGTATGAAATTACTGTTGTGAGTGTATTGATGTGCTTTTTCCAGTGTCCACAGCAGAGCTGATATTCCTTGACTTAGGCCCTCTTCCTAGCAGGGTAACACAAAGGTTTCTGGTTTACTCTGGGATTCATTTATAAGCATAGGCTAGCATTCCCTTCATCACACACAAATAGAGGGACTATGTTGATTGCAGATAGGAATGAGAGAAAGATACCTTGTATGAAAGGTTTATAGATTAAGCTGTCAGAAATTATGAGTGTTTGGAAGACTGGGCCCATATCTCTGCCTTCTGTCTAGGAATGCCGGCCTCCTATCTGAAATGGCCTGTGGGTTACATAGCTGTCATAAAGTTACCATCAAATAGTTGTTGTTTTGTGATGGAATTGTTTTTAACTTGATCATTCTTTTATATGTTGGGAAAAGAGCATCGATACAGCATTCTAATTTACTTTTCTGATAAATAAGAAAATCTCCAGAACTATCAAAATGGAAGAGACCAAACAGAACCACAAATTGAAAATTGACATCATTTTCAAGAGGCCATTTTCATGGTTTTACAGGAACTTATCTACACTTAAGATTCAAAGAGGAAGAGTGTTACTCATGGCAATGCTATTCTGTCTCTATGCTCCCGTATATTAAGAAGAAGAACATTTTGGAATGTGGATTAACATCTAATTACTTAACAATGTAGAAAAGCTACATCAGAATTATACTGAGTTTGAGAATCAAAGCCAACCAGAGGTTAAAAGATCATGACACAAGCTACTTTATTTTAGTTCAAGAGAGTATTTTTTGCCCCTGAGAGTGAGGAAGAAAGCAAGATGCCTCTATGGTGGGATGCTAAGGAGATCCAAGCACCTGAATGAATACAAACCAATTGGGGAGTTACAGGAGCTGAGCATAGTCACAAGTAATACGGTGCTAAAGAGGAAGACTCACTGAGGAGTTAGTAAATCAAATCCAGTGATGAACTGAGACAGGATTATGGGAGTCGAGGGAAGGAGAAGCCAAACAAGCTTCCCTGGGTCAAAGAAGAGAACAAAACAATGTGATACCAGAGTGAAGAACTATACAGGTAAAATCAAGTAGGAGAAGGAGTATTCAAACTTGGCTTTGCATGGGAATCATCTCCAGCAAATGTTAAAAATACATAAGCCAGCATTCTACCTCTGATCCACTAAATCTGAACTCTGGGATGATTTGGGTTCCAGTTGCTGGTGTTACTAAATATTTCTAGGTAATTCTGATGCATAGAAAACTTTGACGTTGGGAATGTCCCGAACTCTCCAATATGTTGGGTAAGTTTTAAAGCTGTTCTCTGAAGAAGCGAGTGTTGCTTCTCATGAATATGCTTGCAACCATCTAGATGATAAAATTTGGCTGACTCAAAATGATTACCTGCCTTGGCTAGGCTTCAAATACTAAGTCCTAGGCTGCTTCCAAGGTTCGACAATGAACTGAATTGGACGTCAAGGTCAGAAAACTGTTTTGAAAAATTTTCCACCATAACTGGTCCGTTTGTGACATTAGGCAAGGCATTTAACCATTGAAGCCTCATTTTGTTTCCTTTGCTATTAATGAGATAAAAATTCCTTCTTTCTCATGAGGTAGGAGAAATCATTTTGAAAACTGTACTCTAACAGAAGTTTAAGTGCATCAGAAATTTAAACCCTAATATGTAGACATGCAGAAATCTAAAATATTAATGAATTTTATATAACTGAACTTGCCTTTGCTTTGAAGATATAAGTCTTCCAAGAATAAATAACTTCTTTTTCAGATTTTAGCACATTCAGTCTGATCTCACTATTGCCTGTTTGCATTTATATATGTTTTCTGGCACTGTGTGGTTCAAAGCATAGTCACATAGAGGAAAATTCTCAACCATCATGGTTTGTTTCCTTCTTTTTTCTGCTTTTTTTTTTCCCCAGGGGTGTCTTAAATGAGAGAAGCTTCTGGAGCATTGTGGACAGTTGGCCAGGGGCTTCTTCTCTCTGAGTCTTCCTTCATAACATTGCTCTCTCTGCCACAGTTTGGCAGATGGCTGGATCTGCTGGTGTGGACCCATATTTATATCTGAAGTGCGGCTGGTCCCACCTTGTCACTTGGGGCATTGTGCTGGGGTGTGGCATTTGCTGTCGTGCAGATGCAAGGCTCTAGGAGCCTGTCCTCAGATCCCCCCTCAGTCTTCAATACCCTGCTGTGCTCGTGCCCTGTTTGGGGAAGCAACACAGTGAATAAGGAGCGTTTCAGGGTGAGGTCCACCAGAGCTGGGGATTTGAGCCAGGAGTATATATTACAGCCAATCTTACACTACTTTTCCATTAAGTTTACAGCTTTTTCAAAAATCTAGTGGGTTGCAACTTCTGCAGACAAACTTTATAAGATGGTTTGGTGTAACAAGCTTTAATCTCCATTGCCAGAGTTGGTCCCAAGACCCACAGTGATGGTCCTAATCTTCCTGCTATACCCATATCAAACTTACCCTTGATTGATGCCTCTGCTGTTCTAGAAGATAGCCTGGTGGGGTGAACTCCACCTTCTGAGGAGTCTGAGCTCTGGTCATTGGCATTCATCCCTCACAGGTAAAATTCCTCTTGGGAGTCACTGCCATGTGTGACCAAGTTAGCTGATATTAGGCAGTACTCCCACACATCACAAGTATGTACTCTGGACAAAACAGAGAAAAACAAACAAAAACAAAAACAGCTACTTCAAGGCATTAGGGAAACTTAAAGACTGAAGATGGTGGAGAGGAGTCAGCAGTTGGGTAAAGGGGATAGTGGGGGGTATGAAAGGATTTTCTCCTTTTTGTAGCTTCTAGCCTAAGGGCAGGCCTCTTTAGGTGGTACTTGGAGCATATAAAACGGTCGTAGAAAACCCTGCATTTTCTCTGTCCTGAAGAACCAGAGGACAAGATTGAAGGGAACAGTAACAGCTGGTCATATATGGGGCAACACAGAAAGAAGGAAACCAGAGAGAAAACCTCACGTTTTCCACAAATTTTGTGTATCAACTCTAACACTCTCTTAGATAACTCATGAGCCAGATACACTTGGAAAAAGTATCATCTAAGCTACCATGTTAAAGTCAAAAAAACAGAACTAATATTTGAGCTGTTACCCAGCTGACAGAATTTCTAGTTTTAGTTCAGTCCAGTTAATTACCTGATAAAACAAACAGCGAAGATCAACATTTTTTGGAGCTGTATCACAGAATTCAGTGTCCACAACACACGAGTCCAAAATAGCTTGGCATATGGAGAAACAGGAAAATGTGCCCCATTATCCAGACTAAAGACACTCAGTGGAGACCGTCCCTGAGATGAAACAAAGTTTGGAATTAGCAGGCAAAGGTTTTGCAGAAACTAGTATAATAATGATAGGAAAATATGCTTATGGTGAATTAAAAAATAGGAAAACTGAGCAAAAAGTTAGAAACTATAATAAAGAACCAAATGGAAACACTAAAATTAAAACATACAACATCTGAAATAAAGCTGGTCATTGGAACACTAAGAGATGCTGAGATGCAAAACACTAGCTCTGATATATAACAGTAACACTAAATCTTTTTAACAGTCAGCATCAATGTTACATGTCAAGATGGTAATTCTTTCCTTTGCCTATTCTTTTATTGGTGTGAGGAGTCCAAGAGACCCAATGGCAATCAAAGCTTTACATTTAGTAGGACTCCACTCTAGGCCATGCTGGATTCATTTCTCTCTGGGAACTAGAAGCTTTAGACACACAGCTGAAAGATACAGAGATGGGAAGCATTGATTCTTTACATATATCATTGGCTGCAATTAGTAAGTGAGGACACTGTCTTTCCACCCCTTGGTCTGGGATCCATAAATTAAACTGGTTGGGGACTCAGCACACATAATGGCTGTAACTTTAAGGTTTCTATTGTATCTTGAAGAATAATCCCCTACCTTTGTAGAAGCTCATCTCTTAGATGACATCTCAGAGGTTATTCCAGTGCTCTGCTAGGTGAGCAGATTCTAAATTGTGTAGTATGTGGTTAAACCAAGAGCTATTCTGCTCATATGCCTACTGTTGGACATCCTTCCAAATAAAGTGGGTCTGTTGGTCCAAGGCAATTTTTTAAGGAGACTGTATTAGTAAATAAGACATTCTGTGAGTCTTCAGATAGGATACATGCCAAGGAAATACTGTCAAGGGAGGCTATCTATTTTCTTTTCTCATCTTGATTAAAAAAAAAAGTTACTTTGCTTTCCAGGATGAGTAGAGTCCAATGTAATCAGCTTGCCACAGAATAGCCTGTTTGTCTCTTCAAGAGTTGATAGTTTATCAAGTACTCTGTCTTGGTCTCTTTTGTTGACATATTGGACAAAATGATTTAGTATCAAAAACTACATCACCTTTGATGAGCGAGGGGAATATGAGTAGCTTCCATCTCTAACACCATGGCTGATTTGTTTATCCATCCAACATTTAAGCCCTTGGGTAGCCAAGGACAAATGCCACCTGATAGTGATTTGATGAGTCATCCTGGTCACCTTATTATTTAGTATACCTTCTGCAATGGATGCTTTATTGTGGGTATTATAATGGGATACAGATATCCTTTTCTACTATGGTTGCTGTTACTCCACAGATCAAAGAAGCAGAGTTAGAGTTTTATCAGATCATTAGTCTGTACATTCCATTTCCACATTCAGGAACCACAGTAATCACCATTGGATGAGTCTGCAGATCCATGGGACACTCTACGTGTTGAACATAAGCCAGCACTCTATTTACTACTAGATATCCACATGCCCATACGGTAACAGGAGATCAGGATAATGATTTCCGTCCCTGGTAACAGGATCAGTCAGACTCACCTTGCTTCAAAATATCTACATGTTTTCCTTTCTTGAATATGCAGATACTGAGTTGAAAGGCTGCAAGTCCCATTGAGAAAGGACAAAGAGAATCACTATTGTTAAAAGACATTGTGGCACTGTGTCTTCCATTCTCAGGAACCTGATGTCTTTTCATCTTTGGATTCTAGGTGTCAAAATTATTCAGGTGTAGAAACAGAGGAAGATATCATAACTTGTAGTTGAGGTGGTTGATAGCAACGCTCTTTTTTTAAAATTTTTTAATGTTTACTTATTTTTGAGAGAGAGAGAGAGAGAGAGAGAGAATGAGAATGAGAGAGTGAGAGAATGAGATGAATAAGTAGGGGAGGGGCAGAGAGAGAGGGAGACACAGAATCCAAAGCAGGCTCCAGGCTGCCAGCTCAGAATCTTTAGCGGCGCTCGAACTCACCAACAGTGAAATCGTGACCTAAGCTGAAGTTGGACGCTTAACTGACTGAGCCACCCAGGCACCCTGATAGCAGTGTTCTTGATATATGCCTACGTATGCATACACACACACACACACACACACACGTGTGCACGTACTCATGTTAGTTACCCATCTCTGTTGGTCCTAGGCTTCCCATATCTTTTAGCCATTGACATAAATCTCTCAGAGCTAGTGCCCCTGGTTATTATTTCCACCTTACTCTCCATTATGGTAATCAGGTTTACTTTGCCTCTAATGGTTAAAGTCTACTGCTGGCTTTTTTGATACCTTTGGTTAGTAGGAAGCCCAGTTCCCTAAGAGCATCTCATACTACCAGTCCAACCCTTTAAAACACAGTCATTATAAACTTTTCAGTGATCTCAGTGACCCCTACCGATTCATTTTTTATTGTCTTACTAAATGGAGTTTCCCCTAGGCCTTCCTGAAAATAGTCCAATAGTAATTTTTTGGTCATTTAATTTTATATATCAGATGTATATTAACAGGCCTCCTTCTCTGAGCCTTTTGTTCTCTGTCATAGTGTGTTAGGTTAGTTCTAGCATTTTTACTTGGTTTAATGGGGCCTTTTAAAAGTTTAACACCTTTTTTTAAAGCAGTTTAAAGTTCACAGCAAAATTAAGGAGAAGATACAGATATTACTCCTATATCCTCTGCCCTCACATATGAATAACCTCTCTATTACTAACATTCCCCACCAGAGTGAACTACATTCATGAAGCTACATTGACATGTCATGATCATCCAGAGTCCACAGTTGATGACTTGATAGTCCGCTCTTTGTGTTGTACATTCTCTGGATTTGAACGAACATATAATGACAAATATCCACCATATGATAACACATAGAATATTTTTGCTGCCCTAAAAATCCTCTATACTCTGCTTATTCATCCCTTCCCATCTCCCTGGAAACTACTGATATTTTTACTTTCTCTGTAGGTTTACTTTATTCAGAATGTTGTATAGTTGGAATGACATACTAGGTAGCCTTTTTAGACTGGCTTCTTTGACGTGGTAGTATGCATTTAAGATTTCTCCATGACTTTTAATGGCTTGATATCTCGTTTTTTATTCACTACTAAATACTATTTAATAGTCTGGGTGTACCAACATTCATCTATTTGCCTGCTGGAGGACGTCTTGGTTGTCTTCAAGTTTAGGTATTTATGAATAAACTTGCTATAAACATTTGTGTGCAGCTTTTGGTGTGGATTTATTTTTAAACTCTTTTGGGTAAATTCCAAGCAATATGATTGCTAGGTCATATACTGAGCATATGTTTGGTTTTGTAAGACTCCACCAAACTGTCTTTGAATGTGGCTGTACTATGTTGCATTGTCACTAGCAATGAATAAGTGGTACTGTTGCTCTACGCTGCTCACTATCACTTAATGTTTCAGTGATCCCAATTTCAACCATTCTAATAGTCATGTGATGGTATTGAATCGTAGTTTGCATTTCCTTGATGACATGTGACTTTGATCTTTTTTTCATACACTTAATTGTCCTTTGTGTATCTTGTCTGGTGAGGTGCCTTTTAAGGTCTTTGGCCATTTTTTAATTATGTTGTTTGTTTTCTTATTAGAGAAAGTAATTTTTCTCCATCTAAGAAAATGTTTTCTTGTTGAGCTTTAGGGATTCTTTGTATATGTTGTTTAGCAGTCCTTTATCAGATGTGTCTTTTGCAAATTTTTTCTCTTAGTCGGTGGATTGTCTTTTTACTCTCTTGACCTTGTATTTCACAAGGCAGAAGTTTTATAATTTGAATGAAGTTGGGCTTATCAATTCTTTCTTTCACAGATTATGACTTTGGTGTTATATCTAAAAAGTCATCATCATACCCAATGTCATTTAGTTTTTCCCTAACATCTTCTAGGAATTTTATAGTTTGCATTTTACATTTAGGTCTCTTATCTATTTTGAGTTAACTTACATGACAGGTATAAGTCTATGTCTAGAAAAAAAATTTTTTACATGTTAATGTCCAGTTGTTCTCACCCAATTTGTTGAAAAGACCTTGTTGGCTCCGTTGTGTTTCCTTACATCTTGGTCAAAGATCAGTTGACTATGTTTTTAAAGGGTTTATTTTTGGGCTATCTATTCTGTTTCATTGATCTATTTTTCTCTTGTTTTGCCAATATCACCCTATCTTGATTAATGTAGCTTTATAGCAAGTCTTAAAATCAGAAAAATGTCAGTTTTCCAACTTTGTTCCTCTGTATTGTGTTGGCTATTCTGGGTCTTTTGCCTCTCCACATAAACATCAGAATGAGTTTGTTGATACCTACAAAATAACTTACCGGGATTTGTTTGGGATTGCATTGAATCTGTAGCTCAAGTTGGGAAGGGCTGACATTGTGACAATATTGGTTCTTCCTATCCATGAACATAGAATATCTATTTATTTATTTATTTATTTATTTATTTATTTATTTATGTTTATTTATTTTGAGAGAGAGATTATGTACATGTGTGAGGGAGGGCTAGAGGGAGAGAGAGAAAATCCCAAGTAGGCTCCATACAGCCCAGAGCCCTATGCAGGGCTTGCACCTGTGAACTGTGAGTTCATGACCTCAGGTGAAATCAAGAGTCAGACTCTTAACTGAGCCAGCCAGGTGCTACTATCACTATATTTATTTAAATCTTTGATTTTGATCATCAAATTTTTGCAGTTTTCTTCATACAGATCATGTACATATTTTTTTTTAGATTTATATCTAAGTGTTTAATTTTTGGCATGTAAATGCTATTGTCTTTTTTATTTCAATTCCACTTGATTATTTCTGGTATACAGAAAAATGTTGATTTGTACATATTAACCTTATAGGATGCAACCTTTCTATGATTACCTAATAGTTCTAGGAGGGTTTTATGTCAATTCTTCCAGATTTTCAACAGAGATTATCATGTCATCTGTAAATATACAGAGTTGTATTTCTCCCTTGTTAACCTGTGTACCTTTTATTTCCTTTTCTTACGGCATTAGCTAGATGCCCATTGCTCTTTTTGCAAACCCGCAAAAGCAATTCAAGCTGCTTATTAGATCCAGCTTGAGGTTTTCTGGGAAGTTAAATCCAGAGTCAAAGGAAGTTGTCCTCATATGAGCAAACTTTCCCTTATCCAGCTCTCTCTTCTAACTTTACCTCTTTCCCCATTTAAGACCTTCCAGATTCACTCCAAGGCCTACTTTTCCAGTTTATACTGATACATATTATGCCTTGAAGGTCATTCAGTATATATTCATTTTCTTCCTTTAATAGGATAACTTTCTTCAGTCGGGTCATCCTTGCTCTTAGTTCTTGGTTTGGTGTCCAGGGTGGGAGATGGGAGCAAATTGTGAGGAGAATAGCATTTTCCTGTAAGATTTATGTTTTGATTGAGGCATCTTCATAGTCTTTATGAATGAGGGTAGTTCTGATCTCTAACAGGCCTAGTAGTTGCTAATGAATCTGTGGGTACTAGAACATTCTGTGCATATTCTTATGTCCCATCTCAAGCTGTCACTGTTTGCCTATCAAGAAGCTGACTTTAGAGTAGGAGACTTGCCAGTTTATATATTCATTCTTCTCTGAAGTTCTGCCACTTTACAATTAAGTCTTACACCTGGCCATCAGTTTGGTTTCTTCTCTGGCTATAGTCGATTAGAGGTTTTTCTTTTTCTTTTTCTTTTTTTTTTTAAATGCCGCCTTGGGGGCTCTCTGGTTTTCACAAAATACTTTAGCTAACTGGCTAACATGAGCCTGTCATTTTCTCTTCTCAGTGCCTAATTGCCACTTAGCAACAACCAACTAATTTCACAGTACTTATAGCGTGCTATTTCCCTTCTACCACTCACATGCCTAGGATATTGCAAAATCCGTGATCTCTTCTCCTACCTGTATGCCACCTGGGTGGCTCAGTCGGCTAATCCTTCGGCTCTTGATTTCAGCTCAGGTCATGATCTCACGGTTTTTGGGATCGAGCCCGGCATCTGGCTCTGTGCTGACAGTGCAGGGCCTGCTTGGGATTGTCTCTCTCTCTCTCTCTCTCTCTCTCTCTCACTCACTCTCAAAATAAATAAATGTAAAAAAAAGAACATAATTGCAGCATCCAGGGTTTTATTGACATTCCATATACTACCATGATAAGACCCTCATTGATACCTGTCCTGTGTGTGACCTGACTCTAGAATCCCGTACGTGGAGTCTAATTTCTAAAACCACTTCACATACCAAATGTTTTAGGTAAGGTTTCTGAGGAGCAAATCCTGAATCAGGGATTCAAATGCAAGTGATTTATTAAAAAAAAAAAGTTTCTGGGAGAGAACAATGAGGAATTGGGAAATTTTGAATACAGGAAAAGAAGCAGGTGAGAGAGATAGGAAATCTCTGTGAACTTCACGGCTCAACCTGATCCTATGAGGGAATATACACTTGACCTTGGAATTTATTTCACCTTTGGGCAGAAGAACTGGATGTACTTCTCCACTGGCTATCGTCATTGGCCCCAAACCATCCTTTAGGGTTTATAAGCAGTCGTCTCTCTCCACTGGTACAGTCCTCTGAAGGAAACTGAGTGCAGCAAAGCACACAGAGCCTAGGGGATAGGGAAGCAGTGAAAGAAATCAGAGAAAGTCTGAATGGGGCACCAAGGAAAGCCACTGGAGATCCTCTGAGGTGACTTGCAGCAGTACCCCCAGGAAAACAAGGTTCCAACACACGGTGTTTTTATGTTTCCCCAAACCAATCCAGATGTTTCCAGGATTTCACTCCTCTTCATGTTAAACTCTGAGGTTTGAAGAGACTCGGCAATCAGACAACATCCCTAACATCCACCCTTTTTGCTGCTCCTAACTCTTTTTCAGTTGATCCTGGCACCTGAAGGGCTTTTCAATTTCTTTTCAGGAATCATCCTCATAGCAAATCTTTCTTCTGCTTTGCTCTGTGACTTAAAAAAGAAATCCTGTGATCTTAAATCCCCCATGGCATGACATCATGTATTCAAAAAACCTATCTCTGTATTTTTAAGAAAACTATTTTCTCTTTCAATAAAGCCTACCTCCTGTCAAATTTTAAAAAATGCTAGTTTCAACCTAATGCTGCATATTGGCCCAAAAATTCTGTTTTGCAACTTCAAGCCAAGCACTGACCCTCCTGAACTTGGCTGAGTACGGCTGCCCCTTGAAGCAATGGATAGCATTGATTCCGAAAGTACTATTGCAAAGGGGGCACTGTGATGAACAACATGTTGGTTTGCTAGCTCAATAATGTCATCCCTGTCAAACAAATTATTGTAATATTATTGAACAGTCATGAGTCTTCTGTACTATAACATTTTTATAATTCTGCTCATGCTGTTCAGATTTTCTCTCTTCTGTGCAGTCAGGCAATGCCAATTGACTTCTCTCTGTTCTTGTTCTTTTGCTGTTTGGCTCTCATATCCTTCTAAAGTCCTTCCATACCCTCTTAGTTGGTTTGTTCTTATTCACTTAGGGCTGGGAAACCAGATGCGCAAGTATGTTGGAATTGAATGTTTGAGAGTTTCATCAATTTAGATGAGAGACTACGTTTTCCGTGACATCACATTAGTGACTTATTTGTGAGTCCTCATGACTGATATTGCAGGTGCTGAGAGCTGTGTGTGTGTGTGCACGTGTGTGTGCATGCACACATGTATGTATATGTGTGCCATGTTCATTTCTTCTAGACACCTATTAATACATAACTGCATTGAAATAGCTAGAAATAAAACCATTTGTGAGTAGGAAGATTATCTTCTCAACAAACTGATATTATCCATTATTCATCAAGTCTGCTCCATCTTTGACAAATTAAAGAAACTTAAACATGAAACTTCTGGAACTTTTCAGGTCAGTGTTTGTTAAAAGACCCAGTTTACTAGAGATCCTACAGATTTGCATGCCTTTGGAAACAGAAAAAAAAGATGCTTAATTGCTGGGCGTGAAAACAAAGGGAATATGCAAAGCTCCAGGAACACGAATGAGCAAACCAATGAGACAATCAAATTAACAGGCCATGTGTGAAGCTGATTGTAGATGTGGGGTCTATGGCTTTCAATTAACCAGACCACACTGATACATCTGGTGCTCTGAGTGTATCCCATCATTACCACTGGTTTCCAAACTGGAGAGCAGCTCTATTCTTTCAAGTTTATCTTTAGAAAAAATATTTTTTATTATTCAATGGAAAGCACCACATTTAAGGGTATATGATGAGTTGGCTGATCTTTCTCCATTTTTACATTGCAGCTATTGATGTGGTATTAAATTGATTCCATTGATGGTGCTTTCTTGAGGCATACAAGTGTTCTGAGGAAACCAGAGAATGTTTAGATGATTCTCTTACTACAGGAGTTGTAGGAGTGGGTGCTGGGCTGGTGGAAGTGAATGGGGGAAGCAGAGAGTCTCTTCCTGCTCTGGTTAGAGCATACATGACATTAAGGTAGTCCTGCCTTACTTGTAGTGGGAATCCCTCCAAGAGTATTGTCAATCTCAGATATCTGCATCTGGTTCATGCTTTCTAATGATGAGTTCCCCCAAGTTGCTAATTTTTCTCTGAGATGGTTGGCTGCAGTGGTCAAAAAACATCTATCTTTCTATGGTCAGCCAGAATCAACCCCCTTCGTTCTCTCTATCGTCTTTGTTTCCAGTTCTGGGCCACAGCAGCAGAGAATCAGTGTATTCTTCTCAGTCTTTCCACTTCTTAAGAATGTCCGTGTTGACATGTATGAAAAAAAATTAAAAATATAGTAAGCCCAGCTTCATTTATTCCTTTTAAGCTCCTTCAAGTGTTTGGTTCATTGTTGCAAGCTTGCACTATATCCCAAAGACTCAGGGGCCGGGATGACCAGAATACTGTTCATAAAGACCTGCTTACCTTTTGGCATTAACTTTTGACTTGACTCCCCACTGTCATCTTAATCATTTTTGCAGATAGGGATCCCAGGCCTCAGAGAAAAGCGGCATGGACTGCAAGCTTCCTCTTTCATTATTTACAGTTAGTTCCCCATTGTGCTGGAAGCTGCACAGGAAGGAGACAATATTGATGTTCCTAGAAAGTTTTTCATGGCTCACCTCAGGATCTTGCAAAACAAAATCCAGGGGCTAGATGGATTTTAATGGGAATGCTTAGCGTTCAACTATGAGAGATCGTTGAGACAGATAGTCTGACATGTTAATATGTGAACATTAACCGAGATATTTATTTTGGTTATATTTCAGAATGAAAGACTGCTTCATGGTTATTCATTTGAAAGAGTTCACAGTTAGGAAATACTTTCAGAGAAGGATTTGTGCAGTGATAAAGTACCTGTCTTTTGGATTACTGAGTGGAAATACAGATTAGTGGAATTCCATCCCTTTATAACTTCTGTTTGCTTGAACAGATTGGAAAGAACATCCACATGAGTGACCCAAACTACCCCAGGCATGCTGGGATCTGAAGTCATTACATAGAGGTAGAAAGTATGGCATTCGTTTTGGGAGCACACTTTTGCCATAAAGATAATAATCATGTCACAGACTCGAACCTGCTAATTGTGGGTTGAGGTGGGAAGACCTGTGGGGACAAGTGTCCCGTATTATAACGACAGGGATGGTTGGGTATTTTTGCTTTTTTTACTCATGTAATGACACAGATATGAATGTCTAGGACATTTGGTACATAAAAAAGCCAACTCCTATTCTCTTCCTTGACAGACCCAGGAAAACATAATGAATGACTTCAAAGCTCCTTAAAAGGTACCAATCTTGAAGGGCACCTGGGTGACTCAGTCAGTTAAGCATCTGACTTTGACTCAAGTCATGATTTCACTGCTCATGAGTTTGAGCCCCACATCAAGCTCTGTGCTGTCAGCTCAAAGCCTAGAGCCTGCTTCAGATTCTCTCTCTCTCTCTCTCTCTCTCTCTCTCTCTCTGTCCCTCTCAAAAATAAATAAAAATTTAAAAAATTAGAAAAATAAGTACCAGTCTTGAGAGTCCTCTTCGAAGGTGTTTACATACACCTGTATTTTCTTCTACAACCATATTTTTCTCTTTTCCTCGTTTTCTTTACTTGTTTTTTTCTTTTTTTTGAGATTGCCCATTTGGGAGTTTTGTCATCTAACCATAGGAAGTACTCTTTGGGTGAAGATGCCCAACTTCACCCTGGACTTGCACTTGCCCTCACAAGTGAGGGAGCCCTTGGGTTTTCTCCTGGTTTCTTTTCAGAAAAGATGTTTCTATTGGGGGCTAAAAGGAATTTGAGTTTTTGTAACCAGATGCCAATATAGGTACAAAATTAGCCCAGTCACAGGGCATGCCTGGGGAGGAAGCTGACATACTTGTGTAGTGCACAAGTGTATACTTTGGACTGCCTGGGAAGCAGTTATAGTAAACAGTTCAAGAGTCAGGACGGGAATTGGTTAGCTAGCTTTTCTCCAGTGCTGTTGAATAAAAAGTCATATTAATTCATATCCTCGTTATTGAAAGAGGAAGTCAGGAGTGTTGCCACCACATTCCTTGGCTCCAAATGGGGGCAATATTTTGGGTGCTGAGGGATCTTCCCTTGATGGTACAGCCACATGGCTGGGCTGCCATCTTTGCCTTCACATTTCTTTTTTCATTCCACTGCTATTAGTTTAAGGTTCTTTGGCTCCCTCTGCATAAAATTGCCTCCCAAGGGCACTCTGCTCTCTCCTTTCTTTACACATTACAGATCTCTCTGAGTCTCCGGGGCTCTTTGAACTCACCTGCCTGCATTGGAACTGATGTACCTCAGAGCTTGATGGGAAGAGTGCCCTTTGGGGCATATTAGAGCCATTTCAATTGTCAAGTAGAGAAAAATAAACACATAAGGAGCAGTAAAAAGATTGATTTGCAGTTTTTTTGGAGCTTTAGGTTGAAGGAAAATGATTTATTATAGGGGTAATCAGGCATGGAGAGGGGCTATACATATAGAGTAAACAGTGGGTGGGCTTAGATTTGCTAGCCCAGCATTGCTCAGAGCACAAATAAAACAAAGTTGGCCTTAGGTGGAGGTTCTGATCTCTGGATAGCATCTTTCTTGTTATTGAAAGAGGCATTTCCAGAATGCCACCTAGTCGAATTTCATTGCAGGGAGGAGGTGGGCCTAGATTTTAAGTACACTTTGGCCTTCACATCTGTAATCGGGACAGGTTCTCTATGGCTCAAGAGAAGGCAATGGAATCAAACCTGCCAAGACAATAAAAGCTTTTTCAAGGCTGTGATCTGTTAGATAAACAGTTTTCCTTCTGTTCCCCATCCCATAAATCCACTGTTGACTCTGACTTATTTTTGTGTGTATCTCAGAATATAAAATCTTTTATTAACCACAAAGTAATGGGACCTATTCATCTAATTGATCACCCTTCTGCAGTACAAATATCTAAAGCAATAAAATAATGGAAAGAACAGAGAGCTGAGAAAGATAGGCAGAGAGCTCTTGCACTTTTTGAAATCACTCAGTGGCTATTTGCTTTTAGTTCATAGAAGAGTGGATGTTAAAAATTTTCCAAAACCAACTTATTGCTTCCCTCCCCTCAATTTTTAAAAAAAGTGTATTTATTTATTTATGTGTTTTGAGACACAGAGAGAAATTGAGAGGGGAAGAGGGCAGAGAGGGAGAATCTCAAGCAGGCTCCACGCTGTCAGTGCAGAGCCTGATGCAAGGCTCGATCCCATGAACTGTGAGATCATGACCTGAGCCGAAATCAAGAGTTGGACACTTAACTGGCTGAGCCACCAGGCGCCCCCTTTTTTAGTTTTATTTATTTATTAGTTTGTTTATTATTATTATTATTATTATTATTATTTAGAGAGAGCGTGTGTGCAAGGGTAGATGTGCCTAAGGAAAGAGAATCTTAAATAGGCTCCTTGCTGAGCATGGAGCCCAACAAGAGGCTCAATCCCACCACCCTGGGGATCCCAGGTTTTTTTTTTCTTTTAATTTTATAAATGTTCGTTTATTTACTTAGAGAGAGAGCAAGCTGGAGAAGGGCAGAGAGACAGGGAGAGAGAGCATCTCAAGAATGTTCCAAGCTATCAGTGCAAAGCCCCTCTCAGGGCTCGAACTCATGAATTGTGTGATCATGACCTGACCCGAAGTCAAGAGTCAGTCTTTTAACTGACTGAGCCACCTGGGTGCCCATTTTTTAGTTTTGGTTATTTATTTTGTATATATATAGAGAGTGTGTGCAGCAGGAGAGAGGGTCAGAAAGAAAAAGAATCTTTCTTTTTCTAATATTTCTTCCTCCCTCTGTTTTTTGAAATTCTTTTTAATATTTATTTTTGAGAGAGAGAGGGACAGAGAAAGAAAGTGCGTGATCAGGGAAGGGGCAGAGAGAGAGAGGGAGACACAGAATCTGAAGCAGGCTCCATCCAGGCTTTGAACTGTCAACACAGAGCCCGACTCAGGGTTTGAACTCATGAGCCCAAAGATTATGAACTGAGTCAAAGTCCAATGCTTTGCCAACTGAGCCACCCAGGGGCCCCCAGAAAGAAACAGAATCTTAAGCTGGCTCCATGCTCAGCACAGAGCCTAACACAGGGCTTGATTCCACACTCTGGGGATCCTAGGCTTTAAAAAGTTCATTGTATATTTGGGCACTGTTGTCATTCTTGAGGCCAACAGAATGCCACTCTTTGGAGGTCCTACAATCCTAGTCACCTTCCAGTTTGTTGGATGTTTAGCCATGTATGGAATGAGTTCAAAGCCCAGCTATAAATAGTTGGTCCATATACTGATTACACTTACTGGGTACATAATTACACCAAATAAATCTCCATTTCCTTTTTTTTTTTTTTTGACAGACACAGCATATTTATATTTTCTCTTAAGGCACATGATTTCTATTTTAATGAAAATTAAAGTGCATCAGGGGAAAGAAAATAAAAATTCCTACTTTATCAAAATACTAATGTGAGAATAAGTCTTGGTCTTACAAGGAAGTGTTATGGGGGAGAATGTGCTTAGCTCAGATCTGAATGTATAATGGTAGCGTTTAAGTACGACTTGACAAGTGCCACAGAAATACACGGAAAACCCTGGGTGAAAACTTTTGCTAGAAAAGTCTTGCCTATGTCTGAACTTAAGATTTTTTTTTCTGTCTTTTCAGTGTCAATATCCTTTCTCTGAGTCATAGTCTTTAAGGGAATATTACTTGAGTTTAATTTCCTACTCAATTCAAGTTTGCTCTGTATCCAGTAATTCTTCTATTGTCCTCTGACTCCTGACTACTCTTTTCCTATATGTTGTACATGATATTAAACACCTTTATCAACCAAGTACCTGTTGTGTGTTAGGTGTTTCTTTATGCTTCCAGGTCCTCACTCTTGCCTACAGAGATCAGATTTAATAAAGAAGATGGACTTTGGGTTAAGGCTAGGGTCACCTGAGTCATTGTCCTCATGAATTCCTAAGCCTGTCACCTTGATCGCTCCTATAAACCTGAGTACTGGCACCCAGTAAGTACTCAGTACTGGCACCCAGTTTTTATTCCAGAATTCCAAAATAGTGACTAATGGTTTCTATAAACAAGTAAATAATATAGCTTGTAGATCTTGTAATAATGAAGAGTAGACCCAACATTAATTTGACCTGATAGATTATTTAAGATTATATTTATATTTGAGTTAAGATTACATTTAAGACTATAGTATTCTGTCATGTAATCCTTTTATTAATATTTATTGACCTTACTATATGCTTGACACAGTCTTCGAAACAGTGAGACCCCCCCCATCATATACATACAGTGTATATCATCTAGGTATTCTGAGGCCATTTGGGTAAAAAATTACACATGTATAAACTATTAAACAACACAGGTAGTCTAGGCAACCTGCCTAAGGTATCTCAGCCAAGTGCACACTGGGATTCAAATTCAGATTTCATTCCCTAGTCCATGTTTAAATCACTATACTTTGTTGCTTCTCACATTGTTTCTTGATAATTGTTTATTTGGTTTGGTTGTCCCAGGTAGACTGTAATCTTTTAAACATTTTGGCTTTTTTCATGTTTGCTTAGAATATGGTAGAGTGTAGAAAAGGTCTAACGTAGGGGCCCCTGGGTGGCTCAGTTGGTTAAGTGTCTGACTCTTGACTTCAGCTCAGGTCATGATCTCAGGGTTGTGGGATTGAGCCCCACATTGGGCTCTACGCTGACACGAGGAGCCTGGTTGGGATTCTCTTTTTATCCCTCTGTCTCTCTGCCCCTCCACCCAGTCACACATTCTCTCTCAAAAATAAATAAACATTTAAAAAGGGGGGAGGAAGGAAAGGTACAATCTAACATAGACAAATACTTGAGTATTGGGCTGTCTTGGAAGGAGAGGTGCTACCCCAAAACAGAATTCCAGTGAAGGTGGGGTGGTGTGCATAGAGGTAAGAGGAAGTAAAACAGGGTCACTAGATTGATGCTGGGGAGGCTTTTTATTCTATGATGTTCATCTTCGGGGAAAAGAAATAATTTCAGGTGTTCAGTAGAAGGGTACTGTTTTAGAACCATAGATGAGAGCAGTATGATGTACTTGTGAAGAAGGAAAAGGACTGGAGAGTGGGGCAATCAATGGCTCTATTTTCAAGAAAATTTTGGGAGGGAGGCCACAAGACTTAAAATGATGGGTCCAGATGGTGGATGTAGAGGGAAGCCCTTTATGAGATGGAGCCCACAAGATGTTAGGAGATTGGAAAGAAAGAAGTAGGGTAACTCAGGGAGTAGCTTCACTCCTATAGCTAAATAGGAGGTATGGCAAATGGGTAGGAAAGAAAACTAGTTCTAATGGGAACATATTTAGGTTGAGGCACCTTTAAGATATCTATTGGTGGGTGTTGGGTTGACAATTTTATATAGACTTTAGGGGGGTGCTCTGGCATTTAGAGGAAAGATCTAGACCAAAGGTGACTTTTGAGTGATGTTTTTTATTTTTTTTTAAGATCCTTGTTCTTCATTGATAAACGAAGTCATGGAGAATGTTTAAAAAATTGATCGCACTCTCCCCCAAGTAGGCCAAGGGAAAACCCCCTTTGACATATCAGTAGTTATGGGGGAAGATGGAGGACAACCTTTTAAGGATGCCTGGAAAGAAATTCATGTTTTTGGCAAAAACAAACAAACCAAACACCCCAACCAACCAATGACACAACAGAAGCACACATAGAAAAAAATCTGTTCTATTGAATATTCTAGGCCAGAGGTTTGCAAACTATGGCCTGTGAGCTCTATCTGGCCTGCCATCTGTTTTTAGAAATCCAGTTGGACTGGAACAAAGCCGCACCCGCTCATTTGTGTATTGTCTCTGGCTGCTCTTGCACTAAAACAGGCAGAGTTGGATAGTGGAGACAGGGACCGTATGGCTGCAAATCCTAAAATATTTACCATCTGGTCCTTTACAGAAAAAGTATGCCGACCCCTGTGCGAGATGTAAACAAGAGGAAATAGAAATAATAGATAAAAGGAACTTTCTGCGTGAACTTGCAGAATAATCTTCTACAACAGATCTTAAACGAAGACTTGTGTAAATGAAAGAACACCACCTCATGTGTGGTAGGATCAATGAAAAATTATATATATGTAAGCATATATATTATGTTATATATGCTTATATATACACATGTAATTATGTGTGTGTGCACAGTTCTTCAGCAGTGTGTCAGAAAATAAGAGAAGGATTTCTCTTATTCACCTTATGGGAAGGCATTTCTGTATCAAGGAGGGTCTGCTGGTTCCTGCTGCATGAAAAAGATGAGTCGTGTCATCAATCCATGTCAGATCATTGAAATTTGCACTTACTCCTGGCTCCCTCCTTATAAAGACACTGCTTCATTCATATTCATCAATCACACTAGGAAAATCCAGGCAAGAGAAAGGCTGGCGTTATGGACTCATTCAATTAAACATTCTGGAGGGCATGATTGCTTTAGGCCAGAAAATGGAACAACATCTCTGTAGAAATTAAAAACATAAAGGAATGTGTTCAGGTAATTGCTTATTAAATTTTCAAACTCCAATGACAATAACAAGTTTAAATTGATTGCTCAATATGTTTAAACTAGATGATGCTGAATGTACAACCAGGCTGCACCAGCGAGGCCTAAAAGTAAACCTGATTGAAAAGCTAAGTACAGCAGTATCTTTTTTGCCTCTGGGAGCCTGGGGAGAATTTAATAAGGCCGGCTGAGATAGTCCAAATTAAATTGGTTAGTCGCGAGAGCCAGTTCTTCTAGTTTGTAGTGACCCTTGGCTTCGAAGGTTTCAAATCAGCTGTGGGTTCTCAGCGAGAGAAAGACAAAGGCATTCTCATTCTTGGCTCTGGAGTGCACTTTCAGTGGTATTTATTGTTTTCTCCCGGGAACGTCTTCAGGGTTTCTTCCTTCGTTTTCTCACCACTCACCCATGCATTGTAATCTGCAAGCCTTTAATTATGGAATGAATTTGTCTGGTGTTCTAAAGTGTCCTGTCTGTGTACATGTCTCCTGTAGAAGGGGCTTTGTAAGTCATTACTAGGACGAGTTTTGCGATTTTTCCCATGAGCCCATATTTAGCGAATGCCTGTCTCAACATGAATGCAAGAGGGCCACTCTTAAGTAGGACTTCTTAAAAAATTTGTTTTAAGTTTATTTATTTTCAGAGAGAGCATGAGTGAGGGAGGGGCAGCAAGCGAGGGACAGAGAGAATCCAAGCAGGCACTGCAGTGTCATCACTGAGCCGGATGTGGGGCTCGAACCCACGAAGCCATGAGATCACAACCTGAGCCAAAACCAAAAGTCAAATGCTTAATGGACTGAGCCACCCAGGCGTCCCTCAGGTAGGACTCTTAAAATTAAGACTCTTCAGCAATGCTGTTTTTATTGTGGATTCAACATACTGTCTAATCTGTAAATTACAAACAGTATTTCATATCTGAGTTTTTATCTTTGCTCTTTGAGGAATGCCACGAAATAAGAAGATATATTCAAGTACTTGCCTACACTATTTGGAGCGATAGCTGTAGCACTATACAGTATTCAGTGATGAGCAGCAGTGATCTAGAGACCTTTTTATCATATGAAAAACTAATGGTTACATGATTAACCACAAACTACAAGCTAAACTCAGAAAGTGAAACAATATCTTTTCGGCCTAAATTGAAATGAGAGCCTATCATCTCCATCCGTAAGTGAGAAAATGCAGTTATTTTGAGAATTCCACTCTCCTTGGTTAAACTGGGGCTGAGTACCCTGCACTTTTTTCTATCTTATTTTATTTTTATTATTATTATTTTAACAGTTGGAGAGACTGAAAATTGAACTGTGATAGAGAAGACTGTTCTCGGTGTCGTTTCAGTGATGAGAAAGTTCATTGTACTTGCTCAGAGATTCTTTTTTTCCCTTTTTTTTTTTTTTTTGAGAGACAGAGACAGAGCGTGAGAGGGGGAGGGGCAGAGAGAGAGGGAGACACAGAATCTTAAGCAGGCTCCAGGCTCTGAGCTGTTGATGTGGAGATCGAACCCATGAACTGTGAGATCATGACCTGAGCCAAAGTCAGATGCTTAACCGACTGAGCCACCCAGGCACCCTGCTCAGAGACTCTTAAAACCCTAAGAATAAAACATATCAAAGAAAAGATGAACAGATGTACGAGTGGAGAACAGTTGTTAGGCTAAAGGGAAAACAGAGAAGTAAGAGGTGCTCTACTTAGGAGAAACATGATACAGACATAATTTTTAAAAATAGTTTGAAATTAAAACTGGCCTTGTTTGGGGCGGGGCACCTGCAGAGAGAGAGAGGGAGGGGGAGGGAGAGGGGGAGGGAGAGAGAGAGAGAAACAAGAGAGAACTGGCCTTGTTAGGATCTTCTTTTATGGTCCAGCACTAGTCTGGGACCCCATTTGAGCTGAAAATTCTTAAGGATCCAACTCTCCAGGGTTAAAAGCTTCTATGCTCTCTTGCCTTTCGTGCAGAAGTTTTCTGGCTGTTTCATGGGTAATTGGTGAGGTCTTTGTGACTTGGGCTTATAAAGGGGTCAGTGTCCTGATTCTCCATAGATACCTGTTGTCCATCACTCTTACTTAGATTAACCAGTTGTGCTGCAGTAACAAACAGCTTCCTTAAACTCTAAGATAAAAATCAAAGTTTGGTGTTTTCTCTTTGGTCGCACATGGGTCTGTTGGGTACTCTGCTCTATGTGGTCTTTACTCTAAGACCCACGCTCCTGGAATGGCCTCTGTGTGCATCTTCTCCAAAGACCACAGCAAAGGGAAAGAGCGACAGTGGTGAATTGCATTCTGCTTCTTAAAATATCCACATGGAAGAATAATCACTTCCTCTCTTAAGTCATTGGCCTCAATTAGTCCTACCAAAATGCAAAGGAGTTGTGAGGTTTAATTGTCCTATGCGCTCAGAAAACTAGATGTCTTTGATGGAGAGTATGGTACAAATAACTATCCCACCTACTTCTATTTTTTTTAATTAAAAATTTTTTAATGTTTATTTTTGAGAGAGACAGAGACAGAGCACAAGCGTGGAGAGAAAGCAGAGAGAGAGAGAGACATGGAATCTGAAGCATGCTCCAGACTCCGAGCTGTCAGCACAGAGCCCGATGTGGGGCTCGAACTCATGAACTGTGAAATCATGACCTGAACTAAAGTCGGACGCTTAACCGACTGAGCCACCCAGGCATTCCTATGCCACTTACTTTTTACATATGAGGCAGTCAGAAAGGGCATCTGCCTTTAAAGGGCTTAGTACAAGGTAATAGAAATTGTATGCCAATTATAAGCAAGTGGAAACTGGCCAGGTTCGTGAACTAGGGACATCTCTAACAAGTCCTCAGGAAGAGGTGGTAAAATGAAGACATGAGGGCTTAAACATGGGCTCCACCTCCTAATAGCCATATAACAATGGACAAGTAGTCCAATGGACACAAATGAGTCTGTTTCCTTATCCATACAGTAGGATGGTGGACAGTGCTTTCCTTATGGGTATTTTGTGATTCCTACGTGAGGTACGATGTGCAACATGCTTAGATAATGTTATCGAACATGAACGGGAACGAGGCTCTTGGCTCATAGGCTTATCTCTGAGGATCCTGGAGACCCTTTGCAGACAAAGATGAGTTGAGCTTACCCTTGAAGTGAGGCTGTATTGAATTAGCAAAACGGAATTGAAGAGAGAGTGAGTGAAGAGCCAGGGTCCGGGTGTGGCTGGAGTGTGCCTCAAGAGGGATGGGACCTGCTTAGTGAGACTGGGAAGATTGTGGAAGGAGCTGCTTTGCAGGCAAGTCAGGAGCCATGGGAGTTCTCAAGCAAAGAATTACAAAACAGACGATAGGAAAATGAGTTGGACAGAATTGTGTGGGATACATCAGAGAAGCAACAATGCAGGAAAGGAACTATTTGGGTTAACAAGAGGAAATGGAGGTGGAAAGGAGAACGGATCTATAAGACGATTTGCCTATTAGGACAATATGGAATCTAGTTAACCACGTAAAGTAATGAGAAGGAAAGATAAGGAGAGAGAGAGTCGAGAGGAACAAAATGCCTCTCGTTTTGTGCTTTGATACCTAAGTACAACGGAGCGTGTTAGAGCTGAGTGATTACCCTAACTCAATTCCCTGTCCTTAGGTGACATATCACAGCTCTAAATACTACCCAGATGCAGTTTGCCTTTTATATTGATGCTATACAGAAAGTCAAAATGAGCCCATGAAATTGTGTATGTTGACTTGTTGGTTCCTGGAGAAAATGCCAAATAAGAGCCTGTCAAATAAATATAACAAAAGCTGGGAAAGAAATAAACACAAGTGCAGCCAAGTAAACCAATCAGCTTGAAGTTAAGAAGCGCCGTGAATTCAGTTGTTAGAAGCAGCAATAATTCCATGGCCGTGAACACACCAGTGACTGGCTTCCTTGGCAGGCGTTGTGAAGTATTGGCTGCCGCCAGCTGCTGTATTTAAAGCTGCTTTAGATTAGAATGCAGATGTACAACATTTAAGGTTTATGGTTCAAACATGGATTCATGGATCACTTTAAAGGCGGCCCAACCAGTAAAGTTACAACATGGCTCTAGACTAAATTACAGATTAACCCGAGCTCTAAGAGGTCCTAGAAACAGGCCTCTCAAGCAGGGATTGGAGACCCAGCCGATCAGCACTTTGCTTCCAGGGCGGTTCTGACACGTTCATCTTGGGACGGTTAGGGCGAAAGTGAAATAAGGTGATTTTCTCCCTCCGCATATCTAAAGGAGGACTAAAGCTCTCCAGTATAAGGATTATAATGAGCATGCCATTTCCAAGAACTTGATGGATTTTTTTTTCAATGCAGGAAGTAGAGTCAGATCTTTCCATATGGGGAACAACTAGGAAGATCTTTATGAAGCCCAGCTTCATGGCTGACATGCCTTGGGAACAGTGAACTCTTTTTATTAGTGGATATCAGCATATGTTTCTTGGGAAGGGAGCGGGAGGAGGGGTGGGGAGAGAGAGAGAAAGAGCTTCCTATGGGAATGAAAAAAAATTAACTGTTTTATATGGGATTGGAGTATATATATCTGAATATTCATAAGGCATATGATTTAAAGAGTATCTAAGATTGTCTGAAGCCACCCGCTTTTGAGCTGTTGAATAGTTTGGCTTTTCCTTAGGATTTACTTCTTTTCTGAAAGCATCCACTTCTAAAGTTTCAGTCTTCCTTGCTCATAAATTCAATTCCATCATCTTGATTTAACATCAGAATTTGCTTTGCTCTCTCCTTCTCTTACTTCCATGCACTGTCGTCCTAGAACAGAAAAAATCAGCGATTCTCTCTCATCTTACAGACTTGGCGCCATGATGAATGTCTCTTTTATAAACAGAGTCCATTCATTTTCACTGAGCTGACTCTGTCCAAAATTCTCTGCCCCACCGAAACTCATGTCAGCATCTGAGCCACCTTCCCCAACAGTTTGCTGCTGCCTTTTGGGGGGCACATACTTCTGCTTCAAGCTCTAGTTCCTACGTACTTCCATATTTAATGCCCTGAGTCACTGTGATATTTGCAAACCTACACAAATCTTAATCAGTTCATTTTCTCCTTGTGAAGGCATCTGAGGCAACGTGCCTTGGTCACATGTAAACACTCTCTTATATGCTGCCCCGCTATTTATTTCTTAATGCCTGATATTGTTTGAATGGTCTGACACCATCTGAGAAAACATAGAGGTGGCATAGACACACACAGCATGTGGACGTACACAGAGTGAATACATAATATTCTGAAACAATGTGACATGCACTTGTGAGCAGGGATGTGAAGGAGATCCCCATTACTTTGCTGAAATTGATAGCTTGTAGCTGCTTAGATACAGTTTGGGCAAAAGTGATGTCACTGCTGTGTCGCTTTTTTTTTTTTTTTTTTAAGATTTGGCTGATTTTCAGCGCTTTCCTGTGTGTGGCTTTTTTAATTTTATTTTTTCTTTCGGTATTTTGTTACTTTTAAATTTTTAATTGAAGTTTGCTTGGCATACGATGTTCGATTAGGTCAGGTGTACAAACCAGTGATTCACCACTTCTGTTAATTAGGAATGCTCCCCAGGATAAGTATAGTTACCATCTGTCACCATACAGTGTTGTTCTAATGTCACTGACTATATTCACTATGCTGTATGTTTCATTCCCCGTGATTTACTTATTTAGAACGGGAATTGTGAATGTACCTATATTCTCCATCTTGTAACCACCATATTGTTCTCTGTATCTTTGCATCTGTTTCTGTGCTTTTGTTTGTCCATTTGCCTTTTTAGATTCTGTGTACAAGTGAAATCACATAGTATTTATCTTGCTCTGACTTATTAAACTTGGCATAATACCCTCTAGGTCCACCCATGTTGTTACAAATGGTACGATCTCATTCTTTAAAAAATTTTTTTAAGTTTATTTGAGAGAGAGAGAGAGAGAGAGAGAGAGAGAGAGAGAGCGCAAGTGGGGGAGGGGCAGAGAGAAACAGAGACACAGAATCTGAAGCAGGCTCCGGGCTCTGCGCTGTCAGCACAGAGCCCAACGTGGGGTTTGAACCCACAAACCACGAGATCCAGACCTGAGCCAAAGTCGGACGCTTAACTGACTGAGCCACCCAGGTGCCCCAAGATCTCGTTCTTTTTATGACTGAGTCATAGCCCATTGTGTGTACATACTGCATTTTCTTTATCCATTCATCTATACATGGTCAGTTGGGTTGCTGAATTGAAATTCCAAGCCTTGAGGCTGTGCATGTTCTCCAAGGGTTAGAAGAACCCTCACCAGGAGACTTGCTTCACGTATCTGTGTTGCTTGCCTGGCCTCTAAAGCCATTTTAATTTGACCCTTGCTCTATATATCTGTGCATTGTCTGGACTTGCCATTTTAAGAGTGTTACTAAGCACATGGTAAAAATAGGCCAAAAAATATGGGCACAGGAGCCCTCTGTTAAACCACAATCAGTCCCAGGGAATGATCAACTAGGGGGGAAGACCAGAGGAATGTCTTTCAAGAGGCTGCACAAAGTGACCACTTGCCTAGAATGACCTGTTCTGTCCTTGGAGTCTTAAGTCCTACTGTATTATTTCTGGCAAATAGAGAGCGTGTGTGTGTGTGTGTGTGTGTGTGTGTGTGTGTGTGTGTATTTCGTTATATAACCCAGAGTTTAAGAATACAGAGTGTAACAGGTTCATCTGGTTATTATATGATGAGAAAGAAAACTATCAAAGGAATTAGAATAGCTCGATTATGGGACAGCCCAATCTCTTCTTGTAGATGTTGGGGAGGCTCTATTGCATTACAAATGCCAATTTATTGCTTTATAATATCCAGTAAATGACATGGCAATTCAGGAACTTGAGATTGATGTGATAGAGCGATCTTGTCACCCACGACAATTTCCTTTGTTATCACCACTTGTACCCACCAGAGTAGGTCTTACAGTGAGAATGTAGTAAACAAAAAAACAATACAGTAATGCAAATGCATTTCGGCTTCAAGTGTGCCTGTACGTCCTTCTGGGGAAGTCCCTAAAAAGTCGAATTCCTTTGATCTATGTGTGTGGTAGGGAATAGGCATAGTATCTATTGACTTTCCGTTTCTTCTTTATCTCTGCTCTTCTAAATCGTTTCTTCCTTTCCGGGAACATTTTACCCCAGTTGGCCCCCACGGATAAGGAAATCGTACAAATTGCTCTGACATCCATCGCTTCTCTAAGAGAAGTGGCTTGGACAAATGGAGGAGGTTCAACACCAGTTAAAACAGAAAACATTGAGCACTCGTGTTACTTATGTCTCCCAAGGGGCCACATTCAGGGTGAAGACGGAGGTTAGCTTGGCTGTACAGTCAGCTCATTTCTCATTTCTTCATGTTTATTGCGAAAAAGGTTATTTTATTATCACAGGTAAAACTTTTAGACACTGATCAAAAATAGATAATGCGAGTGTTCTCCGAGTAAGGGTCAGTCATGTGCTTTCCTTCTTTGCTTTCTTTGTTTTCTCTTCTGGGGGGAACAACAGAAACCTGTTCTGCATGAAAATGCCTGGTCATTTATTTTGCACCTGTCAGTACTGACTCTTCCAGGGGTGGCTGGTGAGGGGGGTGGGGAGGAAGAAGGAAGTAGTGTGTAAAGTGACCTTGACTCCAAAAGCCTAGTTGAGGGCAGGTCCAGCCAGCCTCTCTAGTACCCACCTTCCCGCCCCCCCCCCCACACCAACATGATTATACTTGGCCATCTGTCCTTAAGACCCAGCGATTTTCTTTATTATCTCTGACATGATCTCATCTCTGTGCTGGCAGAGAGCCCTCTGGCTTGAATGGAGGTGTTTTCTCTTGCACATCCATGGTCTATCCTGAATACTACCTTGGTCAGTCAGTTTCTCTTGCCTGGGGATGAAAATATACCCTTTAAAATTTGCACAGGGAGGTAGTTGGGCTTCCTAATGTGCACAAAAGGGATTTTATTCACTAGAAGTTCCCATGAGCTGCAATTTCAAGATGGCAAGATGTGGTGAAATTAGCCTCTGTGAGGACGAAGACCTAGCAAGAGCACTTCACACCAGCATCCACAAAGATCTCATCTGCCATCACAGGGTCATTCATTGCACATGGCAGTAGGAGGGACACCACCTGCCAGTTCCCTCCCCCCCCCCCACCGCCAAGAGGAACATCAGTCATCAGCCAAGCGAAGAGGAAAATGAAAATTGCTCTTTGACACATTGCACGGATGTCATGTGTCTTTGAGATCTGGATTCACCATGAAACAGAAGGAATTTGTTTTTTCTACTATGTTCCATTGTTAAAAAACATTCTGCTATTAGCCTTGCTAGAAAAGCTTCCCATTTTTAGGCCTTGCAGAAATGTCTGTCTGCAATAAGCAGAGGACTGGAAATACCTGCTTCTGTCCGCCATCTGTCCATGCTTGGCAAGACTGATCCTGTATTTCACTCGTATTCGAGGCTGGTTATCACACAAGCAGAGAAAGTGCTGCAGTGGGGTCTAATAGCAGAGCTGGCCACCTAGAGATCAATGTCTGTTACTTAGGGGGACACTGCGTGTGTATTTTTATTCCTCGTGGTTGTTCTCTTCTGAGTCTAGGAAGGAGGCCCACTCTCTAAAGTCTATTTAGGGAGGTTAGAATGTGAAATCAGACTCCCCTGAGAAGGAATCAGACATAGCAGACAGTGTGAACTGTAAGCCCTACCACAGGCTTAGACAGAAAAAGATCAAATATCTCTGACATATGGTAGGAGGGATTTTCAGGTCTTGATATTAAAAGTGCTAGCAAGGGGGGTGGCGAGGGGATGCCCCTTGCAGGAGAGGGGAGAAAGATGTGGAAAATCATTTTTTGGTGACAGATCATTTGCCATATGTGTTTCTGAGTTTCAGAAGCCTCCTTTGTCAAGGTCATTAAAAATAACACAGTATTTGATTGAGATGCACAGGAAAAGGGAACATTAAGGTCAGAAATCACATTGGCAGTCCTGTTGTGCTTCAGAAAGTGGAGAGAAACTACACCTTGAGGTAAATGTAAGTAAAACAAAGATTAGTCAGACAAATACATATAGCAGATGCAGTTGTTAAGGCGTTGAGCTTGGAAGCGGTGGGGGACTGGCTGCAAGTGTACATTATCAACTCTAATGCAGAGATTTCAATGTGCTTAAAAAGCCTACGACCTTCTGGGGCACCTTGGTGGCTCAGTCAGTTGAGTCTCTGACTCTTGATTTCAGCTCAGGTCATGATCTCAGAGTTGGTGAGTTAGAGTCCCACATTGGGCTCTTCTCTGACAGATCAGAGCCTGCCTGGGATGTTCTCTCTTTCTCTCACTCACTCACTCACTCACTCAAATAAACATTAAAAAAAAAAACCCAGACACACAACTTTCACATAATATGTTGTAATGACTTAGTGCTCCCATAGGTACATTAGAGATTAAAACTAACAAGAATACTCACATTAGGACAGGGGACCTATAAAGTAGGTTTATTCTATTAAGCTGGCATTGTAGAATTGTCAAGGAATCTCAAAATTGTTGTTCTCAGATATGTCTTGTTAGAAACCAGGCACACATCTTTCATTAGCTTCGTGTTTTCTTACTGTTTACTAATAATTCCTGATTGGACTGAGAAGAACAGATACAGAAGGGAAAAATCTAAGATTTTGTCCAATTTCTCTTACAATTCTCAAGCAGGCTCCATTCCCAGTCTGGAGCCTAATGCGGGGCTTGATCTCACGACCCATGAGATCATGACCTGAGCTGAAATCAAGAGTAGGACACTCAATCAACTGAGCTACCCATCTCTACGTATTAGAGACACTGAGTTATAACTAATCTGGAAAATTGTTTTTTTTTAAGTAAATGAACATGATTATCAACATAAAAAATGTTTAAATATTCCACTTTGATTTATAGGAACTGATGATTGCAATGGTTATGGTGTTTTGTAGTGACTTGTAAAAGCAAGGCAAAGCCTTATAATAATAGGTTATGAATGATATGTCATAATTTTTTAGTGGGCCTCTGATTTATGGTAAGGATAGTAAAGCAAGTCTTTTCAGTTTCCTGGAACTTCTAGCAAAACTAAGATTTTCCTTTCTTTCAGTCTCCCTGTTCGTTATGAGCTTGTATTATGAATCACTGTTATTTTTGCATATTTGTTAGATCCTTTTCTCACCCCAACTCATGGGTTGTTTTTTTTTTGTTTGTTTTTTGTTTTTTGGGTTTTTTTTCTTGTTTTTTTTTTTTTTTTTTTTTTTTTTCACCTAACCTGTCTGTTGTTCTGGAGCCTTGCGGATCTCATGTCTTCTTTTATGAAAAATCACCCACGTTAGTGATGGAAGGGTCATCTTTCAACTTAACACAACTTCAAGACAGCATTTGTACCGTTTTCTGCATCTGACCCATCTAGGGGTTATATCTCAGTATGGTGCTCAAGAGTGATGTTTGAAAGATTCAATAGCCAACTGAGCAAAAGCTCTGGCCAATCAGAATGGAAAAGAAGCCATCACTGGTGAAGCAGAGTCCTGGAGGTCCCTCACGTGCCAGGCGTGAGCATTCGAGGTGCTGAATTGATGGCGTGTCAAGCTTCCTGAGAGACGGTGCAGGCTAGCTGGGGAGGGGAGCTCACAGCAAGACTCTTTTGCAATCTGGACAAAAGGCTTTCATTACTTTAATAACGGAAATGGCCTTGCATTTCAGTATGTGCCAGCCATATGTCCCCCCGAGGATGTCCTTGCAGAGACTGTTCCTTCCTCGGCTGCTTGCAGAAGGCCATGGTTCATGAGTGGGTTAGCACCTAGCTCCTCCAAGTATGGTGTGTGGACCCACAGGCAATGTTATTAGCACTACATACAGCTCATTAGCGCAACAGAGCCTCAGGCTGGAACTCAGACCTACAGACTCAGAATCTGCATTTTCATAAGATCCCTGGGTATCTGTGCACCCACTGAAGTGTGAGAGGCATCGCTTAGCACCTGCATCCAGGCTGGCCGGGAGGGCTCGATTAGTTTGGGGTTTCTTAATGCAGACACCAGATTGGAAGCACTGGGGCACATGTAAAAAAAATACCCGTGACTAGGTCCTATTCCGTGAAAATGTAATTTCATTTGTCTGGGATGGGGCCCAGGCAATAGTTATTATATGATAAATATAATATAATATAATATAATAAATATAATATAATATATAAATTATTATTAAGCATTCTTTAAAACATCATGAGGTGATTGTTTTATGCAGCCTGGGTTAAGGATAACCCATCTCTATCTGATGTAACTTGAGTAGATAGAATTTATTTTTATCGAGGGCAAAAATGGCAGGACCACACAGAAGTTTTATTTAAGTTTGCCACTGGGCTTGACAATTAAAGTCAGCTTCAAGCTACTCCAATAAATCTACCATCAGAAAAATTAAGCAACCAGTACATGTGACAACTTTGAATGGGACTTTCTGTATACATGGTGGTTTTGTGCATAATCTATTTAACACAGAAAGCTAAGATAACTGGAAAGGATCTGCTTCCATATTTTGTGAGTCTGATGGAACCAGGAGTTAAAATTCCCTCTCATATACTGGGTAAGTGACCTCCTACGTAAAAGTTTGCTCAAACACCCAGGACTCCTTCATGTAGTCTTCGTTTATTCATTAATTGATTTCATCTTCATTACATTAGAGACTCTCCTCAATGTCACAAGCAGTATAACGGAGAGAAAAGACTTGATGTTCACAGTATAAAGTTGGATCTCGCATCTGCTTTCTGCCTCTCTTGCTATGAAAAGGTGACCATTTTCTTTTCCCTTCAAGATGGAAAACTAGGCCAGGCTCAATATGGACCAAATGTGTTTTTTTTTTCTTTCTTTCCTTAAAAAGTTTTTAATGCTTATTTATTTTTGAGAGAGAGTGAAAGAGAACATGAGCGGGGTAGGGGAAGAAAGAGGGATGCAGGACTCAAGGCAGGCCCTGAGCTGACAGCAGAGAGCCCAATGTGGGGCTCGAACTCAAGAACCATGAGATCATGACCTGAGCCAAAGTCTGACGTTTAACCAACTGAACCACCCAGGTGCCCTGTATGTATATTTTTAATGATATAAAGGAATTATATTTTTCTTCTATACTGATACGGTAGCCTAGTTGACACAGTGTAATTAAAAAAAGAAAGTGAGACCTACCCCAGATGATCTTTTGATCTCTGTGTAGGCTGCTCATTTTAGAGGTTGTATTGTGGTGACTAACATTCTTTTACATGGACCGGAGATTCTGGCTCTGTATCTCCAAAATAGCCCCAAATAGTGTAGGAATTGGTACACGAAGAAAAGGAAACTAAATCAGTAACTCTGGGTCCCTCAGAAACTCCTAGCCCTGTTTCTCTGTCTCATAACTGACCCTGAGACCACACCAAATTCTTTCAAAATGACTAGATATGTTCTCTCCCTCTCCTTGCCCTTTGTCCATGTGACACGCAGTTCTTGATTGAATGCTGGTTTCCCACAATAGAGATCAGCCCTCATTTCAGCTACCATTTCTTGAGACTTTGGTCTTTGGCAGTCACTATAAGGATCTGTATGTATATAATCAAACTTCATCCTTAAAATACGCTTAAAAGATTGCTGATAGATTTCTCCTTTTTCAGATTCAAGGAAAACTCAGAATTTCTGTGCAGCATCCAGCTACTAGTAAGTGGCAAAACTGGAAGTGATAGAGATTGTTCTGATCCCAAAGTTTGCTGTGTTACTTACTGGTGGACAACATTTATCTCTATCGTATTTAAAGGAAAACAGTGGGTTAGAACTCGCTGCAAAAACTGGTCTTTTGAGTTATTTACCTTGCAAGTTCTTTCTTTTCATTTCGTAGAGGGAATGCAGAACTTAGAATATGGTTAGGGTCTCTCTGGTATCAGGAAATCTGGTGGATTTCAGATAACACCGATGCTCACTGAATACAATCCACTTAGTGGAAAGCCAAGCATTGCCAGAGGAGAAATTGCCCCAGACGTCTGGTGGGATGCTTTGAGGCATTCAGATGGGGACAAATGTCAGCTGTGTGTAACAGAACATACCTGAACCCGGAAGCACATATGTTAGGCTCTCATTGCCTTTCCCTAACATACTAGCTTTGCCATATAGACACAGGCCATTTATCTTGCTCTCTTGCGGCTCAGTGAGGATGAAATAGAAAATGAATACGAACATACTAGGTAGATGTTAAAGCATGCTACATATTAATGTCTTAGGAGCATTGTTATTTCAGAAGTACCTGAGCGTAAAATGTACCGAGTTCCCTCCTCAAGCGCAGCGATCCTTCATCATGAAAATGGGAAATCTTGGGGGAAGATGAGCATTTTCCTCATCACCTTCCTTCATTCCTTATGATCAGCCTGCCCAGAGTTCTGGTCAACTTCACATACTAAATTCCAGTTCTCTCTCTCTCCACACCCTGTCCCTACTTCAGCTGGTCAGCTTACAAATGGACCCCTCTCGTAGCCTCCTAAGTCATCTTCCTGCAGCCATTCGTTTTTCCCTCCAATCCATTTTTCTGACGGTAGCCAGAGGGCACATTTCTCTTCTTTTCTTTTTTCTAACTTAACTACTTTTTATTATTTACTTAATTATTTAAAAATTTGTTTTAAATGTTTGTTTATTTTTGAGAGACAGAGACTGAGCATGAGTGGGGGAGGGGCAGAGAGAGAGGGAGACATAGAATCCGAAGCAAGCTCCAGGCTCTGAGCTGTCAGCACAGAGCCCAACTCGGGGCTTGACCCCATAAACTGTAAGGTCATGACCTGAGCCGTCAGACACTTAACTGACTAAGCCACCCAGGTGCCCCCAAACTTTATTATTTTTTTAAAATGTTTATTTATTTTTGAGAGGGGGGCAGAGGAACAGAAAGGGAGAGAATCCAATGCAGGCTCTGCACGGATAGCACAGAGCCCACCTGCAGGGCTCAAACTCACATACTGTGAGATCATGACTTGAACTGAAATCAACAGTTCGATGCTTAACCGACTGAGCCACCCAGGCGCCCCCAGAGGCAAAATGTAAGGCAAAACTGCTTGGCTTCTTCAAGGTATTCTTATCGCTGTTAGGATATTTCACATACACTGACCTCATTTGTAGGGCCCTGCCCCTGGCAGCCTTCCCAGCCCTATGCTGCACCACTGTCCCCTTGGCGCTCACTTCCTTGTCCTCAAACATGCCATGTTCTCTCTTAGCACCAGGTCTTTGGCCATGTGGTCTTTGGGCCTGGCAGGCTCTGCTTGTGCATCCTTGCTGGCGTATTCATTCATTCTTGGGATCCCAGCTCAACGATCCCCATTCTGCCTCGTGGATGCCATCTCTGGCCTGGTTAAATCTGATCTCTCTGCCTTCTTGTTTTTTTTTTTTTTTTTTTTTGGTGCTTCACAGCCCTGCATCGATAGGTGAGATTTTTTGAATTGACACCTAATTTGGCCTGGAGGAAGGGAAACGTGGTGTGTTTGGCTTCTTTTGGTATGTCCTTGTAAAGGCTGATAGTTTCTCAAATTGATGTGTATTGTATAACTGGATGAATGAATACATTTCAGGGGTGCGTGATCTTCTCTCTAAATAGTTTTTGTTGACGTATGTGGACAAAAGAAAAACCCCATATATATATATGTAAATAAAAAAATTGAGGGCTTGAGTAATAAAAAAAAAAGTGATTGCAGGTAACATTTAGGATGTTCTGTGTCTCAGACATTGTGTCGAGCACTTGAGAAGCACCTCATTTCATTCTTATGATGAATCTCACGGGTGGGTATACTATTACTGTCCCAGTTTGTTAATGAGGCTGGGTTGATGACTTGGTCAAAGTACCCACAGCCAGTTGGAGATGGGTGTTTATTAGGATATTGAAACATTCACGGAATTGATCAGAAGATTGGAGAAGGAGGCTGGTAGCAAGGTTAGGTGTGTGTCTAGAGCAGAAAAGTACTGCCAGGGTCAAGTCCCGGGAAGGATTGTTTAAGTGACACACTTGGCTTTGCTGCCCTAGGACGTCGTTCATCCCCATGGCTGACTTGTCCACTCTGTTGCTTTTCCTGTGAACGATTTCTATTATTGCAGTATGCTCTCTATGTCCTAAGTACTGAACAGGAGTTCCTTGTTGGTTGACTCTAGGCCACATGTCTGTGCCATAGCTGTCACAGATGAGTAGGAGTGAAGACTCTGCCTCCCCCCGAGACTCCAGACATGGAGGATTAACACAAGTCAGAAGGGGGTTCTAAAACAGGCAGTTAAAATTGTGGCCATCTAGTCCTTTGATGCGCCTTGCTGTTTCTTGATTGTGTCACATGCCTACAGACACACGTCCTGTTGTGGTGCCAACATGTGGCATTCATATGGCTGCTTTCCAGGGACATCAGAAAGCGTGCTGTTGATAACTTGCAAGACTTCTAGCCATAGAAGACAACTGGCAACCAGATTAAGAAGCACCCAGGCCTGGGGTTAAGCCGCCCAGGTCTGTTCCTCAGCCGCATGGCAAAGTGGGAAAAATTGTGGTTTGGAGTCAGATGATGCTCGTGCATTCTTTCCTGAGGCAACACCTGGTCCTCCTGCATGGAAGGTCACAGCAGGGAAGTCACCTGCCGAGCGTCAGGAATCAAGATCTGCCTTCATGGCACATTGGACCAACAAAGAGGACCCTGGAGAAAATCTTCTCAAGGAACTTGGGCCCAGGTTGTTGTCTTAAGAGATTCATGCATATTCTGGTCATGATCTCCCAGTTGGTGAGTTCGAGCCCTGCGTTGCTCTCTGTGCTGACATCTCAGAGCCCGGAGCCTGCTTCAGATTTGGTGTTTCCCTCTCTCTCTGCTCCTCCCCAACTCGTGCTCTGTTTCTCTCTATTGCAAACGAAAAAAAGTTAAAAAATTTAAAAAATAATCATGCATAAACCAATGTAGCTCCCGTAGGGAACAAAAAAAAAAATGTCCCTACGACAAGGGGTGTAGAGGAGACTGTGACCCTGGAGAACCTTCTGTGTAAGTGTATGAAAATTTGAAATGAGGCAAACAGGCTGAAAAACAGCTATCAGCAATCTGCAGAAGTAGTACCATACTTGGCATATCCACACAGTGTCATAAAGCAGATTCCCAAGTCAGAGATAAAATGAAGTGATTGCGAGCAGGGGCTGTTTGTCCTTGTTTTCTCGTTTCGGGGAGACGGTGACTTACCCTTCCCACCCCACCCACTTGGGATCAAGACAATAACAGCAGTAGAAATGGATGTTAAGGGACCCATGATTCCAATTGTATTTAAAAATTTTCCTAAATTCCTTGCTTCTCTTTGACAACCATTTAAGGGAAAGACTAGTTCCACTGAGGATGTGTATCAGGGAAATCCTGGCTTCCAGTAGCCCTGGACTTACTTGAATATATTGTGTTGGTTCTGATACTTAAGTCATTCATGTTAGGCCCATGGTACACAGTGTAGTGACTGAGAAGAAACTAGAAAAAGAATAGTTTTGATATATCATTAGACTTAAGTAATAACCTTTAACATGGATTTTTTCACTGCCACACTGAAGGCCAGGTGCCAGAGTTCTATCTAATTTAGAGATGAGGAGCTTGAGAAATAACTGAGGTGACTGGCTTTATGTACTTTGTTGGCGCAACTTGACCCAGACCCAGGTACTGTGTGTTCACCATTCAGAGAATCTTGATGGAAGATGGGTGCTATTTCCACCTGTTAATTCCACATTGGTTTTGGAATAACCTCTGGTTTAGAAAGCAAGAACCCTGCTTAGGTTGAGGGACAACTGTTTCCACTTGGAGCAACTCTCCTATTCATCGTTGTTTGCATGGGCTTACATGATGGTGTGTGGTGAAGGGATTCTCCACCAGGAAGTAGGGGACGCAGCCCTGCTCCCAGCCTTTGCACTTGTTACTGATGTGAACTTGAACAAATCCATTGACCACCCAGCTTCACAAATTTCTTAGGGCAAGGGAAGGGAAGTAACACTGATAGGAGGGGGGCTGACTGAGTCCAAAGCACCTAGGAGCTGAAGACAAAGATGAGAATCTAGGAATGGTGTAAAAAAAAAAGTGGGTTAAAGGGATTGAGAAAATTGAAGGGGGAGAAGAGACTACGAAAGGGAACATGGTGGGCATCCACAAATAATTGAAAGCAAAAAAGAGATGAAAAGGTTTGCACGTTTCTTAAGAGGGAAAAATGTACCTGGTTGGCAGGAAAAGAGGCAATAGCAGATTACAGGTCCATAAAATAACGTAGCAAATGATGAGAGCTGTTCAGATAGGAGATTGAGTGTCTCAAAGTGCAGACTTTTTTTCAGCCTGGCAATGGCCTGAACGTGAAAGGATGAGTTCCTACACTGGATAAAACCCTCATCTAAATCAGCGATGGTCACCCAGGGTGATTTTGTCCTACAGGGAGCACTGGGCAGTGCTTGGAAACATGTTTAGTTGTCCCAGCTCTGGAGTGGCTACTGACATTTATGGTTGGGCATCCTACACTGCAGCTTCCACAACAAAGGAGCCCAAGAATTGTCCTGCCCCAAATGCAAATGGTATCAAGACCAACAGGCTCTGGGGCCACTGGGTGCTTCAGCTGGTTAAGCGTCCAACTTTGGCTCAGGTCATGGTCTCACGGTTCATGGGTTCGAGCCCCCGCATCGGGCTCTGTGCTAACAGCTCAAAGTCTGAAGCCTGCTTCTGATTCAGTGTGTCTCCCTCTCTCTTTGCCCCTCCCCCACTCATGCTCTGTTTCTCTCTGTCTCAGTAATAAATAAAAACATAAAAAAAATTAAAAAAAAAGACCATCAGGCTCTGAATGAGACCAACACTGCAGATGCTTCCAAAAAGTAGAGTCATTGCTTTTACATTTTTAAAAAGCTTTTCACAGATGAAAATGTTGATGTTCTCCTTGACAGCTAAACAATTTAAAGAAGCCTCAGAGAACTTCGATTTTTAAATTTTAGCTTGTCCTTTGTCCCTTCCTACCAGTCGGATCTGTTTTTCACCTTGTTTTCCACAACCCTTGGTTAAATCTTGAACATCATTTGTATGTGTTGTTTTAAATGCAAGATTCTAGGGGTGCCTGGGGGGCTGAATCTTGGTTTCAGCACAGGTCATGATCTCATGGTTTGTAAGTTCTAGCCCTGTGTCAGGCTATGCGTTGACAGTGTGAAGTTTGCTTGGAATTCTCTCTCTCTCTCTCTCTCCTTCTGCCCCTCCCTGTCTCGTGCACACTCTCAAAATAAACAAACTTAAAAAGACATAAATGTAAGCTCTAGGTCTGCTTGTTATTTCTATCATAAGTTTCCATTAAGTTAGTTTTAAAATGCTCAACTGTTTCACAGACTGTTTACCTAGCCTACCTATTTGTTTTATAATCTATCTTCTTTTTCCTAGTAGACATCTCCATTTTTACCATGCATATGTTTTCCTCTGGAATACTTGTTATCACAGTCATTTGTCCATCTTCATTATGATGTGGTGGGTATTGTAGAGATGGTTCCAGGCTAGGTGTGAGAAGGCTGGGTTCTGTGATGAGCTGGTATCACTCTGGGAGAATTGTAGAATCTTTATGACCATTTATAGAATGTCTGAAGAGTCCATTTGTACTTCAGGCTCCTGATGTACATTTTATAGGCAGCAGGAAGGAAAACATTTATTGAACATTTACATCATGCAAAGCACTTTATGTGTTTAATCTCTTAATCCTCGTAACAAACCTGAGAGATTGGTTTTATTGCACCCATTTTTAATTAATGAGGAAGCATGCTCAAAGGGATTTATGTGAGTTGCCCTATAGCACACAGTTAACGAGTGTTGAGCTTTGATCTAATGGAAAGACAATTCAAGCATTATCTCTTCTAGGAAATCATTCTTGATCCCATAGTCTGACCTGAAATCCCATCCTGGTGCCGTTTCTGCATATAGTGCATCAAGTTGAAATTAACTGTATGTGGTCTGATAGTCCTGAGTCTGCCATTTCCTCGGGATAGTGGCCATGCATTTTTCTTCTTTATATCTCCAGCACCAAAAAATAGTTACTGTTACATACGTAGTAGACGTACTGATGTTTTTAACCAAATTGAACCCATAATACCATTCTCCAAATTAATGTTGGCTGAGACAGACATCCTCTGTTAAGTAGGTCATGGTGATCCTTTAGGCCAATCTTCTTTGTTGTACCTTGAAAAATCTGTCTTACTTAGTTGATGATCCCTCACCTCTCCCAAATGAGACTTTTCTGTACTCATTGTTTGGATTCACTGCTTCATTTTAAATGTTGCTGTCAGATGTCTCTCCTTTATTTCACACACTTGGGTTTTGTGTCCTTACAATGGAGAAGCAACCTTACTCTTCCTGGGATGGAAAGGCAAACTTGGTTCACAGTAGCCCCAGCCTGACCAAGTTTCATGTTTCTGCGGGATCTTTATCTCTGTCTCTATTGTTCCCTCTCCTTCCTCGCTTTCTCTTTATGCTTAAAAATGTTCTAAGTAAGAAGCAGAATGTGATTGATGTCTGCCTTCTCAATTTAAGCAGTGTTGGGTCCGCTGGTTAACTGCAGAGGTTGTCTGTATGGGTCAAAGCCTCAGCTTCATTTCTGGGCTTTTCTTCTCCATTTAGAGACAGGGATGTAACATAAAGAGAAAATGACCTTCAACCTCAAGAATATGACCTAGCTCTCACTGCACACACAGGCTGGAAGATCATATTGCTGTTTTCTTGAATTTCAAACAATAAAAGAACCATTCTGGGGATTACCTTTCGAGATGGTATTTTAAGCAGCCGTAACTGAACAAAACAAATCAAACCAATAGGCTTTTATAAGAGAAAAAAAAATAAAACCCAGGATATCTATAATCCAGCCATTGAAAGGGTCTTAATTCCCAAGACTGCTGCCTTTTGAGAAGACTTAGGCAACTGTTCTCTGTGATTACAATGAACCTAATTAATTTTACAAACAAATGCTCAACCTTTGACCACAAATGAAGCAACCTCCTAGGGCCTTCTCTTTTACTGATGGGAATTTTAATAAACAAGAACAAGAGATGTTTCTCCATAATAAAATGCATAATTCAAGAAGAAAATTCATATCCTCACACCCACATAGATAATAAATAATCACAGAGAATCGGGAAAGTTACTGACCTCAGGCAAATGAGAGTAGAGATTTGACTCGACTCCCTGTGTTGATGTAATTTAGAAACAACTTGATTGATGACTGACTATGGTGAGGTGGCCTTGTAAGCTGTTGTGTTCGCTGTTGCTAAAGGTATTCAAAGGAATTCCACAATACAGGAGGTGATGATACTATAAAGGTGATAAATCTGTCGCTCTCAGCTAAAGCTGAACTGAACCTGGAGAAGTCTAGTTACTTTACCTCATGTTAAAATTTCCCCTAGGGGTACACTGTCTCTCTTCCTGACTAACCTTAGTAGAACCCCATCTCTTTGACACCACAGGCAACAACATGACCACTTTGTGTGAGTGGAAATCTAGGAACTCATCACGATGCATACTAAGAAAACTGAGCTGTGTCTAGAAATGTTGATTGACCTTGAATTATGATTGTTTCCATTTATTCTAACATTTTGCCATATACTTAAAATTATACTCTGGTTCCTTCAGATATGGCTTTATCATTTCTTAAAAAAATTTTTTTAATGTTTATTTTTGAGAGAGAGAGAGAGAGACAGAGTGTGAACAGGGGAGAGGCAGAGAGGGGAGACACAGAATCTGAAGCAGGTTCCAGTCTCCGAGCTGTCAGAGCAGAGGCCGACGTGGGGCTCTGACTCATGAACCACGACATCATGACCTAAGCCAAAGTCGGATGCTCAACAGACTGAGTCACTGAGGCACCCCTTGCCTTTATCATTCTTTCCATCCGAAGACATTTGTCCTTTTTGAGAACACCATACATATTTTATTGTTGAATTGCTAATTTCCATTTATAGAATAATAATCCTATCCAATAATAGAATATGCTTTCTTCAAAGAAGCAGTCACCGTAACTGTAAGAAACACTTTTTTGTTACTAGTTCATTGTTCTTTCAGCAAGACCTTTGATGGTTTCTGTATGACTTAGGATCTTTTTGATTAGTTGGTTTGTTTACTTGTTTAGAAAAACCAGGAGCTAAAGTCTGCCTTTATAGTAGATAAGGTGACTTTTATTTTAACTTACAACAAAACACAGGGAATGACAAATTATAACAATTAGTTGAGAGGCAGGAAATAGACACCAATCCTCATTTATTTAGCCCTAGTGTTCAATTGATCAAAAATAAAAACCAGTGTGGTAAAGTATATGGACACAGTTAAACATTTGACTGCTCTTGCAGACATGACACCATTTTAAGCCCCCTTCCAGTTAGACATCAGGTTAGGACTACCTCTCACCACTGAACCACCCCTGGAAATGGAATACTACTGAGACTGATCATTCCAATATGTGGCATCCTCAGCTCCATTTACCCTGAAGAACCCGTGGGCTACTGGTCTATTTTAGTTTTCACTGCACTATTGTTTTGAAATATTTGGCAACATGAGCACAGGCCATATGTGAAGTAGAGAAATAATTTATTATTCAGTTTGTCAGTCTCTACATTTAGCGGGTTTATAGCGTGTCGAAAATTCTGGCATCAGCCTCTTGTATAATTAGTTGCCTCAGCCTTCAGAGCTAATGGGATGAGTTTGAGGCCAGAGTGGGATTGTTTATGGGAAATATTTCTTCCCCTGGTGCTCTGTAAGAATCTGTCCCTCGAATCAGGGTAATTGTCAGGGTAATTTTGGGCAGGTCTTTCCTAAAAGGGAAAATATTAGGGGCAATATGGAGGAGCCAGCCAGACCTAATCAGCTTAGGATATTTTGAATGTACCTCTCTCTCTCTCTCTCTCTCTCTCTCTTTTGTTGTTGGGGAGAGAGATGTAGATGAAAAGCAAGTATGAAGATGAGAAGAAAAATGTAATTTTTCATCTAATTTCTTTTAGAATTATACAATAAATTAATGCCACTAATATAGAGACTTTCCATAATTGAACTGAATGTTGACTTCCTTAATCCCATTTGGTAAGACTAAATCCTATTTTGGATGAGAATCCTCACTTTGACTCTTTCACATCAGACCCATCGCTTTCTTAGAGACCATTGTTTATAATAAAGCCTAAACAGTCTTGTGAAGTTGATTACTTAAACTCAACCTTTTTCTTGAGTCTCTTTAGTGATTCCCCTTTGATAGTAAATATAATCAGAGCTTCAAAGAGTAGCCTAAGGAAGAGAGAAAATTATCTGGGAATATGTACAGTATAAACTAGGGAAGCCATCAGACCTCAGTGAAGGTTGAGATACAAAATAGAGGAGCCAAAATTGCTTCCTTCTGTGTTTGATCCTCAACTGAACACCCATCTCTCCTTAATGGCCTTAGATTATTTAAAAATGCTACTCAGAAGCCCAAGGTACATGTTGTCGACTTTGCTTTCCCCATGGAGCCAGTCCCTCTCCTAGTCTGGCATTTCCCATCAGTACAGCAGCCCTCATTGCCTTCTTCAACCCCGCCTGCCCAAATGCCTCATGTTGGTGGCTCTCCATAAACCTCCTCTGTCTTCCCTCTGTTAAAGAAAAACTCCACTTTCCTTTCTAATGACTTCCTGGTTTCCTCAAAGCATCCATCACATCCAACTGCCTCTTGGCTCTGAACATTAGTCTCACCCCATCCCTCTGTGTCCTCTTTGCCTTGGAATTGCCTCCTCTTCTCTGGGCCATGATCAGACATTGTTTGTGAGAATGTTGCCACTTTCTGCTCCAGAGAGAACACAGGCAGGAGTCTAGGGCCCCTGCCATCAGACCTGGGCTTTGCTGGCAAGCTCAGTTTTTCTTGCTGAAGTGCATGGGTTAAAGCCTCATCTCACAACCCCACCAGCAGTGCCTGGTTCTAGATGAAGTTCTTTCTCTATTGCTTAGGACTATAGAATTGGTGGAAGTCTATCTGTTGGGAACTTGAAGACCTTTTGTCTGTGGTTGTGTGTATATTTTTGTGTTGCTGTGTGTGTACCAGTCTATGGTTATGTGTGTACATGCAGGCCTGTGTGGGCACTGGAGACACAGACTTGCTCTTTCCTGACAATGTATCATCACATGGGTTGGGTCCCTCAGGGTTACATCAATACTATTTCTCTTGGAACTTCTATTTGATGTCTTCAAATATACAAAGATAGTCACAACCTTATTGACTCCTGCATAGAGCAAATGTAGTTCATACATGAAAATGTTCCCGATACATAGACTTCTGGATTGCAGCCACCAGTCTACATCCCACACATTTTGTGTATTCCTGTAGACCAGTGCTATGAAAAATGTGGTCTGTGGCCAGATTCTGGTCTGGGAATGGAGATTATTATTTAATACTGAGATGGTGAGATTACACCAGTCTACTGCTTCCTTCACAAGTTAAGCTGTGGAAAAAATAGCAACTGAACAAAATACTCAGGAGTAGAGTTGCCTTATATTCTGACATAAGCTCCTTATAATATCAAGAACTAGAAACACATGGTTCTGGGGACACCACTTCATGTAGCACTGCTATTTGAGAGCATTCTTGCAGTTTAACTATCATTTATGTTTCACAGGAGGCTTGGCCAGTGCTGAGAGTTCACTTCCCTTCCTTACCTAGCTTTTCTTATCCACACAGTATAGCTTTCCAGCTTTACAGGCATGCAGAAATGTTATCCAGGACATTGACTTTCTTAGCTTTTAGAGATCTTCACAAATTTCTTATTAGATCCACCAGCAACAGCAACCATCTTCTGAATCAGAAACGTTAATTTTAATGTTTTTAATACCATTAAATCAAAAGACAGAAGATTTATATAAAGTGGAATAATAAGTTATATTAATCAATTCCTATGTTCCCATTTTCTTATCCCCAAAAAATTACCAAGTCATTACTTAGTTGTATCTTAAAACCCAGTATAGATCTCTAATCTTTTTTTTTTTTAGTTTATTTATTTTTGAGAGAGAGAGATAGAGAGAGAGTGAGAGAGCACATGAGCAAGGCAGGAGCAGAGAGAGAGGAAGACATAGAGATTCCTAAGCAGGCTCCACACGCAATGTGGAGCCGATGTGGGGCTTGATCCCATGACCTTGAGATCATGACCTGAGATGAAATCAAGAGTTGGATGTTTAACTGACTGAGCCACCCAGGTGTCCCAAAGATCTCTCATCTTAAGTTGAGTTTATAAGGTACTGACATATAGGATAGTATTTTTGTGAGCATGTCATGATTAAAAAAAAAAAAAAAGAAAAGTCAGAGTAAGGATTGACTCAAGGTTAGGATGAATCTACCTAACACGTAAATTAATTAAAGGGAAAACAGACTTTGCAAACTGTGACTATATTAAATATAAACTAGAATGTGAATATATATTTATGATGCTTTGAAATCTCCATATCTGTTCTTTGTCTTCAAAATCTTGCCATCTTGAATTTTGCAACAAGATGATAATATGACTAAAATTTATATATGTCCAGGCAGGCATTCAGCCACATAAAAATTCATTATTCTGAGCTAAATAAATAAAAATGCAAAGAGAATTATTTCTCCAGTTTATTTCTCTGTAAAGTATGAAAGCCTGGTAATGTATTAAGCATGAAAACCCATTACCATGGGTTGTTATTAAATTTATCATCTTTAAGTGAGTCCCTCTCTTTGTACTCTGAAGTCAAATCAGTGAGTCTGCATTTTGATTTGCATCATTGTTTGGAAGAGATGAAATAGGATTTATCATCTGCTTGTGTTTTCCACTCAATCTCCCTGTTTGTTCATTGCATAAGCCACTTAACAGCACCATCAGAATAAGATCCTTGAGACTAATTCGAGTTGCTGGCAGACATCAGTTTTGTAACCCTCAAACGATGGAAGTTTTGAACTGGAAACACCATGTCATGTCTCTTTGACTTCAGGTGGATGGAAATGACCCACATTCCTGCACACTGACCTAGCACAGGGTGTCTAATGCAGGTACTATGGTTGCTTGGGGCTAGAGGAAAGTCCACAGGGCTTCATAGTTTAGCTTCAAATGAAAAACTTCCTTGTTTCCTATACTCATTCTTCCCCCAGCTTTTACCACCGTCAGGAACATTGAAGATTTCCAAAGCAGACTCTCGGAATGTTCATTTGAAGTAAGAAGAATACAAAATACAAGAATTGGCTTCCTCCAGTACCCTCATGGTCAGACCTGTTTCCTTTAGATATACAACTTCCGTATCATTTTTCTCTATCCAAATATTCCTTCCCTGGATAACCTGTTTAAGTTGCCCACCCACTAACCTCTTTGTCACCCTCTACTTCTCTTGCTACTACCTTCAAAGCACTTATTAGAATGGTTGTTTTTCTTTACTTGCTCATTCTTTGTCAATTTCTGAATAATGTAAACTCCATGAGTGCAGTGAGTGCGTGTTTTTTAAATTAATTATCATTATTTTTCTTTTAATTTTAAATGTTTTTATTTATTTTTGAGAGAGAGAGACAGCATGAGCAGGGGAGGCGCATAGAGAGAGGGAGACACAGAATCTGAAGACAGGCTCCAGACTCTGAGCTGTCAGCACAGAGCCTGACGTGGGGCTTAAACCCACGAACCGTGAGATCATGACCTGAGCCAAAGCCGGACACTCAACAGACTGAGCCACACAGGCGCCCCTATTATTTTTATTTTAAAGAGAGTGTGAATGGGGGAGAGGTGCAGAGGGAAAGAGAGAGTATCTATTTAAATTTTGTAAAGTTTATTTATTTATTTTGAGAAAGAGAGCACGTGGGGAAGGGTCAGAGAGAGAGAAAGAAGGAGAATCCCAAGCAGGATCTGCACTGTCAGCGTGGAGACTGATGTGGGGCTCGAACTCACAAACTATTAGATCATGACCTGAGCTGAAACCAAGAGTTGGATGCTCAACTGACTGAACCACCCAGGACCCCCAACATGTGTGTATTCTTTTTTTAACCTCAGAGTCTAGCACAGTGTCTGACTTAGATGGACTGCTCAGATTTATTGGAAAGTGTGACAAATAAATTCTGGAGGTGGGAGGTTGTGCTATTGGTTACTTGATATTTTTAGAAAGAGTGTCAAAATTTCTAAAAAGAGGGGTGCCTGGGTGGCTCAGTCGGTTGAGCGTCTGACTTTGGCTCAGGTCATGATCTCATGATTCGTGGTTTCGAGCCCCACATGGGGCTCTGTGCTGACAGCTCAGAGCCTGGAGCCTGTCTTCGGATTCTGTGTCTCCCTCTCTGACTCTCCCCTGCTAACGCTGTCTTTGTCTCTATAAAAAATAAATAAAACATTAAAATTTTTTTTTTAAATTTCTAAAAAATGGCTGGTGGTGAATGGGAAATGCATTTCGAAAAGGCTTATGTTACCCTTACCATTCTAGTAACATTGAACTGAGAGTTAGCTTCAGATGTGTCTCTGAGTGTTGAAATTATTAGAGTTATTATTTTAGCATTCATTAAATGGCCACTTCCTTAGGAGCAGCTGGTCATCAAGAAGCCAAAAATGTTTGCTCTCCCCACTTTTAAAATACATAAGTCAGATAATTCCAAGGCAATGTCTATAATGTCTGTTCTTTCTTTCTTTCTTTCAGAATTAATTTAAAAGCTGTGTTTTTGTACAAATGTTTGGGGCAAATCAGATAGTAAGGCTTTTATTTGAATTAAGTGGGAACGAGCTGTTTGCTTCTTCAAGGGGAATTGAACACTTTAGTCAATTTTGCTTTCAATATTACTAATTGCAATCTTCCTTAAAGATCATGCAGGAAAGAGCAACAACAATTAAGACCTCAGAAGGGGAAAGCGTAATTTTGTCAATTAAAGTATAAAAACTAGTAAACATTTTTTGTTTTTTTCAAAGTCGATCCGGTGTCTTAGGGAATATAATCAAGAGGCAGTGAACATTTCTGTGGGGGAAGGGCACAGCCTTAGTTCATTGGTTATTTCAAAATACTACCTGGACAGTTAGCAGTCTCAGAACTAGGCTGGGCATTTGTTTCAGTCTTGGTGACATCTCATGGTACCAGTCTATAAAAAGCAGTGAGAGAGAAAAGCTATTAAAGGCAAGGATAGTAGAGGTCAATATAGAATCCAGAGTGTGTCAAAGTAGACCTACAGATTGATGGTAACCGGGACATATTGGTAATGGCATTTCAAAGAATTAATGTTTCAAACATTGGGTAGGCACATCGGTGAAATGGTTATGACATTTTGGAAATTGCTGTATGGACTGGACACAGTTCCAAACATACTCTATCCGGGCTTTTTTTTTTTTTTTTTTTTGGTAGAAATGGATAGGCTAAGTGTAAAATGTATTAGAAAACATATGGAACTAGAATATGTAAAACAATCTTGAAAAAGCAAAATGAAGTTCGAGGACCATCACTACCTTCATACAAGAGTTACCCTGAAGCCACATTACCAAGAAGGTAAGGTACTGGCCTGAGGATATACAGATAGATCCGTCTATTAGACTAGAGAGCTCAGAAATAGACCCACCCTGATCTGGTCCAGTATTATTGAAGAGAGCAAAGAAATCCAAAGGAGAATCTTCTTACTCCATGGTTCTGGAACAACTGGATATGAATTAATGGAGTAAATGGTCCTCAACCCCTACCTCTTTGGCACACAAAATTAATTAGGAATGGATCATTCACCTAAAAGAACATGCACACACAAACAAACAAAAATACTTGTAGAATATCTTTTTGAATGATGTGTAGGTAAAATTTTCTTAAAACAATAATCACAAAAGAAAAATTCAGTAAATTAGAATCCATCAGAATGTAGAACTTCTTGCCAAAGTACAAAATGTAGAAAATGACAACCCAGGTCATACATGGGCAAAATGCTGTGCTGAAAATGACAGGCGTTCAGTGTATTTAAACATACCTATCTTTCAACAATAAAAGGACATATGACCTGATAAAAATGGGCAAGTGACCTTAAGACTTCACCAAGGAACACGTACAGATGGCCAAAAAACATGTGGAGACTTTGAACTTCATTAATCTTGAGGGAAGTGCAAGTCAAAACCATGATGAGAGACTAATAAATATCCATGTCCATCAAATGTGTACAATTAAAGACCATACCGAATATTGGAGAGGATGGGAAGCAAGTAGAATCTCTTAGGTTGTTTGTAGGGGTGTAAAATAATACAACTAGAAAAAACCCTCTGGCAGTATCTTATAAAACTAAATAAATACAGGGGCGCCTGGGTGGCTCTGTCAGTTGAGCCGCCAACTCTTGATTTCAGCTCAGGTCATCAACTCCCAGCTAGTGAGACTGAGCCCTGCATGAAGCTCTGTGCTGATAGTGAGGAGCAAGCTTAGGATTCTCTCTCCCTCTCTTTTTTCCTTTCACTCCCATACATGCATGTGTGGTCTGTCTCTGTCTCCCTCTCTCAAAATAAACAAACTTAAAGGAAATTTTTAAAAAATAAATATACATGTAGCTTATCATGTAACAGTTTTGTTCTTCAGTATTTTTCCAAGAGTGATGAGAGCTTGTGCCCACGAAACAACTTCTACAAGAAATGTTCGCAGCAGCTTTATTCATAGCAGCCAAAATCAGTAAACAGCTCAGGGCTTCATCAACGGGTGATAAATGCATATCCTGGAACATCGTTCAGCAATAAAGAAGACTGAACTGATGCAGGGAAAAATATGGCTGAGTCTCAAAATGGTGATGTGGAGAGAAAGCCTTACATAAAAGAGGACGTACTGTATAGTTGCATTTATGTGAAGCTCCAATCTAGGCAATGCTAATCTTGCTGAGAAGAGAATGAGAATTGTGGTTGCCTCTGGTTGGGGTCAGGGTGAAAAAGAGAGACTGGCTTGGAAAAAGGATGGGGGCACTTTCTGGGGTGACGGTAATGTTCCGTATCTTGTTTGGATTACCTAGGTGTAAATATTTATCCAAACTTGCCAAATGATCTATTTATAACTGGTGTAAGTAAAATGTACAAATATTATGTGCAACAAACAAAAAAGGAAAATACTCTTAAGGGTTTAGCTTTCAGTAAAATAGCATTTACTAATCTTAATCCCATGGGAGCCTTGGGATGAGTGTCAGCACATCTGTAAACCCTTTGAAATTATATGTAAACTCTGGAAGGGGGTTTCAAAGTGTCTATGATGTTGTCAAGAGGAACGTCACCCTTTGTGACCTCCCCGACATTTTAAGAAACAGCTATAGAATTATCTCTCAGATTAATACAGTGTTTTATAAATACACTTTGATTAAAAAATACTATGACATTTTAAGTTGGGGTTTATTCAGAATTATTTTTTGTATCCTGTTTCAGGGTTTTTTTTTTTTTTCCAATTTGTGGTGATGGTTTACTTATCATTTAGAGAATCAGCATCCATGTTGATACATTCTCCATATCAAATCTCAAGGTGGTGGGCCTGAATGATACTCTTCTATTTTGATGTCTATTCTCTATGTGAAAAAAGAGATATTACATAGAATTACATATGCATATACAATCTCAAAGCCCTGTCTATTCATAGTGACATATGGATAGGTAGAAATGGGCAAAGATTCGAAACTGGGTTTCTCAAGGTCAATATCAAAACAGGATTAGACTCTAAGGCTAGTAATATTATTTTTTGGAATGTTTTATTAGGTTAGATTGCCCACCCACTGTCCTTTGTTAATTATCAGTTTTATTTTAAGCTCTGATTTTAATGACGAGTGCTAAATTTCTTTGTTCATGGAAAATCAAGTATGTATATGTACTTCATGCCTTCTGTATTGAGGGAGAATCATTAGGATGCAATTAGTATTTAGTAATGATTTCCAGAAATAGTTCCCAACTACTGAAAGTTGTTAAAACTTAAGATGTTTTATAATTAAGAAAGAATATTAGGTTTGTTAGAATTCTCTGCTAACCTCTCTTGTCAATTTGCATCTAATTGTGAGTGGTTTCTAAAGACCCATTGATACACTATGATAACTACATTTGAGAATACATAGCTATGTTGTTTTGGTTTTACTTATTTTTATTTTTTTCATGTTTATTATTTTTGAGAGAAAGAGCCAGCACAGGGGAGAGGCAGAAAGGGAGGGAGAGAGAGAGAGAATTCCAAGCAGGCTCCATGCTGTCAGCACAGAGCCTAACGTGGGGCTCCATCTCATGACAGAGAGAAGATAACCTGAGTCAAGAGTCAGACGCTTAACCGACCACAGGATCATGACCTGAGCCTAAGTCATACACTTAACTGACTGAGCCACCCAGGCACCCATCCCCCACTTTTTTAAAAATGTTGTGGTTTTAAAATGCAGGTGTCAGAGGGGTGTCTGGGTGTCTCAGTCAGTTAAGCATCTGACTCTTGATTTCAGCTCAGATCATGATCACAGGGTCAGGAGATTAAGTCCTGTGTTGTGCTCTATGCTGAGGGTGGAGTCTACTTAAGATATTCATTCTCTCTCTCTCTGTCTGTCTCTCTGTCTCTATCTCTCCCTCCCTCCCTCCCCCGCCTCCTTTGCCTCTCTCCCTGGCTCACGCTTTCTCTCTAAAAAAAAAAAAAAAAAAAGAAATTAAAACTGCAGATGCCATTGAGCACTGGGTATTGTATATAAGTGATGAAGTGATGAATTACTAAATTCGAAACCTGAAACTCATACTACACTGTATGTTAACTAACTGGAATTTAAGTAAAAACTTGAAAATAAAAAAATACAGGTGCCAAATCTTGTACTTTACATGAGCCCCACCCCCCCAAAAAAACCCAAAAAACCAACCACTCAAACAACTAAATCTGGAAGTCTTAATAACAAATTAAATCACATATTATTCTTTTACTATTTCATAAAATGCATGCTATTTATGTATCAAGGGTAATAGAATTGATCCTTTCAGAGAATGTAAGAAAAGAAAAACCTGTGCCCATTATTTGAAATGGTTACAAGTGTGAAATATTTCATTCCAGTAAATTATGTTTAATAATAGCATATGACTAAAATATCTTGCCTACAGATTTGATCAGTGTCCAAATGCTGTATTGCTTTTGATAAAGCACAAATTTAGGTAGATTCTGTGTTCCATTTCACACTATATTAACACCATGACCATCAATTTCAGTAGAGTGCCATATTTGATCTTAATAGTAACATGATTTTAAAGGTCATCTTTAGCCATGCCCATAAAAATATTATGGAACGAGAAATGGTTAGACTAAGTGAGATATCTATTTTCTGTTTTAAAAGTATAACTTCGAATCATGTAAAAAATACATGACCCTATTTCTCTTCTGGTTTGTGACTAGCTCAATTACTTGCTCATGAAAATTCAATTGCCCTCAACAATTAGTCTAAAGAAAGGTTGTTAAATGGGTTGCATAGGAGTGATTCATGTGTTGTTGTTCATAGTGAAATACTTCAGTGTAATACCTTCATGGAGTGGTGTGGATACTGGAGTAAAAGACCTCAGGTAATGAGTCTAATTAATGGTCACTGAGTTTCTCGTGGTGGCAGAATCCCGGAATCTATGTCTGTCCTGGCCTCGTTTGCTAGATTCTCACTGTTCCATGAAAAATTCTTGTCATGCCTGTCATAATTAACATGTAACTTATCCTTCCTAATTATCCATGTGGGTCAGCTAACCTTTGTCTGTCTAACTTTAAGATCTTTTCTGGGCATTCAAGGTCTTCCTTGATAGTTGCCATAGTTGAGTGCCTAGAAATGTGTTAAGTAGTTTGCGAAGTAGAAAATGCGGGTTAATTAACCTACGGAGGTATCATATGAATGGTTTACACTCAGGCAAAGGAAGCCAATGACAGTTTGACAATACTGCATCTGCTAGCGATGATAGTATGATCCGTGCATATTGAGGCAAGAATCGCTTCAACTGGCATCTGTGAAGTTAGGTACCATGAACTTACCATGAGAAAGATTATATATGTATATATATATATATATATATATACACACATATATATATATATATATATATAATTTTAAGATGTATTGAGGTATCCTGGTAATAACATAAACCAGCAGCACAAACTTCTTTGAAATAAGTAATTTTCAGAAGAAGGCACTTAATTTCTAGCTTCAGTTGTTCATTATATCTTTTTAATAGGGTCATATTAGCACATTGTAGAAGTACTCTAGACAGAAGGGAGACAGCTGGAATTCTTAAAGGCTTTTTGTCATTTTTTTAATGTTTCCTTTTGTTTGAGATTAATAGGTAGGTCAGGAGTTTATATATGACCGTTTCAAAGGGATCACTGGTATGCATGCATTTCAGCAGTTGAAGAATGGGAAAAACGAACATTTCAACATAACATTCTTTCGCTATAATGAAACTTAGAACGCCTCTGTAATCCAATTATCAGCCTAAAATTTTTCACTCTCTTTGACAAACTTGTTTCTCTATTTTTTTTTTATCTTGTGATTGGATATATTTTAATATAATTGGCCTTTATATGTACTGTAATACATCCATCTATAGATGGAATCTGGGTAATACTATGCCCAGATTCCATCTAGAGAAAATGCCTAATTGTCCTACCCCTCCATTCCCACATATTTTCTTCCCTTTAAATTAGGTCTGGGATGGAGTGGGGAGATGTTCAGATAAGTCTGTGTTCAGAATTTATTTGGGCAGTAACTTTGTTGGCATGGCTTAATTCATCACACTCTCATTTGGGGAGGGCTAGAGATTTGCTCTATAAGGATGGAAAGTAGGACAGGTAAGTTTGAATATTAGGGTAACTGGTCTACTTGCAACCACTCGCATCATGAGAAGACAAGTTGGTGATTAGCAGTTAGAGGAAGGAAAACTCCAGGCAAGATGTCAGAGTCGGGCTTTATTCATTTGTTTTCTGTCTCATTATGTTCATATGTGTTTACATGCAGCCAGTGTGGGGAAGGGATGGTGTGAGATGAGTAGGCTATAGACAGGTAGCTTAGCCTGAACTTGTTGGTTAAGGGAAAGAGTATCCAATGGAAAAAAGACAGCCTCTTTAACAGATGGTGTTGGGAGAACTGGACAGCAACATGCAGAAGAATGAAACTAGACCACTTTCTCACACCATACACAAAAATAAACTCAATATGGATGAAGGACCTGAATGTGAGACAGGAAACCATCAAAACCCTAGAGGAGAAAGCAGGAAACAGCCTTCTTGACCTCAACCATAGCAATTTCCTACTTGACCCATCCCCAAAGATAAGGGAATCAAGAACCAAAATGAACTATTGGGACCTCATCAAGATAAAAAGCTTCTGCACTGCAAAGGAAACAATCAAGAAAACTAATAGGCAACCGATGGAATGGGAAAAGATAGTTGCAAATGGCATATCGGATAAAGGGCTAGTATCCAAAATCTACAAGGAACTCACCAAACTCCACACCCGAAAAATGAATGATCCAGTGAAGAAATGGGCAGAGGACATGAATAGACACTTCTCCAAAGAGGACATCCAGATGGCCAACAGACACATGAAAGGATGCTCAGTGGCACTCATCATCAGGGAAATACAAATCAAAACCACACTGAGATACCACCTCACGCCAGTCAGAGTGGCTAAAAGGAACAAATCAGGAGACTATAGATGCTGGCGAGGATGTGGAGAAACGGGCACCCTCCTACACTGTTGGTGGGAATGTAACCTGGTACAGCCACTCTGGAAAACAGTGTGGAGGTTCCTCAAAAAACTATCAATAGAACTCCCCTATGACCCAGCCATAGCACTGCTGGGATCTACCCAAGGGATACAGAAGTGCTGATGCATAGGGGCACATGTGCCCCAATGTTCATAGCGGCACTTTTAACAATAGCCAAGTCATGGAAAGAGCCTAAATGTCCATCAACTGATGAATGGATCAAGAAGATGTGGTTTATCTATACAATGGAATACTCCATGGCAATGAGAAAGAATGAAATCTGGCAATTCGTAGCAACGTGGATGGACCTCGAGGGTGTCATGCTAAGGGAAATAAGAGAAGTGGAGAAAGACAGATACCATATGTTTTCACTCATAGGTCTAACAAGAGAAAACTAACAAGAGATGATGGGAAGGCGGGGGGTGGTGGTGGTGGGGAGTTAGGGAGAGGGAGGGAGGCAAATCATGAGAGACTCTTGAATACCAAAAACAAACTGAGGGCTGAAGAGGGAGGGGGAAAGGGGAAGGGGGATGATGGTCATGGAGGGGGGCACTTGTGGGGAAGCACACTGGGTGTTATATGGAAACCAACTTGACAATAAACTATAAATTAAAAAAAAGCAAGGTCAAAGTTGAAAAGCATTTAATCATAGATTGTGGCATAGCTGGATGTACAAATCATGGCCTTGGTTAATGTTTTCATTTCATTTTAATTGAACCATTGTCTCCTAAATACTTAGCATATACATTTGGTGTGCTAGACACTTGTAATCAATAGATGAAAAAAAATCTCTTCTGGAAGACTTTATACAGGAGAAGATAAGAGTTGGAACATTTGCATCTCTTTTATTACCTTATGGTGATGCACCCATAGTAGTGCAGGGAATGGGTACCAATTTGGGAGCACAGGGAATGGGTACCAGTTTTAAACTGGGGACTCAGATCATTCTTCTAAGAGTTGATTACTGATGATCTTAAGCCCAGAAGAAATAACATAAGTGAAGAGAATACATGTCCCATTGAAGGAGCTAGAAATGACACAGAAGGCTGCAGAGTGGGAGAGAAATGGAGTAAGAGATAGAACTTGAACTCCATCCATGGCTGGACCATTCAGGTTTTCATGTCCCTACTGAAAATTGGTACCCTAAAGTTTAGGGCATTGACTGAGGAAATTAATATCACTATGGCCAGATTTGCATTTAATTTTAATTTAATTTAGTGTACTTTATCTTATTTTATTTTAAAGAATTTATTTTTGAGTAATCTCTACAACCAATGCAGGACTCTAACTTAGAACCCTGAGATCAAGAATTGCCTGCTCAACCAGCTGGGCCACCCAGCCCCCCACCCCCACTCCCTGATTTGCATTTTAGAATGATCCCTCTAGCTGTAAGATACAGAAAGGATTGAATAGGGACAGGACTGGAAACTGGAGGCCAGTTAGAAAGTTGTTTTCATAATCTAAGGAAGGTCTCTGTGAGCAGGAACAGTGATAAAGGGAACAGTGAATTTAAGGAATATTAATGCAGTAGAACTGATAGTAGTTGTTAATTAATCAGATTTGAAGGGCAAGCCACAGAGGGAAGTAAGGGATAATACTTGGATTTTTCTCTTGGATATACTACTGGTTACTGACACTGGGGATATAGAGGCAAGGGGTGGGGTTTTGAAAAGTTGGCAGTCTACTTTGGTAAGAATAGATGCTAAAGAATTCTGGGAAAAGAGCCTAACAAAAGTCAGTCTCTCAAAAATGCAAGTCTAATTATTTGAAGAGATTCATTTAAGAGGATAATAGAAATACCAAAAAAATCTGGGAAAACATTTTTATAATAGATGGTCACTGTCCCACATAGATACTCTATTGTCTTTCTACTATTACTCCTTTTCTGTCACAAGATAGAAATACAGAAGGACATAGAGAGGAGAGGACAGGACATAGAAAAATGGGCAGCAACTAGTGAAGGGTACGTAGCAATTGCCTGCTCTTGAGAGCTTTTTTTTTTTTTAATGTTTATTTATTTTTGAGAGAGAGAGACAGAGCACGAGCGGGGAGGGGCAGAGAAAGAGAGAGGCATACAGAATCTGAAGCAGGCTCCAGGCTCTTAGCTGTCAGCACAGAGCCTACGCGGGATTCAAACTCATGAACCATGAGATCATGACCTGAGATGAAGACACACACTCAACCGACTGAGCCACCCAGGTGCCCAGAGCTGTCTTCTGCTCTAAACAGTGAACATTTACTTTATGGACTTGGCTGATTTGACCTTTCTAGGTTGATTTTGTGTCTGAATCATTGTTGGTCTCGTTGATATGTGATCTAGAATCTGTGGATATATCTAGCTCTATCATTTTCGCATAATGGGAGGGAAGGGTGGAATAAGTGAAAAGGGTTAAGGGAAACAGGGAACAGGCAAAGAACAACTAAGCTAGGGCTGTGCTGTGTACCTTCAATAGTTTAAAAGGGAAAAAATGCAATAACCATTTAATCATAATTCTGCCCATTAAGTTGGTTAAGGGGAGAGAGAATTTGGGCACTGGTAACATGGTGATGGGGCTGGTGGCAGAAGTGAGGAAGATGCTGCCTAATGATTGTGACTTCTGCATTTTGCCTGCACGAGTTATGATCAGAGAAAGCAAGGGTCAGATTCTGTAGAAGGATTCATTGCTTCCAGGTGCTAGTGTCACTCTGGAAGATTTGGGGGACATACCTTGCACCTTTTAGTTCGTTCTCATCATCTAAAATACACATTTACTACAATTTAGATTTTACCAGATGATGCAAGCCAGCATAATTTTGTGTTTTAATGAGTTTTTGTTTGTTTGTTTCTTTTGTTTTGTTTTGGCTCAAGTAGAAAGAAGAGTCAAAATAACAGTAGCTTAAGCAAGCTAGAAGGCCCTGGGTTGCTGAGAACATTCTGGACATAGTCAACACCCTAGCCCTAAATTTTATTGGTCTCTTACACTAAGAGACTAAAAATGGGGATGCAAACTAACATGATCACATTTCGCTCTGTGTGCGTAGACTGCTACCCTACCTGCCATCATTTTGTGTGCAGTCCAATTTGTGCAAATAAAGAGTGAGAAGATACAACCCTCTTTGCTCATGACACTACCCCGAAATTGGACTTCCTGCTTCCACACTGCTACCACTTCTATCCTCTGTTGGCCCAAACTTCATCACATGGCAACCATAGGCCCTAAAGGAGCTCAGACCATGCACTTTTTATTGGGGTGATCATACACCTGCTAACGTTTTGGCATTCTATTTTTAAAGGAAAAAGAGGAGAAAGAAAATAGAAACAACTGACAGTCTCTGCCATAGGAGAGAAAACAGTTCTCCAAAATATTTAGGCAGGGCCAGATGTCTTTAAGTTGTATTGGAACCACTGGGTGTATCTATATGTATATATGGCCAATTAAGAATAATTCGTGCTTAAAGTTCTTTTAGAATCATTTTTTCTCAAGGTTATCAGTGTGATAAGTATGATTTTTAATCAAAGATAAAGTTTTAAAGCCACAAAGAGAATTGATTGATCATAAACAAGAAAAAGAAACCCTATTGTTACCAAGTTTTTCCATTAAAATACTATTTAAAGTTTTATACTATTGGTGAAGACCTTGTCGAGTATAGTCCGTTAATACCTATGATTGACCTTCAGGTTTTATAAACCCTGAATTCTCTGCACAAGGCAGACTCAGCTATGCAAACTATTTCCCTCAATATAGCCTTCCTTTCCAGAATAAAATCTTGGTAACAATTAATCATTTCCAAGGTAAGATGTTTATTCCATTCCTAAGTATTTCCATGCTTTCCTTATCAATATAAAAATACATATGCCAACTTGTACAAATGTTATTCATGGTTGTTCTTGCTTGATATTCCTGATTAATTATATTTTTACATATATATTAGATTACATATCTTTTATATATATTGTGTATATATTGTATATATATTGTAATGTATATATTACATATATCTTTTACATTATACAATTATACAAATACATTATTACAATGAATTGTATATGTGTGTGTGTGTAGATAGATAGTTGTTAAATGAGTAAGATTTCCTGATTCTGTAGTGTTTTCTTGTTATTTAAAAATTTTTGAAATCTTTATTTACTTTTGAGAGAAAGAGAGAGAGTGTGAGAGGGGAAGGGGCAGAGAGAGAGAGAAGGAGATACAGAATCCAAAGCAGGCTTCAGGCTCTGAGCTGTCAGCACAGAGCCCGACACAGGGCTCGAACTCATGGACCACAAGATCATGACCTGAGCTGAAGTCAGGCACCACTCTTGTTGTCAGTTTTAATATCAGTGCCTAAACTAAAAAGTGAAGATGGAAGATTAAAAGCTGTTCTATTTGGCCACTGGCTCTGAAATAAGTTGATAGCATTAAATTTAATTTGCAAAGAAATTGTTTTTCTTTAAGGGGGATTGTGGAGGAGGCCCTGGCCTGGATTATTTTTGTGTCTAATATTTTTTTCGCCTGGACTTCGGCAAAGAAAGTTGTGTGAGCTCAACTTTTCACGTCTCTCCTGCATTTTTAGAGCCTCTGATCGAGCACTGGCTGTAAAACTGTTTGGAAGGTATTTATCTTTCTTTCCAAAGGTGCTGCCCAGATCCTGGGAAAAAAATAGCCTAAGCTGCAAGAAGTTAAAAAGGAAGTCAAAGAAAAGAACTAATGAAATAATTGGTAGGCATAAGCAAATGGCCCTCGAAAGATTATCTGTCCAGATCCTAGATTTGGAGAGGTTTTTTCCCAGCACAGTTGTGTTGATATTGGCTCTTGGTCCTCATCCTTTTATTGGAAAGGTTGATGATACACCCAGATGACCGATTCTCTCTTAGTTGAGCTAATACAGAGGCTTCATTCTGGAAGATCATTTTCTTCCGATTACCATATGCCGCCGGGGATTTTTCCAGCGTGCTTCTGGTCCTAATTCTCTAGCGGTGTGCTCCCCTGCTCTGCTCAGTCTATATGACAGATACTGTAATGGCACATCCTCTTGAACCCACGGAAGGATGAAACCAATGTCAGAAAAATAGAATATGTAGCCTAAGAAAAATGCATCCATTCCCGAAGCTGCTGAAAGGCAAAGGTAGGTCTAGAGGCAATTCATAGCGCCCTTAGAAGTTGACAGAAAAAGTGATAGCAACCCAGGCTTATAAGCACCCCGGCCCTGATCTCAAATGGGGCCTGATTCCAGCTAATTGAATGTGCACAACAAAATGGGAGTTGAGGCAGTGAGCAAAAGAAAGAAAAGAAAGAAAGAAAGAAAGAAAGAAAGAAAAGAAAGAAAAAGTCTTATCAGTGGTTGTAACTGTTCTAAGCAAGAAAATGCAATTTCCTGATTGTCGAGAAAGAGCCTATGTAAATCTGGGTGATGTGTTTTATATCCCTGCTAATGAAATGTGTTTTAGTAATCTAAGTGTTGTTATCCGGGTCTTGGCCACAATGCTCTGCTGGTGTGTTTCCGAAATCTGTTGCTGAAGAATGTCAAGTAGTTTTTCAAAAAGTTACACTTTGCTAGCTTGTGGGTGTTTTCTCTGTAGAAGATGTTGGAGAGAGTAGGCTCTTTGGTTTCAAGAGTGCTGGCTTAATGGGGGCGGGGGGGGGGGGTGACTGTGCCGGAAGGACAATGACACTGGCTCCATTGGCCAGTGAATTAAGGAGCAAAAATGATAAGAATTCATTTACTTTGCCATTTATATCCCTATTACAATTGGAAACTTGTCCACCCCCACAACCCTCATTTTCTCTTTATTTAAATTGCTTCTTAAAAAAGTTTTTTTTTAAATTTTTTAATTTTTTGAGAGAGAGAGAACATGTGCAAGGTAGGGGAGGAGCAGTGAGCATAGGGGACAGAGGATCTGAAGCAGGCTCAGTGCTGACAGCACAGAGCCCGATGTGGGGCTCAAACTCAAGAACTGGGAGATCATGACCTGAGCCGAAGTTGGACGCTTAACTGACTGAGCGTCCCTGGTGTCCC
>CM053572.1:9788725-9924037 GCA_028646485.1 Cryptoprocta ferox
CTTCTAATACAACTATTTCACAGGATTGTTAGGAGGATAAAGTGAGATTATTTGCACAAAGGTCCCCAGAGTAGGTACTGAAAAATGCTAACGTTGCCAGGCACGGGGCTCAGCGTGTATTATAAATATGAATGGTGTTACATGTTTAGTTCCTATACTTTAGTCTCGGTAATTGGCATAATTAGCTATAACCAGGTATAATTAGCTATTTAAAAAGAAAAGCTGATTGTTTCCTCTTTATCTTAAATGGTTGACAGTAACCACACAATCCGGGCATAGAGAAGGATACATTTCTCGACTGGTTGCCAAAGTAAACATTGTTTGAATTAATAATATATTTGCTTATTCATAACTTATTATATACATAATATATAATGTTTCTGTGTTCCAAAAAGTTACTTTAAATATTTTATAGGGTAATAAAACAAATACATTATTTCGTTACATAGTATTTTCATCTTCTGTCCATTCATGGTTGTACATATTACTAAATGTTTTGTCTCCCACAGTGACTTCTAAATTCCTAAAATTGTAACCAGTGTTGCAGCGTTAATTTCATCACAATTCTCAACTCATTATACTGTTTTTACTCTGTTTTATTTTCATTTCCCACCCTTACTTCAGTTTCCTCCACACTTGAGCCTTGCAGATACACCGTAATGATTTCTAGATGTATATGTTTTATTTTCTTCAATGAGACTGTGGTGCAAATTTCATTCCTTTACTAAGTTTTTTTTTTTAATTTTTATCTAAGAGTATTTTTGAAATGTATTCATACTCATAAACATTGCTGCGTCATTACTTCTTACTGTTTCGTGGTGGACTGTATTGTACACATCCACCTCATTGTACATATCTAGTCTCCCAGAGCTGAATACCTAGGTTACCCGGGATTCCCTGCTATTCTGACAACCCTGAAGCAAAAATACGCATGCGCAACTCGTGATGGACTTGTGCGCTTTGCTCTCGGGTAACACTCAGGGGTAGAATGATCGAACAGAGGCTCTTTATGAATGCACTTGACCTATGTGCCATCACACTGCTCCCCAGTACAGTTTTACAACTTTGTATTCTCAACAGAAGTACATAAAGATCCCCATTGAAAATTCTTATATTTTATCTGGAGTAATTGATGGGGAAAAAAGGACGACTGGGCCATTTTAATTTTTGAGTTGTGTTTAAAGAGACGTCGTCCTATTTAAAGAGACATAGCGCTGGCAATATTAAAGTAAGCTTTTGTGGTCTCTGACCCTTTATTCAATTGATATTAGCATATACGTTTAGAACAGAAGAGCACCAAGACAGCATCAATAATGAGGACAGATATGCAACTAAGATCTGTTCCTAATTTGACTTTGAAAATGCAAGCCTTGCTATTATTATACAACAGGTGAGCCTTTTAAGGAAAAATTTTAAAAAACTGACCCAAATGGATGATGATGTCTCTGTCATTTCTTAAGAAGTTCCAAAATGGTGTTTTATAATTGAAACCACAGTCTATTGTGAATTCACTAGGTAATTTGTGGTAAGAATTCATGTGCTCTTTCTCATTCGCTGAAAACATAATTAATGACGTTTTGATTTTTTATCCAGATGTAATTATATGGCTGCTTGAGTGAAATTTTTATTTTTGATTCACATGTATCAGAGATTTGGAATCTGGAATTCCCTAACATAATTACAAATAATATCAAGTTAGAGGACATGACTCAAGTGAAAACATGTAACACTATACTGACTGTTGGATTTGCCTGCTTTCTTTGATATCCACATTGTGTGATTCCTGGACTTTGATCACCTTCCTCGCTAATTTCTTCCCATTCCCTGAAATCTAATTCTACCCTTAGTATGGTTCTGAAATTGCTGTCTTCAAGAGCAGACCATTAAAAAATATATATATGTTGATTAATTTTGAGAGACAGCACAGCAAGAGGAGGGGCAGAGAGAAAGAGGGAGAAAGAGAATCCCAAGCCAGTTTCCATGCACAGCATAGAGCCTGACACAGGGCTCTATCTCATGACCATGATATTATGACCTGAGTCAAAATCAAGCATCAGATGCTTAACCGACTGAGCTGCCCAGGCGCCCCAGGATCAGACCATTTTATGGACAAATATAAAGGACTTTCTTAAGCTTTCACATTTTTTTTTAGCCTTTGTTGTGCTTCTACTGTCTTTCATTTTGAAACTCATTTCACTTAATTTTTTGGTCCTGGACTATTCTACCTCTCCGTCTTTTCTCTCTATCATCTCTCCATTTATTTGGCTTGGTCTACTTTTCCTCTGTCCTAGTTCTCTTGCTATGTAACATCAGGCATTTTCAGAGCACAGGTGTTGGTCCTCAGCTATGTGAAATTCCAGATTTGGTCCTAAAGGCAAATTGCTTAAGTACAGGGTGAGTGTATATGGGATTGGATTCAGTCCTGTGCGTAGATATCTGAGGGCCTTAAATGTTTAAAATCCTTGTGTTTGAGACTTGAAGCAATCCTCTGTACCCCAAACCAGTCATTGTATATCTTTCCACTTATGTTAATTTCTAAACAACACATATTAATGGTGACTCTGTTCAATCTGATAGAGGCAGAGGAGAGGATCTAGAACTATGAGGATCTAGAGCCTATATAATGACAAGAATAAGTGAAAAAGAGGAATATTTACCTTGGGTACAGAAGACTAAGGATATTTTTTTAAAGTGTATTTATTTATGTAGGGGAGGAGGGGCAGAGCGAGAGGGGGAGAGAGAATCCCAAGCAGGCTCCACACTGTCAGTGCAGAGCCCAATGGGGGCTCAAACTCACAAATGATGAGATCAGGACCTAACACAAAGGCAGATGCTTAACTGGCTGAGCTCCCCAGATGTCCCCCAAGGATATTCTTGATAACTGACTTCACATATTTATATACATGAGTGGTACTTGGAAGAGAGGGAAGACTTACGTTGCCACCCTCCTCCAAATGACAGTAGCAGTGTAAGTAGGTCAAACTTGTGAAAGAGAAGATTTAAATGAGGAAGCACCGAGTGATAATGAAGCCTCTCTACTACAACAATACAACCTGTTTCTTTGTGAGGGAAAAAAAAAGTTTCATTTTCCTGAAAGGAGAAAGAAGAAAATCATCTCTCGTGGCTGCTGTGTTGAATCCAACTGTGAGTTCGATTACTTCTGGAATTCTTTGCCGCTCAAAGCTCCTCTCAGTTTCCCCTGATTCTTTGAATAGTTTTTCTGTTGAATCATTTTTCTATTGAACTAAATCCAAACTTGTGAGTCATTTTCAGGGTGCCTGGATGGCTCATTTGGTAAAGTGTCTGACTCTTCATCTTGGCTTAGGTCATGATCTCAGGGCTCGTCGGATCAAGCCCCATATGGACTCTGCGCCGACAGACAGAGCCTGCTTGGGATCCTCTCTCTCCCTCTCTCTATCCCTCCCCCACTCATGCTTGTGCTCTCTCTGTCAAATATAAATAAACATTTAAAAATCCTTGAAAAAAAGTCATTTTCAATTAATCTACCTCTTTTTATTTAATTATTTTCAGTATTTTTAAAAAATTTTTATTCAGGTTCGTCACCTACCTCTTTAATTCAGAAATACTTTGAAAATGCCTCTTAAAGATTGCTCTGATACTTTATTTCCCCCACTTTACCTCTCTGGGTTACTGCTGTAGACTTCTGTGGTCCACTCTGGTCCCTGGTCTTCTCTGCACTCATGCATCTGGCCCGGAAGGCAAGTGTCCCTTAACATTATGCTCAGTGTATGGCCTTAGTTAAAAGCCCTGCAAAAACTTTTTGTTTTTGTTCGAACTTTTTGTTCGGTGTGCTGATTTCACCGAACTCAAAACTCCCTCTTAGCAGACTTCGCTGTAATGATTTTACTCCATTTGACATTCCTTCTTTCCATATGTTCAAACTCACTACTTTTTCTCCTTTCCTACAATAAATACTCCTAAGCTGCTCTTCCATGTGCCTCAGGAGATCACTGACCCAACACTTTTGGTCTTTCTTGTTTCAAGACTCCCCCCTTCTGCCAATAGCATACGTTTTGGAATCAGTCCTTCACCCCTTCTTCGCCCTTTGGGAGAAAAATAACAGCAACAATAGCAATAAGGACTAGATCTCTGGGGTACAAAATGGCAGCTGCCCTCTTAGAAAAAATAGGCTAAAATCCCTCTCAAAATTTCCCCAACAGCTCTTAATTAAGGGGCTGAAACACGAGTTGTCATTTGTTTGTTCACCCCTAACTCAATACTGATTCACAATCTGATGAGCCAGAATTTCACGTGAGACAGACATAGCAACATGCCCGTGTGAGGTGTATGCTCTGTCCACGAGGTACCGCAGTCATTCCTCATTACTTGTGTATTCTGTATTTGTAAATTTACTTACTGGCTAAAGTTTGTTTGTCAGCCCAAATCAATGCCTGTACCTCTTTGCTGCTCATTCCTGGACAGGTGCAGAGTGGCAAAAAGTTGGAGTCACGTGACTCACACCTTCCTATTTCAGCTGAGCCCACTGATCCTTGGCCTTCTCTGACACTATAAATAAATAATGTCCTATTCATTATCTATTTAGTGTTGCTGTTTTTACATTTTTGTGATATTGTTTTATTGTTGGTGTTGGTGTTTTTACTGTTTAAAACATTGTATACATAATGCTGAAGTGTGTCTTGTGTTGCTAAGCTCAGGGAGGATCGGGGCGCTTGGCTGGCTCAGGCAGTTAGGTGTCTGACTCTTGATTGAGTTCAGGTCATCATCTCGTGGTTGCTGAGTGTGAGCCCTGCTTCAGGCTTCTCACTGACAGTGTGCAGCTTGCTTGGAATTCTCTCTCTCTCTCTCTCTCTCTCTGTCCTTTTCTTGCTGGTGCACACGTGCACACATGCACATGCATGCATGTGCACATACTGTATCTCAAATAAACTTAAAAAAAATGAAGGCTGTGATGTACCTTAGAGAGAAAATATTTCCTACATTCATCAGTTAGAGTGCTTTGATCAGGAGTAAATTGTTAATGCATCATCGATATATATGAAATCAGGTGCCTTTAAACATATGTAAAACAAGATTAGGTAGTGATCATTTGCTGAGATGAATATATCGTGACCACAGCCTTGCAGGTACCTTTGTATTTCCCTTGGGAGCCATGTTTCAGGGTTTACTGTGACTTTACAGAACAGAACTGCTACAAATCCTGAGTTCACTGTATCCTCTAGCTAGTACATGCATAAAATACATCATATGTGTGGAAAGAGATCATCTGCATCCTCTGCTCTTATAATCAGTAAAAAAAAAAAAAGTCTAATTTGGAATAAAAGAGAAGAACATGGATACACTTCGTTGCCAGCCAAGTGGAAAGTCAAGACATGATTCAGACATCAAGTGGTACACTGAGCCGTGTGCAGCCTGCCAAGGATGAGAACCGTGTTGCAATTCACAGAAAGAAAAGGGGGAGGAAGAGGTGATAGAAAAGGAGGAGTATGCAGGAGGAGGGAAGGGAAGGGAGAAGAGGAAGAAATAGAGCCAAGAAAATGGGAGCCCAGTTAATCAATGGGAAAAAAATCTAAAGATCGCCAAACGGATGAAAACGGAAACTGGAGTGCATTGGGCAGACAGAATTATAACAAGTGTGCTGCGTAAAGCCTGTGTTGCATTCAAGTTGACAGCAATAAAAGGTAAGGAAAACAGAGTAGAATGACAACAGTTGTATTTAGTGAGAGGAAATCTGTTGGGGGAAATATTTTTCAAGTTACCGTTCCAACTTCTTGCTCACCCCCAAGGGTTTTAGTCCAGGGATTCTTATTTCATTCTCTAACACATGCTGATGCTCTGGGCGGTTGGTTTGAGAAACAGAGACCAGAGGCAGTAGGAGAGGGGCCTTCAAGCAGGTGCCCAGGGACAGACGCACAGGCCGCTGGGTTGCGTATGCAGGTACACTTGATATGGCAGTGAACATCAGGCACAGTGAGGAGGGGCTGGGAGAGACCGAGGAAGGGCGGGAGCAGTTTGAGAAGTGATAAGAGCTTCTTAGCACACAGATTCCATTTTTCTCTGTGCATCTAAATGTTCCCGCCTACAAGGGACTACAGCCCAGACCATTGCAAGCTTTCTTTAGGAAGGGTATTATAAGATCAGAAATAAAATGAGATAATTTTGGTTTGGGTAGTGTTTTTTGTTTGTTTTTGTTTGTTTGTTTGTTTTAAGTTTATTTATTTATTTTGAGAGAGTGAGCAAGCACAGGAAGGGCAGAGAGAGAGAATCCCAAGCATGCTATGCACTTTCAGTCCAGATCCTGATGTGGGGCTCAATCCCTTGAACCATGAGATCATGATCTGAGCCGAAATCAAGAGTTGGATGGATGCTTAACTGGCTGAGTCACCCAGGCACCCCAGTTGGAGTAGTATTTTGATTACTAGGAATGGGAAAGTCTTTGGTGAAGCCCGTTGCCTTACTCTGTCCCACTCCTCCCCCACTAATCCTTGCCCTCCAACTTTGATCCTATTCTAAAATATTGACAGTGAAACCATGGGAGTGTAAAAGGGCCCTCTCTAAGGGTGGTCTTTCATAATGGCAGCCGTGTACCCCAGAACTCAAATGGTTTCTATTAAGTGACATCTGTGATGGCCCCACCATCAGAAATAAAGGGCCGCTATCACTGTTGAGATGTGTGAGGCTCTTCCTTAGAGAGGGGACCCGCATAGTAGCTTTGTCCTCCATCATGAAGTTTCAGATAGTTGAATGAATGTGGCAAAGAAGTACTTGATGTTTGGTGGGCTTGGATTCTACTGTGATATGAAGAAGTAAGGGGAATAAATGCCAAGGAAATGGCTCTCAATTTTGGGTCTATTACTCATTTTTTGGGTTTGATGAAGAAACTTGTCTCTAGTCTGGCCAGCAGGCTTTCAGGAGGCACAGAAATCCTTGTCACGAAGAGAGAACCCAGAATTCTGATTTTAATTGGGGGTTTCACACTTGGAGTGTCCGTGGCAGGTATTTTTGCTGCTTTCACCTTTTGGCTCTGGGTTCCCCCATTTAGTTGACTTTCCTTCCTGACTTGCTGTTTGCCTGCGGCTGGATAGAAATGGTTTACTCAAGTCCAGAGCCTTCAAATGATTGATTTGTTGATCTCAAAGACTCACTCTGCTCCCAGCCCTGAGACTCCTGTCTTTGGCAGCCAGAGAGAAGTATTTATGAGCTTTTCATAGCTAGTTCACAACTGGTTGGGATCCCAAACGACAATAGCAGATGTAATACCGGTTCTTCTGGTAAACAAGCCGATGAAGTGTCACAAGAGAAGAATGGACGAGGTCATTGATCATGATTGATTTTAAAATGACATTTAATTAATATGGACTTCCATGGACATTAGTGTCTGGAACTAAATATTGTCAACTCCATCATGTCATGAAACTTGAGACAGAGATACCTGCTTTATACAGCTCATTTGCCTTTGAATTCCCATGAGCAAACTGCTCTCTGTAAAGCAGCATCAGTATATAGAGTTGAAGGAATTATTCGAACATGTGTATCTGTTTTTCATTTATATCCTCCAGGAGGCAAAGTTATTGTGTATGAATTCACTGAAGTAATCAACAGTATATGAGCTAACTGTAGCTAATGATATCACATTGTATATCAAGAACCTTATTGTCATTTTCTTGTCCAGAATTACTGGCTGAAATCATTCCTCATAGAGGAATTTTTCCTCAGTGACTAATTCACTGGGGTTTCTCTCAATTTGGAATTTTGTCTTTATGACCAAAAGCTATTCTCCATATGAAACCAGTTGAGATGTCACTTTTTCCAAACTTGTTGCCTCGTCCTTAACAAAGAGCCATTTGATTTGTTCCTAAATATATCCTTCAACAACTGGGATCTATTAGAAGAAGCTGTCACATACCTCACGTAAAAATCTCTGTAGTGTCCCTGAGGATAAGAAAAGGCTTTTATGAGTCAAGAAATTACTCCGTGTGAATCCAAATGATAGTACAACTCAGTATTATCTAGACTGTGTCAGGAATATTCTGGATGAATACAATCAGAATTTATTTGATGATAAGGAACCTATTACATATTTGATGATAGTGAGTCTGGCTCTCACTGGAATAATAATCATAATGATGATGATGGTGGTGGTGGTCATTTATCACCTACTGAGAACATTCTGTATGCCAGATTCTATGGTCAGTTCTCTATATGAATAATTAAGAAATTTTGTTTCAATGTTTATTTATTTTTGAGAGACAGGGACAGCATGAGCAGTGGTTGGGGCAGAGAGGGAGGGAGACAGAGAATCTGAAGCATGCTCCAGTCTCTGAGCTGTCAGCACAGAGCCAGACACAGGGCTCGAACTCATGAAGCATGAGATCATGACCTGAGCCAAAGTCGGACGCTTAACTGACTGAGCCACCCAGGTGCCCCTGAATAATTTTGTGTAATGGCCACAGTAGTTGTACTATGGGGTTTTTGTTATCCCCATTTTCTAGACAAAGATACAGAGTTCACTGAGGCTATATAAAATGCTAATGACACAGTATATCATTGGCAACAAATGTCCTACCTGAGCTCTGATTAATTTTAAAGCCTCCTTTAGGGCATTAAAAAATAAAGTATCTACTTGGGCTGTTCAAATACATTCATGTGGCTTGGCTAGGTGGAATAGAATAGAAAGTACAAGGCCCCTGGACAAATATCACTTTTAAAATCGGAACGTGTGCACCCCGTGTAACCCCGGGGATCTTGTTAAAATTTTAGATTCGGGTTCAGTAGTTTGGTGCTGGGACCTAGGATTCTGCATTTTTAGTAAACTTGCAGGAATGCCCCATCTGGTGATAGAAGGGCCACAGTCTGAAAGTGGAGACCTTGTAACCACCTAGCAAGTCAGCTGGCCCGGATAGCCTGGGGTAGCAGGGATGCTTAATGTGAGTGGGCCCTAGGCGAGAGAAACAGGCTGTTTGGCTTACAAGGAAGTGTTCATGGTCTTCCTTATTTTTTTATTATTTTTTTATTAAAAATTATTTTGTAAGAGTTTTTTTTTTTTATGTTAGAAGGAAAGAGAGAGGCAGTGTGCAAGTGGGGGAGGGGCAGAGAGAGACAGAGACAGAATCAGAAGCAGCTTCCAGGCTCTGAGCTGTCAGCACAGAGCCCCACACGGGGCTTGAACCAACGAGCTGTGAGATCATGACTTGAGCTGAAGCAGATGCTCAACCAACTGAGCCACCGAGGCGCCTCTTCCTTATTTTTTAAAGACGAACATCACCAGGCACTAAAAATTTACCTGATTTTTTGACCTCACTGGGGACAGAGCTTGGCATAGAAACCAAGTTTCCCAGTCTGGTTTGAATGATTTTTGACGGCTGCACTTGGCTGCCTGTCTTACTCATGAGGCTGTGATAGTTTTGGGTTGGCTTCTCTGATTGATTGAAAACAGATAAGTCATATGTCTTTCTCTTTCTGCTAAGAGTGAAATGCAAGGCGTGTTTGTGTGTGAAATCCTGATTATTTGGGTTTCCTGTTACTTTGGTTCCGGTCTCACAGAGCTTTCTGTTCGAACGGCCAGCTATCTTTTGAAGTCTACCTTGAGTATTTGGATACTCAAGGCCAGTTGAATAAACTTTCTTTTTCACTTGTACAATGAATGACAGAAGTACTTGGCAGCATTCTTTGCTCACTCATTCAGCACATCTCCTTTGTACACCAGGTACTTGGCTAGGTGCTGAGGATAAGGCTTTGAATACCTCAATTTCTCCCCTTCAGATGCTTCTGGAAGGAGAGAAGGATATTATTTATGGCTGTTTGTTTGCTCATGCCATGTAATTATCACAAACTTAGCAGCTTAAAACAGTAGACATTTATGAGCTTCTAGTTCTGTAGTTCAGAAGGCCAGGTAGGCTTGGGGTGCCTGGGTGGCTCAGTTGGTTAAGCGTCTGACTTTGGCTCGGGTCATGATCTCACGGTTCGTGAGTGCGAGCTCCGCATTGGGCTCTGTGCTAACAGCTCAGAGGCTGGAGCCTACTTTGTATCCTGTGTCTCCCTCTCTCTCTGCCCCTCCCCCACTCATGCTCTGTCTCTGTCTTTCAAAAATAAATGAACATTAAAAAAAAATTAGAACTCCACATACGCTTGATTTCTCAGTGGTGGGCCAACAAAAAGCTCAGAGTTCCTCTTTAAATATTCTGGGAACTCATCGTAAAAATTTGCCTTACCACCAGCATTTTTTCCCATGTTGTGTAAAATAGTTTTTGATTCCTCCCTCATGCATGCCTGTGTTTCATTCTGTGAAAATTGCTTTTGAAAATCCTGCTCTTTCTTATGTGGAAAGATGGCAGTCCAATTCCATGATGTAAAAAGTTGGTATCTGCCGTGTCTGCGCTTCCTAATTTTTAAAAATAAAGCAATGATTTCAGCAGAGCAAACACTGAGAAGTTTTCTTTGAAACGTGGAGGATAGGATTTCCCACTCGTTCCCTCCTCTCCTTCCCTCCTCCCCCTGTGCTGGTGTGACTTATCAATGCTGTCTTTGTGAAGCCAGAGAGTGGGACACAAAGGGCTTGTTCAAAAATGCTATTTTTCATTTGCTAAATTCTATAGGAATATAGCCTGAAGGCAGTCCACTAAAGAAAAACATCTGATGCTGTTCCATTTCTCACTTCTGCCAGGGTTCTGGAATAACAGGGCCCTCTGGGGACACCGACACGGATGTGCTAGTGTTGATAACACATTTTAGCCAGTCTCTTGGCTTTCTCCTTTTCGTCCTTCTAAAGGTAAATATAATGGGTGCATAGTGATTAAGCTCAGTCCCATTTTTTTTTTCAAATCGAACAAGTTCGAGCTTACGGTCTTTATGGGTATCAAGCAGCCCACCAGAAAGCCTGCAGTATTATGAGAGGTATTTACACATTGCATGGTGGGGTCCACAGAGGGCAGAGTCAATGTCTCAGCAACCTTTCATGGTACAGTAACCGGCAAAGGAAGAACAAAGTCAATAACTTCCATTGTTCACAAAGCACCACTGGAAGAATTGTTTTTGCTTGTGAAAGCAAAACCCCCACACAAGAGATGAAACAAACACACACACACAAAAGCAAGTAGAGTATGGAGCTAACATCTTGACTGTTTTATGGGAAATAATAGGTTGTATTCAATCTTAACAAAACAGAATTCAAGATTCAAGGCTGAGTAGATAATGAGCTGCTAAAGCAGCCCGTGTGGGGTGCGAGCGCTATGCAGGTGACAGAAATGCCAAGATTTCTCCCTCTCCTTCCTACTGATCATAATCTAGGAAATAGAGAGTCGTTTAAAATCAGCCATGCTTTTTCAATATCTTCAATGAAGGATCCAGCTCGATTAATTCCATGCTCAAATATTAGGGTCTTTCAACAGTCTAAATAAAAAGTCTAACATTAGAATCCGTTCCAAATCAAAAGCACGTATTCTCACATTTCCAGTGTTGTCCATATTAAGTTTAGGGAGAAATCTAGGGTAGGATTTCCAATGTGTTCTTACTCTCTAGGATGCTATGTTCACGAGTTACATAAAAAATAAAAATAAAGAATGGGCTTGTAGATTCCTCTGAGCAAACACTTGACCTGCGCTAAATGACTTCAGAGGAGCTTTTTCGATTCATTTACATCAGAACTGTTCGACTAGCAGTAGCTGCGTAAATTCATATCGTTAATTCTGGGAAAGCCATAGGCGATTGTCAGTTAGTTCAGGCATTTGAATAGTACCGTAAGTGCTTTTTTTTTTATGAAAAATAAAAAACAAAACCCCAAGGTAAACTACTAGCCAAATTACGTGAACATTAGAAAGAAAACAGACAACCGCATCACCACTACCCCATTTCAAAATAACTTTTAGGGGCGCCTGGGTAGCTCAGCCACTTGGGCATTCGACTTTCGCTCAGGTTATGATCTCATGGCTTTCGATCCCCACTTGGGGCTCTGTGCTGACAGCTCAGAGCCTGAAGCCTACTTCAGATTCTGTGTCTCCCTCTCTCTCTGCACCTCCCCTACTTGTGCTCTTTCTCTCTCTTACATATAAACATTAAAAAATAACTTTTAATTAATATATATTAACTATTGATATATTTTAAATAGTTGCATTATAATGCTCCTGTGCACCTATATTTTTTCTGACTTTTTATAACATTATAAGTGAACATTGTTGCTTGTTAACCCATAGGCCTCAAAATTATCATGTAAGTTTTGTATAGTGTTCAATTTGCTTAATAATGCGTTATTTACTTAACAATTCCCTAAGGAGCTATTCATTTGTTACCACTATAATTATTGGGAAGGCTACAGTGCATATATTTCCCATACATTACTTAAGATGTGTACTTGATACATTATATTTTAAAAATTACACTTAAAAAAATCCTTGCCTTTTATATATGACTCCAGCAACCCAAGAAAGTACATAGAAAGTAAATAGGCAGCAAACCAGCTAAAAAAAAAAAATAAAACAACCACATCCCAACACTCACAACTAACCATTGTGCCGTGTTACCTATAACTCATATAATATTTAGTATTTCCATTAGTTTCTTGTTTAAAAATATTCAGATCTCAACTCTCAAACTTTCAATGTTTGTTCTTTTTTTTTCTTACTCCTAAGTTATTGGTTTGATTTCATTTGCAAATGGTGGTTCTAGAGAGGATTCAAAGTAGCATGTATTTGAAATTTTCTGCCCATTGCCACCGTACTTAAAAACATGTTGGCTGAATATAATTATCTTGGGTGATAAGACAGTTACCACCATATTCTGTCATTGTTGGGTGCTGAGTAGAAATACAAGACCTGTCCTAAGTTTTACCCTTTCTCAACGCTTTAGATTGCTTACTTAGTTGCCTTGAAACTTCTCCCACATTTAGACCTGAGTATGTACAAAACGAGATATATTCTGTAATATTAATTATCTCATTTGCACTGGGAAAATGTTGAAAAGGTCCCAAATGTTCACTGATAAGCTCTGGTTAAATAATTTATATACATGCATATACAATAGAATACTATGTGTCCCGTAAAAGATTGAAGGAGCTATTTGTGTATTATGTAAAAAGATGTCAGAAAAAAATGGTAACATAAAAAAAAAAAAGCAGAATGGTACCGAATCAATGCTTCCTTTTGGTAAGGAAGGGGGAAAATAGAAATATGTGGGGTTTTTTTTTTGTTATGTATTTGAATATAGAAACAACAGAAGAATTTTTAAGGGAAGAGACTCCATGTCATGGAGTTGGATCGTGGGTAGATGGTGGTAGCAGTGAGAATCAGACTCTTTAGTGTGTATCATTTTATACTTTGATATTTGAATTCTATGAAAACAAACAAAAAACAGCAGTAGATGAAAAAGTAGGGACATAGCTATTTTATTAGATGGAAATTGGAACTTGATTTGGTGCTTGATATTTTACAGCTGGATCTCTATGGCGGTTGATAGGCAGATATATTTACAGCAACAGTTCTGTGGAAATACCATCTATTTTCACAGCTATTGAGCAAACAGGAAGTTGAGCCTGATATTCTCCATCCCCCCACTCTCCCCTCCACTGTGCTGCTTCTTCCTTCTTTCCCTTTATAAATTTTTTTTTTCGGCCTCATGATCTTGGGAGTCAAATGGGAATTATTTATGTTCTGTGAGGCAGTACTAAATAAGAATCCGCTCCCTTCTGATTTTTGCAGACTCCTTCACCCTTTCCAGCAAATACTTGTTTTTGATACTGCTCTAGTCATGTTAACAACAAGCAAAATGGATTAGGTGTAGCGACCATAAAACAAAGTTTAGCGCCATGACTACCACCAGGTGCTTTTCTAGTACTGCATATAGTCTTCAATTTAGGGGGGAAAATGGCTTCACTGATATTAAGGCTCTGAATACAGAAATCGTATCCCAAATTAAACAGAAGCTATAGTAAAGTGTGTTGCCTGCTACCTTTGTTCGATTCCCTTTTTTTCCCTATAAAGTAATAAGAAATCTCATGTAGAGTGAACATCTCATATGTCCCAGGCACAATAAAGGAACCAAATGAACATGAGATATGATCCTTCCCTTCAAGAATTATACAATGTATTTAGGGTCGTAAAATTCAACCACCTTAAATGATTATACACATATAATTGGATCACCTCAGAAATAATACTGTGTCATTATTTCAAGCAATTTTTATGTTCCTCATAAGATTTTCATATTTAATGATTTATTTTTACTATCCCTCCTTTTTATACACAGTATGTGTAACATATTGAGAGTGTTAAAATGGGGACAAAGTTCCCTTGTTTTGCGATGACAATGTACTAAATTATTCTTTTCATCACTAGGATTCATTGTCACCTCTACCTTGATTAATGACTGGAGATACTAATCTGATAGGTTGGCCTGGAAAAGAGGAGAAAATTTGGTGATAGAACACAGGTAGAATTCCTTAAAATAATCCTCAAAAGATAGGATAAAACTGCATGGCATAGTGTTAATGAAAATAGAAATGAAAGGATAGGTATTCTTACTGTTTCAGCAACAGAAATCTGTAGGATACGGGGGCTGGATTAGGGTGGAGTGCAGTGAAATCAGTGATAATGGAGATGGGGAAGGATACTTCCAGGTTAGTAAGGAATAAAAGAGATAATAAAATTTATCTCCAGCTTGTTCTTAAGCATTTTGAATACAAAGGCCATAGATTAGGCAATCATCTTTTCTTTTAACAAATAATTAAACAAATTAATAACAATTTACTCAATGCCATGGGGCACCTGGGTGGCTCGTCAGTTGAGCAACGACTCTTGATTTCGGCTCAGGTCATGGTCTCATGGTTTGTGAGATCGAGCCCTCTTATGGCTCTGCTGACAGCGTGGAGCCTGCTTGGGATTCTCTCTCTCCATCCCTCTGCCCCTCCTCCCACTCATAATCACTCACTCTCTCTCTCTCTCAAAATAAATAAGTTTAAAAAAAAAAAAAGAATTTACTCAGTGCCACAGACTGAGCTAGGTACTAGGAACATAAAATTTAGAAGACAGAATTTCTATTTTTAAACACCCCCTAGTCTAATAGAATGATAAGGATAAAAGGAAATAATTACCATACAATTACACTAAAATAGCACAAATGTCATAATAGAGAAATGATAATGCTCCCCCTTCCCCGGCCCCACCATTGCTTATAATGCTCAGTATTTAGGTGCCAGATAAATGTTTGGAAGCGCAAATTACTGTTTCCTGTTCTGCCTTCAGAGCAATGAATGAAGAATAGGCTGATAAGATCTCAGCTATTCCACAGTGGTGACAGGCAAGGATGGGATATGTCATTTATTAGTGTTGAGTATTGTGCTTATTTTTTCTCCTTCTCTGCCTTGACAACAAAAGCATTGTTTACAATCCCAAGTCACAGCAAATGACTCTATTTTTTTCAAGTAAAAATCAATGCTTTTAAATACTTCCTTTATTTAAAATTATTTTAGTGTTTATCTAATTTTGAGAGAAAGAGACAGAGAGTGGGCAGTGGAGGAGCAGAGAGAGAGGGAGACACACAATCTGAAGCAGGCTCCAGGCTCTGAGCTGTCAGCACAGAGCCGGACCTGGGGCTTGAACCCATGAGCCAGGAGATCATGACCTGAGCTGAAGTCAGACGCTTCACTGACTGAGCCACCCAGGTGTCCCATTAAGTCCTTTAGAGATGGGCATATATATGAGCTCCCACTACCACTAACTAGGTCTGAACATCCCAACTTTCTCAAGGTAAACCTGCTTTTAGATGGTATTGCTTGCACAGACCTGGGTTGGAAAAGGAGCCCTTCTCTACCTCCGGCCTCCGTCAGTGCACAAGCATTGAAACAGTAAACTGTGCCCTTCACTTTTGCACTAGATAGTGACATTTAGTAGTATTGGCCACAGGTGGACATTGGTTCAATTCGAGCCCCTGAATCATTGGCTCGCTGAAGCCGAGCTATCCCATGTGACAGCAAAGCTGTGTGAGCATGTTACTCTTATTTGCTCTGCGATTTGCTTATTAGTTTTACTGAAGTGATCTCTCAGTGACTGCATACAGCCGAATGAAAATGGAAAGGCATGGAAATTTGCTCCGGAGAATGCCTTTCCCCGCAGTGGCACCTGTAAGAGAAGAAGAATAGCATTTTTTTGCCTTCACAGTGGAACCGAACATGGTGGGTGCTTCTTTGGGAGGGATCTGGTGTTGGGGTAGGAGGTAACGACGCTGTCCCCAGCATCTTCGCTGCTCACTGTTGGCAGCATCTAGGACCTGCTAATGACCAGTGGGCCTCAAGGCGGAGCAGGTCCTGATGCCTTAGAGGACAGCATTGATTTCTGGGACATCAGTCAAAGGACAGCTGAGCTCTCCAAGGAGAAAGAGAGGATTTTACAGCTGGATAGAGGATGTGGAGGTTCATTATTGATTCACCATCCTTCATAATTCCATCAGGGAGCTGAAGGAGAACAGATTGGTAGGATTTCAGAAGAACATTAAGATCCAGCAGAAATGGCCAGATCCTTTGGGGCTCTTGTAATCCTAGCAGAGGCTTTGTGAATCATGTGACTATTAAAAAAAAAATGAGAAACAGGAATAAAGCTTTGTCCTGATTAGGAATAAACTCCTGCCCTCCAAAACATCTAGTTGCTTTGGTTTTGGCTAGGCTTGGTGAGCTGACAGAGCTCCAGGCTCTGAAAAGCTCTAATTAGCAGTTACGTGTTTGTGATGAAGAGTGATAAACAAAGAAGTTATTACTGAAATGCGGTTGGTAAAATCCTTTAAAGCATGGTGGGATGGTCTGTGGAAGAAAAAAATAATAACAGATTTGTTGGTAAAAGATCATGAATTGTTTATCCAGAGCTGCACTGACCAATATGGTAGACATGAGACACATGTAGCTATTTAAATTTAAATTAAGATTAGTGAATTAAAAATTTACTTCCTCCTTCAGACTAGCTACAATTCAAGTATGCAGTAGGCACATCTGGCTAGTAGTAATGCTGGGCAGTGCGGACCTAGAATATTTAAGAAATTTTATTGGGCAGCATTGAACAACAACATTTTCTATAGACCAAAGTTTCTTAAAACAAGTTCATTTTTGCTCTCTATATTTTTAATTATAAAAGTAATAGTAGAAGGCATGATGAAAATTAAAACAGTACTAGTTGGTATAGTACAAAACAAATCTTTGGTGTTTTCTCTTGTTGGCTAACATTGTTCTTTGTAATATCTCTAGTGAGGTTGGCTTCCTCCACAATTGTAAATGATCCCCATTCTGTATACTTCTTGACTTATCAAATTCAAATAGTAGTTATAGACTCTGACATATAATAATTATACATTTGGTTCACTCATCACACCCCTCTCAAATTATGTGTCAGATCCCTTTAAAAATATTACTGTCATGAAGTAATCTAATATTCTAATGTAATAATGTTATTTGCTCGAGATATCACCTTACTTCCTCTGACATTTGGTGAGAAAACCAAACCAAAAACCATTTCCTTCCACTTCTCTTCTTTCAGTATCTTGCAAACCTGATACCCCATATTACTGTTTTAGATAATCCACATTTGTTTTTTTTTTAAATTTTTTAAATGTTTGTTTATTTTTGAGAGAAACAGAGTGTGAGCGAGGGGAGGGGCAGAGAGAGGGGGAGACACAGAATCCCCAGCAGGCTCCAGGCTCTGAACTGTCAGCACAGAGCCTGACACGGGACTCGAACCCATGATCCATGTGATCTCAACCTGAGTCAAAGTCAGACGCTTAACTGACTGAGCCACCCAGGTGCCCCTAGATAATCTACACTGTGATGCACACAAACACACAAAATTTAGTGTTCCAAACTTTGTTTATATAGTTTGAGTGTAATACTGAGGTCAAGAACCAACATAATATTATGATTACAATATTCTTAGTTGTAAAGTCAAGTAGTGTAAGTGATTTAAAGTGATAGATACTCCTTTGCCAAAGACTTGCTTCTATTAATGAAGTATGATATTAACATAAATTTCAAGGAGAATCTGGCTCTTAACCTATTATCTATTATTCTAGATAATCTATGGCTTTCTCTTTTCAATTTAGATTTTATTTACTGATGTGGTGCGCAGCCCACATCCTGGGATTATTTGTCTTTTTTGTTTCTGAGAGCTTCTATTTTACTTTTTAAACTCATTGCGTGTCATCCTCTTTCCTTCTTCATTTTGCTGCAAAATATTCTTATGAAATTGTTTTAGAAAGGGTTTTTGGGGACGCCTGGGTGGCTCAGTTGGTTAAGCGTCTGACTTCGGCTCTGGTCACGATCTCGTGGTTTGTGGGTTCAAGCCCCGCTTCAGCCTCTGTGATGACAGCTCAGAGCCTGGAGCCTGCTTCACATTCTGTTTCTCCCTCTTTCCCTGCCCCTCCCCTGCTCGTGCTCTGTCTCTCTCTCAAAAATAAATAAAAATTAAAAATGATGAATGAATTTTTGGGTGGTAAGTTTTCTGGGTCCTTGTATGTCTAATAATATTTTTCTCCTCATATTGTTTTAAATATTAGGAGGAAAAGCGAATTGCAGATCCAAATCATTTTAACTAGAACTTAATATTCTGGTTGTCTTTTATTCCAGTAGTCAATCTTGATTGTGCCTGGTCAGTCAACTCTAGAACCATCATGCATCTCTTTGCCTACAGCTCAGGTGATGTTCAACTTTGAATACCTTCTCATTTGACAAACCCTGTCATGTGCCAATTACCATAGTTGTTGATGTGATAAGGACAGATCAAACGGTTGTTGTCCTTTTTATGCCCTTTGGTAAATTATCTTGTTAAGTCACTAATAGGTCCTGGAAGCAACACAGGATATGTCAATTGCTTAACTCACTGAGCAACTTAATTGGCTTCTTAGAAGGGATTGGATATATTTGGTCTTTGTACATTTCTTTGGTCTCTGCACACAGAGTTCCATGAATACATGTGGCACATAAAATATTTCCGCTTCTGCGGAGGAAGGGGGAGGCTTTCTCTCAAAATTCCCTACAACCAAACGTTTCTTTATTCAAGAAAAGATGGACATGGATAAATGAACCTTCTGGGAAGAGATTTTAACAATAAAACCATCATGGTAATTAGAGTTAGGAGATTTATGACTTAGGAGATTTATCTGGTTTATTCTGTTACTTCAGTCAAGACCATCCCATAGCATTTTAGGAAGCTGTGTTTGGGATATTCTTGAGGATTGCCAGTGAAAGAAACCAAATGATTACTTTTGATAGGGCATTTTTCCCCCTTCCTGAACATTTTTCTTTCATATACTTTAGCATTCTCTGTAAAAGAATGAATAATAAAAATCTAGACAAATGGAACTTTCCCCAGTTATACGCATTGAGAAATTCACAGTTGGTCAGAGAAAATGAGTATTTAATATGTTGTTGCTGGGAGTAATTTTAAAAAAGCGAAAGTCAAATAGATTCATTTTTGGTTAGTATCCGTGTGAGCTGCTAAAAACAGAAAATGGAAGAAATATTGATGGCATTCGGTGGAAAAAAGTGAAGTGAGAAGTCAGAAAGCCAAAACAGACTATGTATAAATAAATGTTAATGGTTAGAATGGTAAGCAGACTGTTAAATATAACAGTTATATCTGCTGTATATATAGTATGTAATCTTTATTCATGAGATATTAAGACACTTGATAATCTTCATGTATATATAAGTCCATGTGTGGTGGGTGTAACTTATAATCTATCATGATATAAAAATGAGTAATATAAGGTTTTGATGAATCAAATAATTATGTTCATATTTTGCTTCTGGCCTGGAATTTTTCAAGACATTTATTTTGTTTCTATAGCCAGCTCCTTAGTCAGGGCAAGGTACAATTAGGACTTTGAAAAGGGGTTAGCAGACTCAAGGTCACAGCTTGTCAGTGTGAACCCTGGTGGTGGAACCCACTTTATTGGCTCCCACCTGACTGTTTTATTACAACTGTGGGTGTTGCTATCTCAACCCCAGATAGAAAGCCAATGAACTCACCCTCCTATGAAATAATGATGCATCACTTGAGTGCCCAGCTTTCTGACTGTGCAAATAGACTAAGGCTACAATGGCATTGAGTTTCCACCATTACAGCAGGTGTAATGAAGAGCTGAGTACTTGGAATGGGCTTTACAAGTCACCTCAGAGCCAACTTATCTTTCTGAGCTATGAGGCTAGAACAAACTATACTTGTGTGTGAGCCTCTGCATACATGGTTTTACAGAGTTTTCTTGGGGTGACTGCTTTTTATTTCCTAATTTCCAAAAACTAAGTTCATAATCATGAAATTTTCAAAGATCTCATTTTTCTTACTAATCACCTTATTAAAGTATAATAGAGTAGTACTGCAAAATAGTCATAGAAGTACTCAGTATCTAGGAAGAGATTTTCATCATCGCCACAAGAATTTCTTAGACATAGTAAAAGCACATACCAAAAAAAAGGAAACCATTTATGGCATAGACTACATTTTAATTTTAAATGTTCCTATAGGTAAGAGGCGACCTTAAAAAGAAAAAAAGACCACTGATTCAGAGAATATATTTGCTCTGAGTATAAATGATAATAAATTAGTATCAAGAATTTCCAAAAATGAGGAAAAAAAACAGCTGATTGAGAGAATGAATTTGCTAGGGTATAAATCATGATAAATTAGTATCAAGAATCTCCACAACTTAACTTACAAGAATGGGCAAAAGATTTGAATTTGGATGGCTGGAATTATGGTAAAATATTTTTAACCTCACTGGTGATTCTGAACATGAAAATGAAATCTATAAGATAATATTCTTTCATTGGCAGTTTTTTTAATTGCAATAATGCATGTTGAAGATGCCCCTGGGAAACAACTTTTAATAACTCTTGGAAGTTCTATAAATTATGCCAGCTATTTGGGGGAAACAATATGGCAAAATGCACTGAAGTTGAATGTGCACATACCTCATGACAGGGCATTTTCATTCTTAAAGATATTCCCCAAAGAATCTTGGATACATTTGTACAAGGAGACATGTACACAGAGCTACCCTGTAGTATTTATAATAGAGCAACTTGGAAACTATATAAATATCCATCAGCAAACAAGATGATGAATTATGATAGATTCATTAAGCAGGATCTCATAGACAGCAGTTAATGTTCTAGAATGCATCTGTAATAGTCAACCTAGTTTTCCAAAACAAAATTCAGTACACTTTATAGTGCTACATTTTGTGTGTAAGTAGGTTTTTAGTATAGTATCAAAGCATTTGTAAATTTCACACACCATGTGAAACAGGTTTTTAAAAAAAATTTTTTTTAGTCTTTATTTATTTTTGAGAGAGAGAGACAGAGTGTGAGCGGGCGAGGGGCATAGAGAGAGAGGGAGACACAGAATCTGAAGCAGGCCCCAGGCTCTGAGCTGTCTGCACAGTGCACAAACTGTGAGATCATGACCTGAGCTGAAGTTGGACGCTCAACCGACGGAGCCACCCAGGCACCCCTGAAACAGTTTTGTACAATGTTTCTGGATACGTATTCAGTGAAAGTATAAAAATTTGTACTAGTTATTGACATTGTTGATGGAGATGTTTGTCTCAGAGGAGAAAAGGAGGAGATAATGGGAGGTTGCTGGTTTGTCTGCAATACCTTCTTTACAACCACACCCCACACCTGGGCAGTGGGGGGAGAAAAAAACAACAAAAAACCCCCAAAAACAAAAACAAAAAACCAAACCCTCTATCAGAAAGCTACTATTCTGTATTAATATTACTTTTTTTTTTTATTCTTTAAGTATTTTTAAATTAAAAAGAAAGGAAAATTGGGGCACCTGGGTGGCTCAGGTCATGATCTTATGGTTCGTGAGTTCAAGCCCCGTGTCGGGCTCTGTGCTACAGCTTAGAGCCTGGAGCCTGCTTCGGATTTGGTGTCTCCTTCTCTCTCTGCCCCTCCCCCGCTCATGCTCTGTCTGTATCTCAAAAATAAATAATACATTAAAAATGTAAAAAAATAAGAAAGGAAAATTGTTTGTATTGGATGAGAAGGCAAGCCTCAGTTTACAAAGCAGTCAGCTCTCTTCAGCCTCACAGTCTGAGTGTCCTCATGGGTAACAGTGCCCCTTGCAGCTTCCAGTAGCTCTACCTGTCAGGGGTTCGCTTAGAACCATTGCATGAGGTAGGCATATCTTTGTTATCTGCAACCTTGATCACAGCTGGGCTGTTGCCATGCACACTGCTGCTTTGCCCTGTTATGGAGAGTATGTCGCTTTCATCTCTGTCTTGTTTTAAGCCTGAGCTCACCCCCTCCTCCGTCACAGGTTAGCACCCTATTATAAAACCTGCCATTGACTCTTGGCAATCCCCACACTGCAGCATCTCAGGGACTAATCGGAGAGAGACACCAGATCTTGCTTTACATTTCTCTTCATGGACGATAGTCATGACCCCAGGCTCACATCTAGGCTGCGCTTTGCTTTCTGGGTACATAGGTACAGCACACACTAATCATAACCCTGAAGCCAAACTAACTGTGCTTTGCCCAGAGGTTACTTTGTGGGCTCTGTGTTTATACCATCTGGCTCAACCCCTAACAAACTGTAACACTTTGAGCAAGTTGCTTACTAGCTTTAAGCCTCAGCGAACTTATCTATAAAATGGGGATCATCCTAGTAACTACCTCAAAATTTGTTGTGAGGTTTCAGTAAGTCGTTAGCATTTAGTGTTCTTGCTACATGGTGTGTATTCAGTACGTGTTAATTATCATTTGTTTGAAGGCTTGGGGATACTGGCAACGCGTATGGTGTGGTATTGACTGTATTCATGTTCGCAGTACTTGGTTAGTCATTCATTCTTTGCAACTAAATCACCAGAACGCATTCACACTATGCAGCTCTAATACTGACAAATGAACTAGGAATACTTTAACACAGCAGAGAGATGAATGCCCAGGAATAAATGACGTCGTGCAATTAAAACAACAAATTCCATGCAGCTATGTTCCTGAAACACACACACACACACACACACACACACACACACACACACACCAAAAACCCCAAAACAAAAAACCTCAAAAGCCTAATCATTTTGATGATTTTTTAATAGCAATGTGAAGTTCTGCATTTATCGCCTGATGGAACTCCTGAAATGCATTGTGTTGATCCAAGGGAGGCTAGGTTTCTGAATAGGACACTAAAAACCTGATTTCAACAGATTGAAAACAAGATGTGACAAGCAGTTTGACACTGGCCCTGCACTAATTTCCGCTATTTGTAAAGAGGCACATCTGAATGGAAATAGCTCTGCAGAATGGATCGGTATGGTTGGGGCCATGTCAGTCCCCACATAAAACCACAGTACCGGGGAAAATAAGTAGCCATTGATTTTCTGTGAAAGCCCCCTCCCCTCCCCCGAGTCTGGGGAAAGCAGCCAGTAAGGGGCACCAGCTGCTCTCTGCTGGAAATCCTTTGTGGAGAGTATGAGGAGCAGGAGAATGCTAGAGAAAGCTGGTGGATATAAAAGGGGTGGGGGGAACCACACACCAGATCTCAGGATAGAGGAGGTGGTGGTGATTGCCCCAGCCATGCTTCATTCCTCAAACTAAGCATGCTTCTTTCTCAGAAAATGGAGGGGGGGGGGGTTGTGGGAGGAAAGCTTCAACGAGCCCTACCTTTATTTATGCAACACGTTGGGAACAGTTCCAATGGGAATTTCTCATGCTCTTTCACGTTCTCTGAATTCTGTTGGTGGTGAGTTCTTGTTTCCTTTAAACTGCTCTGATCTAATAAGGATTTGCCTCAAAACCGGAACAAATAATCAGTGTGATTGCGAGTCCTCATTTACATAATTGCATTATGACAACAATTTTAGGAGGATAATAAACGAGGAATATTTTGATGTTTGCCCGCTGTCCTGCAAAAACAAAGCAAAACAAAACAAAAAGCAAAAACAAAAAGCCCTGAGAAACCTCCCAGATTACTTTCTGAGTGCTTCCATGACAATTTTGCTGAGTAGATTAGACGAAAAATCTCTTTCAAGATTGAGCACTGGGCGATCATTCTTTGTTTCCAGTTCAGACACTGCACACAGCTTCTTACAGTGAAATCAAGTGTTCATAAAGGTGTACTAAGAAAGCACGGAACAATACGTTTTAGGTGTCCTCCGAACTTTGAAATACTTGGCAGTCTTTCTCCTTGATGAGTGTTAGCTGTGATCGCTGTTACAGGGAGAAGTTGGCCAGCATTTAAAAGCATTTTTTTGCAAAGGAGTTTGGTCACCTGCCTAGAGAGTCAATGGGAAAATATGGATTATTCCAGGGGATGAAATTGTCCTATGGTATAAATAGCAATCCATTAGAGAAAAATGGATTTTTCACAATAAAAATAAGACGTCTTAGACAAGAATATCTGCATGCTGCTGTCGTGTGCTGTATTTCTCTTTTGAGGGGTATGCAAATGACTACATTGAAGGAAGTTATTTATCTGTAGCTTGAACACGGAATTTGTTAGACATAGGGGTGCATTTCTAGCCGTTTTGAAGTGATCGTATAAATGCATTTATTTGTATATTACTGATGATGAGTGTTACTTCTGTTGAAATACATGGGCCCAAATTAAAAATTTTACTCAAAACATAAGAAGTTTGTTAAGCAACTGACTAGTGTCAACACATTTCCAGGAAAATAGGTAATGGACAAATTTTTAGGACTCAGAATCAGTCAACCATCCATTTCTAGCATGTTAATGATAATGGATTGATATGTTTTCTTTAAGAGACCTGCAGCTGTTTCATTGTATGTTTACCACATAGTAAGCCCATTTCACTAAAAATACTCTGTAATTTAAATGTTTCACTACGTCATTTTGGTTTTCTTACTAAATCTTGCAAATATTGAAATTTCTTTGTGTCGAAATACCGTGGTCATGTTCTTTATTTTTTTCTTTTTAAATTTTATTTAATGGTTTTTGTGTTTGTTTATTTTTTGAATGTTTATTTTTGCGAGGGGGAGGGGCAGAGAGAGAGGGAGACACAGAATCCGAAGCAGGCTCCAGGCTCTGAGCTGTCAGCACAGACCCCGACGTGGGGCTTGAACCCACGAACCGCGACATCATGACCTGAGCCAAAGTTGGACACATAACTGACTGAGCCACCCACGTGCCCCTTAATTTTATTTAAGTACAAGTTAGTTAACATATAGTGTAATAATGGTTTCAAGAGTAGAATTTAATGATATATCACTTACATATAATACCCAGGGCTCATCCCAACAAGTGTCCTCCTTAATGCCCATCACCCATCCCCCTGACCTACCTCCCCTCCAGCAACCCTCAGTTTGTTCCCCATCTTTAAGAGTCTCTTATGGTTTGCTTTCTCTCTGTTTTTATCTTCTTTTTCCTTCCCTTCCCCTATTTCATTGGTTTTGTTTCTTCAGTTCCACATATGAGTGAAATCGTATGAAATACCATGGTCACATGCAGAGGCTTTTGTCTTTTTATTCCATGTGGCATCTACCCTTCTTTCTAACTTCCTTAGTGCAGAGACCAGACATGCCTGTAGGTGGGCCTTGGACCTGTCGTCTATCACTAGTCTTGGGGAGACATCGCTAAGCCAGCCACATTATTGATAATGCAGGGACACATTGATTGCCCTTTGTGGTATGAATAAATACAGTCTGCTCATAGGTCTTATGTCCAGAATGCAGATATTAACAAAACAAGCAGCCTTCAGAGATACAGTGGTTGTTTTAAATCCTGGAGAACACAGGGTTTGGTCTGTAACTAAAGACCACTTCAAAACAAATTGTCTTTCAGCCTTGAGATAAAATTAAGTCACCATTTTACAGTTTTTGAGTCAGCAGGATAGGAATGGGTGCTTTTTTGTTTTATTCTCATGTTTCAGAATCTCTTGGTTTTCAGTTAATAGATGTGTTGAGCCGCTGGGGTATTCAGGCTATTCAGAAATCCTGATTGTAAGCTATTAAAGGACCTTCTATGCGTTTGCTTAGAGGTGAACTAGTGAGGGTTTGGTTTTGCACCCACAGCATGAAATTGACCATTTCCCATACCAAAGTTACATGGCAGTAAGAAGGAGCCAAAAGTGTGACCATAATTAGCCAAGAGCCAGTATCCTCCACAATGATAATAATAATGATAATAAACTATACAGTTACCCTAGAAATGTCCAAAGAGTAGTATTTTTCTTATTCATCAAATATGTTAGTGGTGAGTCATTTTAAAATCCATGCTTATTTGCCCTTCCTTATTTTTTAATGCATCCCCAAATTCCATCTGTGATTCTTTGCATAATATCTGAAGACTATCTCTAATGTTACCTTAAATGCATGACTGATAGTCATGAATTCTTTTAGACCATCTTGGTCTGAAAACAACATTTTTGCCCTCTCATTGTTAAGGGACATCGTCATGGGTAAAAGAAAATTTAGATGCATGCTTATTTTCTTGCAGCAATTTAAGGATATGATTTTATTGTCTTCAAACTTTCATTGTTTCTGTGGAGAAATAGGCTACTTGTTGCCCGTTAAAGGTCTCTTAAAATTGATTTCCATACTCTGGGTATTTTAAACTCTCGTACCCTGTCATGTTTTCAGCAGTTGTTCTAGGATGTATGTGGATGCTGGTTGTTCCTGGGGCCTTTTGAAGGTGTGAAGTAATGTCCAATCACCAGTTTTGGGGGAGTTTTAGAAAGTTCTCAGCCATTATTTCCTGATGGAGAACTTCTCCTTTATTTCTCTTCCATTTTTTCAGGAATTAAGTTACATATATTTAAAACTTTGTCACTGAAACTGACAGTTACAGTGTTACACTGTAAACACTTCATCTTTTTCTTAGGCAGTTTCCAGTGTCTTAGCTCTTCATTCTTTATGCTAGATAGTTTCTTCTGATGACTTTTCAGTGTACTAATTCTCTCTTCAGCTATGTTTAATCAACTAATAAATTACTCTCCTGAATTCTTAATTTAGGCTTTTACATTTTTTATTTCTAGTATATCATTGGAAGGTTATTTTTTACCAGAGTATTTTCACATGTGTCATTTATCTTTTTTGCATAGAGAAAATAAATGATTTAAAAGTCTATCAGACAATCCCTACAATTATATTCCTCTATGGGACTGTTTATCTGGTCTCCTATTTTTGCTGACTTTATTTGTCACAGTTTATGGTATCACTCTGTGCCAGATACTTTATTTTCAAAATTGTTGGTAGAAATAGTTTGAAGCTCAGGATAATATTATCTTCAAATGGGAATGATATTTATTTGTTTCTTCCATTTAACTGGGAATCCTAATATGCTGGGATTACTTAATTAAAATGTAGAAATTGCAAATTGAAATTATTTGAGCTGAGCTTCAGTGCTTACCAACACCTGTCTACATTTGGTTATTTTTTTTTAAAGTTTATTTATTTATTTTGAGAGAGAAAGTGTGAGAGTGAGAGAGAGAGAGAGAGTGATAGCAAGCAGGGGAGGGACAGAGAGAGAGAGAGAGAAAGAGAGAGAGAGAGAATTCCAAGTAGGCTTTGCGATGTCATCACAGAGTGTGACACGGCACTCAATCCCATGAACTGTGAGATCATGACCTGAGCCAAAATCAAGAGTCAGATGCTTAACTGACTGAGCCACCCAGGCATACCTACATTTGGTCATTCTTTAATTATAGGGACAGCACTTTTAGTGTCCCACTTAAAGAGAAGAAGTTTTAATAGCCCCTCATCCCTCACAGGCCCTAGATTCAAATGTCTTTCTTCTTAGTCTTGTATAGCCGTGACTCAAAAGTGACATCCAGGCTGTCAGTATCTCAGAAGCAGGGGCAAGAGTAACCTTGAAAGCATGGGTCATGTCCTTAACCTTGAAAGCATGTCTCATGTCCTTCAGCTGGAAGCTTTCCTAGATCTGGGCCAGTAATTCTTGCATACTCGGTAGCTTTCTGAAACTGTAAATAAAGTAGTTTTAGCTGCGCCCAACTTTTATAGTTACGCTTAGCGAGAAGCTCATCCCGGTTTCCTAGTCTACTATTAACAGAAGATGTAATACCAGGTTGAACCAAATCTTGATTGATGATGAGAGCTTTTTGCACTGTAAGACCGTTCCCCATTTTACAAACCAACATACACTACATGTATTCACTCAACACTAGTGTGCAGCCTTTTGGAAAATAGTGTCTCAACTTACTCACTGTTGTTTGAAATTTTTAACACTAACCAATAAGTTCTGCACACCTCTCTTTTTATTATTTCTTCTCATTTCTGGCTGTTTCTCCTTAGAATCGCTGTTTTGATTGTCTGGTTTTTGTTACATCCACCTTCAGGTCACCGTGTGAGCCAAACTGCTCATTATAAGTTGAATGCTGTCAGAGCCACCAAACTCTGTAAAGTTGGCAAGGGCATGGGCACTTATCAGGAAATGCAAATAAAACAGGAACTTAGGTATAAACCAATAATGAAATAGAGAGGTTCAACATGGCAGAAGTTGGTTATTTAAAAAGCTAATGAAACAGATACAGCCCCAGAATGATGAATCAAAGAGAAAAAGGATTCATATGTAAAAAAATGAGAATGAGAACTTAGTAGGTGAAGGGGATGCAGCAGTTACAGAGAAAAGAAAAAGCGGCTGTTATGGATGCTTTTATGAACATTTTTCAATAAATGTTCAAAAAATTTGAAAACATGGATGAAATGAATGCATTACTAGAAAAACATAGCATTCTATCAAAGCTGATTCCAAAAAAATAGAAATTCTGTATGCTTCATTGAAAACTTCCCATAAAGCAACCAAAAATGTAAAAATTTTAAAAACAAGTTATTAATGATTCTTCCAAAAGTATAAACAGATTGAATACCCCAGGTGCAGTCTTGGTGGCCAGTATAATCTCGATGCCCAAAATTTAATTCTGACACGTATTAGTGAGGATGTGGAGAAATGGAAACTTTACATTGGTTACTGGAAGTATACATCGATGCGTTCATTTCACAGAAGTTGTATGATGACATCTTCAGCTATGTACTTTAAGTGTAGCTTCTTCAAATCCCTTTATGAGTTTTACCTTGCGACCATGTACACACACATGCATGGAGAGAAAAAGCAAGGAAACAGTCATTACTCATATCCCCTCTACTGCTTTTGTATTTTTTCATTCTCTACTATTTGCATAAGACTTTGATTATATATTACTAATTTGATTTCATATTCTATGAACGGTTCTCAAATATCAGTTCAAATAGCTCTACACTAGAGAAACTTGTAGTAACAGACACTACAAGCACAAACTACTATTAATACCGTTCATCCAGGGAGCAGAAATAAGCAAAATACTCCACCTGTCAATAATCAGATGTATAAATAAGTGCCAGATATCTATACAGTGGAATATTATAAATAAAAATGATATCAATATCATTGCATCAATAAGAATAAATCTTCAAGTAGAATATTGAGCCATGAAAACAAGTTATAAGAGAACACATTATATGATTCCATTAATATCAAGTGGTAAACTCATCTAAATTAGGTAATAAATTGTATTTGAAGTTTCGATGACTTCCTTGAAAAAAACACATTTCCCTTTACTTACAGGTTTGAGATTTCAAAATTTCCAAACACAAAAGCTTTTCTGCAGGTGGCTGAATTCTATTATAAATTGAGTTCACATCCTTGCACTATCTCTTCTATTAAAGCTAGGGGAATGTAAGAGAGGGACCTCAGAAACTGGGTACATATGTCTCAACGGATTCCATGAAGGTGAGGTCATTAATTTACTTACAGTGACCTTTAGTGCCCTGTTGTTCAGCTAACTGACTCTCATGTATTTCTTTTTTGTTGTTTAATTTTTTTAATATTTATTTATTCCAAGCGACAGACAGAGCATGAGCAGGGGAGGGGCAGAGAGAGAGGGAGACACACAATCTGAAGTAGGCTCCAGGCTCTGAGCTGTCAGCACAGAGCCTGATGCAGAGCTCAAACTCATGAACCGTGAGATCACGACCTGAGCTGAAGTCAGACACTTAACTGACTGAGCCACCCAGGCACCCTCCTCTCATGTATTTCGTATGATATAATCAGTATAAGATAATTGAGAAAATAAAAAAATATAATCCTCTGGTAACATAATCTTGTATGAAATAAAATTGACACAAGATCACATTGTCGACATTATGTCTTCATTAGTCAACCACAGACAAGTCAATTAGCATTTAACCTACACAATAAACTCCATCAAAACCAGTGTTAAACCAATCTCTTTTTGTTTGACAAATATTTAAAGACCTACCATGTGCTAGATAATGTATTGTGAACGCCATCACAAGTCTTATATTATCTCAAAATATTTAAAAATAACTTTTTGATTATTGAAACAACATCTCTTCATTAAATCTGAAATTATATTTTTGTTGTTTCCCTCTGATGAACTTACTCACCAATGTGTAACTAATTTCCTTGCTAAAAATGTGTGTAGGCATTGGCTATCTCCCTCTCTTCCATGTTATTTATGAATCCCTGCCTTCAGCCTTCCAGTAATTGTTTGCAGACATCTTGTAGCCATGTTTTTATTGTAAATCAATTCACAATAGTTTTAGAGAAGGGGAGGGCATAATGAAGTTATAATTAAAATATTATTTAATGATTGTTATTAACATCAAATAACACTTGTATAAATAGTAGACTTTTTGACCTCTTGGAAGCTTTTAATGAAAACTTCATTGAATACCAAAATGAATCAGGATTAAAGAAATAAATAATAAAATGAAAAGGCAGCCTTATTAAGACCAATAAAGTTAAGTGCCCCTGTGTGTTGAAGAGTCCCTACAGCAATTTATGCAATGTAGAAAAGAATGATCCCAGGTTGAAAAGGAAGGCTTTCTGGGTGATATATTAGAGGTTAGAAAAAAAAAAATGGCAAGAACAGTAGTTAGAATGTATGATATCCCCTTAGACACACTGGAACCATTTATGTATATTTCACATGTATATTTCTGAAAGTAGGCTGTGATGCCCAGCGTAATTTAACTGTACCGGCGTGTATCAAAGTCAAGGTCCAAAGGAGTTAGGTCAGCCCAGGTACAAGGTAACTGACTTCCTGTCATGGAAAAAGGTTGACTGGAAATCGCCACATAAATTCTAAGTGTCATTGTTTTAAAGAAACCAAATAAAAATAAATTGTACATAAATGTCGACAATGCCATGCTCATCTCTGTGCTTAACCTTCGTAGTTCAAAGGAAAATTGGATATTCTGATTTACCACTGTAGAAGAAATATATAAAATAATTATCAGGTAGAACAAAAGCCTTAGAGAATCACATAAAAAATTGATTCTTTTCACTCCTTTGTCAGGTACCACTTTGAAATATGATCCCCTGGTAGAATATTGATGGGTCATTTCTCTAGTCATGTGGTCCTTGAGGACAATAATATCTGGAGTCCTAAGAAGTAAAGAGTAGGTTCAAGTTTTTGTGCCTTTTATTTCTCTGCTCAAGAATACTTAATAGGTTTCTTCAATATTTTTCTCCTTAATGGAGAATCCCTTCCTCTTCTGATCTTATATTGTCCCTCTGATAATATATCTAATTTGTGTCCTTATTATTTCTACTCATATTTTCTGTCACCAAGTACATTAGGATCTAATTATAAATTTTAGGGAACTTTTTATCACAGTTGTATAGTCAGTGTCTCCTATAGTGCTTAGTTTAAGATGGGTTTTCAATAAATACCTATTTAACTAAGGGTTGGCAAATATTTTATGTAAAGGCCAAACTTTAAATATTTTAGGGGTTGCATGGTCTCTGTCACAACTACTCACCTCTGCCTTTGTGTTGGAAAAGCACCAAAGACAATACATCAACAAATGGCAGTGGCTGTGTTCTAATAAAACTTTATTTACACATATAGGAGGTGGGCCATATTAGCCCATGCATGAGCTGTAGTTTGCCAACTGTAACTTAATGTTTTAATTAATTAATTGCTTATAATGAAAAAATACCACCCTAACTTTGACAAAGAGAGATCATGCTAGTATTATTTAAAAGGGTCATTTACAGACACATGGGGTTTAATTAAGGAAAATATAAAGATAAGAGGTGGTCATATGAAAATGTTAGCATTTTCTGGAATAATGCCCTCAAAATCCAGGGAAGTATATTTTGCTTACTCAGACAGTTTCCCAAATCAATGATAAATAGAAACTGAGCAAATCAACAACTTTGAAGGACTGAAACATCAGTCAGTTTCTTGAGAAGAGAGAGTTTTTTCCTATTCAGGATCAAAAGAAACACACAGACACACATACACATCATGGTCTAAAAGTGGCAGAGAATGAATAGATTTAACAATGAGAGAACCAGAAATTATTTTAAATATAATTTTTATTATGTTGATTTGTGGCTTACTCTTTTTAGAATTGCTCATAGAGAAGGTTGCTCAATTATGTCAAATATGCTGAGAAGACTTGCTTCAGTAACATTCCAGAATACAGTCTACAGCATCCATGGTGAATACAATAGCCAATTATCTCCATCCATCACATTCTTGGCAGTAATGGCATTTTAACAGGTTTCAAAGGCCAAGCATTCTCTTGTAAGTGTTTTACTTGGGTGTGAACATGCCCAATTTTAAAAGGGCTTTGGCCAAATCGCCCACATTTTCACAGAATATCTTGCGTGTGTACTTTGGAGAACTATGGATGGCCCTATTTGGAAGTGATAACTCTTTCAACAAAGAAAGTAGATCTTCTTATCTCATATCCTAATACGAAATGCATACCATACATTATATAAAACATAGTTTAATTTTTTTAATGTTTTACTAATTTTTGAGAGAGAGAGAGCAAGAGCGAGTGAGCAAGAGCGTGAGCAGGGGAGAGTCAGAGAGAGAGAGGGAGATACAGAAACCGAAGACAGGCTCCAGGCTCTGAGGTAACTGTCAGCCCAGAGCCCAATGCAGGGCTCGAACCCACGAACTGTGAGATCATGACCTGAGCCAAGCCAAAGTCAGATGCTTAACCAACTGAGCCACCCAGGTGCCCCTTAAAACATAGTTTAGATGGAAGTGTGACAGTCCTCTGAGATGTTCTGCAGAGATGTCACATCAGAAAGCATCTGACCTTGATACATGTGGTTTTCTTCTTTCCTGGGTTGATAGAAGTAGATGAGTAATCTGGTCACTGGCCACAAAAGAGGGCATCGTTGATAAAATAGCTTCAAAGGGCAGAGTGACCGTTGTGCTTCTTGTGGTAAAGAGAGATTGCTAGAGCTTTCTCAGTTTGAGATAAACTGTTGCCTCAAGAATTATTAGGCTGGATAGTCTATATACATCTGAGTAGACAGATAGACTTGCATGGATGTTTATGCAATGGGCACTTGAGCTCCTTTCAGTTTCAAATTAGTATCCATGGCCACTGGGATAATTTTAGGGCCTTAAGGATGTAGATGTTGCAGGACAGGAGAAAAATGGAGGTAACCAAGAGATGAGAGCTAAAAGTCTCACTTAAAAGAAGTTGAAACAGACATAAAACTGCATCCTTTGATTGAATGCGTTAGAGGGGACCAAGGGTGGGGGACTCTAAAACACATGGGTCTGGGAAGCATGTATCATTCTATCTGTGTGTGGGGTGTGTGTGTGTGTGTGTGTGCGCTCACGCACGCAGAGCCCAGAGGAGTAAAATTTCTCCAGATATGCCTCACTAAGCCTAATAATCCTCGAAAGTTGCCCTCTCCAAACTCAACAGCGTCGGAAGAACTGTGTATCTCAAAAATGCCTAAGCGCCCAGATTCTGGAGACAAAGAATTTTAGCTTTCCAACTGCTATTTTTCATTATATAATTTCTTCAGTACTTTGAGGAATACAGTATTAGATTGATCATGAGAATCACAAGATACTTAGTTTATTATCTACTACTTTTATAATGAATAGGGGATTAAATTTACAACCAGTGTCATGATTAACATATATTCCAACAATACCTTGATTTGTCTGGAAACATTTTTATAATCATGTTATAATCAATATTACAGAAATTTCGTGGATTTATTTTAAATTTTTCAAATTTAGGGGTGCCTGGGTGGCTCAGTTGGTTAAGGGTTAAGTGATTAAGCATCCAACTTCAGCTCAGGTCATGATCTCCTGGTTCACCCTGCATCAGGCTCTTTGCTGACAGCTCAGAGGCTGAAGTCTGTTTCAGATTCCCTGTCTCCCTCTCTCTCTGCCCCTCCCCCATTCACGTTCTGTCTCTCTCTCAAAAATAAATAAACATTAGAATTTTTTTCTGAATTATGATTAGAAAAGGATGATTCTCAACTTCATAGGTATTAATCAATTTAAGTAAAATTTTTAATGTGTAAAATAAAATTTGCCCTTTCAAAGAAAAGCATTGCATTTCACAGTTTATCTTCTAGTTTATGATTTAATTTTTATTGAAGTATAGTTGATACTATACTTATATTAGTTTCAGCTGCACAAAATATTGATTCAATTTTTATTTACATTACAAAATGCTAACCACAATACTATCTGGCAAAATATGAAGTTATTACCCTCTTATTGACTATATTCCCTATGCTGTACTTTTCATCCCTGTCTTATTTATCTTACAACTAGAAGTTTCTATCTCTTAATCACCTTTACTTACTTTGTCCAATCCCCTATCCACTATCCCCCTCCCTTGTAGCAACTGCCAGTTTGTTCTCTGTGTTTATGACTTAGTGTGTTTTGTTTCATTTGTTTCTTTTTTAGATTTCACATTTAAGTGAAATTATATGGCATTTATCTTTCTCTGTATGATTTATTTCCCTTGGCATGATACCCTCTAGGTTCATCCATGCTGCTGCTAACAGTAAAATTTTATTCTTTTTAATGGCTGAGTAGTATTCCATAATAAAAAAAAATTTAAAAAATCAACCACCCACAACTTTATCCATTTATCTATTGATGGACACTAAGAGTGCTTCCATACCTTGGCTATTGTAAATAATGTTGCAGTGAACATAGGTGTGCCTATATCTTTTTGAATTAATGTTTCTTTTGGAGTTGGGGGGGGTGTACCCAGAATTCGGATTACTGGATTATAGTATTTCTATTGTTAATTTTTGACAAAATCCCATACTATTTTATATAGTGGCTGCACCATTTTTTATTCTTAGCAGTGGGGCCTGAGGGTTCCCTTTTCTCCCCATCTTTGCCAACACTCATTATTTCTTATCTTTTTGGTATTAGTCATTCTGAGTGGTGTGAGGTGATCTCTCATTGTGGATTTTTGATTTTCATCTGCCTGATGATTAATGATGTTGAGTATCGTTTCATGTTTCTGTTGGTCATCTGTATGTCTTTTTTGGAGAAATGTCTATTCAAGTCTCTCCTCCCTTTTTCAGTTGGATTATTTGTGATTTTTTGGTATTGCATTGTAGGATTTCTTTTGTGGTTTGGATACTAACCCCTTATTGGATGTGTCATTGGCAAATATCTTCTCACACTCGGTAGGTTGCCTTTTTATTTCATTGATGGTTTGCCTTGCTGTACAAAACCTTTTTAGTTTGGTGTAGTCTCAGTTGTTCATTCTTGCTTTTGTGTTTCTTGCCTGAAAAGAGGTATCCAAAGAATACTGAGAGTGATGTCTAAGTATTTGCTATTTGTCTTTTCTTTTAGGAGTTTTATGATTTCAGGTTTTAGATTTAGGTGTTTAATCCATTTTGAGTTTATTTTTGTGTATGGTGTAAGAAAGTGGTCTACTTTCATTCTTTGGCATGTCACCGTCCAGTTTTTCCAACACCATTGATTGAAGATGCTATGTTTTCCCCATTGTATATTCTCTCCCCCTTTTTCACTGATTAATTGATCATATAATTATTCTTTTATTTATTGAATAAATAAATAATTTTTCTTATTTTGAATTTATTCTTGGGCTCTTTGTTCTTTTGATCTATGTGTCTGTTTTTGTGCCACTATCATATTGTTTTGCTTACTGTAGCTTTGTAGTATAGTTTGAAGTCAGGGAGTATGACACTATCAGCTTTGTTCTTTCTCAGGGTTGTTTTCACTTTTAGGGGTCTTTTGTGGATCCATACAAATTAAGAGTATTTGTTCTAGTTCTGTGAAAAATGCTATTGGTATTTTGCTAGGGATTGTATCAAATCCATAGATTGCTTTGGGTAGTATGGGCATTTTAAGAATATTAATTCTTCCAAACCATTACTGTGAAATACCTTTCCATTTGCATTGTCTTCATTTTCTTTCATCAAATTTTTATAGTTTTCAGAGTATAGATCTTTGGCCTCTTTGGTTCAGTTTATTCCTAGCTATCATACTTCTGTTGATGTGATTATAAATGACATCATTTTCTTAATTTCTTTTACCATTACTACATTATTAGTATATCGAAACACAGCCTATGTCTATATATTGATTTTACATCCTGTGGATTCTTGACGGTTTTCTATATATGGTTTCATGTTGTCTGCACATAGTGACAGTTTTACTTCATTCTTACTGATTTTGATTGCCTTTTCTTTGTTTTTGGTCTCTGATTGCTATGGTTGGGACTTGTAGTGCTGTATTATATAAAAGTGGCAAGGGCTGGCATTCTTGTCTTAAACTTAGAGAAAAAGCTTTCACCTTTTGATCATTAAGTGTGATGTTAATTTCCTTTTTAACCTTAATTTATTAATTTTTTAATGCTTATTTATTTTTGAGCGAGAAAGAGAGAGCGAGCAAGTGAGGGAGGGGCAGAAAGGGAGACACACAATCTGAAGCAGGCTCCAGGCTCTGTCAGCACAGAGCCGAATGTGGGGCTTGAACTCCTGAACCATGAGATCATGACCCGAGCTGAAGTCGGACATTTAACTGATGGAGCCACCCAGGCGCCCATATTTTGACCTTTATTATGTTGAGGTATGTCCCCTCTATATTCACTTAGTTGAGAGCCTTTATCATTGGGTGTTGAATTTTGTAAAATACTTCCTCTGCATCTACTGTGATGATGATATGGTTTTTATCCTGTATTTTGTTAATGTGGTCTATTATATTTATTGACTTGCAGATACTGACCCATCCTTGAATTTCTAGAATAAGTCTCATGTTATTGGGGTGAATGATCTTTCTAATGTATTGTTGAGTTTGGTTTGCTAATATTTTGTTGAGGATTTTTGCATCTGAGCTCATCAGGGATATTGGCTTATAATTTTTGTTTTTTATAGTGTCTTTATTTGGTTTTGGCATCAGGGTAATGCTAACCTTGTAGAACAAATTTGGAAGTATTTCTGGGGTGCTTGAGTGGCTGAGTCGAGTGAGCATCCAACTTAGACTCAGGTCATGATCTCAAGGTTCGTGAGTTTGAGCCCTGCATCTGGCTCTCTGCTGTCAGCGCAGAGCCCGCTTTAGACCCTCTGTCCCCCTCTCTCTGCACCTCCCTCCCTCACTCTTATTCAAAAATAAATAAACATTAAAAGATTTGTAAGTACTTCTTCCTCTTCTATTTTGTGAAATATTTTGAGGAGGATAGGTATTGACTTTTAAAAGATTATGGTAGAATTCATCTGTAAAGCCATCTCATTCTAGCTTTTTGTTTGTTGGGAGTGTTTTGATACTGACTCAATTGTATTATTAGTAATTTGGTCAGATTTTCTATTTCTTTTTCTTAGAAGATTATATCTTTCTAGGAATTTATCCATTTCTTCTAGGTTGTCCAATTTTGTGGAGTATATTTTTCGTAGTACATTTGACCCTTGAAACTATGTGGATTCCCCTATACATGGATGTTTTTCAATAAATAACTGGAAGTATGTTGGATTTTTGTGACAAATTGAAAAAAAGGCAGATAAACCATGTAGCTTATAAATACTTGTAAAAATTAAGAAAAAGCTGGGTATGTCATGAATGCATAAAATATATATATATATATATATATATATAATTTACTATTTTCTACTATACAGTATACCCAAGTATAGTATATGCATTTTTAATTTCTCAAAATTATGCACAAAAATTCTTACAGACTGTACACGACTTCATTCACCGTTGAGAGAAATGTAAACAAAGTAGAGATGCAGTATTAAATTATAATTGCATAAAATTAACTGGAGAACATACTATACTGCTATTAATAATTTTGCAGCCAGCTCCGGTTGCTATAACGGTGAGCTCAAATTGTAAGTATGCACTTAAAGTATCATGTGATGCTAATTATTTCCACATGAGCAGTTTGCGTCTTCAGCAAATTGCGTATTGCAGTAACACTTGATCCCTTGCAGTTCTTCTTATCAGTACTTAGGTTCTGGGAGAGTCAAAAGTTATACATGGATTTTCGACAATGCAGGGGGTTAGCACCCCTAACCCCCGAATTGTTCAGGGGTCAGTTGTAGTCTTTTATAATCCTTTTTTGTTCTGTGGTCTCAGCTGTAATTCCTCTTTGATTTCTGATTTTGGCTCTTCTCTCTTTTTCCCTTGAATAGTTGGCTAAAGGCTTATCAATTTGTTTAGGTTTTCAAAGAACCGGCTCTTAGTTTCATTCACCTTTTCTGTTTTTTTTTTTTTTTTTTGATTCTCTGCTTCATTTATTTGTATTCTGCTCTTTATTATTTCCTCCCTTTTACTAACTTGAGGTTATGTTTGTTTTTTGATGTTCTAATTCCTTAAGGTGTAAGGGTAGGTTGTTTATTTGAGACTTTTCGTATTTGTTGAGGTAGGCCTACATTGCTATACACTTTCTTCTTATCAGTGCTTTTGCAGCATCTCCAAAATTTTGAATAGCTGTATGTCCGTTTTCCATTGTCTGAAGGTAGTTTTTCATTTCCTCTTTGATTTCTTCATTGACATATTTCTTGTTACCGGCATATGGGTTAGCCTCCACCTGCTTGTGTTTTTTCCAGTACTTTTTTCCTTATAATTGATCTCTAGTTTCATTCATTTGTGGTCATAAAAGATCCTTGATATGATTTCAATCCTCTTAAATTTACGAAGGCTTGATTTTGGCCTAACGTGATCTATCCTGGGGAATGTTTCGTGTGCGCTGGAAGAGAATGTGTATTTTGCTCTTTTTGGTGGAATGTTCTATGTGTGTCTGTCAAGTCCCTCTGGTCTAATGTTTCATTCAAAGCCACAGTTTCCTTACTGTTTTTCGGTCTAGATGATCTGTCCATTGATATAAGTGGGGTGTTAAAGTCCTCTACTGTGAGTGTATTGCTTTCATTATCTCCCTTTGTTAACCCTCGGTTTATGTGTGTAGATGGTCCTATGTTTTATTTTCTCACTGAATTCATCCCTTCTTCATTATACAATGCCCTTTTTTGTCTCTTGTTACACTCCTTATTTTAAAGTCTGGTTTTTTTCTGATGTAAGTACCACTACCCTGGCTTTTTTTGTTTGTTTGTTTCCATTTGCATGGACTATCTTTTTCTGTGCTTTCAATTCCTTTACCTGTTTTAAGTCTGAAGTAAGTCTTTTGGAAGCATCATATACATGAATCTTGTTTTTTAATCTCTTACATATCCCTATGTCTTTAGCCTTTGGTCCATTTACATTTGAAGTAATTATTGATAGGTATGTACTTACTGCTATTCTGTTAATTGTTTTCTGGTTGTTTTATTGTAGTTCTTCTCTCATCTCTTATTCTCTACCCTTATAATTTGAATACTTTCTCCTCAGTGTTATATTTGGATTCCTTTGTCTTTATTTTTGGTGTATCTATTATCACTTTTTGGTTTATGGTTACCATATAACAGCCTATGTATTTAGCTTTCTTCATATATATATATTTTTAATCTTAGAGAGAGAGAAAGTGAGTGGAGGAGAATGGTGGGGGAGGAGAGAGAGAGAGAGAGAGATGGAGAGAAAGAGAGAGAATGAATATCTTAAACAGGCTGTCTGCTCAGTGCAGAGCCCGACACGGGGCTCGATCCTATGACCCTGGGATATGACCTGAGCCAAAATCAAGAATCGGATATACAGCTGACTGACCCACCCAGGCACCCTTACAACAGTTTCTTTTAAGTTGGTGGTTGCCCAATTTCACACTCTAAAAGTATTGTCTTTAATTCTTTCTCCTCATTTTATGCATATGATGTCATATTTTACATCTTTTTATTTTGTACATCCCTTAACTAACTCTTTTAGATACAGTTGATTTTACTATTTTTGTCTTTTATTTTTATTTATTTATTTACTTATTTAAATGTTTTCTTTATTTTTGAGAGGGAGAGACAGAGTATGAGCATGGGAGGGGAAGAAAGAGAGGGGGACACAGAATCTGCAGCAGGCTCCAGGCTCCGAGCTGTCAGCACAGAGCCTGACGCGGAGCTCGAACCCATGCACTGTGAGATCATGACCTGAGCTGAAGTCGGCTGCTTAACCAACTGAGCCACCCAGGTGCCCCACTATTTTTGTCTTTTAAACTTATTGGCTTTATAAGTGATTTATCTATTACCTTTACTCTATGTTTGTAAGAGAAATCTTTTCTTTCATAATTCTCTTCTACTTATGGTCCTGACTTTTCCACCTAAACATGTTCTTTTCACATTTCTAGTAAGGCCAGTTTAGTGGTGATTTTGTTTACGTGGGAAACTCTCCATCACTTCTCAATGATTACCTAGCTGGATAGAATATTCTTTTTTTTTTAATGTTTATTTATGTTTAGAGAGAGAGTGTGAGGCAAGGAGGGACAGAGAGGGGGACGGAAGATGTGAAGTGGGTTCTGTGCTTACTGCAGTGAGCCCGATGTGGGACTTGAACCCACGAACTGTGAAATCATGACCTGAGCAGAAGTCTGATGCTTAACGTACCGAGTCACCCAGGTGTCCCTCGGTACAGTATTCTTGGTTGTGGGTTTGTTCCTTTCAGCATTCTGAATGCATCATGCCACTCCCTTTTGTCTTCCAGAGTTTCTGCAGAAAAGACAGCTGGTAGCTTTATAGGGGTTCTCTTCTATGTAACTATTTACATTTAACTTGCTGCTTTTAAGATTCTTTGTATTTAATTTTTTCCATTTTTATTGTGTCTTGGTGTGGACCATTTTGGATTCTTGTTGTTTGAAGCTGTCTGTGCTTTTTGGACCTGAATGCCTGATTTTTTCCTGAGATTAGAAAGTTTTCTGCACTTTTGTGTCTCTCTTCTCCTTCTGTGACTCCTATACTGTGGATGTTAGTAGGCTTTATTTGAGAAGTACCTTAACCAACTCCCATGGTTGTTGATTTTTTTTTTCTTTTTGCTACTTAACTTTTATGATTTCTCCTGCTGTCTTCCAGATCCCTGAGCCCTTGTTCTGTAGCCTCTAACCTGCTGTTGATTCCCTGTAGTGTTGTTCTTTTCAGTTATTGCTTTCTTCAGCTCTGATTGGTCCTTTTTAATGTTTTCTGTCTCTTTGTTGAAGTTCTCACTGCATACCTCTCATCTAGTCCCAAATTTGAGGACGATCTTTATGACCATTCCTTTGAATTCTTTATGAGGTAGGTTGCTTTTCCTCATTTTGTTCTTTTTCTGAGGTTTTGTCTTGTTCTTTTATTTGGAACATAGTCCTCTGTCTCCCCATTTTGCCTGACTCTGTTTTCATTTAGTCGGTAGACTAACTGTGTTTCTTGGTCTCAGAGACAGTGGCTTTGTGTAGAAGATGTCCCGTGGGGCCTGTAAGTGAAATCTCCCTCGTCCCCAGAATTGGGTACATTGAGTATGTGCCCTCCTGTGGTAATTGGGCCATGACAATTGTAGGCAGACTGGTGGGTGGTATTGGCCTCCTCTTACCAAGGCAGGAGGTACCACTACTGCCTGTTGGATGTGATGTTGCAGTAGTTGCTTTGCAAGGGCACCTGCCAGGGTAGGTGGATTGGATGGGCTGGGTCTACGGGGGATGGATTGCCAGGGCCAGACAAGAGGTGCTAGTTGGGTAGATGGATAGTGTCCAAACTGGCCCCCAGGAGAGCTAGTCTCCTGAACATCAAGTAAAAAAGGTGCCTGTCAATGCTTCTGTTCCCAGAGAAAGTTCTTATAGATATCTGTCCTTTTGCATGTATACATCTTCATATTAGTTTATAAACCTCCTTCACCTCCAACCCCCACTTCTCTGGGTCTGTTCAAACTGTGTCCTCTGTGCTAGATCTTGGGGCAAGTATGTTTATGAGAGGGTCCTTTAAGAGTAGAGGCTGGGTCAGCAATTGCATTATGAGGTATTTATCCAAGGGATACAGGTGTGCTGTTTCGAAGGGGCACACGCGCCCCCGGGTTTATAGCAGCACTATCAACAATAGCCAAAGTATGGAAAGAGCCCAAATGTCCATCAATGGATGAATGGATAAAGAAGATGCGGTATATACATACAATGGAGTATTACTCGGCAATCAAAAAGAATGAAATCCTGCCAACTATGTGGATGGAATTGGAGGGTATTATGCTAAAGGAAATTAGTCAGAGAAAGACAAATATCATATGACCTTACTCATATGAGGACTTTAAGACACAAAACAGATGAACATAAGGGAAAGGAAGCAAAAATAATATAAAATAGGGAGGAGGACAAAACATAAGAAACTCTTAAATATGGAGAACAAACAGACGGTTACTGGAGGGATTGTGGGAGGGGGGATGGGCTCAATTGATAAGGGGCATTAAGAAATCTACTCCTGAAATCATTGTTGCACTATATGCCAACTAACTTGGATGTAAATTAAAAAATAAATTAAAAAAATAGTAAAGGCTGGGTCTCCTCTCGCTCTCTATCTCTCCTGGAGTTAAGTGCTCCTGATTTGTATTATTATTATTATTATTATTATTATTTTGAATGTGTAATCCTTTTATTTTTATTTTTTAATATAATTTACTGTCAAATTGGCTAACGTACGGTGTGTAAAATGTGCTCTTGGTTTTTGGGGTAGATTCCTGTGGTTCATCACTTACATACAACAACCATAAGAGACTCTTAAATACAGAAAACAAACTGAGGGTGGATGGGGGGGGTGGGGAAGAGGGAAAAATGGGTGATGGGCATCGAGGAGGGCACTTGTTGGGAAGTTCTTGTGATTTTTAAAACCAGGTGTTACACATGTTGGGGGTGGGGCTCATGTTCTTGGTGCAGATTCCCGGAGTAGGGGATGTCTGATGTCAGGTTTGAATTCCTCACTCCTCAAGTGTTAACTCAGAGGCTGTACTATCCCTCTCACTGGTGGGTCATCACTCCAGTGGTTTGATTCCCATCCAGAGTATCTCTTTGCCCTTCCTGTCTTTCTTCACATGTTTTATTCTTCATGTCTTGAGCTGTGGAATAGCTATTCTACTGGTCTTAAGGCTGCTGTCAGAGAGAGTTGCTCTTGATGTAGGTGCAGCCTTCATGTGTTCGTGAGAGGGATTGAGCTCAAGATTGTCCCAGCCTGCCATTGTCCCTCTTCCCCCTCTATTTCACTAATTTAAATTTTAAACATAATTAAAACCCTAAGCGTTACAAGGTCAGAATTGGCATAGTCAAGTTCAGCTTCATCATCTTCATTCGTGTTCTAATCATTTTTTTTAAAGTCAGCTGTTTAAATACAGGAATATGTAGTGTCACACAGGTGTAGACGGTAATTGTCACCTTGTGTACTAACTTGTCAACACAGGTTGAACCGTTTTGAATCACTACACATTTAGTTTCCATGTGCAAATATATGTGTACCTGAGTCCACATCTGTTATCTGTCAGAGCTTACGTTATAAGAGGAGTTGCCCAAAGAGACTCCCACATGTCACACACTTTTCTCCAAAGCGTAAGTGATAAAAATATGCCAATTTGAAGGCTACATAAATATTATGAAAACTCAGTAATAATCAAAACAATTATTTAGAACTTCGACTAATAAAATATTGTTTCAGAAAGAGCATCTTGTCACTGATATATAAAAAGTCTGACGCACAGGAATAATAAAAAAGAGACTGATTTTGGCTTTGTTTTTATTGTTTATAAATTCTGGAGATCGGACTCACACTGTCTTATTGTGCCCATTCTGGTTGATTACCTGTTGAGGGAGATTATTAAATCTTATATTCTGCATGGGTGTCTCCTTAACTGGAATGTATTACCTCTCCACAGAAAAGTGCTAGATTTAAGATAAAAAGACACATCTTCAGAAATTGTGGGCTTTGATAAGAGTGAATTGGAATTTTATCTCACAGACTGCTAGCTAGGTGATCAATATACTGATGGTTGTTTTAAATCATTTTTTAAGCTGTTTTAAGTGGAAAGAATATGAATATACAAGTATGAGGGATGATTGAGTGAGTACACATTTTCCTCCCAATGATCATGAGGTAGAAAAAGAGCTGAGCTGAAGCCAAGACAGATGAAGATATCTTCAGAAGACACATGAGATGTATTTCTTCCTAGACCACATGAATCCAAGAAGTGGAAGATTATGCCTATACTTCTGAGAAGCGGGTGCAATTTATTGGAATGTACTTATACCGTGTATTTGGTTTACATGCCTAATTTTTTTTCTCTCCATATACATGTATAAGACTGAACATTTGCACCATATGAAAATTTAGTCTGCTTCTCATTTTTCTTCTGAAATGCTATTTAAATAGAATGTTAGTATTTTATGTCCTCTAATCAGAAGGGAATTTCAGATGCTTTGTCTATCATATTATTTTGGGGCATTTTATACTCAAGGCTGTAAATTGTATACTTAAAATCTTGTATTGGGAAAGATGTCCTCCTTTGTTTATGAGTGTATGGACAATCATAGAAACAGTCAGCCCCATCCCAGAAGGAGTGTGCTGACCAGAATCTGTAATTTCCCTCCCATGCCCCAAAGAGTCAAAACATTCATAATTTAAACCTGAATAGACGGAGTTCTCCAGTTGTTTTCTGTAACAGACCTGCAGAGAAACCTTTGGAATATACTCTCAAATTCCATAACATCTTGAATGACGATTCCAAGTTTTTATTGTAGAGAAAAAAATTTATTAATAACCCCCAAAATCTTTTGGAGCCAACCCACAAATAGTTTCTTCATGATGCACTGTCGTAACAATACAGCAAATGTTTTATTTTTCAGTGTCTTTTCCAATTACATCCATGTAAGTATAATTGGAGAAAATACCCACATGACTGACTCTTATATATTCCCTGCCTCTTTAGTTAGCATTTGATAACTGTTTTTCTTTAAACAATGGTTTTTTTCTTTAAACAATTTTGAACCCACTTTTCCACTTCTATCAGAGAGACATAAATCTGGCTACAAATCTGGCTATAAATGAAAGTACAGTTACACTTCAATTTCCCTCCCTTTATCAAAAGCACAATTGAGATTCTCCTAAATAACATTAAGAGAAGCTTCGTGGCTTAGATGTTCAGAATAGTTGCTGTCTATGAGACTTAAAGAAAACGAAGAAGGAAAGCAAAAGATAAAAGAAGAAAAAGAAAACATAAAAGAATAGTCAGGTTGATGACAGTATGTTGATTTAGTGACCAAGTTCTTGAGTAAGCTCTGTGAGTAGGGCAAGACTAAGACCTCATCCACACATAGCCTCACAGCTAACTGGAGTTAAAATGGGGGTTTCACTTACTCCCCCATTCTGTTCGTTCTAAACACGAACCATATCCTTGCTGAGCTTACTTTGTTACCATCAGTCAGTCTATTCTACGACTGAGTGATAAGCATGGCCAAGCTTCCTATGGTTAAAGGCTCTAAAACCTAGAGGGGTTTGTGTGTTCTGCATTTTTCAATCAGTTTAGGTTTCAAGAACACCTCTGGATAACTGATAAAAGTGATGTACAGACCCATAAAACTTCACATACCAGTTGAGAGGGGTCCACAGACGTGTTCCTGGAAACAGACCGTGTGTGTTTGGGTAACTCAGTGGGCACACAACACCTCACTTTGCAGTTCCACTCAGATAATGTGATGGTTTTGACCTAATATGTTCATTCGTTCGTTCATTCATTCATTGATTCATTCATTCCATGGGTGAGGGGCAGAGAGAGAAGTAGAGAGAGAATCCCAAGCAAGTTCCACACTGTCAGCATGGAACCCAATGCAAGGCTTAATCCCACGAATCGTGAGATCATGACCTGAGCCAAAATCAAGAGACAAACGCCTAACCTACTGGAACCACCTAGATGCCGCTAATAGGTCCTTTTAATGTCTGAAAGAATGTATCTGAGGGGCGCCTGGGTGGCTCAGTCGGTTAAGCATCTGACTTTGGCTCAGGTCATGATCTCGCAGTGCGTAGGTGCGAACCCCACATCGGGCTCTGTGCTGACTGCTCCGAGCCTAGAGCCTGCTTTGGATTCTGTGTCTCCCTCTCTCTCTCTGCCCCTCCCCTGCTTGTCCTCTGTCTCTGTCTCTCCCAAAATAAATAAATAAACTTAAAGAAAATGTTGGGGCACCTGGGTGGCTCAGTTGGTCAAGCGACCGACTTTGGCTCAGGTCATGATCTCACAGTTGATAGGTCGAGCCCCACTTTGGGTCTGTGCTGACAGCTCAGAACCAAGAGCCTGCTTCAGATACTGTGTCTCCCTCTCTCTCTGCCCCTACCTCACTTACGCTCTCTCTCTCTCTCTGTCTCTCTCTCTCTCTCTCTCTCTCAAAAATAAAGATTTAAAAAAATCTATCTGACAAAGAGGTAAAACACAAGTATTTCTTTTTTGCTTTTTAAGTATCTAGCTACGTAAATTAAAACTCATTTTCTAAAGTTTTATTTATTTATTTTTTAAATATTGCCTGTTGCTAGTTCTGTAAAAACACAATGACTTTGATAAAGAAAGTGGATTATCAGGACATCACCTCCTTTAGGAGCACAGTATCACCAGAGGTCACAAGGCATATATGCAAGCAAGCAGGGAAACTGGTACGGGGAAAGCACCCCGACTTTACCTTGTCCAGATCGTTCCTAGAGCACCCACTATCTAACCATGACTCATGTATCAGTGAAAAAGGGCAACCCCCATGTTGAACTATGGAATCAGGTTTATTTTCTATCTTGCTGACTTTGTCATTGGTTTTGGTCTCCTATAATCTGAATCAAAAGTTAAAATGTGCTTTATAGAGTGGAAATGGGTCCAGGATGGAAAAAAATCCATGACACATAATTTATTTCTCACATCACTGAAATGTGCATGTCCGTTCCTTTTAAGATAATTACTTTTGTCCCAAAGCTGCAATCAGCCACAATGAAATTTGTATGCCTGATCCTTTTGACTTGTTCACGGTGTCTCTTTCATTTATTTTAGCTGATACAGTAAAAGCCTGGATTCTACATATATTTACAGTGTATTTTTCTTAAACTTTATTTATTTATTTTGAGAGGCCTAGAGCACTAGTGGGGGAAGGGCAGAGAGAGAGGGAGAGAATCCCAAGGAGGATGCCTGCTGTCAGCACAGACCCTGACATGGGGCTTGATCTCATGAACTGTGAGATCATGACCTGAGCCAAAATCCAGCGTCAGACACTTAACCAATTGAGCCACCCAGGCGCCCCTCCGTTGTACTATTTTTTAATGGCCAATATATAAAAAATGCTAGCTCTCTCTCAGATCCTATAATAGGAGCCTATGTCAGGTTAATTAATACTCAGAACAACCCTGTGAAGAGGCTAGTTCATGCTCTATTGCTGCAGGTGGTAAACTGAGTCACAGTAGTGCAGGGAGATAAAGCCAAGCCCCCCTGCCTTTCACCCCACAACTTGAGCTGTTACCCAACCTCTGTCATGACTGATACGTAGTAAATTGTTAATCTTGAATTCTCCAAACACCCATCCTCCCCTACTTCTCTTGTCTTCCCACCTTGCCTGGCAGTGACGTTAGGGTGAATGATGAGAAGGACCAAATCTGAAAGGTCAAGATTCCAAATCACCCATAGTTGTTGGCTGTCAGAGGCCACCAGCCGCAACATTACGGAGTGGATCTTTTTAAATTCTAAGACAGATGTCAGGGCTGGTGACTCTTTCTTTATGTCATGCCAAGTTCTTGTCCCTTGATTTATAAAGTCACTTTTTAGAACAGAGGTTTAGGTGGAAGTCCCATTTCTTCAACTTAACTGCTGTCATCTCAATGAGTGGTGATGTGGAAAGACCCACCAGAGACCAGTTGATTAGTTGGTGATGGCCCAAACTTAGGAAGGCGGGCCCAGCTAAGGAGGAGTTAACATCAGCAGATGCCGATGAGTGCAAAGAAGCACAGTAGGAAAGATGTGCATATTGTTTTTGTTTTTCCCACTGTGTAAAGCATTTAAGTAGAAAATTAATTGTCTCCTGCCTTTTTTGAAAGTTTAAGGGGTGAGTGGTTTTAGCACAGAAAACTACAATAAAAAACATGAAAAAAAACCCCACCGACCCCATCCACGTGGTATAAATTGGCATGATACTGATGCATATTTTTATGTATATCTCTAAATACCTATGCTAAGAACAGGTAAACCATACAGAGGGGCAATATGTGGAGAGAGAGGCCTCTTTTCTTAAACCCGAAGCCCCCGTATCAAAGACACCCACTGTTAATCATTCCTTATAATCCCTTCTAGAAAAAAAAAATACATTTTGTTTGTGTATTTATAGAATAATTAAACAAGCCTCATTTTTCTGCTCCAGAATGTTTATGTTTATTAAAGTATCACATGGCACCTGGATGGCTCATTTGCCTTGGTTTGATTCTTGGTTTCGGCTCAGGTCATGATCTTGCAGTTCATGGCTTGGGGTCCCATATTGGGCTCTGTGCTGACAGTGTGGAACCTGCTTGGGAGTCTTTCTTCCTCTCTTTCTGCCTCTTCCCTGCTCTCTCTCTCTTTCTCACCCACGATAAATAAATGAACTTATAAAAAGAAAGAAAAAGATTAAAATATCAGAAATTTTCCATGTTGGAGCACCTGGTTGGCTCAGTCGATGAAGCACACAACTCTTGATCTCGGGGTTGTGAGTTCAAGCCCCATGTTGGTTGTGGAGATTACTTCAAAATAAAGTCTTAGAAAAAAATAATTAAAAAAACCCTTCCATATTAATAGATAGAAATATACTTCAATCTTTTAAATATCTGCTTATTTTTTCTTTAATTCAGATATTTCATAATGGATTAGTATCATCATTAGTATAGTTTGCTTATATGATTTACATAAGTCATATATAATTTAGGTATCTGTAGCTTTTTGTTTTTTCCTCAGCAAAATATGCTATAAGGAATATCCTTTCACTTGTATCTTGTAATAATTGTGTATGTAATTGGGCATGACATGCGGTGTGTGTATTAAAATCTAATAGATAGTCAAATTGCTTTACCAAAAGTGTACAATTTAATTTCCGCTCAGGATGCAGAAAATTGCCTGTTTTCTTACAACTTGTTAGCTTTAAACATTGTTACTTAATGTGTCATTCTGATGGTTGAAAAGAATCATCTTATTTTAGTTTAATGTAATAATGCCATGGACCACATTTTAAAACATTTTTTGGCATTATGTGTATCTTTGTCCCATAAAGTGTCTTCTCTAATTTTCACTATTTTTTCCCCTTTTAGTGTTATCCATCTTTCTCTTACTCATTTTTATGGGCTTTTTGCCAATTAAAGGAACTAAACAATGTCATAAAGCATCGCTGATATTTTTTTTTCCAGCTTATCATTAATCTTTTTATTGTATTTTTTTACCACTTGGAAGATACTTACTTTTTAGATTTAAAAAGCTCAGATATATTACAATATAATTGATATACCAAAACTCTGGACACATTTAATGTATATGATTTGATGGGTTTGGAGATAGGCATGTACTCGTGAAACCATCACCACAGTCAAGGTGATAAACAGACCCATATCCCATTTAGGAAAAAAAAACCTTTATTCAAAATTATTAAATAAACTCAGTTTTTAATAGAACTCCATATTAGTTCTCTAGGGCCGCCATCACAAACCACAAACTGGAAGGCCTAAGGCAATGAAATTGCTTTTCTCACAGTTCAGGGATCTAGACATCTGAAATGAAGGAGGGCTTTGCCCTCCCTACAGGATCCTTATAGTTTTGGTTCTATTTTCTGATGATTTCCAGACAATCTTTGATGTTCTTTGTTGTAGAGAAACCACCGTAATCTCTGTGTCCCTCAACATGCCACTCTTGCCGTGTGTCTGTGCCTTTATTTTTTCTCGTCTAAAAAAACCAGTCACTGGATAGGACCCACCCTAATCAAGTATGACGTCGTTTTAATTTAACTATATCTGCAAAGACCTTATTTTCATACAAGGTTGTATTCTGACACTCTGGCTGGACATGGAAATTTGGGGGGGGGGGAAATGCTATTTATCCCAAGACAAGCTCTCACTTCACTTTTCTCATTTCAGTTCTTGAACAGATTGTTTTAGTTAAAGACCATGTTCTTCAAACTTTATCATTCTTCTTGGACACATGGGTGGCTCAGTTGGTTAAGAGTCTGACTCTTGATTTCAGCTCAGGTCACGATCCCGGAGTTGTGGGTTCAAGACCCGTGTAGGGCTCTGTGCTGAGATCATGAAACCTGCTTGGGAATTTGTCTCTCTCCTTATCTGGCCCTCTCCTCTGCTTGTGTGTATGTGAGCACTCTCTCTCTCTCTCTCTCTCTCTCTCTCAAAATAAATATTTATTAAAAAAACAAGAAACTCCTGTATTATACTTCAGAATCACCTTGGATATTTATGAAAATACAGATAATCAAGTGTCAACTCCAGAATTTGTGATTCTGAATAGAGGTTTGAGGTTGCTGCTGGCCTGTTACCATTTTGGTAACTTGTTAGGGGCTGAGTTGTGCCCTTCCAAAATTCATATGTTGAAACTGTAACACCCCCCCCCCCCCGCCCAGGCTTCAGGATATTTGGCAATAGGACCTTTAAAAGAAGTAAATGAAAGGATACTTGGGTGGCTCAGTTAGTCTGACTCCTGAGTTTGGCTCAGGTCATGATTTCACATTTGTGAGATTGAGCCCCCATTAGTGTGGAGGCTGCTTAAGATTTTTCCTCTCCCTCTCCCCTCCCTTACTCACATACCTGTGCACTCTCTTTCTTTCCCTCTCTTACTCTCTCTCAAAACAAACAAAAAACATAATTAAGGTAAAATGAAGTCATCAAGGTGAGCTCTAATAACAGGAGATTTATCTCTATCTTTTTTCATAATAGACATCCTAACACATATGGGGTTATAACTCATGGTGGTTTTGATTTGCATTTCCCTGATAATTAGTGATGTTGAGCACCTTTTTACATAGTTTTGGCCATTTGTATGTCTTGTTGGAAAAAAAATACCTATTCAGGTCCTTTGCCCATTTTTAATTGGAGTATTTGTGGGGTTTTATTTGCTATTAAAATGTATGAGTTCTTTATTTTAGATATTAATTCATTATCAAATATATGGTTTGCAAATGCCATTCTACTGATTGCCTTTTCAGTTGATTGACGGTTTCCTTTGTTGTGCAGAAGCTTTTTAGTTTGCTACAGTCCTGCTTGTTTATCTTTTGTTGCCTACATGAGTTAAAAACTGTTGTGGAGGAGGGCTCCTGGGTGGTTCAGTCCGTTATGCATCCAACTCTTGATTGAGGCTCAGGTCATGATCTCATGGTTGGTGAGTTCAAGCCCCACATCAGGCTCTGTGATGATGGCGGGGAGCCTCCTTGGAATTGTGTCTCCCTCTCTCTCTGTCCCTCCCTTGCTTGCTCTCTCTCTCTCTTTCAAAATAAATAAAAAAACTAAAACTGAAAATGTTGTGGAGGAAGCAGAGGAAAGGGAACCTTCATATACACTGTTGGTGGGAATGTACATTGACACAGTCATGATGGAAAACAGTGGTAGTTCCTCAAAAAATTAAGACTAGAACACTACCATGTGATCCAGAAATTCTCCTGGGTATACATACCCAAAGGAAAAGTAATCAGTATGTCGAAGGGATTTCTGCATTCCAATGTTAAAGCATTATTCACAGTATCCAAGATAGGAAAAGAACTTCATTGTTAGAATTGTGAGAAAATCAGTTGATTAAACCACTCAGTCTGTGATATTTCTTATGGCAGCTAAAGGAGATTAATAGAGAGCTACTGGTTTAAGAATTGAGGAGGTTGGGGTGCCTGGGTGGCTCAGTCGGTTAAGGGTCTGACTTGGGCTCAGGTCATGATCTAGCAGTTGGTGGATTCAAGCCCTGCATCGGGGTCTGTGCTTACAGCTCAGAGCCTGGAGCCTGCTTTGGATTCTGTGTCTTTTTCTCTCTGCCACTCCCCCACTCACTCTGTGTGTCTGTCTCTCTCAAAAATTAATAAACATTTAAAAAATTGAGGGAAAGCTACCATTTACACAGCTCACTTTGGCAGCCTATTATCCAGATAGTAATGTGTAATTATTGTCTCAATCCCATGTTTACCCAGTGGTTTGCAATGCCATCCTTATGGTTGATCCAAGTCCCATATTTATTAGAATATATCTTGGCCTCTATTAGGGTATACTCAACCACTTTTTATTTCTAGAGCTCCAAAGGGTTTTAATATGCTGATATCATATGGGGTTCATATGTTAATACATCAAATGTTTTAATATTTGCAGATATTTGAATATCTAGCAGGGTTATTCCCTTTTCATCAGGCTTTTTTTCTCAGAGCTTTTTAGAACTTTCCTGTTATTCACCTGGGAACTTGATAACATTTTGCTCTATGTTATTTAATTATAATCACATTTCATTTACATATTAGTTTGGAGTGAATTACAGCTTTTACTGCCTTCTTAGCCAAGAATGCATGGTGTCTCCATTTATTTAAAGATAATTTTATGTCATTTAGTATATTTTCTATTTTTTTCCATATCTCTTTACGCATTGCTATCTTTATTTTAGTGTACTGTAATTTTTGTGTGGGTGACCTTGTAAATGAGGTATTATTTTTTATTAGTGTTTATGTGGTTGGTTTTTGTATATGAATATGATGACATTTTAATGACTATTTTTTTCTAACTTATTTTCAGTTGATGTCTAAGATTGCTAGGTAGGCAATTATGTCTTCTTACAAGTTTTTGTCTTCCAGTTCAGTATTTGTCACTGAAACATTTTCTCTTGTCAATTAGTGCTGGCTAGTTCTATCAGTCAGGGCTGTTAGGTAAAGTCAACCGTACTGATCATGGTTCCATGAATGGGAGAAGGGGTTTAGACAGTTAATTAAATGGAAGACGAGCACAGGACTGCCAGCATAAAGCCAAAGCAAAATCATGCCCCCTACAGTCGTCATGGTGACAGCCTGGTGCTGCCGCTGGACAAGAATGCTGCAGCTTGAAACGCCAGTATCACCAGAGTCTGGCACAGCACCTCAGAGCTTAGAGTTGCTAGCTTGCTGTTGCTAACTGCTTAATTTTCCACTCCTTGCTTGCTTTACCGCTTTCCTTGGTTCTGTGCATTGCAAGCATCTTCCAAAGTCACGTGCCTCTTTCCTCTTGGTCAGAAGGAGGAGCGAAGCTCCGGCAGTCCTGTGCACTGTGTGTCATCAGATTCCTGGTAGCTGAGACAAGTGTCAGGTGCCCATTGCATTCCTACTGCTAGATCAGAGTTTGCTAATTGTGGTCATATGGGTGGTTTGGGGGCAGGTTAGAACTGTTTTGCCCTTTGTTTTTATTTATGTGTTTTTTTCTTTTTCTTTTTCTTTTCTTTCTTTTTTTTATTTTTGGAAGTGTATATATTTATTTTGAAAGAGAGAGAGACAGAGAGATAAAGTGCACAAGCAGGGGCAGAAAGAGAGGGAGAGAGATAATCCTAAGCAGACTCCCCAGTGTCAGCACAGAGCCCCATGAGGGTCTTGAATGGAGGAATTGTGAGATCATGACCTGAGCCTAAATCAAGAGTCGGTGGCTTAACCAACTGAGCCACCCAGGTGCCCCTGTTTATGTGCTTTTTTCTTGGCTTTAATGGAATAGTCATCTTTCACCATGAAAAATCGTGCTATTGTTGGTTGACATATTAATTTTTTTTTTCGTGTTAAGGATTTAGTTTTTTTATTTGTGGTATCCTTACTTATTTAATTTTTAATTATTTATGTTTATTTATTTATTTTGAGAGAATGAGAAAGAGAGAGGGAGAGAGAGAATATCCCAAGCAGGCTCCACATCTAAGACACGTGTAGCCCAACTGTCTGCGACAAACACAAAAGCCTTCAGTCCTTTATTTAAGTGGGACAGGTCATTTCGGCATCTCAAATGTTTCTTGCTACTTCTCAGACTACTGCCTCATCCTGTATTATCCCGTTTAGTATGCCATCTAGTTTCTTTTTCCGTAATGCGTGAATATCATTTCCATCAAACCATAGTCTAGAAGACCCTACATCAGGCAACTTTCATGACTTACCTTTAAGCTCATGCAGTTTCTTTTTTTTTTAAGTTTATATTTCTTTTTGAGACAGAGAATGAGTGGGGGAGTGGCCGAGAGAGACGAAGACACAGAATCTGAAGCAGGCTCCAGGCTCTGAGGTGTCAGCACAGAGCCCGATGCAGGGCTCGAACTCATAAGCCACAAGATCATGACCTGAGCCGAAGTCGGAGGCTCAACTGACTGAGCCACCCAGGCGCCCCAAGCCCATGCAGTTTCTATCAGTAACTGGCAGAATATCAACCTTTTCCTGTTTTCTAGGTGTGCATTTTTATATTTGCTTTGTCTCCCCAATGCTTAGAGTAGAATCCCTGCTATATATATATATATATATAGCCTCATGTAATGCAATCCCTCTTGTCAGTACTTGGCAAACACTTCGAGAAAGGAATAGCCAGTTTATTGTCTGTCTTCCCCATGGAATTTTCCCTCTTACTAGCTAAATGGTGATAAGGCTCTGAGTGAATTGTCCATTTTATGCAGATAGATATAGTTAAAAATAAAAACCCTGTATTTATTTGTTTTTTTAATTGTGTGTTTATTTTTGGGAGAGAGAGAGAGAGAGAGAGAGAGAGAGCGCACACGCATGAACAGGGAGAGGACAGAGAGAGAGGGAGACAGAGAATCCCAAGCAGGCTCTGCACTGTCAGCACAGAGCCTGACAAGGGGCTCGAATCCACAAACTGTGAGAGCATAACCTGAGCCAAAATCAAGAGTCCAACACTTAACCAAGTGAACTACTCAGGTGCCCCTGAAAATTCTGTATTTAAATAGAGCACTTGTATAGACTGTTGCATTCCTTAAATTTGCCTCTATGTTATAACAAGTAAAGAGTTCCTTGAAGGTGATTTTATTTATTTTTATCTGAAATGTTTGTTGGAGAGATACATTCTTTACAGCTTATAAAGCAATTGTTAATCTGTTGACTTTTGCTCTCATGGCCCCATGTAGAATTTGGAGTAAAAGAGCACAGGCAGAGGAGTTGATTTATGACCACAAGTAACCTTAAGTTACAGTGTTTTCTTAATCACTCTACGTTAGGTCCCAGTTTATGCTTTTGTTTACTGTATTGTATTTATCTCTAAATTAGCTTGAAACTCCCCAAATTAGAGTGCTCATTATATTTATGTGACATCCCACATTTTTATGTGTTAGTAAAAAAAATATAAATAAATAAGTAAATCCAAGATTGGTTCAGAAAATTTGGCATTTAAACAGGACCATACTGAGGTTTGTGGGATTAATAATTCATATATTTTATCACATTTGGGGCATTTCAGTAAGTCCATTATACCTATATTTTCTGTGCAGTCAGTAAATTTCGGAGCTCTTAAAACCCAGGAAGTGAAATATAGGTTTGAAAAGCTGTAACGCCATCAATACATTAATATTTATGGAGCTCTTTCCATGACAAACATTCTCAAATGCTCTCCCCATAAAGTAAAATGAAATAAAGCATGAAGAGAATGGGGATGATTACAAGTCAAAAGGTCACTGTAAAAGGCACATCAAATGAAGCTGTTGGGCCAAGTGATTGACCAGTTTACACAAAAGACAGCATTGCGGCTTAGGTTGAGCTCACGCCGGGAAACTAGAGAATTAGGAGTGGCTCTCAGCCTTCAGTACAGCGTTATGATGAACAAGTCAGACTCAGCAAAACATTTCCACTCAATCCGATTAAACATGACCGCTCCCATTAGACCATAAATGAGGAGGCCCGCAGCCCATGGGACCATTTTCATAACTCCATTAATATGACGTTGCATTTCTAAATGTAAATAAGGGTAAATAAGCTGATAAAATGCAGCCATAAAGGCATCTTTAACTTATCATGGGCTATTATTTTCTTCACACATCACGGAAGCAAATTATTGATATAAATTATGCTAATTTCTTTCTATGATGAGGTCATTCATGAGTGAAACATAAATCTGGAGGACAAATGCCCTTTAACGCATACCTATTGCTTCTCTAATTGTGTGTTGTCTCCACCTAATTTCCTCTAAAAATGAATGGTTCTGTGGAAAGATATTCTTCAACATAAGATGTTTTTAGTTGTTTTAATTTGACTAGAAATGTTGAAAAAGGCAGGGAAACTAGTGGGGTAGCAGCGCAAGATGCTGCCGGAGTACACAGTTTCAAAGACAGAGGAATGGAAGAGGCTAGAAAGTCATATAATCCTAAAGTATTGTTTCTAAAACATTTCAGACTCTTAAAGGTCACGCAAGGGCTATGAGATGCAATTTCTTACTTTCTAGATTTGACTCCATCATCTTTGAAATACAATTACTCTAATCATAGGGTACTGTTTTTTTCCCCATCGTATCGAAGAAGTCCTGGAAAAAAGGTGACTGACTGATAACCATTTATTGTAGCTGAATATTCATTTATCTTAGAGGACTAAGAATGAGAACCAAGAGTGATCATCCCACTTTATGATTCTGTCATATTCTGCCAAAGAACAATGTTTTTCTGATGTAATCATACATTTTAGCAATAAAAACCTTTTGGCTTAATTATCTCCCTCTCTTGAGACCAACATTCCTTACATGAAAAGAATACTCATAAGTCATTCTTTCCTAATTAAAATAGGCTTGATTCCCAGTGTATTGTCCTTGCAGTGATTCCCCATTCTGTGGAGAATTCCATTGGCTGGCTGTAACACTTCAGAGGTTTAGAAGAAAAGGTACTCTATGATCTGACCCTTTCGTGACTTTCCATCTTCTGGTTGTACAACGCGTTAATTTCAGGTTACGTCCGAGTCGGGTAACACTGCTGGAGTTCTATGCCTCTTGCCTGCTGTTCCTCCCTTGATTCATCTGTTTCCTGTCTGAAATCCTTACATTGTCTTGCCCCTCCCCCACCTAACTCTTAATCTCCCTTTAAGACTTAATTGAGGCATCACCTCTTCAAGAGATATTCTATGATATTTTTTTCCTTTCTCACTGTGCCTAATGTGTGCCTCTATCACTGTTATGAAAACTGAGTCACAAACTAGGAGCTCTTTGTTTGTTTGTTTATGTATTTATTTTGAAAGAGAGAGAGAGAGAGAGAGAGAGAGAGAGAGAGAGAGAATCCCAAATAGGCTCTGGACTGTCCGCACAGAGCCCGACATGTTGCTCGAACCCACGAACTATGAGATCATGACCTGAGCTGAAGTGGGACGCTTATCTGACTGAGCCACCCAGGTACCCACAGAATGAGAGCTTTTGATAACAGAGACTTGGGCTAATTTCCCTTTGCATTCTCAGCACCCATCAGAGTTTGTGACATTTAATAGAAGCTCAATAATTATTTGAATGCATTGATGTCACCAGGCAAAAAAGTTTACTTTCTTAAAATTGCTATACTGGAAGATTCATTGCCTGAGAGTTGCCTTTCCAGAGACACCCATTCCCTTCTTATAAAGAACCCGGTATCACTAATAGCATTGCCAGATCTTTGTATCTGGCCCCTAAAATTTAAAGGCATTCCAGTTCCTGCCCTAACAGTGTTTATATTAGAACCATTAGATAACCCCAGAGGCCATTTGAGAATTAAATTAAGAAGCAAAACAAAACAAAATAAAATCTTGGGAACAATAAATCTATTCAAGACATTCGAATTTGGCTGAAAGGTCTGCTAATGCCCTGAAATTTGTGGCTCCCAGGTAGCCTTTTTGCTGGATTTTTGTAATAGTTGCATATCAGTCCTGAATGTAGCGAAGCTTCCTTTTAAGTTGGGTATTTGCTTTATTTATCCAAAATTAAAGACTTGCTAGCTTCACATATATTCCTTCTAACACACTTTTTTTGATAGACCACAAGCTTGAGTTTTTCAGGCCAGTTTTTACAAAAGAAGCCGATTTGGGCACGATATTCCATTTTTACCTCTGTTTTATACTTTACCAACTTGAGTAATTGTTAGTATTTATGTGCTCATTCACAGCTCTTATTGACTCCATAATCTTTTGGGAATAAAAACTCGATAGGGGTTAAGACCTTGGCTTGGTAATGTTCACTGAGAACTTAAATTAGCATGTACTGCAATGTTTTTCGAACCTGGAGTCCTGGATCGCATGCATCCAAAGGAGTGCCTGAGGGGCTCAGTCATTTGAGCATCTGACTCTTGATTTTGGGCTCAGGTCATGATCTCATGGGTTTGTGAGTCAGAACCCCGCATCAGGATCCACAGTGAAAATGCAGAGCCTGCTTGAGATTCTCTCTCTCCTTCTCTCTCTGCCCTTCCCTTCCTCCCTCTCTCAATAATTAAAATTTAAAAATATTGTGTCATTAATGTAGACAGACTCTTATATAATAATTATTTTCAGTGGAGTGAGTTATGAATGTCTTATTTGGATGCAAATTTATCATTAAGTATTTGTTGGCAATTTACTATATGCCAAACTGTTGTAGATGTGAGAGAAGATAAAGGTGAAATGCAATTAAGAAGCTTAGGGTTTTTCAGGATGCCAGAATAAACAACTGAATACTTAGAAAAAAGATGATGCCCTCCCCGACCTTACCCCACCCCAGACACAGACTTAAAATATTGGAAGCCAAGCCTTTGCGTACATGCAGGTGGAATGGTTGTCATACCAGAAGGAAAACGGTCTTCATCATCAAAGGGATCACATATCAACTCTTCCAAAACTAAGGTGTCATGTTTGTTTCAACAGACGTCCAGTTTCTAACTGGTCTATAAATAATAACACTGCTTGGTGACAGGTTATTTCATCCAGTTGATGCCTATGGACCAACCTGTGGCAATTTTATCTTTCTAGAGCATAGCAGAAAATTACCCCTCAAGAAGCCCGAGGCTTCAAATGGATGCTTTGTGGATATTTGATTTATTATGTAATGGGAAAGGTCGATTGTTGAAGTTGCGTTAGGATTTTGAAAGACTTGAACACAGTAGTGTTTTGCTGCATAGCATCTCTCCTGCCCTGTTGTTAGTGTTTTGTGGTAACTGCACTCCGTGAGGAGACCCTTGCCTTGCCAGTGGGGTCTCCCCTCAATCACCTCCGAACATCTGCTGCTTGGCGCTTTTGTGTAGGCAATTGCTGTTGGTAATCAACTCACTTTTCATGGAAGAATGGCCGTTCTGTCCCTGCCTTGGCAAGCTGATCAAGCATTTGGCTGGTCACTTAACTGTCACCCTGCAATTCAGATACACTTTGGAGGAAGATGATCTTAACTGCATGGCCACATGATAGCCACCGAAAAATTTGGTTGAGAGACACAGTATTCTCAGTAATGTAAAATCTATTGTTGGATTTAACCAGATTACCACATCCTTATCAACATCCTGTAGTATTGATTTTGTGATATTGCCCCTTAGGCTTGTCATCAGCTTATATTGAAGGATATCATCAGAAATAAAACTATGGAGCTCTGTGACTTATTTCCTGGAAGGGCGAAGTTGCTGGTTCACTACATGACAGAGTATCTTTCTTGTAGGAGTCTGGAAGAGGTATTTCTCCGTACTTCTTCAGAGAAATTGGTATATCTTTATCTTATGAACACACTAAATTATATAACTAGTCATATTTTCCTCTTCCTGCAGACAGATAGAAAGGGAGTAAGAAATTTGAGATCTCCCTTTACTACGTGCATAGGATTTTATGGCATAAATGTTGTTAACTTATCTCCTGGTACCTTCACATTTATTACCCTTAGTTTTTCATTGCCTCAACTTTCTTGCAAACTGAGAACATATTTCATTTTTCTATCCTACGTGTTTCTTCACAAGACGCCCTGTATTTCCAAAGCAAGGCAAAACAGGTAGTTGGGTGTTGTGCTTGTTTGTTTGTTTAAAGATGAGTATTCACTAAAGATTAAATTGAGAGGCTTCAGCCCAGACCACCGAAGAATCCAGAGAAGGTTAGTGAGATAATAAAGTGGGGGGAGATAGAAAATAGGGTAAAGAGAACTGGCAGAACTTTGGTTAAAGAATAGACTTTGCTGAGCACTTGGCATGGAGACTGAGATGAATAAGAGAATATTATGATTGGCTTGGACTACCCATTATCAGATGGTAAAAAAAGATTTGCAGAAAATGGAAGTAGTTATAGGAAACAGGCCAAGGGTATGTACGCCCGGATGGATCAGGGATTATTTTGCACTGGGAAATGGGCACAGGGGCACATACTTATCACGTCTGACTTTTTTTTTAATATTTATTTTTGAGAGAGAAAGAGACAGAGTGCTAGTGGGGGACGGGCAGAGGGAAGAGGAAGACACAGAGTCTGAAGCAGGTTCCAGGCTCTGAGCTGTCAACACAGAGCCCCATGCGGGGCTTGAACTCATGAACCATGAGATCATGACCTGAGCCGAATTCAGACTTCTGGCTAAGCCACCCAGTCACCCTGCCACATATGACTTTTATAATATCAGCTGTACTGTTTTCATTACAAATGTTATGTCTGTACCTCAGAGTACCAGACTCAAACTTAGATGTATTAAGTAATCAACTCGCGTAAGTTTTGTCCACCATAGCATGGATTGCTTTAGTTTCAGTGCCTGCTGTTTCTATGGTGTTTGATAGTTCCAGGTTTGACTAGTTAACGCTTCATTATAACAGGTTATATTCATGGGAAAACGATTTAATACTGTTGTTTCAATAACCACTGAGTATTAAAGCTAGAGAATATCTTCTAGAACGTTCAGCCTAATGTATTTTTTAATACTTGCTGCAACTGGGGCTCAGATAATCTTTGGTACTTGCTTAAGGTCACAACCAGTTAGTGGAACCAGAAGAACTGACGTCACTTGATTCTGAGTTACCAGCAGGAACTCAGAATGTTCTACTTATTAAAGCCCCCCCCCCCCCATTGAAGGCTTTCTGGCATTTTCTTTACAGACTAAGTCCTATATCCGCTAAATGCTAAAACCAGAGAAAAAGCTACTGATGTTACTGGTAACTTGAAATTCCATTCATAATCTGTGCTGTTTCCATTGCCTGGAGGTGAGGTGAGGTGGGCCCTGGTTGGGATTGGAGCAGAGGATAGTAAGGGCAGTTTAATGACAGAGCTAGGACATTATGGCCCTAGTGATTTGAGGTAGATAATGAAGAAAGAGGGAAATGTGTTTGTAAAATACACACTGAAGTAATTATCTTTTTTTTAAATTATTTAATGTTTATTTATTTTGAGAGAGAGAGACAGCGAGCAGGAGAGGGGCAGAGAGAGAGAGAGAGAGAGAGAGGGAGACACAGAATCCAAAGCGGGCTCCAGGCTTTGAGCTGGCAGCACAGAGCCCGAAGCAGGGCTTGACCTCAAGGACCACGAGATCATGACCTGAGGGCAAAGTCAGATGCTTAACTGACTGAGCCACCCAGGCGCCCCTGAAGTAATTATCTTGATAGTCTAGGTAAAGAATTTTTTTTTTTTTTTGCTTAAAATTAAGATTAATTCATCTAATGGGGTTTTAAAGAATTTATTATGTAGGTAATTACCTCATTTTAAAAAAATTCAGTTTTGCTAGTATAGACAAAGCAATAGTTATTAAATTTATGCAGTTATAAATTAAGATGTTTTGTGCTTACAAAGCAAGTTATGATTGAGAGCTTAGAATTGTGGGGATTTATTTATTGCAAGCAATCTGGTGTGCTCAGTTGAGAACAATATTGTTCCTTCTCCACAGAAATCTGCTTGTTGCATTGTGGCTCATTTTACTTGCTGGAATGTCTAATCATCTAGGTGATGGCCTCAGCTATACTGAGTTTATTTCAGTAAGCAGACTGTATTAACATGAAGCTGAGCATAGGGACCTACGTATTCTTCCTGGTTTTTGACTTTCGATGTCTGTAAGTCTAGATGAAACACAGTAAAGGATGATGCTACTGTCCTTGTTCCTACATTCTGCTGATGACAATGACCTCTCAGGTTTTACTAAAGGATTTCCAACACATTGTCTTTTGTCTCTTAACTTGATGAGGTAAGCAGGATGGGTTCAGTGATCTCATTTTATAGCAAGAGTACTGAGACCCATAGAAATGATTTCACGTGTCTGAGCTTAGAACGTGAGTCATGGGTGGCATATGCATAAGAACGCACGTCCCCTGACTCCTGGCCCTGCACTTCACCAATCCCATTGTGACCGGCGTGGTCCTTGTCCCTGTGACCTCTTTGCTAAATCAATTACAAAAGCATGACCACATACATTACATTGCTGTTTCTAGTCCCTTCTTCTTAACCTCATCTCCCATTCACTGGCTCATTTCCTTAGAGGAAGCTCCCTAAGAAGTTAATATTAAAGATAAATGCCCTGGGACTTTACTGTTGATGTGTCAGTGGGAACCTGTTGGGTGTCCACACTCAGACAAGTCCAGCCTGGGAGTATGGAGGAGTTAATGTCACGTGCAGAGGACTTCGGACCAGTGGGAGTTGGAAGCCAGCATGAAAATGTTCCCACTTTCCCTGCCTTTCTCTATCCATTGACATTGATCTTGAAATGAAGTTGGGCCTTTGGGGAAGTCTTCCCAAATATGGAGCAATAGGTTTTATTTGGCAGCACCCGTTAGAAAATGTATGTTTCTGGTGGCTCTTTCCCTTTGCCAGCTTCACTTCTCTTACTCCGTTACTCCTGTTTCCTAGGATAGTATGCCCTCTTAAAATAATATCACATAACCTCTTAGTCTGATGCTCTAACTTCTGGGGAAGAGTCCAGGTTCATTTCTGTCTCATCCTTAGGCTTCCAGAATTCTCCTCTACATTCCCAGTGGATTATTCCTGCACTCCTCCCTGTTGATCTAAATCTTACTCTTTCTTCAAGATAAGGTTAACCTGTTACTTGTTCCAGGATCATTTCCCCATGATGCCCCATATGATCTTTCTTCTCTCTGAAACCCCCATCTCCGTTTCATAAAGAATACAGTAGTCTTCTCTCTTATGAGAAAGACGTGGAAATGACTGCGTAAGCTGACCTTCTTCGCTAATGCATAAACACCTACAAGATAACTTTGGATGCAGCACCTCTGAGAGATTATGACGGTGCACTTCTCCTGTAGTATGGTTATTTGCTCTGTGTTGATGTGAGAATAGTTTTTTTTAATGTTTATTTATTTATTTTTGACAGAGAGAGAGAGAGAGAGAGAGAGAGAGAGAGAGAGGGAGGGAGGGAGGAAGGGAGGGAAAGAAGCAGGGAGGGAGGAAAGGAGAGCACAAGCAGGGGAGGGGCAGAGAGAGAGAGGAAGACACAGAATTTGAAGCAGGCTCCAGACTCTGAGCTGTCAGCACAGAGCCTGATGCGGGGCTGGAACTCACAAACCGTGAGATGATGACCTGAGCTGAAGTTGGACGCTCAACCTACTGAGCCATCCAGGCCCCCCAATGTGAGAATGGTTGAAATTCATGAAGGACACCCTTCTTTATGTTACAGTTTCTTTATATCTGCAATTTTTCACTCACCCCAGTATTTGGAAGTCAAAGACCAAAAGGATATTGAAGGGTTCTAAGCATTTTTATTCTGTAAAGCATATTAAATATAATTCATCTATGCTTTTGTTTTTATCAAAATGTTAGGCTCAAAGAGAGTGGTACAGCCTAAAAATAGACCGTAGGGCATTTGTGCATAAGGAAATAATGCATGGTAGATATTTTACAGACAAGATATACTCAACGTAAACAAAGCAAATTTTGGTATACTGTATTGGAGTGAGATATTTGGAAAGGATTTTTTTTAAAAACAATAATAAATACACAAAGGGCTGAGCAACTCAACAGTGTGTTTGTATATATGCTGCTTTTTAGCTGAGAGAAAAATGATTATCAATAGTATGGAAATTTAAAAATCCTACACCAGCTTCCTCCTACTGTATAGGTAAAGCCAATATCAAAGGATCCATGCTAGTGGAAATATGGCTTAATATTAGAAATTAATGAGTTAAGTTTCTCTAATATTTAAATCGCTTCTCCACATTAAATTAAGAACTTACCAAGGCAAATTAATTATTTCTGACTGTTGCATTTTCATTTGAAACACTGGCTTCCGCAACATAGTAGGTGAGGAAAGACATGCATTGGGGTGGTGGCAGTCCCTTTAACCTTGACTCCATGCTTCTTTCTGGAAAGGGCACAGGGAGAGTACTGTAGCTGGCTTTTTGAGCCTTTGACTCCCCTCTCTGCAGAAATGGTCTGATTGGAGGTTGGATGGAAAAGGGGAGGTTGATCTTTATCTGTTCAGTGTCTCTTCTTTTTTGGGGGAGCCCACTGGCATCAGAATGCACATCTTACTCTTGGAGTCTCCATGTTGGAGGTTCTGAATGTGAATGCCCTGTCCTTCTATGGGGCCTGGGGTCAGCCTGAACATCCAAGGACCAGAAAGGATGAGTCTATGTAGTTCAAGGGTGAATCCTACTTGTTTAGCTAAGCTACTGATGCCAGTATCAGTTTAATCATGTAGAGAGGTGATTGGGAAATTTACATCTGTCTGACTCTGAGGACTCTGCATTGGTTCTGAATACAGGCAGGTGAGAGAACAGGTCGTTATTGACAGAATGCGTGAAATCCGTACAGATTTGTCTTTCCTTTCTCAGAGGTAACAGGAAAGGTACATCATGCTCAAGGCACTGAGTATGTCTTTTGGCCTAAATGGGACTGGCTGAAAATCCCAGATTCACAGATGAGTACGGAGTGAAATACTCTCAAGAAGAAATTGTAAATAATAAATAATTGTATGTGTACATAAGCCAATTAGGTAATTCTAAAATTAATTCCTTTTCTGGGTGGGCAGTGATACAGGTTAAAAATGCCAATGCTTAAGTGTCTGGGGTGCCTGGGTGGCTCAATTGGTTAAGTGTGTGACTTTGGCTCAGGTCATGATCTTGCAGTTCATGGGTTCAAGCCCCACGTTGGCTCTGTGCTGACAGCCCGGAGCCTGGAGTCAGCTTTGGATTTTGTGTCTCCTCTCTCTGCCCTCCCCACTCACATTCTGTCTGTCTCTCTGTGTCAAAAATAAACATTAAAAAAGTTAAAAAAAATTTTTTTAATGTTTTTATTTATTTTTGAGAGAGAGAGAGGGAGGGGGGGGAGAGAGAGAGAGAGAGAGAGACAGACAGACAGACAGACAGCGTGAGCAGGGGAGGGTCAGAGAGAGGGAGACACAGAATCCAAAGACAGGCTTCAGGCTCTGAGCTAGCTGTCAGCATAGAGCCTGACACGGGGCTTGAACCCGTGAATTATGAGATCATGATCTGAGCTGAAGTTGGACGCTTTACCAACTGAGCCACCCAGGTGCTCCTAAAAAAGTTTTTTAAATGCTAATGCTATATGAAGACAAACAAAAATGTGTGTATTTTGTGATGAGACAGATTGAGCATAGTTAAAAAGACAAGATAGGTTATATTGGAGAGCATGATATCCAATGTGATTAGTTAACTCTGCAACCTTTATTTTATAGGGTGATTAAAGTTCATGTTGTAGGCTAAACATTCAGCATTGCCCTCCAGCTAACAGTTCTGAAGATGAAAGTTATTATTTATAAACTGGTCCCATTTGTCTTGGAAGGCTCAAATTTCCCCATCCAGTCCAGCTCTCCTTGACATCGATTTGACACAAAAGGATGATTCAGCTTAAAACAACATCTTATAAACATTAGAAATAATTTCTGGAACAGTACATTTTGTTTTTCATGATAATGAGTTTTCTTGTGGGGCAGGAAGTGTTTGTAATCTAGACATTTGTATTTTCGGAAAACATTCTTTATCCGTCCAAGGATTTTGATAAACTCTTTGCTTCAGTCTTGGGAAAAGCTTTAAAATTACATCCTAGAACAATCATGTACAATTTCGCCAAAAAAGTAGGCAATGATATAACGCATACGAGGTGCTTCAGTAGAACGCACATTGGATATTTGATAAATATGGTCTTGAGTTTTGCCATTTTGCTATTTGGTAAAGAACAGGTGCCACAGAAATTACATGTTACCCAGTTTCTGCCCACTGTCAGGCATGTGGAAATACACTCATGATTACAAACTCTTGAAAAGCCATCATTCATGTCAATAATCTGGGAGGATATACTCGTACTAAAAGTTTTGAGTGTTTGACCCCGCAGTGAGTAATTTGTGCTTGATTGTTGTGTAATTTGCATAAATATTACTGATCCCTCTGATCTAAGTCATTTTACATATTTTAAAAATGGCTTAGTGTGGCTTTTATTTTTGAGGTGTTTATTTTCCTTTCTTTTCCTTTTCTTCCTCAAACCCCATGGTTCAGCCAGTTGCTCAAGGTGGAAACCACTTTCCTCAACTAAATCAAACGGAATAAGAAGACTGTCAGATGAACTACAGTTTCTGCCCTGTCAACCATAGAACATTCTTTTTTTTTAACAAGGAAACAATGAACGTTTCACCTTTGTTTCTGACTCGCCAGAGAGGGAAGGGAAGCTCGGGTCTAACCATGCTGTTGACGTTATTTTGCGTAAGATCTTGTTTCCTGACCAGTTCTGATCTATGGGGCTTTTTGATCAGTGGCCTAGAAACTGCTCTTGCTCCCTTGTTTTGAGAATAAATTGCTCGTGGGCTATACCCCAGCTTTGGAGGGGAGGGAAGAGAATTAACTGAGCTTATGAGTTGAGCATATGAAAATGTACAGCTACGAGCAAGGCTTTGGTTGAGCTCAGCTCTCCCTCTGATAAAAGACTTGGAGTCATGCAGAAATCTCCTTCTCCAGCCCTCCATCCAGAAGGTTTTTAGGTGGCTGTGGCGGCAGTGACCCTGTCCTTTCAGCCATGGGGCTGGGGACTGTGAAATTATTTGGGTTCTCAGTCTGAAATATCTCCAGTGATGACACTGGACTTCTCAAATGGGGGTCAGCACCAAGGCAGTAGGAGGATGTCACCTCTGGAAAACAAAAACAAAAATCAAAACAAAAACAAAAAACAAGATTTGAGGAAAGCATAGTTTCTGAGTGGGATAATTCAACAGAATTGGGAATGCGGAGGGTCTCAGGGTTGGAATATAGACGCTGTCTGCCAAACGGGGAGAGAGCAGTTGCGGAGGAAGGGATCGTGGGCTTCTTTTTGCAGGGAGCACTCATCACTCATGCTTTCATCACTATTAAAATGCATTCCCTGGTCTTCGACTCCGTAAAAATGATGCTAGTCAAAACGCATTGGAAATCTAATGGAATAAATAGAAGAAATACCAGTTTTCTGCTTGTAGCTCTACTTGGGTACGGGATTTATTATTTTTAAAGGGAGTATATAAAATCCTCCCAGAAAGTCTTCTGCATTTCAAGTAGCCTTTTTCTTAAGGAATGTCTTTTGAAGTTGAGTTTAACTACAATGGAAATACAACATGAAAACACAGTACAAATGAGAGCGGTTATTTCTCTGCATCACTTCGTGTGTTCCTATAGCAACCCCTCCAATTTTACCTGCCCCTTATTGACCAGATATATTTTTAGTGACTGCTTACAGCAGAATAGAAAATGAAGAAGGGGGAAACATGGGGGAGGGGAGGGAAATTCAAACCACCCTTTGTTCCTTTTCTATAACAACTTAACTGCCTGTGAATGCACCCAGGCCTTAAGTGTCATGGATTCCTCCCCCACCCCCAACCCACCCCCGCTTTCATTAGTGCACCTGAGGTATGAGGTCCAGGAAGTCTGTAAAAATAGGCCCACATTCTCACCCGAAGCAATTGGATTTTTAGAGAAATGGAAGCCTACGACTGTACTTTTGCCAAATGCAGCCTATGTTTACCCAGCCTAGGCTTGCAACAATTTTGCTGTCAAGAGAAATGTAAATATTAATGAAGGATGTTTCTCAGGAAAGGATATTCAGTGAGTCCTCTTTATCTGTCAAAACTGACTCAATCAGTGCACACTTTCTGGACAGATCGAATGTTGATAGAGTCATAAATTGATGTTTAGCTGACAATTTTTATATTCCCACCAAATGGCTTTCTGTATTAGCCATAGGCCTTTCAATGCACCGTGGTGCTTCCGTGGAGAAATTAAACATCATTTTTCAAATAAAGATAAGGATGAAATAGAATGTATAGCTAGTGGTCCTTTCAAGGGTTATTTGGATATGAAATGCCAGTACTGGCTTAAATTGAATCCTAGTGTAGAATTTAATTCTTGCCCACTAAGACATAAAACAATCCTCTTGTTAAAATGACCCATTATTAAATTATGATATAACATGATATATATGCATGAAGTGTTCTCCAAAATATTATCAGGCTATGAGGTTGCTTTCTTCTCTGTGCATTTTTTTCCCTCAAAACAAAACCGACTTGGGGCACCTGGGTGGCTCTGTCGGTTAAGCATCTGACTTCAGCTCAGGTCATGATCTCAGTCTGTGGGTTCAAGCCCCGCTTCAGGCTCTGTGCTGACAGCTCAGATTCTGTCTCCCTCTCTCTCCCCCTGCCCTGCTCCCTCTCTGTCTCTGTCTCTCAAAATGAAATAATAAAGACAAAAAAAATTTAAAAAAACCCACAAAACGACAAAACTGACTTATCAAAAGAAACACAAGAATGCTTTGCTTTCCAAAAAATAAAGCACAGCCATTTTAGAATTAAAGTTGTATCATAAATGCATACCCAAGCACACTCACAGATTCACACGCACCTGTAAGTTAAATAATTCTCAAGAACAGGAGGGAACTAGGTTTTATTGATGTCTACCATGTACCTGCAAAATGCCCATAAAGCCATCTATTATGAAATTAGCCATATTATGTTAAGCTTACGTACGTAGCAAGAGTTGTTACTATTCCCTGACTTACTAAGCAATTTCAGTATACATTTGTAATAGGCAAGAGAGTTAAAATTCTAATTTGTGTCAGAATTTTTAAAAGAATTTAAATTTCCTTTGGCAAAGTTGACTTTGGAAGCTGAATATCCAAAGAGCCAAAAGCAGGAGTGCCTGGGTGGCTCAGCAGGTTGAGTGTCTGACTTCGGCTCATGGTTCATGGGTTTGAGTCCCCATGTCGGGCTCTGTGCTGATAGCTAGGAGCCTGGAGCTTGCTTTGGATACTGTTTCTTCCTCTCTCTTTGCCCCTCCCCTGCTCGCACTCTCTCTCTCTTTCTCTGTCTCAAAAATAAATAAACATTAAACAAACAAAACAACAATGAGCTCAAAGCAGTAGAGAAGGAGGAAGACTTAAGACTACGCAGAAAAGAACTTGTTTCTCTTTCTCTTTTCCAGAAAAGTCCAGAGGGCCTGGGAGAACACAGCCAATAAAAACAGCTCCTGCCATGAGAGACTACAGTCCAGGTAATGGAAACATACCATGAACTGTCATATTTACTCAATCTCTGCTTTGGGTTGTTAAGAGGATGCTGGTTAACAGAAATAAGGATGCATCTCAGGGGTATAGCCAGCCTGCTAGCAAGAATCTGGGAGGTCTCCCCAGAATGTTCCCTTACCTTTGTGTTCTTCCAAATATTCTGTCTTGTCAACATCCACCATCTTCCTGGGGACTTAATGCATAACCTGTATCTGATCATGGGCTCATCCACGTTAATTGTGATTCTTCTCAAAATGCAGTCCTGAAAAACCTATAGTGTAAGTGGGCATTCACAGCATACATTTGAAAGCAAGTTTAACTAAAGGAATTGATGGAAACCTCAATGTCCTGGGTAATGTGTCTGTACCTCCTACATGCCTTACGATCATACTTCGCATACTGTATTTCAATTTTGTATCTGCTTATTAACGTGTCCCTCAGATCCAGCAATGGGCTTGGAAATTACTGGATGCTCAAAAATGTCTTGTTTTTCACTTTTGTGTTTGTTCGTTTGTTTCTAAGGACTAAAGATGTCAGGGGCTGCAAAAAAAGCGTAAAATCCCTCAGTTTGGGATTATTTGATTCCCCCAAACAGAAGAGAGGAATGTAACGGGTATCTGTTACCTTCTTGGTTTGTTGAACATCTTTCAGATGCTTTAGAGCTTTCATGTTCCCTATATGATGGGGCTGACAATCACGTAGCTTTGCTTTTGGTACTGAAGTGCTTGGCACTTTAGCAGCTAGGCTCCTCAGAGTATTCTAGGCCTCTAGGATCATTAATGGGATCAAGCCTGGCAAAGTGATTGAAAACAAGACAGAATTCTTTTGGAGGGATTGTCATGGCCATTGTTGAAATTTAAGGTTGTTCTCCAAGGGATCAATGTCAATGAAGATCATTAAGGATTATCATTGCTGTCACATTGCAGAGAAATACAGCGGGGAACGAAGTCTAGCAGGGGAGAGGAGAGCCAAGGTCGGGGGGGAGGGGGAGAAATACATTTCCTAATGATATCATTGAACACCTGGATCAATCCATACCTGAGGACTAATATTCTTTAGATATTCTAAGCTTCTGAATCAATAGGTTACTTTTGTTGGTTTTTGTTTAAGTGTGTTTCAGTTGAGTCTGTCACTTAAAAACATCTTGACTCTCACATGGGATACCATGAGGTCTTCCAAAAATCCAAACACAGAAGACAGAACGCAGTTGGGTAACACAGAATAGACGTCACCAAGGCTACCTTCTCCATTCCTGGAACAGCTGGTGGCCTTTTGTCTCTGCTTCTCACTGAAAATTTATTTCACTTGTTATGTTTTGCAAAGCTGCTCTGTATGGATACTTGTGACCTCTCTGCTTCTGCAAAATGGTAGATTATACCTTGCGTTTGACATAGAGTGAGGACCAGCGTCCCTACCATTTCTCAAAGTGCTGTCTCACTGTCTCAGCTTTTCATCTAACTTTCAGTTCAAGTAGTCACTGTTCATTTCTTTTGTAATTTCCCAGGTATCTACCATCATCTTTTGAAGTCACTCTTCCCCTGTTCTAGTTCAAAATCCCTAGGAGACAGAATTCTGCTCAGATGCACCATGTCATGCCTCTTCCCACCTTCTCTCTCTGCGTAGCCATTACTTGTGTTGGATCACATGGTATGCTGTCTTTTCTGGGTTCACCTGTACAGTAAGCACTGTGACATGAGGCCATCTAAGGCAGGCAGTATGACAGCAAGACAAGGATTAGCATCTAAGGTATGGATATTGATAATGATGATGATAATGATGGCCTCACCGCACAACCAGGCAGATCTTCTGCACCTTTGCAGATTTTCAATAACTCATCTTTCTTCCACTTTCATAGACATTTTTTTTTGAGTCAACTGTTCCCTCCACTGATGTGATAACTCCTTATTTGCATTTTCTGGATGTGGGACTGAAATCCCACTCCCCAAGCAGCCATTACTGTGGCTGATGATATGAACTGAAGTCCTGGGGAGTTAATACTATCTGAGACCAAGTTTGACTAACGGAAGATGAAAGACGGTCATCCAGAAAATGCATCCCTTCCATCTTTTCTCTATCAGATGGCTCAAAATATAGTTCTTCCATATAGCCTGTGATGTGATTTTTTTTTTTTTTTTTTTTTTTGGTGACTGGGGTGACCTGTGTAATACTGGCTCTGCATCTTTGTACCTTGTCATGAAGCGGCCAGTGAGGTAACGCATCATCTCTCAATCATTTCCCATCTTTTCTGGACCATTTCCCCCCCCTCACTTTTGCTGATTGAGACGACCTCTTTCCAAAGAAATCGTTAACCCTTCAGTCTCATCTCATTTCCTGGTTGATTCTCTAAAGATCAAAGGACATTAACCAAAGACTATATCACCAGTACTTTGTTGTGCAATCCTCCTAACAACCTCAGGAGATGGCTCTTGATACTATCTCCATTTCAAATGAGGTACAGGAGCAGGAAACAGCAGCCCTCACGGCCCTCACGTATTGGGCAAATGCAAGAGGGTTAATTTACAAAGGGAGTATACTACAGTTACGGCAGTGGGGAAACCACATTTAGGGTAGGAATTGGGATCTGGAGATAGCAGAGGAACTGTTTACCACCGCTTTGATCTGAGGCCATGAAGGAAACGAGCAGCTACCAGAACTTGGAGAACGCTGTGTCAGAAATAGCATTTTGTGTAAAGCAGCCACCCTTGATGAGTGGACATAGGGAATTAGGGATGGCGACATCACTGTCTTCGTGTGTCCCTCCTCTTGTACACCAGCATCCCTTTGGCTGTACCCAGCTTAAGTCTGATGGCAAAGGCTCCCGTGGCTATAGCCCATAGGAGATCAGCATCCTGAGAGGACAGGCAGCCAGGGTGGAAAGTGAATCTGGAGCATACAACAGCATTTATCCGACAGAATGAAACAGTGGAAATTCTGGAAGAAGGTACATTTTGCGTAAGGTCACATGGCTGATGCAGATTTTGTTGTTACTGTTTTTTTAGTTTCAAAGACTGCCTTGTTCAAGTCCTTTTGGCAAAAGTCTCTTTGATGGCTGGGAAGAAATGCCTAATTTTGGCTGGATGCACTCTTTCACTTTTAAAGAATGTATGTCAGCAGCCAGTGCTCTGGCTGGCTCAGCAGGTCTTGGGGCTACGATCTTCCTGCATATCCTAGAGTGAGGCATCGTTAGCATTAGGGTCTTGGCCCGCCAGGGTGAAAATTCTTCATAATGGTGTGATTTCTCCATCCACAAAATTTTATTTCTTCTTCTGAAACTTAAATGAAGTGACTCTTAGAAATTGTTAGAATAAAATTAAAACAGTTAAAAGTAAATTTAGCTACTAAATTAGTAATCATTGACCAGATAAAGTATGCTTCAAAATACATAATATAGAGCCTGTTGGTTTTATGAATAAATGCAGTTTTATGTAATAAAACTTTAATGCTTGGGGCGTCTGGGTGGCTCAGGTGGTTGAGTGTCCGACTTCAGCTCAGGTCATGATCTTGTGGTTTATGAGTTTGAGCCCCTCATCAGGCTTGGTGCTGTCAGCTTGGAGTCTACTTTCCATCCTCTGCCCCCCTATCTCTCTACCCCTCCCCTGCTGGTGCTCTCTCAAAAATAAATATTTAAAAAATACTTAAAAAATAAATCTTTAATGCTTATGCTTGTTGGAATTTTATTTCACCCCTTTTCTCTTGGAAAGAGTACATTCAAATGTACTTGGCCAACTCTTTCACCTTTCGAGAGAATTAATTCTTTGTCATGGGCCCTATTACACCCTCTTCTCTTATCCCCTCATGCAGATTTTGCCCACAGTTAAATTAATTCTACCTAAGGTATTTTTCCCCCACATCTTAGTCCTTTTCCACTTCAAGTAATGTTATTTCTCCATTTTATTTAAACCTCCTATTTCTCTAAGTTAATCCCTTAAAGGGTTTTGATGCCTGGAGCGCACATTAGCACAACATTGCCCTGTAGCCCTTCAGAATCAGACTTTGAAATATGTGTACCCTGTGTGCCACTGCAATTAAATGACAAACCAATAGTTGCCCCTGAGGGACTAGGCTGAGGTGATTTTACATCGTGGAAGTTTTACACTTTTTTGTAATTGTACTGAGCTCTATTTGCATTATTAACAAGATTATTCCATTCATAGAAACAAAATATTGCAAATGTAGATCATCTATGATCCCTTCAGTTTCCAGATTAAGAAATCAATGCCCAATCAAGTAAATTGACTATTTGGAGGTCACATAGGTACAGATTGCCCTGTGACCTTCTCTTTATGAACAGCTCTGATTAAATATGATTAATTCATTCCCTGGACATTTGTATTGAGTATATACATGGTTGCAATCCTCAAGCCATTTATAGTCTATTAGGAGTGCATATATATATACACATATATCTTATACCTCATTATAAAAATCTCAGTTTATGGACACCTGAGTGGCTCAATCTGTTAAACGTCTGACTCTTGATTTTGGCTCAGATCATGATCTCATGGTTTGTGAGTTCAAGCCCCACATCAGTCTCTGTGCTGACAGCGAGAGCCTGATTGGGATTCTCTCTCTCCCTCTCTTTCTCTCTGCCTTCCCCAGCTTGTGCTGGCTTTCTCTCTCTCTCTCTCTCTCTCTCTCTCTCAAGGTAAGTGAGTAAATATTTTAAAAATCTCCATTTATGTCAGTGATTTTCATCCATTTTGTCACTGATTTCCATGAAACAGATCTTCATCAGAGTTACTGAGTTCTTAGTGTCCTCCAATTGGCTTTTTAAGTTAACACAGTGCTTCAGTACAAGAAATGACACTAAGATAGATTGTATGTGGATGTGTCTGTGTAATTTCTTTTTTGAGGGAAATTTTTACCCCTAACCATTTGGGACAAATTTATGGTTCTTCATAACTTCAGATTCTGTATAAATTGTGTCTTCATACTCTCTTCCAATCATTGATCCAACATCCTCTACTTGAACAAAGGAAAAAAGTGTAGTCTGAAAATCCAGAGCTCTCTAATCAATTTCTGCATTTTCTGCAGGGTTTAAATCAGTATGTGACTTTGAGGCAGAGAAACCTATTTTTATCTCTTAATACTCAGGAAGATTGAACTATTTACTTAATTTTTCTAAATCCTTTTACTCACTTGTGTTAAGGGGATAATATTAATATTCTCTGAAATATTGATGATTGAGATGATACATTTTAAACTGCCTAATTTAAGTAGGCATACAGTAAACCACAATATGTTACTATATTATTTTTTAAAGTGTTTATTTATTTTTGAGAGAAAGGGAGTAAGTGGGAGAAGGGCAAAGAGAGAGAGAGAGAGAAAGAGAGACAGAGATTCCCAGGCAGACTCAACACTCAGTGTGGAGCCAGATGCAAGGCTTCATCTCATGACCTTGAGATCATGACCTGAGCTAAAATCAAGGATCAAAAGTTTAACTGACTGAGCCACCCAGGAGCCCTCTAAAATGTGTTATTATATACCAAGGAAAGTATCTGCCAACCATTTGGAGCAATGGCAAACTTTCCCTGTAAAGGGCCATACTTATGTCCCTCTAAAGGGCCATGTTAGGCTTTGGTGGTCAGTTGTATGACCTCTCTCATAAATACTCAACTCTTGTTGTAGTGTAAAAGCAGCCTTAGATAATAAATAAACCAGTAAGTATGGCTGTCTTCCAATAAAACTTTATTTAAATAAAAAAAAAAACAGGTGGTGAGCTGGATTTGGCCTGAGAGTTTGAAGACCTCTTATTTAGATGACTGACTCTACATTTTTCTTTGTCTCCTTACGTACCTCATTCTTAATTTTCTTTAGAAAATCAGTATCTGGTTCATGATATCTTTTTAAATCTATTAAAATGCATCAGATATGAAAGTGTATTCTCAATGATGAATCAAATACCTGCTGGCAACCACTCAGATAAAAGGGTATAGAAAATGTTGCAAATATGGGCTGAAGCGTCCTAAGTATTGTTTCCTAACTCCATTCTGTTCCTTCTATCAAGACACAAATGCTGTCCTCACTTACTGTCCATCATTCCCTTAGCCTTGTACTTTTGCCAAATTTATGTGTATTTTTATAGGCAGAGTACTATTAGACTATAATAAAATTGTGCGTGTGTGTGTGTGTGTGTAATATTATCCATCCTGTCTTTGCTTTATCACTACATATCAACTATTTAAGAAAGATCTCCATGGAAATATATAGATCAAATTTATTATTAATTTGCACTGTGGTACAATTTATGAATATACTATAATATACATAAATCCTCCTGTCTATAAAAGTTGATGCTATTTCTCCTTTTCTTTCCTTGCTATTACGAACACTTTGGCTGTGTACATGCTCATACAATACTTTTGCTTTTGTCATGTGTGGGGATTTATATAGAATGCGTACATAGGATTAGATTGCTAAATCATCTTCCACTTTTCATTATTTGTCCAGATAATCCTCCACATTGACCCTAGCAATGTGCACTCCACTAATATCTGTAAGAATTTCCTCATTTATGTGCATTTTTTACTGTTATGTTTCTAATGGATCATGTAGGTAAAAATTTTGTAATTTTTCTATTAATAGTCAAATCACTTGTGTTTTTTTGTAGTGCGTTACACTTCTCTTGCTAGAGAAAATGATAAATATAATAAGATTTTATGTTTTATCGAATAAGATTTTATCACTCCATGTGGCTCTGTATAGGAGCCAATTGATGGCTATATATTGCTTTTATATTCACCAGTCTTGCCAATTATATTACTAAGAATGATTTCTCTGTAGAGGAGGTTGGGTTTTCTGTTCAGATAATTCTTATCAAATACAGAGAGTGACAGTTTGGTGTCTGTCTCTCTAATCCTTGGAGAGTTGGGATACTGATCCTAGACTACATATCTTTGATCTTTTATGTGAGGGAGAAATAAGCCTCAGAATTATTTTAATCATTGTCATTAAAGCAGCTCAATGTAATTCCTAATGGATACACACAGATTGGTTCTGAGAGGCCAGTGTCACAGACAGTGCTTTGACTTACCAATTTTTAATTGCCAGATGATGTAGAGAAAGAAGTTTCTCTTTTGGATTATTAAACTGAGAGATGATAAATTCAGAGATGTGATAGCCCATTGTTGCCTGTGACCTAAGTTTGCCTGTAAAAGAAGCTAACCCGAAGGAGTGTAGAGCCTGGAGGAACATGAGAAATCGATCCATGAGAACTTCATGAGCACAGTCTTGGCTGGAATTTTCAGTTATGCAAGCCAATAAATTACAGATCTTCAGTAAATTACAACACAATTGGTTAAGTCAGTTCAAATTGTATTCTTGTCACTTATGCCCGAAGAATTCTCAGGAATCTTTCCCAGGAGACTTCAGATACTTTGTCCCTCTAGCCTACCCACTGTCTGCCTCCCTATCTAGGTCCTTCCATCAGCCTAATCAAACCCCTAATTCAACTATCCTGTTCTGCTCTGGGAGGCCAATTCCAGTGCCTCAAGTGCCCCAAGACACACGGGATACCTGTGTTACAAAATTATTGCCATCACTGCTGTTGACAGATCTGTCTTCCAAATGAACAGTGTCTTACTTAAAACTGCCCATTATAAAATATGCATTTTCATGTGCATGTTCTTTATGAATGTGATTGTTTGGCAGTCCTTTGATATCTCCTACTAAACCAGGGGCTCCTCATGGTGGTCCATGTTATCTTTGCATTTTCAAGATGAGCTCAGAGCTGTGCCCTTTTGAGATCGGTAATAATGGTTGGCCTGAAGTTACTGATAATTGCTCAGTACTCTTCTATAAAGATAAGTAATTTGCATATAAAATTCCTTTTTCTTTACTCTTAATAATATAAAGAAAATTCTACATTGTAGACAGAAGAAATGATGCATTTCAAAGGTCATCTTTCTCTTGCTAAGAATTGGACCCTTCCCATTCACAATTTTATGTAATCCTACTTGAAAATGCACCAGTAATTCAGTTTCCAAAGGAATATTTCATCCCAGCAAAAGTTGGGGACGTCATTCTCCTGGACCTTTACGTATGCTGCTTTTCTCAGTGAATGGACTACTTGCGATTTAAATTCTGGCTGAAAAATTGGAATCATTTGTGAACATGTTGTCAACATAAAACCAAGGATGGAACATGACTAAAAGAAAACCAGGTTTCCTCTCAGGTTTTGCTTGGAAGGTGTTTTATTTATTTTTTTAAAATTTCTTCCTGCTTCTGCAGCTTTTAGAAAAATAATAAATTGTCTACCATCCTGATCCTCCCCTGTACTTTTAGAAAGCTTGTGAGATCAAGAAAGAATGTAAAACCATGCAAAAGCATTTATGCATTTCTGCAACTGCTTTTTTAAAAATGTTTATTTATTTTGGAGAGAGAGAGAGAGAGAGAGACAGAGCATGAGCAGGGGAGGGGCAGAGAGAGAGGGAGACACAGAATCCGAAGCAGGCTTCAGGCTCTGAGCTGTCAGCACAGAGCCCAACCAGGGCTCGAACACACAAACCGTGAGATCATGAGCTGAGCTAAAGTCGGACGCTTAACAGACTGAGCCACCCAGGCACCCCTCTGCAACTGCTTTTTAAAGGTGAACCATTCTACAAACCAAAATGGGTGCGATTAACAAGTCACCAATTTAATCACAGCACAATGCCTAGTGCATGTATCTTTTCATCCTTTCCTGTGCATTTATTTTGCAACCAAGTTTAGACACATGAGGACTGCTTCAGTTAGTATATTTCTATCACCAAGTCTTTGTACCACCTTCGCTTTGCTGTCCTGTCCTGTACAACATTCAGGAGATAAAGGAGAAAAGAGAAAACAATGCTGAAATGAACAACAAATGAGCCCGGATGCATCTAGACTTCCATTTTTTAGGTATCATAAAAGTAAGAGATATCTTCAAATGTCAAAGCTTGGTTGGTTGTTACACAATTATTGCTCCTTGAGAATATGGTAACTATGTCCTTTCTGTACATTTTTTGAGAGGTCACAGATTTGAATTTTTTGGAGGCCATAGATCCTGAGAGACAATGTAGGCAACAGAGATGAGTGAGGCATAAAGAGATATTTATACTGGATGCAAAAAGAATTTATATTTGGGTAAACTATGAAAAGTTTGCATGAAAAAGCAATTGAACCACTCAATGTGGGGTTTTTTTTTTTGCCATTTATAATAGCACTCTTGGTAAAATAAAGTAAAATAAGTGAAAAAAAGCAAAATAGATCCTCTAAATGAGGAAAGCATTCTGGAAATTAAGCTTAAGATTAAGGTGAAGGGTTAACATTACAGTCTCTGGAATTTTCTTTTGATCAAACATCATTTTGTTTCCCTTAGAAGGACACATTGCTGAACCTCTCTCTTTAATGTATAGTTGAGTAAATTATATTTAAGAGATGACTAAAACACAAGTAAAGTGAAATTTCAGGTTGGTTTTGGATATTTTCCATGGTAATTGTCAGAGACATTAGGTATACATGGGGAAGAAAAGCTATGGGGCTATAATTTATTATATGAATTTCCTAATTTTCCATAAATGTTTATCAAAATAGGTGAGTATTTCATTATTCACTGCTAGTGGAAGATTCTAGACTCAATGAATACTACCATTATCGATATGTATCCCCAGGGAAGTATTTTTCCCTACCATAATATTAATCTAATTTTTTAAAGTTTATTTATTTATGTTGAGAGAGAGAGCCCACAGGGAAGGGGGAGAGAGAGAGGGAGAGGGAGAGAGAGAGAATCCCAAGCAGGCGCTATGCTATTAGCCTAGAGCCCTATGTGGGGCTGGAACTCACAAACCATGAGATCATGACCTTAGCCGAAACCAAGAGTCTGATGCTTAACGGACTGAGCCACCCAGGTGCCCCCAGTATTTTGGTAATTAATTACTATCTGTCTTCTCTGTTAAGCTGGAGGTTCAAGGAAAGATGGGGATTAGTTTATTTTTGTGACTGTATCATGAAATCTGGTACTTAGTGCTTCTGGATACTGGATACTTAGTATTTCTCAAATGAATAAATTAATAAGAAAAGATTGAGTGGGGTTGGCCAATAATATTTTTGTAATTTGTAGGAATATTTAGGATTGAACATGCATATATATATATATATATGCATTATAATTTATTCCTCTGTTTTTTTATTAGGTCAATATTTAAAGTTTCTATAAAAGTTTTTATAAAGCCCTTCTAGATGCTTTTCTAGAAGAGGATCCTGACATTCAGAGATTATTCAGCTTCCATAATTTCTGGCTGGACCACAGTTTGAACTGTGCTGCAGAGAGTTTGATATTTTTCAGAAACTCAGTGCCAATATTGGCAAGGTCTAGATGGGAATGTTAAGTGGAGTAAATGATACAGAAAAAGGATCTCTTATTTCCTATTCTACTCTTAAATTTTGCCTCAGAACATTCTAGATCCTGGGGCATCAGAGCCCTTTGACTAGGGCGCAGTCCTCTTTTCCAAGGACAGGTTTTATACACACAGTTTTTTTGTTTGTTATTACTGTTAGAGAAAAATACCTCCTTTAGGGCAAGCTGCTTTTTTGCACATTACTTAAAAATACAATTAACCTTGATACGAGTTACTTTCTCATTTAATAGACTGTCATTTTCCATTTGCCATTCTTAGCACTGAAAAAGAAATTTTTCTTCAGAATACATTCCCATTTTTTCCCCAAGGCTTAAAAGGAGGGGCAGTAAAAAGAAAGAAATGTAAGATGAAATATTAGATTTCAGACTGGGGATTGTTTTTTCAATGGTTGGATAAAATTATAGAGGTAGATGTTTATGATAGAAAAGTTGGTATATATTTACTCCACAGAATCAAGTACTCTAACTGTATTCATTCCTTTCCCCCAAAACTAATCATTAGGATGAAACCCCAAAGGAAGTTTATTCAGGAAAGGAAAAAAGAAAGAATCCATTGATTTCTCCATCATTGTAGGTGAACAATGTATGATAATGAATACGGAGGGCCATTTGTATACTGCAGAGAAAGAAAATCCTAAGTTGAGAAGGTCTCAAGGCAAAACCAAAAGCACTTAATAAAATAAGAGCTGCTTATTCAAAACATCATTGCTTTATACATCTCTTACTCTGTAAAGGTGTGAGCTTGGGATGGGTGATAATGGTTTTTGCTAAATAAATGTGAGATAGAACAAACAGTGACTATTTCATTTTGTTCTGAGCAGATCCCCTATAAAGAAAATGATGGCTGTTAAAAGTGCCTCCTGCAACTTCTGGAGGTGGGAATGACTACTAATGCATCAATTAGATGCCCTTTCTTCCACTCCCTTTGTACTAAATAGTATCGAACAATTAACTCTCATCAAGCCATGTCTGAAATACCTCTGCATAATAAATGGCACTTACAGGAGTCAACTTTATTTCAGAAAGTGTTTTATTTTTATTTTATTTTTTTATTTCTACTAACTTTTCCAAGGCAGATTTTTCTTTTATAACTATATATAGTTAACCATATAGATATGGTTAATGCATATATGACTAAAGAGAAGTAAAGGTCTATTTCAGAAAAATTTTTTCTTCATGTGTTAGTTGGCTTTTTAAATCCGCTAGTATTAGGGGAACCTGGGTGTCTCAGTGGGTTTAGCGACTGACTTTTGGTTTCAACTCAGGCCCTGATCTCCCAGTTCATGAGTTTGAGCCCTGCATTGGGCTCCATGCTGACAGTGTGGAGTCTGCTTGAGATTTTCTCTCTCCCTCTCTCTCTTCCCCTACCCCGGTCACTCTGTCTGTCTCTCTCAAAAACAAATAAACTTAAAATTGCTAGTAGGAAATGTCTTTAGTCTTGGAAACTTCATTAGAAAACCTGGAAGTTACTTACCTATCTCTAAGACAGGACTTTGAAACATGAGCTTGAGTTTAGGATTGAACAAAATTCTAAATATGAAAGATAAAAATTTAAAAATGTATAGCATTTCTGAAGGTATTACTTCTAAATGTGAGCTGATATTTTATTGAAACACTTTATAGTGAAACACCTTATGGGAAACACAAATATTTCTAAATGATAAAACTAATAAATTCATTTGAGCATCATGTAATCACATTTTATTATCAACAATTACTGAGAGGTTACTATATGTAAGATACTGGATGAAATAAACTGAGTTGATTCAGTGCATATCCCTCTTCCCAAAATGCTTTTAGCCATGCATGATAGAGATGAAAAAAATAAGGTTAATAACACTGAAAAAGTCACTATGGTTAATCAGAAAAAGTAGAGATCATTTAAATTTGGAACTCAGACGCCAGGATAAAATGATACAATTAGGAAATGATAATTGTACTTTCTGTAAAACTATTTCAAAAATGCTTTTCCTAGACTTTATTTTCTTTCGACTTTTCTTTCCATAATTATACATTATGAAGTCATCAGAGTAGAGTTTTATGGGTCAGTTTCCAACTCAATATAGCCTTCAATAAGATGCAAGTATTGGTTATCTTTTTTGGGGGGAGCTATCTTTTAATTAAAAAAACATCCTTTCATTCAGATAACTTGGCTTAAGATACTTTGTTTTGCTTCACCAATGCTCCTAAATAGTGGCAATTGATAGAACTCAACATAACCATAACTATTATTGACAAATGATACCTCTTGGGTTGGTTGGGATCATAACAAACTCATATCATCTGTTGTGGAGATCTTTTGTGAATTGCTATGAGTTTAAAATACATCTTTTGCTTACCCCTCCCCTCCTTCCTCCATTTGCCTTCCCTTCCTTTCCTCTTAAAATGAAATTCTGTACACAATATCTGCAGTTGAAATACTGGAAGCCACAACATAAAATTTCATTAAGAATGTCAAATGCTGCTTCATTTTGAATTCGTACTGAATTCAGGGATACTGCCAAATGCAGTCTCTAACTCAACGCAAAGTACTTCCAAGTGTGACAACCTTTTCCATTTTGGGGGAGGGTTTAATCAACTATAGTGTTTGTAGTAAGTGGATATATAGTTTTTTTGTCTGCAGGTAATTCACCAAAGCATATATTCACCACCTGGGTATCACTATTGACAGTTTTATCATGACAACTAATTATTCAGGATGTTCTTTACATTTGGCTCATTATGGGATAAACATCTGAGACCAGGCAAAACAAAGTACATGCAAAATGCATGTCTTAAGCAGACTACTCTAAGAAAATACATATATTCTACATAGATAGCCATATCCTCATTCAAGATTCTGATGATGTGGGCTCAACTGTGCCAATATAGCATGATTTGAAACTGATGATTAAAAAAAAAGAAAATGATGATTTACATGGCAGAATGTGTACAGTTTATCACAAAAACAAAACATATGAACTAATTGGAATATTTGCTAATATGTATACAGTTTCATTCTGAAAAAAAATTAGCTTCCATAGGCTTTATTTTCACCAGGTCACTTGATACTAAGAAATCTTGGATAGCCTTCCATTGCTTTCCTTATTAATCCCAAATAGTGATGTGATCTCCTTGTTTTTATTTCTTTTCATGCACTGGAAGAAGTTTTGCTTTGAGAACATTCACTGGTTACATTGCCAATGACATTAGTTTATTTCTTCTCTGTCCAAATTTGTCTTGTAGGATATCAGTTTGATTTCTTTCCTCTGATTATGTCCCGCTTTTTATGAGATGTCTGAGTAACATTTCTCTTGCCCCAAACTTGTCCAGAGTAGCAATCTCACACCCATCTCCCTTTCTTCCAGAATTCCTACAGTGCACAGGGATGGAAATCTGGGCTTATGATTTCATTTGTGTTTTTCATTCAGATTTAAACTCCAAGATCATCTCTTTGACCTTTGTTAAATTGTACTGGGGCACCTATAACATAGAAATGTGAAAATGGTGGATTATCAGTAATACTGTCTGCTGGACTAAGTGAAGGATGAGTTCACTACCACTCCTTTGTTTTTTAAAGAATTCCCATACCTAGGACATTTTATTGGACCACTTCTGGCCACAAAGCCATAGAAGCTGTTCTGAATATGATGGTTATTTGGGATTGACTTTGCTCCTTAATAATTCATTTTGTAATCATGATCTCTTACATAGGTCCTTCTCTTTCTCTTGGGTGACGGGGGTCAGAGGGCTCACATTCTCACACACTGAGCATGCTGTCTTTATAAGTTTCCCACTGACATGCAGACTCTGTGCTATATGATTAAGATGAAATGAAGGCTAACGATGCAATATTAGTTTAGTTACCTTTCTATGTATGTTCCTAGGTCTGAGGCTGTTATCATGGAGAGAGAACAATTGTATTTTTATCCAGATGGTGACTGTTAGTGTCTGATTATTAGCTAAAACTCCTTGTCCACGTTTCAACAGAGAATAGTTGCTCCCAGTAGACCAAGAGCTCCTTTCACACAACTGAAATTCAATTGACTTCCCAGCTAGAGCCCCAGTGGAACTGCCCAGCAGTATCTGAGGGCAGGATTTGGACACTTGTGAGTTACAGCCTTGTCAATTTCAGCCTTTCCATTTGTTGCTCTCAGTTCTCAAGTGGCAGGTAGTGCCTGTGTCCTACTGACCGCACTGTCTTGTGGACACAAGATAAATGGTTCCAGGTTTTCCGTTAGTCAGGCAAAGGCATTTTTAAAGTTCATTTCTTTTCTGCCCATATTGAGCATCACAGAACTATATTCACAAAATCAATAAACTCACCATCTACAGGTCTTCAGTGGTACATTAAAAAATATTCTGATATCTATTGATGTTTTCCCTTTTTTTTTTTCCACCATCCCCCTGCATGCTGGCCAGTCAACATCCCTCACTGCTCAAGTGCTTGGATGCACCTCCAGTGAAACATTTTTGATGGGCCATAAAACACTTTTCGCCATAACTGAGACTATATCATGATGAAGTTGTATAAAACTATAATCTTCTCTTAACTACGAAGCAGGAAACAAAGATTAAATGTAACCTCTCCTAAGCTAAATATTGTCCTAAGTTCTCAATGTACTGATATTCAAGGTTACTGCAAAGATTAGGCTCTTGATTATCTACTCAGGGAAATTATACTTCAAAAATACCAGGTTTTGGGGCGCCTGGGTGGCTCAGTCACTTAAGTGTCTAACTCTTGATTTTGGCTCAGGTCATGGTCTAACAGTTTGTGAGTTTAAGACCCCCCACATCAGGCTCTGTGCTGACAGTGCTGAGCCAGTTTAGGATTCTCTCTCTGCCTCTCTCTGTTGCCCCCCTCCCCACTCTTGCTCTCTGTCTCTCTCAAGAATAAAGTAAATAAACTTAGAAAAATACCTGGTTATCTCAGAGCCTTTATAATTAAATATGAGGAAAATAATCCAAGTCACATGGCGTGCATTGTTCTTCCCATGGGGAGTTTTGATCTTGTTCCTGAAAACCCCTGGGGAGGCCACATTGGCGTTTGACAAGAAACTTGCTCCAGTCTACTCTTATAGACTAGGCCTGAATTGGCGAGAGTGCCATAGCACGTGATTTACAGGACCGGCAAAGAGCTAAGGCCTTGACTTGGGATGTTCCACTAGGTTGTGTCTCAACAGCTGGGAGCAAAGGCATAGCTGTATTTTCTTCCCTCACAATAAATTATAGAGGGTCCTAGGCTACTCTTCTCTGTGTAGAAAAGCCAATGGACAACTTTTCTCAGCATTTTATCTGTGTCTTTCTGTACAGAACAAAGACTTATTGGTTGTTTCTATCTCATCTCATCCTCACCCCTGGGATTTGTTAGGATAGGAGCCAGTGTTAGTCCTCTAGGGCTCCCATAACAAAGTACCACAGACTGGGTGAGGTCGACAACAAAAATGTATTTCTCACAACCTCCAAGGGGAGAGTCTGAGATCAAGGTGTTGGCAGGGTTGATATCTCTGGAAGATTCCCTTCTTGGCTTGTAGATGGTCATCTTTTCCTCTCTGTGTCTTCACATGGTCTTTGCCCTGTGTGTGTGTCCTTATCTCTTCTTAAAAGGACAGTGTCCATATTAGATTAAGGCCCACTCTAAGAAACTCATTTCAGTTTAATTATCCCTTTAAAAACAGTCTCTCCAAGGGATGCCTGGGTGGCTCAGTCAGTTAAGTGTCCGACTTCAGCTCAGGTCATAATCTCACGGTTCATGGGTTCCAGCCCCACGTTAGGCTCTGTGGTGATGGTTCACAGCCTGGAGCCTGCTTTGGATTCTCTGTCTCCCTCTCTGCCCCTCCTCCACTCACACTCTGTTCTCTCTCTCTCTCTGTCTCTGTCTATCTCTCTCAAAAGAATATTAAAAAATTAAAAAAAAACTCACTCTCTCCAAATACAGTCACTTGATGAGGCACTAAAGGTTAGGACAACAACAGATGAATTTGGGGGGACATGATACAGCCCCTCACAGAGCCCTGCACACACAGGCATGTGACTTTTCAGAATTTACACATCCTTTTTCACACATTGTGAGAAAAACTGTAATTATTTATTTGTTTATTAAAAATAAATAGGACAAAAATACAGTGTTGTGTTTTAGATTTCTTGTCTTGAGATCCTAGAAACCAGAAAATGGTGGATTCACACATTATTCTTTAGATGCATGTGATCATCTGTACCAAATTCTTGTGCTTAGTTTTCACAAAAGACTTTACATCCATTTATCATATCCAAGGAGTTGAGAAGCACAGAAATTATAATTCTCACACAATGGCAAACTGAGGCAGTTTGTAAATCTTCACAGTGAACAAGGAATGAATTGTTTTCTTAGTATCAAATAGAAATTATTATTTGGTTTAAGTTTGCTTAACTTGGAAAAAATGGTGATTTTTTTTTCTTAGGATGAAAGTATTTTGTTCTGGAATTAGTATTTTAGATAATGTTTGGAATTCCAATCCAAGTTTGCCTTTCGTTTTTTCTTTTCTCTTCTTTTTTTTTTTTTTTGATTCACATTACTTGTGACCCAGTTAAAAACTGTCACAGTAGGCATTTGCATAGCTGATAGAGGCAAAAGCCTTATGCGGATTTTTTTTTCCTGGATTCCTGTTTTTTTTTTTTTAAGCTTATAATTGAGTGTGCCATTCCTTTATTTTTCTGCTTTATATCCAGTTTTAGTTTTCTTTCAGGGGACATAAAATGTCGAATGGAGTCTTCAAAATATTGAGTCAGTTGCAGAAATAGTTAATTTCCCATAGCCCACTGATCCAAATTAAAATAATAAGGAATCAGTAAAGACCAGATACTTTATAAGGAATTATAATTTCTCTAAAACCTGCATAAGACTAGCTATATGACTAGGAACACACACACACACACACTCACACACACACACAGTAGGCTACGTATAACATGATTGTGGGTAGGTAGAAGCACTGAGCCTTCCCAATGGAGAAAAAAAAAAAAACAACTTCCCTTAACTAATTAAGACCCAGGAACAATGTGTGCTATTACAGTTTTATTTATTGCTCTCTTAAGGAAAGAAGAAAAAACAAAACAAAACTCCCATAGTTGACTGTATTCTCTCTGCTACTACATTTGTCTGATCAGTTCAGATCACTCTGTTTGCTCTTTTAAGATTTGTCTTCCATCACTTTTAAGGCAATTTATAGATCTTTAAAAGTTACAACAAAGTGGGAAAAAATTCAGCTAATTGGTTGATAGATTGCTTCCTCCAATTTTTAAAGCTTTTTAGCACTCAGGAAAAATGATATGATGGAGAAGGATTACGCATTCTTAGATAAAAAAGATATTTTATATTTCATTCTAAATTGCTTACTGACTCTTCTTCATGGCCAGTTAATTCACCAGTTCTATGAACTACTGAGGTGGCATTTCAGATTTTGCTAAGTGTCCCTTATCTTGCTTGGTTCTTACCTAAAGTCACTACACACATTCTGTACCCTTTGCTCTGATGTATGTGTGCATAGGTTTTTCTCCTGAGTATAATTGGTTGGAATGAGGGAATTCACTAATAGGGAATGTATTGTAGTGTTTTCCATTTGCAGATACTCAGTAATTTCTCAGACACTCACCTTACTTCGTTAAATAACCATAATTCAAAATTATTACATTCAGAGCACAACTAATTAGACTATAAAGCTTTCTTTTCTTGTCTTTGTGTTTTTTGAATATATCAGTAAGAACGATATAGCCTAGACAGAATGTTACATATGGTCCTGTGGTCTTCCTATGTGGATATGCCTGTGATTTGGGGGGAGACATGGAAAAACCAAGAGAGAATAAATCAATTATTAAAAAGATTTGAATTTTCAGAGGATGGAGTAGTTGCTACCTAATTTCTTTAAAAAATTTTTCTTTCTATTTTTAAAATTTTCTTTTTTATTTCTTACTGAAGTATAATTAACATAAAGTGTTCATTTGTTTGAGGCATACAGTACAACAGTTCAACATTCTCTATATCACTCACTGTTTGTCATGATAAATGTATTCTTAATCCCCTTTATTTCACCCGTCACCTACCTATGTCCCCTCTGGCAACCGCCAATTTGTTCTCTGTACTTAATAGTCGTTGTTAGTGTCTCTCTCTTTTTTTCCCTATCTTTTTTTAAATTAATTAATTTATTTTGAGAGAGAGAGAGAGAGAGTGTGTGTGTGTGTGACAGAGAGAGAATGGGGGGGGAGGGGCAGAGAGAGGGGAAGAGAGAAAAAAGCCCAGGCAGGCTCTGAGCTATCAGTGCGGACTCCAGCAGGAGGCTCCATCCCACAAACTGTGAGATCATGACCTGACCCGAAATCAAGAGTAGACTGACTGAGACATACAGGTGCCCCTTTGTTTTGTTTCTTAAGTTCCATGTATGGGTCAAGTCATAGGGTATCTGTCTTTCTCTGACTGACTTATTTCACTTAGCGCAATACTCTCTAGGTCTATCCGTGTTGTTGCAAATGGCATGATCTCATTCTTTTTTTATGGCTGAGCTGTATTCCACTGGGTGTGTGTGTGTGTGTGCGCACATTGCATTTTATCCCTTTGTCTGTGGATGGGCACTTGGGTTGCTTCCATATCTTGGCTATTGTGAATAACACTGCAGTAAACATGGAGGGCATGTATCTTTTTAAGTTAGTTTTCTCATTTTCTTTGGGTAATAACCCTGTAGTGGAATTCCTGTATCATACGATATTTCTAATTTTTTAAAGAACCTTCATTCTGTTTTCCACAGTGGCCACAATGTGCATTCCCACCAACATTACATGAGGGCTTCTCTTTCCTTACATCTTCACTAACACTTGCCATTTCTCGTTGTTTTGATTTTAGTCATTCTGACAGGTGTAAGGTGAAATCTCATTGTGGTTTTGATTTTCATTTCCCTGGTGTTTACGGATGGTGAGCATCTTTTCATGGGTGTGTTGGCCATCTGGATGTCTTCTTTGGTAAAATGTCTATTCAGGTCCTTTGCCCATTTTTTAAATTGGATTATTTATTTTTGGTGTTGAGTTGTATAAGTTTTTTATATATTTTGGATAGTAACCCTTCCTCCGCTGTATCATTTGCAAATATTTCATCCCATTTAGTAGGTTGCCTTTTTGTTTGTTGATGATTTTCTTCTCTGTGCAAAAGATTTTATTTTGGTATGGTCCCAATAGTTTAATTTTACTTTTCTCCCCGCTGCCTCAGGTGATAGATGTAGAAAAATGTTTCTTTGGCCAACATCAAAGACATTATTGCCTATGTTTTCTTATAGGAGTCTTTTCTCTCTTTCCTTTTTAAATTCACTTAGGGGCACTGGGGTGACTTAGTCAGTTGGGAGTCTGGCTTCGGCTCAGGTCATGATCTTGTGGTCCATGAGTTCGAGCCCCACTTTGAGTTCTGTGCTGACAGCTCATAGCCTGGAGCTTGCTTTGGATTCTGTGTCTCCCTCTCTTTCTGCCTCTCCCCCGCTCACTCTCTGTCTCTCTCTCTCTGTCTCTTAAAAAGGAATAAGTGTTGAAAAAAATTAAAAATAAAACTAAATAAATTCATTTATCCTTTCATTCCTTAAAATTTCTTGTGTTTACTGTATGCCAGACTAGAACTCTCAGCTATGTCCTTGGGCATTGACAAAGTTGCCCAAGACCACAGTTTTGTTCTTTGTCTTTTGACAAAATTCAGGTTAAGTTATAGCTGGAAATAACACTGAATTGAGGAGGAACTGTTGAAGGTACCAGCCCATGAAACTTCTTCCTCACTCTAAAGATCTTAGACTGTAGTGAAACCTCAGTACTTGTAAAGAAAACAAATGTCCAGTGAGAATGATCAGTGCATTTCCATGAGACCACTGGATAATTTATCATCAGGATCATGGCAAAGGCCAGGAGAGAGGCCTGTGTTTTGTTCTATTCTGTTTAGATTCCATCTCCCAAAGATTGGCATCTGAGTTGTCTTCTAATTTAACCTTTGTTGAACTAGAAAGAGAAAATATCTTTGATGAATTTACTTAGAGGGAATAGACCATTTAAAAGAAAAATATATCGTGCAAAGGCTGAGTTGGGGAGGCAGTGGTCTGAGGGATCCAGTGCGTCATTAGCTTAGTTGTTCAAGAAACACGGTCTTTCATCATAAAGGTGAATTTTCATAGATTTAGGGCTAGGGAAATAGATTTTGGTTTCTGAAGAATTTATGTCACAAGTAGCCCTGGAGTGGGAATGATAATAATAGATAACACTGATAAATGTGTGCATGCCACCATGATAACCATCTCTTTCCTCCAGCAAATTGCTTCCTATTAGCCCCATTTTATAGATTAAGAAAATGAACTTTTTAGAGGTTAAGCAGTGCATCAGGCCATATGGTGGAGTTGAATTGCATCCTTGTCTGCCTGACTATGGAGCCCAAAGCTATAACATCTATTCTGAGGAAGAAAAATAACAAATCCTTGAACAGGTGAGCCACACTTTGATGCAGTGATAGAGCGGACCCCCTTGCCAAGTATGATTGACACATGTAATCATCACCATCTGTTGGTTACACTGGTTCAGGATGTAGAATGTTAGTGAAGAGTATCCCCCTAGGAGTTTTAAATATGCTTTGACAGAAAAAAAAAAAGAGAAGGGGGCATCTTTGCTGAGAGGACATATGGGTTGGTGAGCTAAACAAATACTTGTGATTTAGATGTCTTAGGTTTGCATCCTGGATTTTCCTTGCACCAAAACCCATGTGGCAGCAAGTACATTGCAATCTGTTGATCTCCATCTCCAGGGAGCATAATTGACCAAAGATCCCAGGCAGGGCTTGCTTTCTGATTTTCAAGGCCTGTTTCAAAACAAAAAATGTTCCCATCGTTCCAAAGGGAAGAAAAAAGGTATAAAGAGAGGTACTGAAAAAAGGTATAAAGAGAGGTACTGAAATATACATTTGTGTTCTTCAATCTCTCTTGATTTTTCATGATGTTTTCTTTTAAATTTGATACCTAATGTTGTCCTAAGTAAAGAAATGTTTAAAATTTTAAATTACTGGCTTGAATCTTACCATTCTTCTTTATGTTGTGTAATGCCAGTTTTTAAGGAAAACATTTGAGCATTTAACTTATGTGTAGGATCCCTGAATTACACAATTCTGTCTTGTAAATTGTGCATGCATATGGATTTTGTCTTCTCAGAAAAATGAAAGCTTCACAAAGTAACTCAAATGTTTTTATGTCACTTCTTGATACACACACATTTTACCAATATTCTCTACCTTCAGTTTACTCATGAGTAAGGAAAAAAAAACTATGGGTTGCTCTATCTTTTCCTTTCTTTCTACGTTATTTTCAGCATTTGGGGACAGAATAGTAAAGCAACTTCTGATGTGGTTCTGTGATTGTTCACATTTCTTGACGCATACTGACTTCTCTCTGATTTGAAGCACGTTCTGGTTTACGACCTCTTGGCCTCTGTCAGTAACTCTGCTTATTGAGTCATAGACGTAACAAACTCACCTTGGACTGGATTTTAGTTTTGCTTGAATGCCTGTGCAGTATGGGTCTCCCAGAATCCTATGCTGGTGAGGCATCTTGAGCCCTATATGTGAATAGGGCTGCACAGAATGGCTGACATGAATATTATGTGTGCTTTCTCTATTAGCATGCTCCATTGTCTTTAGAAAACACAAGTTTAAAGATAAAGTTAAGAATTTCAGTACAGTGGAGCACCTGGGTGGCTCATTTGGTTGAGCATCCAACTCTTGATTTCAGTTCAGGTCATGATCCCAGGATTGTGGGATTGAGCCCTGTGTTGGGCTCTGTGCTTTGGATTCTCTCTCTCTCTCTCACCATCCTTCTCCCTCATTTTCTCTCTCTCTTTTCAAAATACAAAAGTAATAAAATGAATTTAAAAAAAGAATTTCAATATAGAAGCAGAGCACTTATTCAAGAGCAATGCCCTGTGTGACAGTACCACAGGTCTGCACACTCATGAAACTGGCTGATCCCAAGTGCTATACTGTGACCTCTGCCTCTATGTTCTGGTCAAGGGTATAGTTCCCATGGGCTGTGGGACTGAGTATGGTCGGAGTGCAAAGACAGGCCCATTCATGAGTTAGAAGGGAGCCTTTTGGCAGCTGACTTTGGTCCTGAATGGTCTTATCAAACTCCGCTCACCGATCTAGGTCTCTTTTACCCAAACTTCCCTCTCCTCTTCTTGACTTAATCACACATAATGGTCTTTGGCTCTTCCTGCCTTCCTGGCCGTTGTCCATCATGTAGATTAACATAAGTATTACCAAGTAGTCTGAGAAAACAGATAATCAGGTGGCAATGTGGGACTGGCTCACCTACCAACTGGCAGGTGAAGAAGGTGTCAAGCTGCATGTTTGGCGGTGCATGGGCAGATGGCATCAGTTAATAAGGATTTTCCAGCAATGACCTGGGAAAATGTCACAGTGGAGGGGAAGGCTGGGGCAGGTATGATAACACATCTGAACAATCATGTTTAAAGAAATCTACTCCCCTGCCATAAAGCAATAAATACCCGCCTCAGAAACTGCCTCCACCTTCTCACCTGGTTCTGATACTGATAATTAGGGTTAAATTCCAACAAAACTTGGCTGGAGATCTACTGAGCTTTATAAGGGAGGAAGGAGTCTTTATATGCCTAAAAAATCTCAAGGAACAATTGACACATACCTATTGGAGCCTGGAGAATACAACTGGGGTTAGATTTTGAACGTGGTTCATCAAGGGGCAGGAATGTAATTCTGCATGAATAAGAACTTTCAATTTGTGGCTGCTGTCCTGGGACTCTGTATTTAATGTTGCAGCAAGAATCCCAGGGGAGGGGGCTAACTGAACAGTAGGTTAGCTCTTAGAAGCCTGGAATAAACAGTGTCTCACTGTCAATGAAGTGGAAATAACTGATTTACTCTAGAAAAGGAAGGAATAAAAAGGAAAGTGGGTATGCCGGAATTGTTATACTATATAAGGCCAGAGGATAATGATGGTCCTTCTCTAAAGGGGCCCAGAGAACACAAGACTCACCAAGGCTGCTAATAATGTATTGTATGAAGGGTACTGCCATCACTAAGAAGTTTGATGGGTCTGTGGGAATGTCCCGTTTGTTAAGGCTGATGGTAAAAGATGTGGTCACAGAGTTAGGCTTATTATTAATCAAGGATTCATGTGGCCTTGATGTAAGAATGGCCAAGAAATAGTGCTTAACTTCTTGAAGTGATGAGTCCACAATTAATATAAGGGCTGTAAGAAAATGAGGGAACTTGACCAATCAGGAGTTGTGAAATGGTTAACAGATAATAGTATCTTAAAGAGTATGGTGTCTGAAGTTCTCCTTAAGAAATACAATTTTAAAAGGAGGTGTAAAATTAGGAGCAAAAGATCATAAGTCAGAATCCATTGCTTAAGTTATTAGATGTGAAACAGTTTTTTTTTAATGTTCTTTTTTTAATTTATTTTTGAGAGAGAGAGAGACAGCGTGAGCAGGGGAGGGTCAGAGAGAGAGAGGGAGACACAGAATCTGAAGCAGGCTCCAGGCTCTGAGCTAGCTGTCAGCACAGAGCCTGACGCGGGGCTCAAACCCACGAACCATGAGATCATGACCTGAGCCAAAGTCGGATGCTTAACCGACTGAGCCACCCAGGTGCCCCAATGTGAAACCGTTTTTATCCTGAAAGCTCTTACATATTTTTTAGTGTTTACTTAATTAATTTGAGAGAGAGAGACAGCACAAGTGGTGGAGAGGCAGAGTGAGAGGGAGAGAGAGAATCCCAACCAGGGTCCGGCTGTTAGGTCAGAACCTGACGTGGGCCTGAACTCACAAACTGTGAGGTCATGACCTGAGCTGAAATCAAGAGTCAGATGTTTAACTGAGACCCCTCCCTTCCCCAGGAAGCCCCTACCCTGAGAAGTCTTTAAGGAGGAAGAACTTTGTCAACATCATGACTAGTATATTCTTTAATGACCTCCTCAATTTTTTTCAAAGAGATCTACAACCATTTACTCATGTGAATATACCATGGGGGAAGGAGGACCTAAATCCAGACATTTCTAGGACTGTTGAACACAGATTCTGAGTAGGCACTGATACCTACAGACCCAACCATCACCACAGCCCTTCTGTTAGAGTAGAGACATCAAGGGGCCAGATGATACATGGAGATCTGCCATCTATCCAGTGGTCATTTCTGTTAATCCCAAAGGGCATAATTAAAAAAGATGTATCTGGCAGTTGGATCAACAATTCTGCCTCTAGTCTGTGGAAAAGCAGCTATTATTATGAGGATGGCCAAATGGAAATCTCTCCAGCTGTCTTCCCTGGATGATAGAGTAAACAGAAAACAGTATGAAATCCAAGAGGGGATGGCAGAGATTAATGCCACGGCTAAAGACCTAAACACTGTGGAGCAGTGGTCCGTATCACATCTCTGTTTAATTAGGCAGTCTGACAGCTTTGGAATCTGATGCACTCTGGAAATTGATTGTAGATGACCACAGACTTACTCGAGCAGTAGACCCTAAAACAACTTCTGGATCAAATATAGTGTTCTCTCTCTTTCTCTCTTTTTTTTTTTTCAAAATTGAGGTATAGTTGATATATAATAATATATTTGTTTTAGGTGTACAACATGATTCAACAATTATATACATTATGAAATGCTCACCATGACAAATGTAGTTACCATCTGTCATCATACGAATTTATGATGGTCTCATGGACTGTGTTCCCTGTACTGTACTTTTCATCCCTGTGGCTCATTTATTTTTATAAATGGAAGTTTGTGTGTCTTAATCCCCTTCACTTATTTCTCTCATCCCCCATATTACTCTTTTCTGGCAACCATCAGTTTGTTCTCTGTATTTCTGAGTTTGTTTATATCTGTTTGTTTCGTTTTTTAGATTCCATATCTAAGTGAAATCGTATAGTATTTGTCTTTCCATGTCCGACTTATTTCACTTGGCACAATACCATGTAGGTATTACAACATGCATGCTGTTGCAAATGGCATAATTTCATTCTTTTATTTTTTTATGGCTGAGTAATATTGAATGTATATACCACATGTTCTGAATCCATTCATCTGTGGATGGACACTTAAGTTGTCTGTGAAAACAGATCTAGAAGAATATTGCTAAGACCAATGTCCAAGAAATTACTGCTGATGTTTTCTTTTAGGAATTTTATGGTTTCAGGTCTTCAGTTGAGGGCTTTATCCACTTGAGTTTATTTTTGGGTATGGTTTTAAAAAGTGGTCTAGTCTTCCTTCCTTCCTTCCTTCCTTCCTTCCTTCCTTCCTTCCTTCCTTCCTTCCTCCCCTCCTTCCTTCCTTCCTTCCTCCCCTCCTTCCTTCCTTCCTTCCCCTCCCTTCCCCTCCCCTCCCCTCCTCTCCCCTTCCCTTCACTTTCATTCCCCTCCCTTCCCCTCCCCTCCTCTCCCTTTCCCTTCACTTCCATTCCCCTCCCTTCCCTTCCCTTCTCTTTCCTTCCTTTCCTTCCCTTTCTTTTCCTTCCTCCTTCCTTCCCTTTCAATCCTTCCTTTCTTTCTTCCCTTTTCTTTCTTTCTTTCTTTCTTTCTTTCTTTCTTTCTTTCTTTCTTTCTTTCTTTCTTTCTTTTTCTTTCTTTCTTTCTTTCTTTCTTTCTTTCTTTCTTTCTTTCTTTCTTTCTTTCTTTCTTTCTTTCCATGTATGTGTCCAGTTTACCCAACACCATTTATTGAAGAGTGTCTGTTTTCTCCATTATATATTCTTTCCTCCTTTGTCATAGATTAAATGACCACATAGGCTTTCTATTATGTTCCATTTGATCTATATGTCTGTTTTTGTGCTAGTACCATACTGTTTTGATTACTATAGCTTTGTAGTATAGTTTGAAATCTAGGATTATGTTACCTTCTGCTTTGTTCTTTCTGAAGATTGCTTTGGCTATTCAGGATCTTTGTGGTTCCATAGAACTTTTAGGATTTTGTATTCTAATTCTATAAAAAATACTATTGATATTTTGATAGGGAGTACACTGAATCTGTAGATTGCTTTGGGAGGTATGAACATTTGAACAGTGTTCTTCAAAACCTTGAGTATAGTATATCTTTCCATTTATTTGTGTTATCTTCAATTTCTTTCATCAGTGTCTTACGGTTTTCACAGTAAAGGTCTTACCTGTTGAGCATATGAATTATATCTCAGATACATGCTCTGTCACCATAGATGTAGCACATGTCTTCTTTTCTTTCCAGTTATGAGAAGATCAGTAACAGGTTGTATTGATGTAAAACAAATGCCAGTATTCACAGGAAATTTTACCTCAGAGATCTCTTGAGTCTCCTGCTCTTTGTTAACATATCGTGTGTGTATATCTGGACTGCATGTGTATACCACCAAAAGTTATGCAGATGTATTATTGCATTGGTGATGTCATTCTGATGGGACAGAATGAGCAAGAGGTGACTGGAAAGCTGGAAGCATTGTTAAGATACATGCCCTCCGAAGGGTGAAACTTGAATTGTATGAAGATTAAAGGAACATCCACATTAGTGAAATTGATAGGAGTCCATTGTTCAGGAGTGTAATTAGACATCCTCTTCAAAGTACACGATATATTGCTGCATCTTTAATCCTCTACCACAAACAAAAGCCTTGTAATGCCTGGCATGCCTCTTTGGGTTATAAAAGCCTTAAGAGCAGGTGAGACAGAAAGCTGCCAACCTTGTGTGGGGCCTGGATCAGGAAAGGGAACTGCAGTAATTCCAGCCTGCAGTGAAGCATTCCTGGCCACTTAGCCTCTGTGATCCACCAGGCACTATGGTTTTAAAGGTGTGATTGGTCAGTGGCACCTGGGTGGCTCAGTCGGTTAAGTATCCAACTCTTAATTTTGGCTCAGGTCATGATCCCCTGGTTAGTGAGATCAAGCCCTGTGTCAAGCTCTGCGCTGTCAGTGTGGAGCCTGCTTGGGACTCTCTCCCTCTCCTCTCTCTCTGCCCCTCCCCTACTCATTCATTCTCTCTCTCAAAAATAAACAAACATTAATAGAAAGTGTAATTGGTGGGGCCTTGGTGGTAATCAGTAGTAGGACACTTAGATTGTAGGCCCTGGAATCCTGGAATAAGAAAATGCCATCCAAAGCAAGTAAGTACATGCACTTTCAGTAATAGGTGTTATCTTGACTGGGCTCTGGTGGAGATGGAATGCTTAACTATAGGCACAAAGTGAGCCTGCATCTATGACTTTTTATTATGATCTCGGTTACATTGGACCCAGTAAGCTATAAATTTGGATGGGTCCATCTACAGTGTCCATTGTAGGGTGGAGATTGTACATCTAGGACTAAGCTGTTGCAAGATCAGAGGTCATGGGCACACCTGCATGCCACCTCCTAAGCATGTTCCTCACCTTGCTTTCACCTACAGCCATAGAGGAAATCCTGTATGATCAATTGGAAAAGGAGGGAAATGTCTAACATTGGTTTATAGGTGGTTGAGCCGAGTTCCTGGGTGTAAGCCAAAGATGGACATTTTCTACATTGCAGCTACATGTAGGAATGACTCGAAAGACTGTGGAGGGACAAAGAATACTCCCAGCTGTAATACTATGAGCAGAGCATCAGGTTATACGCTTTGTGTAAAAGGAGAGGTGGCTCAAGGTGAGAGTATTTAGTATTCTTGGCTTTCTGTCCTAGAAGATGGAGAACTGGAAGATTAGTGATAAGCAGGTATGGAGTGTGGATGCACATCTAGATGGGGCACAAAATGTGAAGGATTTTGTATCCCACCTTATTGATCACACAGAAACACCTGCCATGGTAGGCACATTGAATAACTCAATCAGTTGACATCATCTAGAATTTGCCATTGGCTACCCCAGAATTGGCATGATGGGAACATGAATATCTTGGCTATAGTGGCACAGATAGAATCTATGTACAGGCCGCACAGCCTTTTCTCCTCCTTAGGAAGGATATTCCTACTTCCTTGGAATGTCCATTTGTCAGTTATACAAAAGAAACACTGAGCCCCCAATATGGCACCAATCTTAGAGGAGACCAACTGGACACTTCGTAGAATTGACCCCATTGGGGCTCTTCCATTCTAGAAGGGCCAGCCACTCATCTTTCCAGAGAAAGATAACTGTTTCAAGTACGGAGTTGTCTTTTCTGCCTGTAAAACCTCAGCCACCAAGTTATCTGATAACTTGGGATGCCTAATCCATATAGGCATGGATTAATCCACTCCAGTCTCCCTATAGGGGACCTACTTAACACTGAAGGAGGTTGAAAGTGGGCCATTAGCTTTAAAGAGTCCACATAGAATGCTGGAATGGCCCCCTAAAAATACAGCTGAAGTACTGTCTCAGAGGAAAGATTTTGAAATAATGAGATGGTATCTTTGAGGATACCATGGTAGGCACATTGAATAACTCAACCAGTTGACATCATCTGGAATTTGTCACAGGAATCTATAGTGTTCTCTGTCCCCCAAAGGAAGGATATCTAGATCTAATATTCGGGATGAAAGATTAACCCTAAGTAGAGTTTAGCTCTCTGTATTCAGACTTCAGCCACCTGGTTGAGCTCCTTCGCCCACTGCTAGGCAAAGGTTGCAAAATTCCTGCACAGTAAAGGCATACAGGGTGAAAAATTAATTTTGAGTTGAAAAATGCTGATACTATCACAAGTAAAAAAAATTCTTCACCTTTCATGATAACCCCTTGGCTACAGATCATGCAGTCTTTGTAAAGAAGCAGCTGCCTAGATAATAACCTTTGGCCAGGATGCAACCAGTTAATTACTGTGTCATCTCATAAAAGGCTCCGTGGAGCCATGTTGTCTTTGGCATATCATCTGTCTCAAAATTATGGTCATATTCCAATGAGTCAACCTCACATACAAATTTAGAAATCACCACTTTCTCCCACCTTCCCCTCAAAGCCCAATTATCTGTAAAGCATTTGCTCCATGTCCGGATGATAAAGGCTGTGGATTTGCCAATCCTATTTGTGATCGCATGACACTTTAAAAAGAGCACTCTGGTGTTGCCTACCAACAGAAGTATGAAAATATATACACAGGCGCACACTCATATACACATTCTTCATGGATACCCTTGGTAACCGGCAAGATGGTACCCTTCCTGTAGCAACATGAAGAGTCCAAACACTCAGGATCCACATGACTGGTCTGGACACTTGTTACTTCACAATCCACATCCAGGACCTAAGTTCAATCTGTGTTTAATCACTGTAATTTTACTACTTTGTATGATGTTTTAATACAATTACACCATCCAGGGCTGCCTACAGCAGGCACTGCAGGGAAGATCTTTTCAAACTTTAAACATCACATTACTAAGCACAGAAGGACAGATATTTAATCGGTGGGATGGGGTGGAGCCTGGAATTCTGCATTTCTAACTCTGTTCCCGGGTGCTGTCGACAATGATGGTCTCTGAAACCCAATTTGAGTAGAAAGATCGTAGAGTCTATTAAATATCCTACTAATATCCATTGAACTCTTTTGTCCTTATTAACAGAAAGGTTTTCTTTGTGCCCATGTTTTCCCTATTTGAATCAAGGGTATGTCCTAATTGATGGAATTTGATTATGATGGTTTCATTCCCCTTGCCAGTGATTGGCTGGAGACAATCACATGAGAGTTCTGCCCAATGAGGTATGAGGGGCCATCTACAGGCTTCTGGAGAAATTTTTCACACTTCAGGAGGAGACAGCAAGGTCTCTTCTCTGCTTTTGTATTGTCTTATTACTGGATATGATGACTGGAATTACTACAGTATATTGGAAGGATGTCAGCACACAGAGAGGGTCAGAGTCAAGACAATTAGAGAAAACTCAAGCAGCACGCACATTGACATGCTATCTCTGGACTTGTCCTTATCTGGAATATTGGCTAATGTTTAAGACAATTTAAGCCAGGTTTTGAAAATTACCTTGACTACAGAGGAAAATCTAGAAATCAATGTAGTTAAATTCTGTATCGTATATACCAGATTTATGCCTTTGGATATATTTTGGTTTCCTCATTTATAAGACAGAGACAATTATAGTAGTGTCCACCATATAAGATTATTGCGAATTTTAGGTAGGATTTTGCTCGTTAGCTGTTTATCACAGTGCCTTGTGTATATTACATGTTCTGGGGAAATGATAAGTGATTGTCCCCATTCTACTTGTATAGTGATAGTGTTGGAGAACTCACTAACTTATGTGATAGCCTATTCTGTCGTTGGGCACTCTCCCTTATCCAAAAAAGGATTTTATTATTATTATTATTAAGCTAAAGATTCATTTCCCTCTTTCTTTCAAGCCTTAATCCTAGCTTTGACCTCTGGAAGCACAGGAAATAAGTTTAACTCTCTAGTTCCTGACCATCCACAAAGAATTTCCAAATAGTTTTCATGACCCACTGCTAACTACTCAACCTCCTCAGTTCTTTCAACTGTTTCCCCAAGTCATGGTCCCTAGATTGTTTTCTATCCCCCCCTTTTCTAGATCTTCTTAATTTTATCTAAAGATGACATGCTTAATAGTACCTTTTTCTGTCCCAGCTAGACCTGTGTGGCTCCTAGTTCTGCCTTTAACAGTAAAATATATGTGTTGTTTATATGCGGTTTTATATTTATTGGATTTAAATTTTCCAATATCCTGTTCACATGTCTTCTGTGTTTATTTGTTCCTGAGTGGTGTGCCTTAAATTGGATATATGCTGAGGGCAAATGTCATCCATAGTTCAAGTGTATATTCCTGGTTTATCCCTAACGATCCTCTGTTTTATTCCTGATGTCTTGGCATACTTATTAACCCCTCTTTTTACTTGCAAATGCTTTTTCTTAAGTTTATTTATTTTGAGAGAGAACGAGAGAGAGATGAGCAGGGGAGGGGCAGAGAGAGAAGGAGAGAGAAAATCTCAAGCAGGCTCCACGCTGTCAGCACAGATCCCAAAATGGAGCTTGAACTCATGAACCATGAGATCATGACCTGAGCTGAGCTAAAGAGTCAGATGCTTAACTCTCTAAGCCACCCAGGTGTCCCTTCTTTTATTTTTCAAAGTGCCTCTGTTTAGATGATAAATTATATGGTCACCCTAGTTACAAGCTGTATGTAGGTTTTTATTTAATTTTTTTTAATTTTAATACTGTGTAATATTAGTTTCAGGTGTACAATATAGTGATACAACACTTCCATACATCACCCAGTGCTCATCACCTTAAGTCCCATCACTTATTTCACCCACCCCCACTCCCACCTCCCCTCTGGTAACCCTCAGTTTGTTCTCTACAGTTAAAAGTCTGTAGAAAACCATATGGAGATTCCTTAAAAAGTTAAAAAAAAAAAAAAACTACCCACCATCTAGCAGTCCCACTGCTGGGTATTCACCCAAAGAACACAAGAACACTTATTCAAAGAGTTAAATGAACCCCTATGTTTATAGCAACATTATTTACAATAACCAAGATCTGGAAGCCCTCCAAGTGTCCATCAGTTGATGAATGGATAAAGAAGAGGTGGTATGTATGTATGTAGATATATACACAATGGAATATTACTCAGCCATAAAAAGTGAAATCTTGCCATTTGAAGCAAACTGGATGCAGCTAGAGAGTATAATGCTAAGTGAAATAAGTCAGAGAAAGACAAATATGATCTCGCTCATATGTGGAATTTAAGAAACAAAACAAACAAGCAAAGGGAAAAAAAGAGAGGGACACAAGTCAAGAAACTGCACATAGAATTTTTGATAGAACTTTTTGACTCATCCATCAAAAGACTATTGACTTTGGATTAAAGACCTAAAGTTCACATCTTTAGATGATCGGTCATTTATGGAACAGCTAATATGGATTAGCAGCTCTGATATTTTCTAATAAATTGCCTGTTTTACCAAATAGAGTTTCCAAACCCCATCAGAATTTCTTTACCTTTACAGAAAATCAGTTTAGTGTTTTGGTTTTTTTTCTATTTTGTTGAATAGTTAGCTATCCTAACAGCATGCCGGGCATGCAACAATGAACGTGGGTGTCTTCACAACTCATTCCATTCATCCAGGGAATGATTACAGTAGTTGGGGAAAAAAAATACAACTAGGGACTAATAAAGGATATTAGCCCAAGGAGAAGTGTCTACTCTGTGTTAATTGCTGATTATACCTTAAACTATGAAGAACACCCATTTATGGTAAAGCATTCCACTTAACGTTATCCAGGTGGCGTTTGTGTCTCTGATGGAATGTGAAGTTCCAGAAAACTTTACAACAGGCTCAAACTGTCAACTTCATGGAAATGAAAAGTGTCAGGTTGAATTCCATTCTGAGCCATGCAGAAAGGCGAGTGCTTGGTTCGAATGCTATTGGGTACTGTGCCCTTAACAGCCACCTGCTTTCTGTCTCGAATGAATGAAATGGTACTATGTTACAATGAGACTTCCACCCTTGGAAAGGGCAGAAAGTGGTACGTGTAAGTGGGTATCTGGCCTCAGCAATAAATAGCCAGTAAACGGGAAATGACGCATCTTTAATTTATTCTCGGCAAAAGATAGAACTTCTTTTGTCTTCTATTTCCCCAGTATTCAAAATTGTGTAATAAAATTGTGTTTTCTCCTTTGAGGCATGTAATAGAATGGAAATGGAGGTTTTGAAAACCAAATTCTCATTAGTAATTGGAACACATATCGAATATTCTTCCATGTAATTAGAGCTCCGACACTGATTTTGATTCTGTATGGTTAACCAGAAATGGTCAGAAAACCACATTGATTAATTAGTTGCTTTCTTGTAATTAAAATTGGCTTTTAGAAACACGTTCATAATTTTTTTTGGCTTATTTTTAGTAGGTAACTGCATTCCAAAAGTTGCACAGTGAATAAGATACATTTTACTTTAAGGTTTGGCAGAGACATTTACATTATGAAGTAAAACCTTGAGAATTCCCATCAAGGCTGAATTTGTTTTTTTGTGCCCCTGCTGTGCTTGCCAAAGGGATAGTACAGCTAACCTGTGTGAACTTTTATCTGATATTCAGGAGAATTGGAGTGGAAATTAAGCATTATCCTGGCTCCGGGTAAATTCTCTGATCCCAGGAGATGAGACAGTGCATGATTCAATGAAGCAGGTCCAACATCGACAGACTTTTTAAGGGAGCAGATAAGATGAACAAATAAAAAGGCTGTGTGGTTGTCAACAGCCTCCCAGTAGCATCACCCGCTGGATCCAGTGGGCTCACATATTTGAAGGTTTGCAAAAAAAATGGCCAATTTGTGGGGACTTCTCATGGAACTTTGTCAGTATCTAAAAAGGAAATGTTAAGAAAAGATGTGTGTTAATTTCTGGATGATTGGGGCTTGGGAAATGGTCCGTCCTGGTCGTACCTGTAGGGAACAGGCTTAGCCCTGGGTTTTTTTCTGGGAGGGCAGTTTCCACTAACTAGTCAGAATAAACATTGAGAGCTAGAGCTGCAAGAAGTAGTGAGGTGTCCCAACCACGAGGCAGATCAGGGCAATAGAATTATAGGGTGGGCAATACAAACTAGGAGTTTAGGGAATAGATCTCGTTTAGTAGAATGGATTTGAAATGATAGCTTTAGCTCTGTCATCCACCAGCATTACTTTTTCACCTCTCTGAGTCATAGTTTTCTCATTTAACAAAATGCTGGTAATAGAATCTGCTGCATAAAGTGGTTGTGCAGATTAATTGAATCATATATGGAAAGCCCTAGGATCCTGCCTAGCTCAATGCTTAATAAATGGCAATCCTTTTCCACCCCCAAGGAAGGATATTGCTAAGGGCAACGCAGTGTCCTAGTCATCAAATGTGAGTAAATTAATCTAAAAACTCAAGCCGTTCGAATTTCTTAGAATAGAATACTGCTGGGGCCAGCTATGTCATTTATGAGGTTTGGCGCAAAATGAAAATGCAGGGCTCCTTGTTTCATATATTTAGCTTTTCAAGACCTTTAGAACAGAATTAAACCAAGAGCAGTGTACTTGCAAGTAAGTGTGGGGTCCGGTGCACCTGCTTAGTCTGCATGCCCATGAAGCTGGTCTAGGTTCTGCAAAAATTTTCTCTAACTGTTCTCCCTGCATTCATTCTTACTCATCTATAATGCATTCTTCACACAGCAGATGGGGTGAACATCTCAATTCATAAAATAGATCCTCTGACAACATACTTTAGTCATAAACTGAGATGCAGTATAACCCAACAAAAAGCCACAGAGCCCAGTGGTGAAGTGGGTGGGTTCAGAAGCTAGACGTTCCTCTCTTTGCCATTTTGGTCTTATCTGCGGTCTTTCAGCAAATTACTGAGACTCCGTTTACTGTGTTAAAACACGGGGAGGATAATAAATACCTACCCACATAGGGCTATTGTAAGGATTAAGTGAAATAACTCTTGTGAAGCATTTGGAATATCGTTGGCTACATAGAAACCACGTTGATAGATACTAGCTACTATTTTCTGAAGCAGAACTCTACTCTAAGGATGATATTAATGGCCCACCAGCCTGTCTGCCATCTGCCTGTATCTACACCCTTCGAGCTTATCTCCTTCTGCTGTTCTCTTCTCTCATGACCCGTGAGGCACACTCATTGTTCTGTTTTGTTTTCTAGTTCGTCACATTCTTCAGTCTTTTCTTAAAAGTTTATTTATTTGGAGGGAAAGAGAGAGGGGGGGAGAGTGCAAGCAGGGGAGGGTCGGAGAGAGAGAATCCCAAGGAGGCTCTGTGTGGTCAGTGCAGAACCTGATATGGGGCCCAGTCTCATGACCACGAGATCACAACCTGAACCAATCAATATCAAGAGTCAGGTGCTTAACCAACTGAGCCACCCAGATGCCCCACTTCAGCGTTTTTTTTAATATACTGTGGGATTTTTGCTGTTCTCTCTATATAGAATGCTTTTTCTCAACTCTTGATGTTTTAGGTCTGACCTCAGGTATTCTATGAGAAAACTTCCATATAGCACTGATATAAATTCAGTCCCTCTGTATTATGTAGTACAATGCTATCATCTTCTAATTGGTAGCACTTTTCACAATTGGAACTTAAGTATTTCATGGGGCACCTGGGTGGCTCAGTCGGTTGAGCGTCCGGCTTCTGCTCAGGTCATGATCTCACGGTTCATGGGTTCGGGCCCCATGTGAGGCTCTGTGCTGACAGCTAGCTCAGAGCCTGGAGCCTGTCTTCAGATTCTGTGTCTCCCTCTCTCTCTGACCCTGCCCTGCTCACACTGTCTCTCTCTCTCTCAAAAAGAAATAAAACATTTAAAAATTAAAAAAAAATTATTACATGTTTGTTTCATGTCTTTCTTCCCATGAGGGTAGAAGACCACATGTGATGTGTTTAATACTTTATCTCTGGAGTTCTACAAAGTGCCATGCACATGGAAAGCAAGCAATAATTATTTGTTGAAAAAATAAATGAACAAAGAAAGGCAGAAACTTAGAAAGTAGGGTGATTTGGAATAATGGGGATCCTTGGCTAAGAAGCAGAGGTTGGGACTAACCTAAAATATTAGGAAACCTAATTAAGAAGGCATATTAACACTGTCAACAGCAACTTAAATAATCGCCCTTGGTGATTATGAAATAGTTACTATTTTTTGAGTCCTTGCTATGTGCCAGTATTCTTCATTATAGATTTAACTCATTGAAGTTTCACAGAAATTCTAAAGATTAGATACTGTGTTTAACCCCTTTTGGCATACCCTGGCTATGGTGGAACTAACATTCTAACTTGTTCTCATGACTTTTGGCCCAAGCTCACCTAGGAGCTGATGTGCCCATGTTTATTACTCATGTTTTTAACCTCCTTTTAACTAGATAGATAATCGTATCTGGTTTATTTAGTTTTTTATTACTTTGATAGATATTGACTGAATTTTTAAAAGCAGCTTTATTGAAATACAGTTTAACATGACAAAATGGATCAGCTTAAGTGTACAGCTTGATGAGTTAAAAAACTTGTTTTTAATGTTTATTTATTTTTGAGAGAGAGAGACAGAGTGTAAGTGGGAGGGGGCAGAGAGAGAGGGAGACACAGCATCCGAAGCAGGCTCCAAGCTCTGAGCTGTCAGCACACACCCCGATGCCGGGCTCAAACTCACAGACCAGGAGATCATGACCTGAGCCAAAGTCGGACGCTTAACTGACTGAGCCACCCGGGCACCCCTATGAGTTTTTTTAAATGTTCTGAATTGTGTGATCATTACAGCTAAGTCCTAAAGCAGTACCATTAGTGCAGTTGTTTTCTGCCCCTTATGCTTTACCCTCTTTCCTAACCCTGGAACCCTGTCCTCTGACATCCTAGTTTTATTTTTATTTTTTTTCAGTTTATTTATTCATTTTTGGGAGACAGAGAAAGCACGAATTGGGGAGGGGCAGCGAGGGAGAAAGAGAGCATCCCAAGCAGGCTCTGCACTGTCAGCGCAGAGCCCAACGTGGGGCTCCATCTGACAAACTCCAATATCATGACCTGAGCTAAGGTCCTATGCTTAACCGACTGAGCTACCCAGGTGCCTCTTGACTCCCGCTTTGAGCTAATGTGAATAAAGCTGCAAGAACACTTGTGTTCAGACTTTTGTGTAAACAGGCAAATACTGCATTTTAAGCAGTGATGTGAATGTATTTAGAAATGGACACGGACTAGATTTTTAATGAGAGCATTAAGGTAGACCATTAGCAGTTAATTTTTCAGCCCCATGTGATCTCTTCTCCTCCTCCTCCTCCTTATGTAGTTGGGTGACTTTTTTTAAAATTTGATCTATCAATAGTTGAAACTGCCTCCTATGCACATGCGTTTACTGGTTTCTCCCAGAAGATTTATTTATTTGTTTATTTCTTATTGAAGTATAGTTGGCACACATTACGTTACTTTCAGGTGTTCAATGTAGCGATTTAAAAATTCTGTACATTATTCTGTGCTCAGCACAGTGTAGCTACCAGCTGTCAACATACAACTCTCTTACGATACCATTGCCTGCATTTCCTATGCTGAAATTCACATCCCCATGACTGACTTACTCGATAACTAGAAGTTTGCCCCCTCTTAATTGCCTTTACCTATTTCTCCCATCCTCCCCATTTCCCTTTGGCAACCACCAATTTGTTCTCTCTATTTGTGGGGTTTTTTTCCTGCTTTTGTATTTGGTTACTTTGTTTATTTTTTGAGATTCCACATATACCTGAAGTCATATGGTTGATATCTCTTCTAAGTAGAAATTTTTTATACTGTTTTTTTTTTCTTTTTCTGAAAGAGAAAAAGAGCACAGGCAGAGGAGAGGGGCAGAGAGAGACGGAGAGAGAAAATCCTGAACAGCCTCCACACTGTCAGCATAGAGCCAAACGCGGTGTGTGTGGGGGTGCGGGGGGTTTGATCCCCTGACCGTGAGATTATGACCTGAGCTGAAATCAAGAGTTGGACACTCACGCAACTTGAGTCAACCACACACCCTTCTTAACATGATTGTAAAGCCATGATAAGCACTACCAAACATCAGTGATGTAAATCCCTTGGAAATTGTTGTTTCATTTCTATAGAATCTCATTGCTCTTTCTTTTTACAACTAAATAATGATGATATATAGGAATCATTTTTTATTTCCTTAATGTTAGTGGAAAGCTTTGCCTTAAGTGAAGCTGAACAGGATTTAAAAATTTGCATCTGTCTGCCTGTGTCTTTAAGCACAGAGAAATAGCATAGTTTATAAGGTGAATTTGGGTACCTCGTGAGCAGTTTTAACTGGGAACGGGGGGGACAGAATGACAGTTCTTATCCATAATATATGTTTTCCATAGTGCACTAGTACCTTACCCATAAAGAGTTCTGTGAAATTACACAGTCAGGAAAAAGAGAATAAAAAAAAAAAAAGAAACAACTAATAGGAAAATAAAAGACATAATCTAGTGCATTTCAAATAGTAATGTATATCAGACATAATTCACATTCATCCAGTTTTATTCTGAGGCTTTTAATAATGAAATATAAATGGAGGTAATTCAGCTCCAGATGCCAATGTGAATCTCATCTGATGTGATGAGTGAGAGACGAGAATAAGCAAATATGAAGATGATTTTTATTTTTCAGGACTTCTAGGTTCCGAGGCATAGTGGCATTGTCCTTTCTCCCTGGTTAAAGGTGAAGGGAGTCATGGTTCATGGGTGGCTCAGTTGGTGAAGCATCCAACTTCAGCTCCGGTCATGATCTCACAGTTCATAAGTTCGCTCTGTGCTGATAGTTCAGATCCTGGCGCTTAGCTCTTTCTCTGCCCCTCCCCTCCTCACACAATGTCTCTCTCTCTCTCTCTCTTAAAAATAAACAAAAATTTTTAAAAAATGAAGGGAATCAGTCACTAAAGATTACCTGAAACTGACCATGGGCTCTTTCTTGCATGCTTCGGCATTCTGGAACTCGGTCTGTGGAAGGAGAGATGCTGTATCAGTGGGGATCCTCACATCTCCTTGTGATAGCAGAACTGTGTGACAAGGTGGAGCTTATCAGGGGACCAATTGTGAAAGGGATTTTGAAGCCTTAACTCCCAGCTGTAACTCTTACAGTAAGACATTTTATGAAATTACAGTGTAATTCCCATCCAGCCATGGATGTATATTTAATATTAGGAATAAATTAATACCCAAAGGAATTTGGATGTATTTATAAACTATTTAGAGATCTTCACAAGAAGACGACTAGCTGAAAAAGGGCTATTTCCATGTAAATAGAATATGATGAGAAAGATTAACTGTGGATTTTTATGAGTGATAATGACATGGTTTAAAGCTCCTTCTGTGAGAGAAAATAGGCTTTTTTTAAACAAAGATTTTATTTTTCAGTAGGCTCCACTCCCAATGTGGGGCTTGAACTCACAGCTCTGAGATCAAGAGTCACACACTGTACCCAGTGAGTCAGCCAGGTGCCCCAAAAATAAGCATTTGAGTATGACTTTAAACTCCTCAAAAGTCATTTTTGTAGGTGATTTTTCCCCACAAATGAATCAGTATTATCTGTCCATATTAAGTGGCATTGCATTTCTTTGCTTTTATCTGACCAGGGGTGCAGAATGAGGCTCTCTAATGTACCAAATGGTATGTATGTTTTCACCTCAATAGATGCTAGTAAAGAACTCTGTGATGTTCGCCTTTGCAGCCAACTCCATTTGCTACCGTGCAGTATCCTACAAAAGTCATTATGTTTGTATGTTTCATATTAATGCCACAAAGTTCTCTTTTTATGTCCACACATGTTTAATTTCTCTGGATTTTAAGTGGAACGTTATGGACCTTTTTGTACTGTAACTGTATGAAAATAACTTTGTTTTCAGAGTAATCTTGGTTCTAGGAAAATGTGATAATGAGGGAGACACAGTATTTAGATGGTTATATTCTCTAAAATCCTAATATGGGGTATGTGATACAGGAAAAAAAAACAAAAGAAAAGAAAAACTCCCTCTGCTCTTAGTTCCAAAGCTGTTCCAATGCGTATTTAATTATAGAAGCTGAGAGAGCAAGCTGTGAATGAGAACTGCTGCATCTGTAACCATCTTTTTTCTTTCTTGCCCTCTCAGTTTCTTAAAGAACATGTATTAATAGGGACCAAGGTCGGGCAAAGGAGCACTTAACTACTAGCAAGCATTTTGATCTCAAACATCACTGCATTCTCTTAGGTAGAAGGTAGAAATAGTTACAAAACAAATTTGCTTACAATTTATAGCCATATTAGTTGGAGCATCCTTTTTACATTCCTGTCTAAGATCTCAAGGCTTTGGTGGTGTAGGATGTCCAGTCTAGACTATGCGAGCTGAAAATAAGTGAGTTTGACTCTGTTAAGGAAAGGCTTAGATTGGATCACCTACATATAAGCTGGTCCCCTCAGTTTCAGAAAGAGGCCTGAAATGTAGCTTGTCAATCATGGGAAAATTGATAGAGGCCAGAGAAAGGCCTCCCTGGGAGGACCCAAGGCCTTGCCTAACACACTGGTCCTCAATTCAAAGGGCCGCCCTATCTTGTCTCTCCAGACTCATGAAAGAAAATGCATACAAAGAGAGACATGGCCTCCTGGGTGGCTCAGTTGGTTTAGTGTCTGACTTTGACTCAGGTCGTGATCTCACAGTTTGAGTTCGAGCCCTGCATCAGGCTCTCTGCTGTCAGCACAACACCTGTGTCAGCTCCTCTGTCCCCCACCTCTACCCCTCCCCTGCTTGTGTTCTCTTTCTCTCTCAAAATAAATAAATTAACTTCAATTCTGTTTAATGTTTATTTACTTATTTTTTTTTTTTTGAGAGACAGAGAGAGATAGAGCACAAGCATGGGAGGGGCAGAGAGGGAGGGAGACACAGAATCTGAAGCAGGCTCCAAGGTCTGAGCTATCAGCACAGAACCTGATTCGGGGCTCAAACCCATAGATCATGAGATCATGACCTGAGCCAAAGTCAGATGCTCAACCTACTGAGCCACCCAGGTGCCCCAAAATAAATAAATAAACTTTAAAGAGAGACAAGGGGTATCTGCCCTAATATAGTTCCCTCTGTTCCTGGTAAATCCCATTCTCTAACTCATCCCAATAAATATTTGCTGTCTTGATTCATCAATAAGCAACAGTCTCCCTGCCGAGGGCTGAAGTGAGAAAGGAGGCAAATTTTGAACTGGCTACACTGAGTCCAACGTCTATAGGTCGAGTTTTCTGAGCCTTGAGTGTAACACCATCAAATACCCACTACTGTGATTATATCCAAGGTTTGCTATCTTTTGACATAAATCACAGTTGTAGAAATATTTATTCATCTGTGTGCTCTTGTTTCTGTTACTTATCTAAAGCTCTATTCCAGTGGGTTTGATAATGAAAAGGATAACCAAACGCCAGACCCTGGAAACTCTTTCATACTCTGTCAAGTTTACATTTGGGCATCCACTGTCCTTTTTACCCATAGGGCGGAGGTAGTGTTGTAGAGCATTTAAGACACAGCTCATAGCTTAGTGTCTTAATACAGTTTCATGACCTTTCCCCTGATGGAGCAAATGCTACTGCTCATCAGTAGCTAAAGAATAATCTGGATTTTTTTTTCTGGGAAAGAAATGTTTATGTTTGTATTAATTTATATGGCTGCCCATTTTGTTCATAGAATGTTCAGTTACTATTCTCAACTAATGTATGTAACCATAGATCTTACATGGATAATGGGAATTCATTTTAGTCTAAATTTGACTTGAACTCGAATGTAATAAAATGTGTAGGTCTTTGGTGGTGGGAAGAGACAGGGATGCGAGGATCAAACGGTAAGTCCAGAGAAAGGAACTGAATACTGTTTTCTTCATATCAGAACTTCTTTGCAGGCAGTGTCGTGATATCATCAAACAGTTAAACGCATTGAACGTTTTCTTTCTCTAAACATCAGTGGAGTTGAAGCCGGAAGCTGATGACAATGTGATGTTTTATCTGTTTCTATGTCAGTTGGGTTGACTGTAACAGCATGCCAGTGATTACACCTTTTTAAGTCGTTGCAAAGAAAACTTTGTTGTCGTTTTTTCTTTAATTCAAACTGAAGTTGAGTTTCTTAATTCAAATTCACACAGTATACTGTGGCATGTGTCTTCAAACACCTAGCTCAAGCACTTTCCAATTAATAAAGACTTGGGAAATGTTTTCTGGAATTAATGAGGGTTTTCAAAACATATGCCATTGAATGCACAGCTCCTTGTTTCTGTTGCTATTTATACCACCTCTTGGAGATTTTACTATTTGTTTGTTTGTTTGGTTTTGTCAGTTCTACATGAAGTCACTTATAAGTTTTTTTTATAGTTTATTTATTTTTGAGATAGAGAGAGACAGAGCCCGAGTGGGGGAGGGGCAGAGAGAGAGGGAGACACAGAATCCGAAGCAGGCTCCAGGCTCTGAGCTGTCAGCACAGAACCCGATGCAGGGCTCGAACCTACAAACCGCGAGATCATGACCTGAGCTGAAGTCGGATGCTTAACTGACTGAGCCACCCAGATGCCCCTGAAGTCGCTTATAAAAAATGAAATTTCCCTGTCAGTGTTCTAATCTTATATGGGCAACAGGCTAAGTGCTTACTAAATTGAATAAATACTCCATAGGCAGTATTGAATACAATACTTTAAAAAGTGCTTTAAAATGATGAAATGAAGCCATGTAATATTAAGAATAGGAAGTAGTAATTTCAAAGACAGAACATAATACAGAAATAATCTTACAAGTTAAATATTACTTCGTTCAGTGGAACAGAATAAACTCTAACTCTACATTCACCAAAATATTTCAACATCTTATAGCATCTGCTCAATATAATCATTTTTATTGATTGATAATCAGTAATTTCCAGTTGATTGGAAATCTGTGACTGGTGTCCAAATTTAGGGAGATTGCCTTTTTGGTGGTTGGAGAGCCATTATTCATGGCTTTATTTTCTTTGGTTTCCAGTGTTACTACCATTCTTCTCTGAATTACATGCGTTCTTATTTTCATTGTTTTCTCCCAAAGTACATTATTGAATGAATTTCTTAAATATTTATTTATGTATTTTTGAAAGAGAGAAAGTGCAAGTGGAGGAGGAGCAGAGAAAGAGGAGAGAGAGAGAGAGAGAGAGAGAGAGAGAATCCCAAGCAGGCTCCACATGGCTAGCGCAGAGCCCAAGGCAGGGATCGAACCCATGAACAATGAGATCATGACCTGAGCCAAAGTCAGACACTTAACCAATGAGTCACCCAGGTGCCCCCATCATTGAATGAATCTTAAAGGAAGAATACATAGAAGATAATATTGCTGAGTCTGTTCATGTCCGACAAATTCCTTACTTCCCTACTTTGCCCTTAAACTTAATGATATTTTGGCTGGGTTTGACTAGAATTACAAGTCAATAATTACCTTTCTCCATAGAGCTTTGAGGGGTTCCTTTCTTAATAATTAGAAACTAGAACGGCAGGTAAGATTATCCATACTAAACTCAGTTTTAGTTCTTGGTGGGTAACCACGTTTGCTACTCTTTCTCTGAAATATTTTTGGCCAGTTCTTTTAACATATGTTTTCTGAAATGCCAAATTCTAAGTGGTGCAATTTTTGTCATACATCTTGGTCTTTTCATTGTGAAGATTAGGATATTTGGGAAATTTTTATTTATTATGTGATGATTTCCTTACGCATATTCATCTTTTTTAGAACTTTCTCTAGAATGCATAGTAAATGGATATCTGTGAACCCCTTAAATTGCTTCTCAGTATCCCTTATATTTTTATTTTCCATCTCTGGTTTTCTTTCTCTCTCTTCAACCATTTTTGTTCTGACTAGGCTTAACATTTTTCTTCGAGCAGTAGGTATCTATATACATTTTAACAACTTAAAAATAACAATAAAAATGCAATGAATACACAACACAAACTTGAAAAATAAATCTCTCTTCCCTTTGTCTAATTGTCAGATATATCTTCTTTCTTACCCAAATGAGAGGTTACTATGGTAAAGGAGTTTCTCCATCTTGCTGGCTTTTTTTCCTCTTAATATATTTTGGAGATAATTTCATCATAGCCTACATAAATAGAACTACTTCTTAAACCATTGTATGGCTCTTTTATAATCTGCTTTGCCAGTCCAATCTTGACTGCCATCTATGTAGATTCTAGTCTTTGGCTTCCGTAATGAACAATAAAGTTTTTCAATGAAATATTTTGTGTCTATAGTTTGCATATCTGTAAAATAAAATCCAGAAGTAGAAATACTAATTAAAAAGATACTTGCATTTTAGTATTGTGGCATATATTTGCTTAAAATTTTGTTGAGTTTCTCTCCAGAGTGGATGCAGAAATTTATATTCCTATGAACAGTGAATGCCTCTTTCCCCACACTTTGCCAATGCAGGGTATTTTGTTTTTTGATGGATACTATTCATAGTAGTAAAAAAAAAAAAAGCCTTTGGTTTTGGTTTGCAGTTTTTCACTTGTGAATAAATTTGAACATTTTTCAAAGACGTCAGTGCCATTTGTGGTTTGGATTTTTCTCATAGGAAATGTCTTTTACATCTCCTGCCCATTCTTTTCCCTAAGAATTTGTCATTTTTCCTTACTGATTTGGGACTTACCTATATAGAATAGAAATAATTTTGCACATCACATGTGGTGGTATTCTCCTTTTGGTTTGTAATATGTTTTAGTTTGTTGCCTTTTTTTTCACATGTGACTCTGATTTTCTATCAAGTCAAACACATCAATTTTGTTTGTTATGGCTTTCCAATTGGTATATACTTAAAGTGTCCACACTCTGAGATTACTAGACACATCTGGAGATTTTACATATATATATATATATATATATATATATATATATATATATATATATATATGTATGTATACATACACACACATATCCACACATGCAAATACACATAAATCATACATGCAAACAAATAATCACCCTTTTAAAGCTAAAAAGCTGACCATCAGGTTTTGTTTTTAAGTTTAAAAGCGAGAAATTATCACTTGAAATTTTCTTCAATGCCTACCTATCCTATAACGCAAATGCGTGCTCTTATGTGCCTATAAATTAGGCATGAGGCAAGTAATTTGGTGTCTTTAAGATGAAGACCTCAAAGCTCTTCTCTTAAGGGTATATGCCTGAGAAATTTCTAAGGCTATGAAAAGACAAGAGTGATGTAACCCCACAGTTTAACCTCACTCAATGTACGGGTATCTTTATCTGTAACATGGGCAGTCCTTCTGCCTTATGTGTTTGTTACTCATAGACCTAGGAGTAAAAGGAGTCAGTTCAAAGTTCTTTTGAGTGTGAATTCTGTGACAGGCATTGTGCTAAGCTGTGGATGTGTAGCCTCATTTCTTGAGCTGCACAACTGCTTGTTTTGGTAGGTAATATTGTCTACGCCATTTTACAGTCAACCACAACTTTGAGGCATTAGGTAATTGTTCAACATCACCCATATAGTATGCAGCAAGAAAAAAGTAGATGTGTTTTCCTGACTCCATAGCCCTCTCCACTTACTGTTGATTTCATACTGCCTCTAATGTTTGTTACTTTGGCTATAGATGGGGATTCAAGAAAGAAGTAGCTGGTTTGCTGAGGCTAATTCTTTTTACTGTAATTGATTCCATATTTTTAGTCTTTATATTTGATAGTCCTAAGATTAAGGAACTTGTGACCAGTTTGGGGTCAACTAGAATGTATTATGCACTGGGTTTTATATTTAAAGTAATTAGAGATCTAAGCTCTAGACTCATAGGGACTTGGATTCACACCCTGCCTTTGAACTTAATGGCTGTCTGACATCAGGCAAATTAATTAAACTTTAAGTCCAATTATACTATCTTCTAAGAAATGAGATTAATAATAGCACCCATTTTGAGAGGTTGTGAGGATGTTAAATGAATGTAAGCTTCTCCAGGGCAAGGAGTCTTGTTTTGCTCATCACCAAATCCCAGGCACCTGGCAAAATGTCTATAAGTAGTAAATGCTCAATAAATACTCAATGAATAAGTATCAAAAGTGCTTACTGCACTGCCCCTGTATTTGTCACTATTAGCCAAACCAAATAATAATAGTACACTTTTATAGTTTTCTTTAAATTTTATTTTAAAATTATTTTTAATTATTACTTTTTTTCTTCCTTTTTTTTAGAGAGATAGAGTAAGTGAAACAGGGGAGAGGGGCGGAGGTGGAGAGGGAGAGAGAATCTTAAGCAGGCCCCATGCTCAGCATGGAGCCCAATAAAGGGTTTGATCCCCTGACCCTGGGATCATCATGACTGAGCCAAAACCAAGAGTCGAACACTCAACTCACAGAGCCACTCTGGTGTCCCTTATACTTCTTCTTAAATGAGAATGATTTGAGATTCCTGGTTAAATAAACATTTTTCATTGAAAATTAGCAGAGATGAGATTCTATGAAATCTATTCCTTATCATCCACCAGCCTTTGCTGATTTTATGCTTCTGAGAGATGTTTGCGCTCTTTTCATTGACTAAACAAAGGAAGAAAGGGCAATTAATTGGTGACAAAATTTATTTAAATGTGTCATGTTGAGTACTGATATTCCACTCTCTTAACTAGTACTTTGTAAAATGCCACAAGTTACTGAACCAAGTTTTAAGTTTTAATATGTTTCCAAGCAGGAGATGTTGGGAAAGAGAGTTTCTAAGAACTGAAAAGTAACAATCCATTGCCCTTCTCACTATAAACATCAGTTTGGCATTTTATCTGTATTAATTTTGGAGGCAGGAGAACTATTTTCTTTGTCAACCGACTGAGTACTCCACTGCCCCCAGTGAGCCCCAACAGTTGGATCAGGGTCTCCATTCACAAAACTCCTGTGAGTGAATTCAACCACCAGAGCATAGGTTCTACTGGGGCCAATGAACTCTTTCCTTCTTGTTTATTACTATTGCTCCAGTGTTTAGAAGTTAAGTAGTCAGTAAAATTTAACTGAAGGGTTGAAGCCAATGACAGGCAGCCTTTACAGTAGTTGTTCCTTTTAAACCAGTGCATAGCAATTGCATACTTACTTTTATTTTCAAGTGGGAAATACAAGTAGAGAATACATATTCTAGGGAATTTGGTCAAAAATAAAATTTTTATTTGTTATTTATCCAACCAATCAGAGAAGATCAATGGAACTTCAGTTCTTCATAAGGTTAGTTTTGAATTGACGTGGAAAAGAATCATTCCGTGCGCGTTGACACATAATCAATCATTAATACTAATTATAAATGAAAAAGATTTAAAACCTCTGAAGACAAATGCCCTGTCTTCTTGGAGGATCTGTAGCAGGGTTGGAACTGAGACTAGTCTTTAGGTCAATTTTTTTTTCTAGAATGTCAATCAAATTAGTTTCAAATAATATAAATGTAATAATTTTGTATTTTCTGTGCTATAGCAACTTGGACTTCTGAATATGGCTGTTTCTTTCATGTCGTTTACCACTATGAGGATACAACATGACGTATTTCACAACCTGAGAGAATACTTCTGTTACATGCCGTGTGTCTTGAGCACGCATGTGTAACTACCTCGCCTGGGTGCAGGATGAGTTGCATTTGGGAATTAAATCATTGTTTTGTAACCTGACAAGATGCTTTGACAGACTGTGAAGACTAAAGCTCCCATGAAAACCGTTCTCTCATTTACTTTCCGTTGCTCAATTATTTTGAGCCTTACCCAAAACAGGGATTCATCACCTCTGGAGAGACGTCAGAAGATGTCAAGATGTAGATTTGTCTTTTTTCTCCTTGCTTGCAAATGAGATTCCATTGTCAAAATGACAGAAGATTCAAGCTGGAGAGAAGCTCCCAGTAAAATGCGAGAGCTTCATCACAATATGAGTTGCAACTGGCACATTAATAAGTGTTCACCCATGTTGGGCTTGACCTCAAGCCAACAACCGGACTTCTGGACAGAAGTTTCACAACTGCCAATCAAACACATGGATACATAAATTATATAGGGAAATAATTGAAAAGGTATGAAACAGGTTCCTTACGTCAGCTATTGATATGTCCTCTTTTGAACTTCAAAGAACTTCTCTAGTGTGTAACTTTGTGACACAGAAGCCAATAAATACAAAAAGAAGTGTTGTTTATAGTGATCTCATTATGCTCAGTGTTCAGATAATGATCTGGGTCTTGCAGCAAAGGCTTTGATCTGGGGAATTGTGCTAGAAATCTTCCTGAACCCGGTTTTCCTGTGGCATAAAAATAATTTCGTGTTGCTATGTGTGCAGCAAACCAAGCTTCATTTGGTTAAGGGGCCTCTTTATCTGGTTTTGTTTACTCTGGATATAAGAGCTTTGATTCTAATATGTCAAGGAAAGTGTGTGTTCTGGACACTGTGGTTGACTCCTTGACACTGATGCCAGCCTGGACCATTCATCTAAGTCAGCCATGAGGATTCCACTTCTGTTGCCAGCATTATGTTTAGTTGAGGGCATGTGACCAAAGTCTTGCTAATGAGAAACCAGAGGTTCAATATAAAGAACCCATACTCCTAAGAAAAGTCCCAAGGTACCCTTGCCACAACTGAACATCGGCAGTATGAAAATGACACCTGGGACAATGGCAGCTTCCTTGTAAATAATATGAGGAGGTATCTGACAGCATGGGGACAGAAAAAACCCGGGCCCTTGTTACCATCACAGAACAGCTTAGAACCTAGTGTATTCAAGTCTTTGATTTTTGTTTTGTTTTGTTTTTTACTTTTTATTTTTGCAGGAGATAAAACAGTTTCTTACACTTTAATTCAGCTTCAGTTGATTCTTCTATTATTTATACCCCAAAACACCCTGATGAAGACTGATCAGTTGCATAGACCCATGTTATGAACTCTGTGTTGTGATTGGTATATGGATGCTCGAATTTTAGATTTTAGAGGAGGACAAAGGATTGAAAGGAGTTTCTGCAAATAGCTCTGCATGACAGTTCTATGCATTTATCTAGACGGATTTAGAAGAAATGTTTGCAACTAGTTCATGAGGAATTACTGTGCCTCAACCTACATCCCTGAGCAGGTGTGTCACAATGGCTTGTCCCACCCAAAATGCACTGGGACAGGTGCTTCTGGATTTAATGCATTGATAAAAATGATGAAAGTGATGTTGGAGCCCAGAGTTTATTAATTGATTTCTGTCTGGGGATTTGCTATTCTAAACTGTGTCCCCTGCTGAATAATAGCTGTGATCCTGTGCTTTTATCTTGTTCTTTTGAGTACGCAGTGTCCTCTGTGTCTATATTTGTACACTATTTGACAGCTGTACCTTCTGTATGAGCGCAGAAGGGTCACTGAGTATTGGGACATTTGAGGGTAAATTTTAATCCTATTTTGGCAAGAAAACATACTTCTTACTCGAAACAAAGAGCTATAAATGAATATTACGTTGTACAAAACAAGAGGGCCTTAGTACTTCCTGTCCTAGCCTGGGTTTTTCCCATGACAGAGGTAAAGATGAGGGCTTGCCTCCAGGTCATTAATTTGCAAGGAAACCCCAGGGAGCAGAAGTAAGTGGCTGAAGAGAGTAAAACCTAACTTCAGAGAAGGGAAATGTGATTTTAGAAAGATGCACAATTGGGGCGCCTGGGTGTCTCAATCAGTTAAGCATCCGACTTCAGCTCAGGTCATGATCTCATGGTCTGTGAGTTTGAGCCCCACATCAGGCTCTGTGCTGACAGCTCAGAGCCTGGAACCTGGAGTTTTGGATTCTGTGTCTCCCTCTCTCTCTGCCCCTCCCCGCCCCCCTGTCAAAAATAAATAAATATTTAAAAAGATTTAAAAAAAAAGAAAGATGTACAATCACTACCACTGTGAACAACTGGGGCTTGGTCTTGTTGGGACCTTCTGATACGTAGAATGAGCATCAGAACAATCTGCTTAAGGAAGATAAGGAAGAACATTCATCCATTAGCTCTCATGCCCCATAGGTCAGGAGTCACCTTTGTCTAAGTCCCTCTTTCTTCCAGACTGTGCATATGTGACCGCCATAAGAGTTCCCACAGGTGTGTCCCATGGTGAACTGATAGAAGCTCAGAGAAGGAAGCAAGATGTGTAGTACTCTAGTGGTAAGGTGCTGACAAGATACAACTTTGAAAGTGCAACTAGTATAGCAATAATTAGGATAAAGGATGGTTTGAGAGGACCTGGGGTGAAGAATAAGATGTGTCCAGTGTACTTTCTTTCCACTATTTTGAACTGATGTTCTCTCCCTCCGCCTGTGGCCAGGTAAGAGATAAGTATCTCAGAGACATTTCTGTTTTGTTACTTTGTGACTAATATTTCATGGGCAACACTGATTCTGGAAAGGAAATAGCTCAAATGAAGACTAGGGGGAAAATTGTAGGAAAAACCAAAATGAATCTGAAGGCAGCAATAATAAATCATCCATGCACATAAAACCCTGAAGAAAATCTAAAGAAAGTAAGAGGCACCAAAGACGATTTCTCAAAGTTATTTTGCTGGAGTTGTGAGAAGGATCTGAAACCCAGCAAGCAAGGTACTCATTACTGAGTGGCCTGGCTCCTTCAAGAGATGGGAGGTGTGTGGAGGCATTATTATGTGCTGTCCTTGGGAGAGTACTTGACGTTGAAGCCATGGTGGATGCTTGACGCTTTTCCCGTGTAGTTTCAACACACAGAAATGCGAATGGACACACAAAAGCAGCCTACCTGTGGAGAACTCCAAAGGAAATGCACATGATTAAATTGATGCCGATATCTGCCAGAATTCTGGACTGCATTAATGGTGTGTGTGTGTGTGTGTGTGTGTGTGTGTGTTAGAGAGAGAGAGATGTGTGTGTGTTTGCATATGTTTATATTTAAATCAGCTCATCAGTGATAGATAAAGTGAGACCAAACTCACTGCAATTCACATTGTATCAGAGCTTTCAAACTGATCACTGAACCAGTTATTGAGCAAAGTATATTCTCTAAGATATTTTCCTTAGATCTAGTAATGCTTGCAAAAAGGGGGAAATGCTCTGGCAAAGACATTATAGCAGACATACGGTCTTTCAGAGGCACAGTGGACACTAACATGGTAAGTGCTTTGACAAGGCTTGAAGGACAAAAACCAAGTACAACTTCTAGAATAGTGGTGACCCAAATTTTCCAAGAGTAACACAACTTTGGAAATGTTGTGGGTAGACATAATGTTTCAGCAAGCTTTTTGACAAAGTCTCTCAAGGTATTCTTGTAAACATGATGATGATAGATGGGTTGGGCTTTGGCAAAAATTAGGTCAGCTTGTGGCTGGTGGAATTACTGGTCTCAGAGTATTGACTTATGGGTCACTGCCAGCACACAAGAGTTCTCTGGTGGCATGCCACAGAGCTCTGTCCTTGGCACTGGCATGCTTAACTAGTTTATAAATAACTCAGGAAATGATCTGAAAAAAAAAAAGAATAATGGTGGGAGAAGGAAGTAGTATTCTACTGACCTCTGAACCTGTCCAGTGTTTTGAAAGAGAAAGTATTTTTTGAATCTGATAGACCCAAGTTCATTTGCTAGCATTGTTATTTATTCTCTGTGTGGTCATTGTTAAATTGCCTAGCCTTGTAGAGTTTATAACAAGTAAATAAATATGGAGGTAATTACATTAAAGATAGTAAATGACATGTAAAAAGTAAAATGCTTTACTCATTTAGCAGGTATAGGCAATGCAGGATTATTACCCAGAGTTGCATTAACTTGATAGGTTATAATAAAAACTCAGAGATGCATTGTGAAATTGATACGTATAAAATTAATTTGAAAAATCAGTTATAGAAGTATATGTAAGATATACCTGAACTCATCTGAATTTTATTTCTTCAGCTATATCTCCAGAATTAAATTGATAGCCAGCTCATTGTGAGGCAGAATACACACACAACTTCTCATAGTTAATGCCATCTGGGCAGCCATTGTAAAAATGTACGTCCAGACCAAGGCAAACATTCACTTTAGTATACTTTGTGTTGGTCACTACCATATCTGGGTAATTCTCTGTAGACAAAGGGCGACATTGACAATGTCTAGCATATGCTGTAAAAGGGCGACCTGGATGGAAAACATCAAAACACGTTTCATAAAGATAGTGATAAGGACTACAGAAAAGGACTTCAGTCACCCCGTCGGACAAATTTAGTTGAAAAGGACAAGGCTTTTGTCATTGCTTTTGGTGACATTTTACTTTTCTTCTTTTTCACTCCTTCACATTTAAAACAAATGTTTGTTTATTTTTGAGGGAGAGAAAGCACATGTGGGGGAGGGGCAGAAAAAGAGAGGGAGCTGTCAGCACAGAGCCTGGCGGGGGCTCAAACCCACAAACCTTGAGATCATGACCCAAGCCAAAGTCAGCCGCTCAGCCGACTGAGCCACCCAAGTGCCACCACGTTTCTTTTTATCGTTGTTGCCTATTTAACTTCTTCGTAGTCACCCGTCCGTCCCCTTGGCCTTTGCTTCTTCGGCTCTGGTTTTGTGCCACAGTAAATAAAAGTACCTTGGATTTTAAATGGCTGACAAACTTCGGTGTGTGAAGTGCTCTGTAGATAATTTATCTAAAGATTCAGTTCTAGGGGCACGTGGGTAGCTCAGTCAGTTAAGCATCTGACTTCAGCTCAGATCATGATCTCGCGGTTTGTGGGTTGGAGCCCTGATTGGACTCTGTGCTGACAGCCCAGAGCCTGGAGCCCGCTTTGGATTCTGTGTCTCTGTCTCTTTCTGCCCGTCCCCAGCTCACGTTCTGTCTCTCTGTGAAAAATAAATAAACTTAAAAAAATTAAAAAAAAAAAAAAAAAAGATTGAGCTCTCAAAACTTCTCTTCCAACTTTGACCTGGACACACAGTAGCAACCTGTCTACTATGTCCTATGACTCTAGGTCACTGAAATAAGCACATGGAGAACAATGGTTTATTCCTGTTGTAAAGACGCTGTGTCTGCTTTTTAATTATTTTTATTGTGCAAATAGTATGTGGGCCCCTAGAGATAATGTAATATATATAATGTAATATATGTATATATAAAGGAGAAAATAAAAATCAGCAATAATTCATATTTCTGCTTCCCTTTGTTGTGAGATGGACCTTAACAAATCAAGAGATAAGTAAAAAGACTTCAGAATAATAATAATTCATTCCTAAATATTTTATTCTTTTTGATGCAATTGTAAATGGAATTGTTTTCTTTTTTTCTTAAAGTTTATTTATTATTTTGTGAGAGAGAGAGAGAGAGAGAGAGGGAGGGAGGGAAGGAGGTAATCCCAAGCAGGCTCTGCGTTATCAACATAGAGCTCGACATGGGTCTAGAAATCATGAACCCTGAGATCATAACCTGAATTGAAATCAGAAGTTGGACACTTAACCAGCTGAGCAGCCCAGGCACTGTAGAAGTTTCTCGTCAAGTTCTCTAGTTCATTTTAGTGTATGAAGCACAACAGATTTCTGCATTGTGATTTTTGTATTATAAAACTTTACTGAATTCACTTATTCTGATAGTTACTCGGTGGAGTCTTTAGGGTTTTCTCTATATAGTACCATGCCATTTGCTCTGTTTCAAGTTAAGAATGGTATTTTTGTATGTGCTGAGGATCTTACACAGTCCTCTTTGAATGTTTCGTTGTTTTTGTTTCAGTTTATTTATTCAAATTAATTCCTTACATGTATATTTTAACATCAGTAGATTTTTCATGTGTTTGTGCGTGTTTTATCCCTATCCACGTATTTCCTATTAGAATCCTCCTTGTCGGTTGTTAAGATGAACATCTTAATGGTTTATTCATTGCCTGGGCAAGTTTCTGTTGTCGGACTACAGTAGATGTCCTTGGATAGCTGTCTATTTTACATAATTTACAAAGGAAACCAATCCCTAGGTAATCTGAAATATTCTATAGTTCTTAGTCAATTTATTAACGCATGAGTTGAACAAATAGGTGTTGTATGCCTAATCTGTTTTAGGCATAGCATTAAGGGTTAAAGAAAAAGCAATGGAAAGTCTAAAAATGTATAAAATTATAATATATAAATATATATATAATGTAAGCATATATAAATATAAAATATATAACATAAAATATGTAAAAGTCCCCACACTTATAGGAATAATGTTTTAGTCTGAGACAAAACTGAATAATAAATTATATTATTATTTAGTTAATTTCAGTTGGAAGGGATACACTGAAGGCCATGTGTATGGCGTGCTATCATGGGGACATGACACACTGGGAAATTATCAGGGAAGATTTGGAAAGTGAGTTCTGAGTAATAGAAAGGAGTTCTGTAGGAGGAGGAAGGGTACACAGGGACGCCTTTAAGGTGGAAGAAACAAAGCAAGCAGCCAGCATCCCAGGATGTCTTCAAACCTCACACTGTGAGGCCTCACACCCTTGGATTCTGAACTCTGCTTCCATCTCATGTTGTTCCTTGATCCCTTGCAGGAAATTTTAGTCCTAAAATGGCTGTTGGAGAAATAGTTTTAGGAATCTATGCACCAGATTTTGTTCCTGCTGAGGCTGTATCCTCTAACTATTTACCTCTACTGCTCTGCTATTCTGTTTTCCTCAGAGCCTTTTCTGGCGGAGGGAACATGCACAACTCAAGCAGGGAAGTGTAGGGACTTAATATCCTGGGGTACACTTGCCAGTAATGCACAGCTTCTTTATCCCTCAGCTGGGAAATCTCTAAGGGGAATTTAAAACTCTGTACCAGTGTATTCCAGCAGGATCGAGCTGTTGCATTCTTTATGACACAACCATTATTGACTCTTACTTTGTCATCTCATTTCCCTACTCTCTTTCTCATGTTTCCTGATATTATCTACCAAAATAGATTGCTTTTCTCTTGTCTTTATGTCTAGGAAACCCCAAACTTAGCTCGTTGTTAGTGCAGATAATCCCTGGACGCAGATCCTAGTAAATTGAATGGTTTACCTCTTTGATGAGCTTAAGTTGTTTTTTTTTTTTTTATGTTGATGAAGTCTAAATTATTAACTGTGTTTTCTTTCAAGATTAGTGTTTTGTGCATTTATTCAAGAAGTCATTTATACCAGTGTTGCCAAGATGTTACACCCACCTTGTTTCTAGGAGCTTTATATTTTTATTTTTTATGTTTACATCTGCAGTCCATGCTTAGCAAAATTTTGTATATGGTGTGAAGCATGAGTTGCTATCGAAATGATGGTCATTAAGCTTTTAGATTGCTTTGACTTTTTTGTCAAGGTGTACTTGACTATATTTGTGTGAATCCATTTCTGGACTCTCTCTTGTGTTCTCTTGCTCCTTTTGGTTGTATTTACACTAATAACACACTCATTAAAACTTAAGTATTATAGTAAGACTTAAAATAAGGTCATTTAATTACTCCAAAATTGTACTTGTCTTTCAGGAAAGTTTTGACGATTTAGATCCTTTATATTTTCATACAAATATTATTATTAGCTTGTTAATTTCACTCCCCTCCCAAAACCCCACCACACCTGTTAGCATTTTGATTGATAAAGCATGTGTTTTATAAAATAATTGAAATAGAATTTCCATATTTAAAATAGTGCTTATTCCTACACATAAACTTGGTATCTCTCTGTTTTTGCTTTGTTCTTTAAATTCTTACAGCAATGTTATGTAGTTTTTAGTATAGAGTTCTTAACATGTTACTAAATTTGTTCCTAAGTGGTTTATATGTTTATGAGATATTTATTTTTATTTGTTAAATTTTTTTTACTGTTTATTTATTTATTTTTTTGTGAGAGACAGAGGGAGAGAGGGAGACAGAGAGTCAGGGAGGGGCAGAGAAAGAGGAAGACACAGAATCCAAAGCAGGCTCTAGGCTCTGAGCTGTTAGCACACAGCCCAACATGGGGCTAGAACTCGTGAACTGCAAGATCATGACCTGAGCCAAAGTTGGACTTATAACCCGACTGAGCCACCCAGGTGCCCTTTCTGTGATATTTACTTTTAATTTCATTTTCTCCCATTTTTGTTTCCAGTGCATTCCAACAGAATTTTACATGCTGAATTTATATCCTGAGGCTTTTCTGAATTCACTTACTAGATTTAGTGTTTTTATAGATTCCTTCAGATCTTTATCACAACCATGTTTTCAGCAACTAGAGTTTTATTTCTCCTTTTTCAAACATTATACATTTTATTTATTTTTAAATTACGTCACTCAATAAGATCTCTAGCACAAAATTCAATAGAAGGTGAAAATAGAGACGTTTATGTCATCCTGATTTTAGGCTTACAGGAAAAGTATTTATGTTCACCATTAAACATGTTAGTTGTAGGTTTTTCACAGGTACCCATCACATTCAGGAAATTTCCTTCTATTGGTAGATGCCTGAGGGATTTTATTACAAATGGGTGTTTGATTTTGTCAAATGACTTTTTCTACACCCATTGAAATGATAGTATAATTCATCTCCTTTATTAATGTGATCAACTATTCTTGTTGATATTTAAATATCAGATCAAGTTTGCATTTCTGGATATACTCCACTAGCCATGATTTATTATCTCTCTCTTTTTAATTTTTTTAATGTTTATTTATTTTTGAGACAGAGAGAGACAGAGCGTGAGCAGGGGAGGGGCAGAGAGAGAGGGAGACACAGAATCCCAAGCAGGCTCCAGGCTCTGAGCTGTCAGCACAGAACCCGACATGGGGCTCGAACCCACAAACTGCAAGATCATGACCTGAGCCGAAGTCGGACGCTTAACCAACTGAGCCACCCAGGTGCCCCTTATTATCTCTTTTTATGTACTGCTAAATTTGATTTTCTTAGATTTTGTAAGGAATTTTCTATATTGATAAGGGATACTGATCTGTAAAACTTTTTCCCTTCAAATGTCCTTGTCCAGCTTTGGTTTTTGTGTTATTCTGACTTCATAAAATGAATTTTGTAGTGTTCTGTTCCCCACCTCCACCTTCTGAAAAAGTTTATATAATACTGGCATTATTTCTTTGTTAGATGTTTAGTAGTATTTCCAGGTGATACTGTGCTCATCTATGTGTGCATAGTTATCTTTGTGAGGAAAATTTTCTCTTACAAATTTAATTAATTCCTACTTCTTTTGTGTTTACTTTTATAAGGTTTTTTTCAGGGGGGGGTCAATAATTTTTCTCATTTCAATGACTGTAGGATCTGTAGTAATGACCAATTTTTTCATTTCTGTTGTTGGTAATTAATATGTTCTCCATATCTGGATCATTTTTGCTAGGTGGATCAATTACATTAAAGAATCTAAAGAACCAAATTTTGGTTTTTGTTCATTTACTAAATCATTTTTTAAGTTATTTTTTTAAATTTTCTACTTATTATTTATCCTCTTCTACTTCCTGTGGATATTTCTTCTTTTTTTTTTTTTTCTTTCCTAACTTCTTTACATGGGAAATTAGATCATGGTCCAAGGTTACAGCCAACAGGACAGATGTATATTTTTCTATTGTTTATACAATGGCAGAGTTGAGTAGTTGTAATATAAACCATTGTCCATAAGCCTAAAATATTTGTCCTTAAATAAAAAGTTTGTCAATTCTTAGCTTACATTACTAATTTTCGATACTGATTTTATAGCACAAACCTTTAAAGATAACCATTACTATATTTATATCATACAAATTTGATGTTGTGCTTTCATTTTAATTCACCTGAATGTATTTTCTAAATGTTTCATTCTTTCTTCTTTGACTACAGGTTTATGTAGATTTAGGTTTCCTAATTTAGAAATAAGTAAGGATTTTTCTTTTTTCTTTATTTTTTTTTTGTTCTTGATTTCTAGTTTTATGCTTAGGTATGCTTTATGATTTATATTATTTGAACTATATGGAGACATCCGTGGCCTGCCCTAGTGTCTGCCTTGATGTATGTTACAAGTACACTTGAAAATAATGTATGTTCTGCAGCTAAGTATAATGTTCTATAAATTTTTATTAGGTTAGGTTGGTTGATAGTATGATTCCATTTTTTTATATGCTTATATGCTGAAGTCAAGAGTCAGACACTTAAAAACTGAGCCACCCAGATGCCCCTAGTTAGGTCTTTCTTGATTGCTTGCTCTTAATAATTGATTCTCCAAATGTCTGCTTTCTAATTGGAATATTTAATCCGTTTACATTTAATGTTAAATATTGGCGTTGTTTAGTTTAAGTCTACCATCTAGCTATTTGTTTTTATTGATCCAATTTTTTCTTCATTCCTGAGATTTGCATCTACATTTTTGCTTTAATCACACATTTTTAAGTATTCCATTTTATATCTTTTTTTAAGATTTCAGTTTTACCTCTTCATTTTAGTTATCTGTGCCAATTGTTGCTCTACCAACTAGAATATGTACACTTAAACAAGCATAGTCTGTCTTGAAATAATTTAATGTCATTTCACACCCAGTATAAAAATCTTACCCAGTAAAGTTTGATTTAGCATCCCATCCTCTTTGCTATTCTTGTGATATAGTCATAACTACAAATGGCAAAAAAGCACAACACCATTCTATTACTACTGTTAAGCCTGGATAACTTTTATCATTTTATGTAATGCTGGTCTTACTCATTCTTTCACAGGCTCATTGGACTCAGAACTTTGTGCATGTTTTTATTATTACAGAATAATGTTAGCTTAGCTTAACCTGATTCAGTTGTATTGCACCCTGAGACCTCAGTGGCAGGCTTATGGGGAAGTATTTGAGAAAACTAAGAACAGCTGAACTTGAAAGGACTGAACAAACCTTAGTAGTGACCAAATGACCTAATACCTAAGTTCAGAGGGCTGTAGTATATGGTAGCAATCGTCAGTGACTAAGTGGGGTCTGTGATGGTGCGTGGAAGCACAGGGAGGAAACAACACTGATTAGAGCATCTTCTCTTTTCCAGCTATATATGCTTTATCTCATAAAACCTCATTTAGCTTTCATAAAAACTAAGCCAGGCAAGTTTTAATCATTGTTGTTTCACAATTTAAAAAATGTCATGGCATCTGACTATTGTATTATGATAGTCCTTATGATTAGGAAGGGCCCCACCTGGAGCTATAAGAAGTATGGGCCACACCCTAAATTTGAGATTGACAGAAATACAGTAGAATATCAAGTCTGGTCAAGTAGACTAGACTGCAGGTGAATTAGGATATCCAGCGTAACTCCACCCCGTACCACTATATAGATGTGACACATGTTGGGTGGTAGTAGGGTAAAGCTCAGCAGTCTTAAATACCCAGGGCTAAGACTACATTGTACATTAATTTCATTTGTGAGTGTGAATGAGTCCCAATATATTCCTTTCTTTTTTTCAGATCTGTTCTTGTAACTGGTTGGCAATAATTGGAGAAATTAAAGTCTTAACACAGGATTGTGGGAAGCTGCAAATCCCCACAAAACAGACCACTGAAGCCAGACACAGACCATTCATTTATTCTCTACTTTAGGAAAAAAATTGCTAGGTAATTCTTTATTAATGGAAGTTAGTTTATTTTTAGAGATTTACACAGAATGTTTGAAGAGTTCCTTTTTATGTAGTGCTTTTAACACTCCAAGTAATCATAAACACAGAAGCAGAAACTATGCCCTTACTATCTTCCCTTACTCACACACAAGAAGACAATTCTACAATTTGATTTCATTTCTTTAATTTCTGTCTCTACTGGAAATAGAATAAAAATGCTCTCTACTTGACCCGGTCTCTCTGCACACCCTTTGTTTATTGAAAAGCAAATAATTCACTATCAGTTTTCTTGCCTGCAGTATAAATAATTTCTGTTTTGTGAAAGCTTTTAAAACTGGAAGTCCTGCTTTCTCACCTTTTGATCATTTCTATATTCTCCCATAAGGGATATTTTTCATTAATTACAAACAATTCTAACACATCCTATTATAATCTTTTTTTTTATGAGATCTATAATGTTGGTGAAAATACAAACTAAAATAAGTCTCTGAAATCAAATCACAGATGTTCTAAGATTCTGTTCAAGGTGGAGGTAAAAGTCATGTCTGAGTATCAAGGCCAAAGCAACTTGGGCAGAGAAACAGCAAGATGCTGCAGTTGTCTTGCATGTTTATTAGTGTAATGAATCACATTTATGAAGGCATTACAAAGTTGTAAACAGTTATAATATAACACTGCAGAGCGGTCCATCCCAGATACTCAATATATAACCATTTTATTACTGCAGTGGACCAACATTACAATTAACTAAGGAAACGGGGTACATATAAGTTATTTTTAAAGCACACACAAACATGCAATGAGCCACAAAAGGTCAACTTTCTGGATTAGTTTAAAAGTTCATTCTCATAAGCCAAAATAATGGTACAGTCATCAAAACGTTGTACATAAACCCATAAAGCACTCTTTCCACGGCACCATTTAAGCCCTGTAGGATGCACCTTTAATGGGATGAGACATTTTGGATTTTGCTATGCGTCATGAAGAAATTCAAATTTAAAGAGTGCAGAAGGGTTCTATACATCTAGTGCTAGATCTGTCAGAAAGCTCTTGCTCTCCTGGCCGGTGATCATTTTCCATCCCACCCCGAAATCGTTTTCAGTCAGTGAAGCACGTCTGCCGCTGGACTGGTTCTCTGAAGCTCCATTTCTTTCTGCTGGCGTAAATCTCACAGATGCATAGCAGCATGTTACCTTGTCTCTTATTCCTCTGTTTTGCACATGGAAATGCTTCCTTTTGTCTTAAAGGGGAAAACTTCGATGACAGATTATAAAGGCCATGGTATCATTTCGTAAATTAACATCATTATTTCTAAGACTCCAACATTTATCTGCATGGTGCTCTCAGAAGAGATTGCTTTCTCTTAGCATTGCCTCAACTATTTCTTCTTAGGAGTGGAGAAAGTTTCAGGATTTATTAAACTTCAAACACATTTCTTAAAAGCTTTGTGTTCAGCAAAATCCAAATTATATGTTGAAGCATTTTCTTTTTTACCTTTAAAACCTTTCACTGTTTAAGGGAAATATAATCAATAGCTCCTCTTCCTACTTAAAGTTCAAATCAATAAGATGCATGTGTTTAAGTTATTTGATATCCTCAAATATTTGGTTACATAAATGACATAATTTGTCTTACATGCAGTTTTAAAAAAAAAAAATTCTCAGGGCACTTGGGTGGCTCAGTCACTTCAGCGTCCGACTTTGGCTCAGATCATGATCTTGTGGTACTTGGGTTTGAGCCCCGTATAGGGCTCTGTGCTGACAGCTCAGAACCTCGAGCCTGCTTCGGATTCTGTATCTCCCTCTCTCTCTCTCTCTCTCTCTCTCTCTCTCTCTGCTCCTACCTCGCTTGCACTCTGTCTCTCCCTGTCTCTCTCTCAAAAATAAACATTAAAAAAATTCTCAAAATTTACTGAAAATACACTGCCAGTGAATTATAAAACCAAGTTATGAAATATCAGTTCTTAAAAAGAATTGTCTATGTTGGACACTGGCTTTACCTGTGACACCTGGATACCTAGTGAACATTCCAGTACAGATATTTTATGGCTGATAGACAGCTCCCTTTACTTTTGAAGAGGTGATAGGGGTAGTAGAGGGTTGAATGAAGAGCAGGTACCTACCTCAGTTTCTCTGGTCCTCAAGCCAACAGGGTGAATAGCTCTCCAGCTCTCTTCTCTTGCCCTGATAGCTGCCTCCTTCCTCTGATGGCATTAGAGTTCTCAACACTTAGCAGTAGTAGTGCTCACAAGAGACCACATCTGTCCATAGGTACTACATTTAGGGAATTAAAAACATCTTCTAGCTCTCTGGTAATGGAACTTCCTTTTTTAGTTATAAGCTTATGTTTCACCTTTCAGATCACTGCATGTGTTGTCATAATGCAGTAGGAGGCACTTGCCTTTGGTCACCTTGTTCTCCCACAACCAATTTTTAAATTTTATAATGGTCAGATCTGTATTTTGTATACTTTATGCAGCCTCAGAGTATCTGTCTTGTCCCTACATTTTTTTTTTTTTGGCTCTGAGATGATTTGTTTTTTGCTTCCTGGAAAGAAATTCCGAATCTTAAGTAATTCTTTGCCTTTGCTTGCATAGTTATTTAACTTATATTTATTAGATCTTGAGTGTTTTATCTTTCTTCTAATTTAGAAGACATTTATTCCGACATCATTCTGTCCTTAAGACCAGGTTGATTTATTAGATCAATAAATTTAGAGGTAAGAACAACCCTGCAATGCCACAACTCCACTGTTTTCTAAATGCAATAATGGATCCCAACATTGGAGTCTTTAAAGTGGTCTCCCAGTGTGTTTTGAGGGTTCTAGGTTTGGGAGTTTTCAAAATCCTTTAGGACAAGAGTCCTTCCCTTCTTGGGTCCAAGTTGAAATCATTACCTCAAGCTATGCCACTATGAATCACAATATTAAAATATTGTTGAATATTTCCATGGTGACTATAGCCCAGTTTAGCCCAACTTCCATCGCAATCCTGAGAGGTCAGCATTCTCAAACTTGTGTCACAGATGAAGAACATGAACATGGGAGCACTTAAGGGAGCTTTCCAAGGTCAGTTAGCTGATGAGGATTTCTGTGTTGGAGGCCAGAACTGTTTCCGATAAATCTCTCAGCTGATTTGGGTAATGGCATCGTTTTGGTTTTGTATATGGAATATGATACTTAGCTTTGTAAGAAGTGAAATAGACCAGCACATTTATCTAACTAAAGTGCTATTTAACTAAAGGGCTGTTGTCTCATTAGCAAATTTAGCCTCTTTTCTGGAATATGATAGTTAAGTAAAATAAAACAACCACCTAGGGACAAGACATCTGCTCTCTAATCAGGTGTGTTCTTGTTTCAATGAGAGAAATCAGTGCAGAGGTGAAAGAATAGGAAAAAACAGACTTTGGTAAAGACTGCAAGCTGTAACAGAAATGGAAAGATAAATTATTCTAGTTAAGTTACATACATTTTCTTGCTTGGTTCTTATTAAAATTCAGGGGGAAGATAAGGCAAATTCTCTTGTAAAAATTGAAAGACAGCACATCTTTGCATTCTGCAAAAGTTTCTTTTAATACTCCAAATTTCTGCATTTGTCCCTTATCTTAGGAAAGCCACTCCAGTTTGTTTTTCCAAGTCTATACATTTACTTCTTGCTTTCTATATAAGCATGCAGGTATATAAAGCTACATGCACCTAAAATTCCCAATATTTAGAAATTCCATTTTCTCTCTCTTTCCCTCTGTCTCCTTCTTTATTGTGTATATGTGTATACACGCACACATACACACACGCGCGCGCGCAATAAAAAGAGAGGCTGAATTAATTCCTGTTCTTCTGTGTTTCGAAGTTTGATTTTGACTTCAGACTCTCAGGTACATACAGCAGTAATAAGGAACATGAATCCTACACTGTGTCTTTGTTTCCTGGTGTCCCCAAATGTACATGATTCTTTCAAAGGTGGTTGTGTTGGAATGGGGAAGCGTTCTGTTCCTGCCATATATCTCTTTTTATATAGCTTTCCTTCTTTTTAAAAAAATTTATTTATTGAAATTCAAGTTAACATACAGTGTAGTATTAGTTTCAGGTTTAGAATTTATTGAGGGGCACCTGGGTGGCTCAGTCGGTTAAGCTTCTGACTTCGGCTGAGGTCATGATCTCATGGTTTGTGAGTTCGAGCCCTGCATCGGGCTCTGTGCTGACAGCTCGGAGTCGAGCCTGCTTCCGATTCTGTCTTCCCCCTCTCTCTGCCCTTCCCATGTTCATGCTCTGTCTCTTTCTGTCTCTCAATAATAAATAAATATTAAAAAATTTTAAAAAAATAGAATTTATTAAGTCATCACTTACATGTGACATCCAGTGCTTTTATCCCAACAAGTGCCCTCCTTAATGCCCATCACTCATTTAGCCCATTCCCCACTCACCTCCCCTCCAGCAACCCTCAGTTTGTTTTCTGTATTTAAGAAAACATATGTGAAAACATAATGCACTAGAGCTAATATGTCTGCCCAACTTATTAATGTGTCAAAACTTGCATTTCTGGAAAAGTAATTTTTTGTTATTCATTAGACTTTGGGATAATACGAACATAAAGAATGAAAATTTACTGCTCCATAATTCATTATTCTGGTTCCCTTAAATGACTTCTTTCCCATACCCCCCTACAGTGTTTCTCTCATCCTCCTCTGGACCTCCACCCTCTTTCTTATCTAAAGGAAAGTGTTTTTCTACAGTGATCTGGTATAGTGTGGGTGATCTCAGTTGTAGTAGATAACATCATTTAGAGAATTAAGGAAGAAGCATTTAGATATTTTTAGTCATGAAAGAATGAAAAGTTCAAAGCAGCAAATTACATTTGGCAAAACTTTAATTTTGTTATTCCCGAATTTGGAGCTTGACAGTGCTAACTACATTGTGTTTTGCCTTAGCTTTCTCTAGATAATGGTTGATCAGATGACACTTTGCCTCTATTTATGTTGAGAGATACATTGGGGAGAAAATTTCAGAACAAAATTAAAGAATCAAAGCATTCTATTATAGGTATGAAATTAAACAAGGCGCTGAAGGAAATTAAGGATAAGCATTTTGTAATTGGACCTCTGTGGTCATAAGACAGCATGGATTACAAATGAAAGTGTTCTGATTTTGTTTGTGCTTTGCTGTGTTAGTATTGAAGTGTTGGCCACCACTGTATGCGCCACTGTCTTTCCCATTTCCAGGAATCATGCATACATATATCTACCAGAAACACAGACTCCAAGTCCTCTCTTATGGAGAAAATGGAGCTATTTTAACTAAGGGCAAAGCAAAAAACTCTCACTTCATTTTTGTTTCATGAAAATGTGCATTAAAGGCAATAAAGAACACTTTGGGGGATGTACTTTTCCCCATGAACCCCTGTAGTTATTAGAAAACACTAAAGTAAAAACAAGTGAGTGACTGAAGACAGAATGTTAGTGACCTAAAAATAATAATAAAAAAATTTGATAGTATTTAATAGCAAGCAAGGGTAGGTGAGTGCTCCCCAAGCAATATCAAGTAATTTATAACTATCTAATTTTAATGAGTCAGCCTAGGGCTTAAAATAGATGATGTGGTGTTTTTCTGAAATAATGGGTGCAACATATAGATAATATAATGTGATTTAGCTTTATGAATGTACAGTCCTCATGGATTTTTCACCAGAAACTCTAATTTCTTAAAGGACTATTCGTATCACAGAAGTGAAAATAGTGCATTTTCAATTTATCCTTAGGTTTGAAAATGAGTTTAATTCATTAATTAAATCAATGAAGGTATACTCATTAACGAATAATTCTGTTCTTAATTAGAAAAGCCTTTTTAAGCTCTACATTTCATTGTGTCTCTACAATATCTGTTACATCCAACTTTCATATGTTTTATGTGTGCTTTGGGATATATTTCTTTTATTAGGCTAACTTGTGAAAATGAACAGAGAAGTTTCTTGGTAGCTAATTCACAACAAATGAAATCCTTTGGCCTTATTTTTGCCCATGGATGTGTTCATTCATTAAGACCAGCAAGCTTTGTGTTTTTTGTTTTTTTTTTAACTTTTTGGTGTTAAATTTCCTACCACCAAATTTAAAAACAGTCATAAGCGGTTATGTACCATCCCTTAAAAATACCTCTTGTTCAGCTTTTGTACAAAAGCAAATGGCCTGGGGCACCTGGCTGGCTCAGTGTGCAGAGCCTGCAACTCTTGATCTCAGGGTCATGAGTTCAAGCCTTGTGTAGGATATGGAGCCTTCTTTATTTTTCTTTCTTTCTTTCTTTTTTTTAATTAAACTTTATAGTTTATTGTCAGGTTGGTTTCCATATAACACCCAGTGCTCTTCCCCACAAGTGACCTCCACCAAGACCATCACCCCCCATTACCTTTCCCCCTTCCCCTTGCCCCCTCAGTTTGTTTTCAGTATTCAAGAGTCTCTCGTGTTTTGTCTCCCTTCTTCTCCCTAACTCTTTTCCTCCTTCCCCTCCCCATGGTCCTCTGTTGGGTTTCTCCTGTTAGACCTATGAGTGCCAACATATGGTATCTGTCCTTCTCCGCCTGACTTATTTCACTTAGC
>CM053572.1:9924537-9952014 GCA_028646485.1 Cryptoprocta ferox
GAGACACCTCCTCACGCCAGACAGAGTGGCTAAAATGAACAAATCAAGAGTCTATAGATGCTGGTGAGGATGTGGAGAAACGGGCACCCTCCTACACTGTTGCTGGGAATGCAACCTGGTACAGCCGCTCTGGAAAAATAGTGTGGAGATTCCTCAAAAAACTGTGAATAGAACTCCCCTATGACCCAACAATAGCACTGCTGGCCATCTACCCAAGGGATACAGAAATGCTGATGCATAGGGGCACATGTACCCCAATGTTCATAGCGGCACTTTCAACAATAGCCAAATCATGGAAACAGCCTAAATGTCCATCAACTGATGAATGGATCAAGAAGATGTGGTTTATCTATACAATGGAATACTACATGGCAATGAGAAAGAATGAAATTTGGTCATTTGTAGCAACTTGGATGGACCTCGAGGGTGTCATGCTAAGTGAAATAAGTCAGACGGAGAAGGACAGATACCATATGTTTTCACTCATAGGTCTAACGGGAGAAACCCAACAGAGGACCATGGGGAGGGGAAGGAGGAAAAAGAGTTAGGGAGAGGGAGGGAGACAAAGCATGAGCCACTCTTGAATACTGAAAACAAACCGAGGGCAGAAGTGGGGGGGAAGGGGAGGGGGGTGATGGTAATGGTGGGGGACACTTGTGGGGAAGAGCACTGGGTGTTATATGGAGACCAACTTGACAATAAACTATAAATTAAAAAAAAAAAAAGAAACTTTCATGGATTCCTTGGTGTGAAGCAAGAAAATCGCTGCTGAAAAAATTCAGCTGGTCTTACAAGTTTGGTAAATTGATTATATTTAGGAGCTCCTGGGTAGTTCAGTAAATTAAGCGTCCAACTTCAGCTCAGGTCATGATCTCACTGTTTCTGAGTTTGAGCCCTGCATCAGGCTCTGCGCCGACAGCATGGAGCCTGCTTGGGAACCTCTCTTTCTCTTTCCCTCTCTGACCCTTCCCAACACGTGCATGTTCTCTCCCTCTCTCTCTCAAAATAAATGAATAAACCAAAAAATAATAACTCTTATACAACATTATCATTAATTTACCAAGAGGGCACATAAAGAGATCTTTTTTTTTTTTTGATAATTTGAAGATGTTGAAATGTTGCATATGAAATCGAAATAAGACAACAGTAAAGACAGGTCAAAGTGAATTAAAATAGTTGTATAACTGAGTTTTACAGTTAGAAGGAATCTGAAGAGTCATAGAGCTCAAACTACTCTTTTGTATATTCAAAATCAAATACATAAGCAAACAACAAAAAACAAAACCTAAGATCCATACATCATCAAAACAAGGGGACATTAAGAAGTCATTAAAATTAGGGATCATAAAAAGAATTACACACCCTGACCAAGTGAGATTTAACTCAGGTATGCAGGACAGGTTCAAGAAAGTTGATTAATAGAATCCATTTCATGTCACCCCATGACATCAACGGGTGGAAAAAATTTCAAATGATCACGTAAATAAAGGCAAAAAAGCACTAGACAAAATCCAATATCCATTTGTGATAAAAATTCTCAGTTACCTTGAGGGTAAAATGCCTCCACTTGATAATAAATATCTATAAATAACTTACAGCTAACATTATACTTAACAGTGAGAAACGCAAAACTTTGTATGATCAGGTACAGGGCAAGGAAATCTCATCTCACAACTCCTTTCCAGTATACACTAGAGGTAACAGCTGTTGTAAGTAAGTAAAAAAATGAAATACAAGGTATACAAATTGGGAAGAGAAAATATAAAACCGTCTTTGTTCACAGATGACATGATCATCTATGGAGAGAATTTTTAAAAATCAACAAAAGTTCCAGGGAGTGATAAGTGATTATAGGAAGGTTGTAGGATATAAGGTTAATAATATACAAGTCAATCACTTCCTCATATACTAGCAATGATCAAGTTGAATTTGAAATTAAAACACAATATAAATTACAATAGCATTTTAATAAATGAAATGCTTAGGCATAAATCTAACAAAACATAATCTATATGAGGAAAATATGATTTGTATGAGGAAAACTACAAAGGTCTGATGAGTGAAAATAAGTAACTAAATAAATGGAAAGGTATTTCATGTTTATAAGTAGGAAGACTCTTGGCCAGTTCTTGCCAACAAGATCCACGGATTCAAGACAATCTTAATCCAAATTCCACTAGGGGCACCTGGGTGGCTCAGCCGGTTGGGGATCTGACTCTTGGTTTCACCTCGGGTCATAATCTCACATGTTTATGAGTTAAAGCCCCCCTCATCAGTCTCTGTGCTGATAGGGCACAGCTCACTTGGGATTCTCTGTCTCCCTGTTTCTCTCTGCCTCTCCCCCCAATCATGCTGTCTCTGTCTCTCTCAAAATAAATAAATATAACTTAAAAAATTTCACCAAGTTATTTTGTGGGTATTGGTAAAATGATACTCAACTTTATACAGGGAGACAAAAGCTTCATAATACCCAACACCCTATAAAGAAGAAAAGATTTGGGGAGCCTGGGTGGCTCAGTCAGTTAAGCAGCCGATTTCGGCTCAGGTCATGATGGCACAGTTTGTGGGTTCGAGCCCCACATCAGGCTCTGTGCCGACAGCTCAGAGTCCGGAACCTGCTTGGGATTCTGTCTCCCTCTCTCGGTCCCACCCCCACATGCACTCTGTCTCTGCTCTCTCAAAAATGAATACACGTTAGAAATAAATTTAAAGAAGAAAAGAGCTGAAGGATTATACCAACAATGTCAAGACTTACTATAAAGTTACAGTACTGAAGATAGAGTGATATTTGCAAAAGAATAGATAAATAAAGAATAAAACAGTCCAGAAATAGATGCACATAAATATAGACAACTAATCTTTGACAGAGGAGCAAAGGCAATACAACAGAGCAAAGACAGTCTCTTCAACAGATGGTGTGGAAGCAACTGGATGTCCAATTGAAAAAAAAAAAGAAAGAAAAAAAAGAAAAAAAGAATATGTATACAGACCTTGCCCCCTGAGATAAATTAACTCAACATGGATCAGAGCCATAAATGTCAAATGCAAAACCGTAAACCTCCTAAAAGATGACAGAGGGGAAAACCCAAATGACCATAGGCAGAGTGATAACTTTTAAACACAGCACAAAGACATGATGCATAAAATGAATATCTGAGGAGAATTTCATTAAAATGAAAAATGTTCGCTCTGCAAAAGACAGTGTCAACAGAAGGAGAAGACAAGGGCCAAACACCTTAACGGACATTTCACCAAAAAAGGGATAAAGTTGGCAAATACGAGTAGGAAAGTATATTCCACATCATATGTTGCCAGAGAAATGCAAGAGAAAATAATGGCGAGATAACACCACTCATCTAGGAGCATGGCCACAGTTGGAAATAATAACAACATCAAATGTGAGAAAGATATGGAACAACAGGAACTGACTGGTGGGAATGCAAAATGGTACAGACACTTAGGAAGACAGTTTGGTGGTTTCATGCACAACTAAGCATGCTCTTTATATACAGGAAATCGGGACGCTTGGGTGGCACAGTCGATTAAGTGTCAGACTTCAGCTCAGGGCGTGATCCCAAAGTTCATGAGTTTGAGCCCTGCCTCAGGCTCTTGGCTGTCAATGCAGACCTCACTTCGGATTCTCTGTCCCCCTCTCTCTCTACCCCTCCCCCTCTCGCGTGTGCACTCGCTCTGTCTCAAAAATAAATAAACATTAACAAAAAAGAATATAGAGAAAATCTAAGACCTAAATCTAGCAGTTAAGTCATCTTATTAATAACTCAATGTTGAATTTATAAAGTGAAACTATAAAAAATCACCAAAAAATAATAATGGCTATAATTTATTGGGCTCCTACTGTGTGCCAGTCAATATATAGGACTTTGCTACAATTCTATGATCCACATGTTTTATTCCCATTTTTACAGATGAGAAAACTAAGACTCTGACAGGGTTATGTTGTCATAGTTGAACATCTAGTGAATGGACTGTCCAGATCCAGATCCATGCCTGTGTGAAGCCAATACTTGTGTTCTCTGGAGTTCTAGGTCAAAACTCATGTGAGTGAAGGCTACTCCATCTCCTCTTCTATTCCAATTTCTGCCTCTAATTCATAAATAACACATAAAAAATTTTAAACAACAATGGGTAAGCATATAAATGAAAAGTTATGCAATTCAAAGTAGGAAGTTATGTGCCGATGGAAAAAATGTACAGAAAGTAGACAGAAGAGCACATGAGAAAAATATACATATAAATGTGAGTGGAGAAGCAATATGAAATTAAGCAGAAAGGGGATGAAAAGATAATGAAGTCGAGAGGGTAATAAACCCTTAAATATGTGTTTCTGTAAGGCAAAAGAAAAAAAGGAAAACCTCGAGTCTACCAATATGAAAAGGGAAAGAAAGGTGGGGAAAACAGAAGAGCAAGCTAAAAGATGCTATATTCTAAGAGATACATGTAAAATGAAAAATGGAAAGGGAGGAGGAAAAGACGGGGTGGAGAAAAAAGTAGCTAAGAAAAAATGTGTAGAGAAATACCACTGGAAAGACACAAAATAGATAAAAAATGAAATGTAGTGAGTATAGTTGATTGGATGTAATTTTTAAGATGGTAATAATGATTGAACATGTGTATGGAATTTTTTAATAAACTCAAATATTAGAAATGGACATAATAAAGGTAAGAATGGTAATAATGGGGTTGCTAATTTTATATCGGGGCTAGGACGCTTTTGATGAGCAAAACATCTGTGGAAGGAATTACGTCCTGACAATACTAAATTATTAACACAATTCAACACTTGATGTTTATTGAATACTTTTCTAAAATTGGCTTATAATAAGTTTTCCATATTTACTTTCATACATATTATTGAATGCCATATGATAAAAACAATATGAATCTTTAAATTTATGTTTTATATGTCTTTATATCCCATACAACTGTTTTTTTCTTCTCTCAATGACATAATTGATTAGGAAATTGAAACAAGAAAAGTGGTTTAAAAACAAATTATTGGGGTGCCTGGGTGGCTCAGTCGATTAAGTGGCCAACTTCAGCTCAGGTCAGGATCTCACGGTTCATGAGCTCAAGCCCCGTGTCAGGCTCTGTGCTGACAGCTGGCCTGGAGCATGTTTCTGATTCTGTGTCTCCCTCTCTCTCTGACCCTCCCCTGCTCACACTCTGTGTCTCTCTCTCTCAAAAATAAACAAACATTTTTAAAAAGTGAAAAAAAAAAACAAGTTATTTATTATTGTAGCAAGAAGAGTTAATAAAGGCAGATGATAGGTGCATGAAGTCTCTACACTCTAGAAGCCTGTGCAGATAAATTTTAGGAATCTCTACACCCACGGTAGAATGCACATAAGACCAATCTTGAGGAGAGGCTGAATTACTGCTGGGAGAACAGAAGCACTGAGGTAGCAAAGACAATCCTAGTAATTACTGGTAGCACCTCACTTCTGAAACATATGCTAGGGCTTAACTTCAGATCTATGATTTTTTTCTCTTTTTAATCTACTATTGAATATTTATAGAATGAGAGGTGGATAGAATTACCTTCAAACGAGTATAGTTGAAACTATTTTGGTGTCTCAGTAAAAATTCTGGAAATGAGACCAAAAAATGGGAACACAAAAGATGCATGCTCTCAAGGGGTCTTTGAGTTCTAAACCCACAAACCACCACCATGCTTTGGTCAACTTCCACAACATGATTATTTTCAAGGAATACTACTATTTCATTGAGACATTCTCTCTCCAAGTTAAGCACTGTGTTAAGTAGCTCTACAAAACTATTACATGTTTTTTATTACCATCATTTCTTTACAAAGGAAAAAAAATCAACCAAGTAAGTAACTTGCCCAAATCTACCCAACTAGCAAATTTCATAGCTAGGAATAAATCTAAATATTAATAACTACTTCTGTGTCTTTCAGTTTCCTGAAGCAGACTGTTGGGAAGTGGAGTCCATAACTTTAAGGTCATCCTGATGCATGACCCAGACAAGTTATCACTATCTTATACCTATGGTACACACAAATGTACCTGCAATAACCTAGAGATTTGAATCACCACCAAAATGACTATGTCTGTTATGTCTAAGAGACAAAAATTAAATGAAACACAAATCCTCCTTATTAGTTGGGCCCTGAACTCCAGTCGACCTTTCTGCAAACACTGTAAGTGAACCTGGTTTGTAATTCAGTTGGCTCATGAACACTTGTGTCTTGTCAAGCTCAGTCTGACATTGACGAGACTCCAGGGAACAGTTAGATAGTAGCTCCTTCTCCTCTTGGAGAAATCTGGATTTCTCTCTTCCCATCTATTCATTTAATTACCTCTGTCTTCGGGGCACTTGGGTGGCTCACTCAGTTAAGCTTCTGACCTTGGGTCAGGTCATGATTTCACAATTTATGGGTTCGAGCCCAACGTCGGGTTCTGTGCTGATACATCAGAGCCTGGCTCCTGCTTCGGATCATGCATCTCACTCTCTCTCTGTGTCTGTCTCTCTCAAAAATAAACAAACATTAAAAAAAATTAAACTCTTCTGTCTTCAAATCAGAGCCACTAAAGCAATAAAAGAGCAGAAAAGAATATCCATTTGAAACCATGATGTGTTGTAATATAAAGAATAAATACAAGGGAGGAATACATGCTGTGGGAGTGGAAAGAAGACCCACATTAAGTGCAGTTATTTTACAAGGAATTTCTAAGCACACAACTTTCAACATCCACCTGCACTGCCCTCCTCTTTCTTTACATGGCATCCATGCTTCCTGAAAGTATTTCTAAACCTATCTCCTATTTTGGGCAGTAACTGAGAAGTGAGCAACTGCTCAATGTGTGAGGAATTTTGCCTTATTGAAAAAAATAATCAGAAAAGTGATAAAAAGAAAATTATAGCAAACAGCAAAAGATAAATTTGGGTTAGAGGAGGAGGAACACATGTGAGTATATAATGAAAGAGGATTCAAGTAAATTATCAGCGCAAATATGGAAATACAGAGCCAGAAAAAAATGGTGTTTCATTATTAACAAGAGGTGGTGGAGCATTTTACTCAAGAGATCTAGTCACTTATACCAAGATTAGTTAGACAATAGCAAAAGTTAACAACTACTATAGTGAGGCACTGTGTTGGATATTTACATACATTTAATGTTTGCAATAATTCCCTAAAGTCGGGATAACTTCCATTTTCCTGAGGAAGAAACGTAGACTCTGAGAAGTTGTTTTTTTTTAATGTTTATTTATTTTTGAGAGAGAGAGAGCATGAGTGGAGGAGGGACAGAGAGAGAGGGAGACACAGAATCCAAAGCAGGCTCCAGGCTCTGAGCTGTCAGCCCAGAGCCAGATGCAGGGCTCGAACTCATGAACCATGAGATCATGACCTGAGCCGAAGTTGGATGCTTAACTGAGAGAGCCACTCAGGCACCTCCAGAAGTCATTTGTTTTAAATATCCTGTTAAAAGTATCAGAACTAAGACCAGAACCAATTAGGCATGCAGAGGAAGAGACATATCAAATGAACAAAGAACTTAGTTGATAAGACCCATGAAGCAGTTACCAGAAGAAAGGTAGTAGACGGACAAAAGTAGACTAGAATATGTCATTCAACATTCAACAGCACCTGCTGAGTAACTATTGTGTCTCAGGCTCTTGGGAGAAATGATCCCTTTCAGGTTACTAATATTGAGCTGAAATTGGCTGAGTTAGACACACGGATATGTCAGGGATGCACTGTAATCCATCTTTCACCATGAGCTAAAAAACTATTTTAAATGATCAATGATTTAAAAGATAGAGATAACTCGGAAATGAAAACAAAAATTCAAAAGTGGTGGGATAGAATTCAAGATTCAATTAGAAAAATGGTTTTAAAATTAAAGACTCTGCTAGGAAAAATATAGAGCATCTAAGCATAATGGAAAGTGACTTAAAAAAACAGAAGGTAAATAGAAATTGTTAGAAATCAAAGAGAAATGCAAAGAGATATATAAAAAATATGAGAAAAGACAGCAGATACAGGAAAAGGACAAAAATAACCCCAAACATACACCAATGCCAAATGGCATTTCCTAAAAAAAGATCTAAATCAGAGGACAAAAAATGCTAAAAGTTATAATGCAGGAAAATGCTGAGATTTTCAAAGAAGATTTGTGACCAGAAATTAAAGGAATACAACACAAATACAGAAAAACAGGCCCAGAACTGCCAATAGTGACTCATATTCTAATCAAACTACTGGAATTAAAAGAAAAGTTCCTCTGGACACCCAACAAAAACATGAAAACTCCAGGAAAAGAAATGAGATCGTCATCAGACTTTCAGTAACTGTACTTTATATCAATAATATACTTAATATCTATGAAGAAAATATGAGCCTAGGATTTCATCCAGCCACGATGATATTCAACTATGAGGTCTTCAGATAAACCGTTAGAACAACCCAAAGCTTAGGACCTTCTGTTCCTGTTAGAACTTGGTAAAGAATTCACTAGACAATGAACTTCATTATATTTTTTTAAGTTTACTTATTTATTTTGTTACAGAGAGAGAACAGGGATGGCGAAGAGAGAAAAAGAGAAAGAGAATCCCAAGTAAGCTCTGCGCTCTCAGTGCAGAGCCCAACATGGAACTTGATCCCGCCAACCACAAGATCATGACCTGGGCCAAAATCAAGAGTGGGACGTTTAACGGACTGAGCCAGGCAGGCACCCTAGACAATGAACTTTAGACAGAAGAATACATGGAGAAACCACAAGAGGCCTGGTGATGAGCACTTCATGTATATTTACCTATAAGAGTGTGAAAAAAATATGGTTTTAAGGGATGGCTTGTAACACTTAGCGGCTATATATTCTGACAACAGGCATATAGCAATCTATCCAAAATAGGAGAGGATGAAAAAAGATACATTGAAAATAGACTAGGAAGTTTCCCAACTGCCTTGCAAGTATTAGCTGAAAATAAAAGAGTAATACTTCAAATAATTTGGAGGGGGGTGATTAAAAGAAATTCTTTTCTCCAGGAGAAAAGACTTCCCCCCTATTACCACCTGGGGGAAGAGAATTCCTGTGACAGTAATATTTCTCTGGTCTCCTTTTCTAGAGTAATAAAGAAGTAAAACACGAACACACAAATAGTCAAGGGAGACTCGATAATTTAAAAAAAATAAATTGAGAGTGCTATAGCCAGCAAGGTAGGAAGCTGGATGAAAACAAGAAAAGAAAAGAAGAAAAATATATACCACTAGAAAACCACTTTTGAAAAGCCACAACACTGAGACACATGACCATTCAAAGATTGAGATGCAATCAAAAAATCATAGAATGTTCCCCAAATTGCATTTACAGCATATAGGAGCTATGGGAGCTATATTAGTCATAGTTTTCCAGAGAAACAGAACTAACTATATATACAATTATTGTATATATATATATACATACAGGTATATATGTATATAGAGATCATGAGTGATTGACTCATGTGATTATGAGACTAAGAAGTCTCACTATCCTCCATCTATAGACTGGAGACCCAGGAAAGCTAGTGGTGTAATGCCATCTAAGTACAAAGGCCCAAGAACTATGGTAACCAATCATGTAAACCCCAGTCCAAGGGCAGAAGAGAAGATGCGGTATCCCAGCTCTACCAGCGAGGCAGGAGGAAAGGGGTGAATTCCTCCTCCCTCTGCCTTTTGTTCTGAAGGCCCTGGTGGATTGAATGACAACGCACATTGAGCAGGATAATCTAAGAGTCCATTGATTCAAATGCTGATCTCATCTGGACACCCTCACACACATCCAGAAATAATGTTTATTCTGGGCCATTCAGAGCCCGTCAGGTTGACACATAAAATTAACCATCACAGAAAAATACATCGGCCACAAGAGAAGCTCTCAGCAGTATCTTTGTACTTTTCTATAAATGTTAAAACTATTCTAAAATTGGGGGCACCTGGGTGCTTCAGTCGGTTAAGCATATAACTTCAGCTCAGGACACAATCTCATGGTTCCTGAGTTCAACTCCTGAATTGGGGTGTCAGCTCAGAGCCCACGTGAGATACTCTGCCCCCCTCTTTCTGATCCTACCCTGCTCCTTCTCTCTTTGAAGAATAAACATTAAAAAAATTAAATTAAAAACTATGCTGAAATTAAGTTTTTTCAAAAAGAACTCAGAGACGTATCAATTAAAATGTATGGATTTAAAAAAAATTTTTTTAATGTTTATTTATTTTTGAGACAGAGAGAGACAGAGTGCGAACAGGGGAGGGGCAGAGAGAGAGAGAGCCACAGATTCTGAAACAGGCTCCAGGCTCTGAGCTGTCAGCACAACAGGACCCGATGCGGGGCTTGAACCCATGAACCGCATGCCCTAGCCGAAGCCAGACACTTAAGCAACTGAGCCACCCAGGCACCCCAAAATGTAGGGATTTTAATTTGATTCTGATATTTTAACGACCATTACATTTATATGGTAATTATAATTTTGAATCCTTATTGGCTATCTGATGTTATTTAGTATTATTAATTTATTTTTTTATATCAGATGGTATTTTGTTTACATTTTAAAAAGAGAATATGTTTGTTATGGAAGTGCAGCCTGAAATATTTGTTGGTGAAATAATTTAATGTCAGGCCTTGCTGTGGACATGAAGTAAGAGAGAAGGAGGTGAGGTTGGGGACAAAACCGTTTCGGCAGGACATTCAGGTTGCTCACCTGCACCAGGTTATGGCTGCACAGGGTCCAGGGGACTGTTCTGCCGACTTCTGTGTATGGTAGACATTTGTCAAAATGCAAGGTTAAAAAGATCTCCAAAGGAAACACGCACAACTCCGTAACTAGTTGTAAGGGATCAAGCATAAACAGAATAAAAAACAGATTGACTAAATTGCCAGGCTAAAAACAAGCACTTGAGCGAAAACACATCAAATGTTCATATATCTGGATTCTGTGGTATACAATAATTTCATTAATCTGAACAACCAAATAGAGATTTCATTAACAGACCATCTGAGCGCTGACCTTATCACCAGACCTTGTATTCCCATCTATTTAAGGCACAGATACTAAGATAAAAAACAAACAACAACAACGACAAAAACCAAAAAACCAAAAACAACAACAATAAAAAAAATCCAGCAATATGTACAGATAAAAAAGAAAACCCTGCCCAAATTATAGTGAATTAAGAGTAGACAGCAAGCAGCAGCTAGATGCACAGGCTGGACACAAAGTGAGGCAGTCTCAGGGTCAGCATATGGAAGGCGGCCAACCATGGGCTGTCAGGCACAGAAATTTCTGCCTCTTTAGAAACACTGTAAATGGTTAGCAAAGGGAAGACTTTTTGAAGAATACGACCCAAAAAATAAATTAATTAAAAAAAAACAAGAATTAAAAAAAAAAAGGGTGCCTGGGTGGCTCAGTTGGTTAAGTGTCCAACTTCGGCTCAGGTCTTGATCTTACAGTTCGTGGGTTCCAACCCTGCATCGGGCTCTGTGCTGAATACTTGCTCAGAGCCTGGAGCCTGCTTCAGATTCTGTATCTCCTTCTCTCTGCCCCTCCCCACTCATGCTCTGTCTCACTCTGTTTCTCAAAGATAAATAAATGTTTTAAAAAATTTTAAAAAATAATAAAAAACCAAGAATAAGACTTGTAGTACAGATAAGATCAAAGTATAAATGAGTATGACACATAAATTCCATCTTCTCTCTTTGCCCAATCAGCAGCTCCACCCTTTAAAGATAGATACGTTACACTTACGGACTTCTCTATGACACTAGAGATGAATGGACACAATGCACATATGCTCATGCATGAAATAAAACTCAAGAAGATCTCATATCCAAGGGATATATGTTGAAAGAGAAGTGATTTAAAAATTTGAGAGGGTGGGGGTTCCTGGGTGGCTTAGTTGGTTAAGCGATAGACTTGGGCTCAGGTCATGATCTCATAGTTCCTGAGTTCAAGTTCTCTCGTGGGGCTCTTTGCTGTCAGCACAGAGCCTGCTTGGGATCCTATGTCCCCAACTCTCTCTCAAATATAAATAAACATTAAATAGATAGATAGATAGATAGATAGATAGATAGATAAAAGAAATTTGGGGGGAAAACAGTCTAGAAAACACTAAAGAATGCTTTGAGGTAAAAATGAAACTCAAGTTGTTGAGTTAAAAGAGGTTTAAAACCATTGTGGCTTTAGGCTTTCTACAGGTCATTAACATCTACCACTTCAAGTCACTTCAAATTAGGCATCCCAACAGTTAGGTTCACATTTTTTGCTTCAAGAATAGAATAAAAATGTGAGACTAAAAAAAAAAAAAAAAGGAGGGGAGGATTCCAAACTGGTATTTCAATACTAAAATATGGTAACACAGGAAAAGATATATAAAGGACTAGGGGAAGACAATGAATGGAAATCCTGTGGCTCTAAAGATGTCACCTTCCTTCTAGAATTTTCAGCTTTGTGAAGATTAGTAAAGGTGGAAGATGTGTAAAATTGTCAACCATGTGGCACACAGTGGACAAGTGTCTGTATGCTCATGACATGGAGTCCAGAAAGACAGAGTGGTCACTAGGTGATTGTGAGTTGGGGCTTTTGAAAGGAGACATATCCATGTCCAAGGGGAGACAGGCAGCTCTTATAGTGATTTATTCTACTGAGATGTTTGGGCAAAGTCTGTAATTTAAATTCATCTGTCACATATGTTCTATTTTGTTCTGCATTAGAGTATATCCACATAGATTTCTCTGCTATGTGCTATTATTTATGACCATGGAAGAATGGGAACACAAGTTCTGATAACCGAAACTGTTTCCAGCCTGAGTTTTCAATCTCAAAAAAATCATGTATAAATTTTTGGCCCAAAGTACAGCAATGAGCAGAGGTCAATGTGAACTGGAGAGGTTAAGGGAACAGAGTTTTCTGAAACATCTGGGAATCCAAGATACAATAATAAACATTACTATGATGTAAATCATGGAAATTTATATTATTAGAAAGACACAGGGATATCGATTTGTGAGTGCCTGGAAAATAACAAAACAAACAGGAAACAGAATATGGAAAAAGAGGTGAAAGTATTTCTTCAATGTTGATTTTGTTGCCATGAGTCTCCATTATTACATGAAGAAAATGCAGTTGATAGATTTGGTGATTGCTAAAGATTGTAAAACATCACACCTCAAGACATCTTACTGAAGACTTAACTCTAATTGGCTTGAAAATGAACAGGAACATCTCATAGAAAGTGTAAGCTTGGATTCAATGAGATAAACTCAGAATGTTGATCAAATCAAGTTAAATGAAGTGACTAGCACAGGAGAGACATAAAATCACTATTTGGTTGATTTTTTCCTTGCGCAGAGTCTCTCCTTAGTCTATAAGGTGTACACATGAGTGGCATTTCCTACAAACTTTAATAAAAAGGTCTGGGAAGAAAAGGGAATATGCAGCTTAACTGTATATAGTAGAGGTAGTCACAATGTCCTTCTTTTGTGGTGACACTGGATTTCATAAGGAAGCAAACAGTGTATGCATTTGCACACAAGGGTAGGAAAGAAAACTCATGCCCAAAATGGCTTACAGACATCAGCAGGGTAAGTATCCATTCTTATGCGAGATGTGTCAAAAAGAGCTAGGAGTGGAATTGACAGCTGGTGTCTTCTCTTCGTACATGACAAAATCCAATGTATTTCTAAATTCAAAGATATCTACAGTCAAGTATTTGAAGTGGCTGAGGATGCCAAAAATCATAGCTGCTTAGAGCATCAGTATTTAGTCCATCTATTAATGATGAAATAGAGGAAATAAGAAATGTAACTGAAAGGAGGGAGAAAGTGACATTAGTCCAGTTGATTGAGAAGCCTTTTCTAGTTAAAGAAGGGAGGTATATCCCATGAACATTCATGGTCCATAGCACCAAACCCTTTTCTCTTCTTGTCGCCAAGATGCCTAGAGTAAGGGAAGATTTATCTCCACCCAGCAAAGGCTTACTGAGAACAGTTCAAAAGAGAATGTTGCAAAGAAAGCAAGGTAAGACATAATTTTTTGGATTGCAATTTGAGAAAGTTTAATAGACATATAACTTGTCTAATAAGGGCAAAAGGGAAATATGGTCAAGAGTTAAGTTCCCCTAAAAGGGTTTCTGATACTACATTGTATTTTTTAGCATCATAAAAACAAATGAGTGAATAGTAAAGGCTCTACATGGAGTAACTTGCTCTATTTCCTACTCTGAAACTTAAGCCATAAATAACAATTTTATAACCTAACTCCAGTGTTCCCCGTCTGACTTTATGAAAAAGGTCATCAACTGGCAACTCACAGTAAGTCGTATCCATCAGATATGCCACCCAAAAATTTTTAAATGATAAATTTTATGTGAATACTTACAAATTGAGGGGAAAATATGAATTTTTGTCTTTTCTTTGGCAGAAAGACTAGCATCCCTAGGTCGGGCAAAATCAGCCAGACCTGAGTTGCCACAGCCAGCTTTTAATTAAGCAGCCCTGTTCATTTTTCAACATTTCCTATCTGAGTCACTTTTTCCCTTTATTCCTACTGCCTGCCATGTAGGTATTGCAATCTTGAGCAACCCAACATCATACCCTTATAGATGTATTATATTCATTAAATAGAAAATAATTTCTCTACTTATAGTTATGTAATATTTTATTTTTTTAATGTTTATTTATTTTTGAGAAAGAGAGAGAGACAGAGACAGAGAGTGAGCAGGGGAGGGGTAGAAAGAGGGAGACAGAATCTCAAGCATGCTCTGCACCTTCAGCTTAGAGCCCTATGCGGGACTTGAACTCAGGAAACCATGAGGTCATGACCTGACCCAAAACTAAGAGTCGGACACTTAAATGATTGAGTCACTCAGGTGCCCTTGATATGTAATATTTTAAGTAAGTTCTAGTTGCATGGAAAGAGGAAATTAGCCACTTAGTTTTCTCAGTGGTTTGCATACTACTGACTGAAGGCATTATCAGACTGCATCCACTTGACCTGGAGGCTTAGTGCCACCCTGGAAAAAGGATCTGGGTTCCACAGTTTTTCCAAAACTTAAAAAACATTTAAGCAATCCACAAGCAGAACAGTATACTCTTCTCAAGGTAGCAATGGGCATAAATCCCTTGTGCCACTTGCTACTTAAGGTACATTGCCTGAAGTTCTGGTAACTTCTTTTCCTTCTTAAATGTAAGTTTTCTCAATTTCTAAAAGACTACAACAATGAAGAGTTTCCTGTCTAAGGGTAAGATCTGGGCAAGAGGGAGAACATGCCTAAGAATTTAAAGCTAGTAGGTGTAAAAGGACAACAGCTAGGACAGTTAAGTAGGATTCTGAGGATCTATTTAGCTGTAAATGTCCTCTAGTTTCTGCTCTGTGATAGAAATGAGCCCTGCTCCTCATAGGCAATGAAACCTACACATGGTCTACCTGGCTATGTTTCCCTCCTAGGATGACCTCATGCCCTGCTGCTCTGCCTAGCAAATCTCATCCTGTCCACTCCAAGACTAACCACAACTGAGGAGAAGACCAAGGGAGAGAAAGACTGATTGGGTTTCTGCCTCAAGCTTCTGGTGTTTGAATCTCCTGCATTAACTTCTGAGATCACTTACAAGACTTCAACCATAAAACAAATCAGTCACTGAGGCTGCCAGAGGGCAAGCATAAAAACTTCACTGGCTTGATTTCAGGAGCTCCCCGGGGCAGTTTTCCATAATGCAGGGGGTAACAGGGCAGGTGTGACAGAATCACGAGCTAAAAGCTGCCTGGCCAGGAATTTCTATCAAGTGCCGATGGCACCCTCCCCATTCTGGCCCAAATGCCCTCATTAGGCACTAACAAAGAGCAAGCTGAGCAAATACATCAGCAAAAGGGCTCCCCTGGGAAAGAGGTAAGTTCTTATTGAAGCAAGACCCAGAGCTGTTGAAGTCAAACACTCGGGTACACTCAGCAAAGATTCCTGGAGGAAATGAGGTCTGGCTGGGTATGTGGGAGGGCTGCCAAAGGAATCAAGGCATCAGGTTATTCCAAAGAGTCTAGAGGACTGGTGTCTCTGCTGTGCCAGAGGGCCAGGAATTGCTGAGAGCATCACCCGTAACAGGATACACAGGACTCTGAGGTGGTTTGATAGGGGAGACAATGAAATCACCCATCATGCAACACTTCTGCTCATTTAGGACGAAGTACAAAATACAGTAACTGGGAAAGTAATGTAACCATGTTAATGAATGCAACTTGAAGTATTATATTGTTTATTGTTTGTTAGGATGAAGTTTTCTTTGTTCTCACAACATGGCTTCCTACTTTGGGAAAATACTGTTGCTTAGTAGCCATAAATATTTTTACATTTATTTTTATTTATTTTGAGAGAGAGAGAGAGAGAGAGACAGAGAGCAGAGGAAGAGCAGAGGGGGAAGAGAGAGAATCCCAAGCAGGCTTCACACGGCCAGCACAGAAGCCGATGTGGGGCTCGAAGTCATGAACCAGGAGACCAAGACCCAAGCTAAAGTCAAGAGTCAGATGCTTAACAGACTGAGCCATCCGAGCGCCCCATAAATATTTTAATATGTAATGAACAGTAACTTCAAGGAAAAATACATTTCCCTTGTCCAAAGATTTTTCAAGAAATTATTCAATTATCTAATGCTGACTAGAAACATAAAATGTGCTATATACTTAAAGGATGGATAAAAGGAGGTATTAGGAAAACTCAAAAGATTTTCTTACAGCAAAACCAATTTGAGTCAAACTTTCCTTGATGCGTTAACCTGTTTGGCTAATTTTTTGTTACTTTGAATTCCTACAATTAATTTGGTCATTACTTGATATTTATAGAGTGCTTCAAAATTTCCTAGTGTTTAATACCATTGCTTACTTTTTCTTTACAACATTCCCAAAAGGTGTAAGCAGTAAAAACTTCTCAGGAACAGAACAGGAAATTCTAAACTTCCATCAGAAAATATGATTTTATAAGGTATTTTGGGTGGTGAAGAGAGTAAGGAAGTCAGATGCTTCCTCATTTAACCAATTTAATTTCAAATTAATTCCGCCAACATTTATTTGAACTCAGCTGTGACAATAATTTTCCAGGGTTTAATTATGATTAATTATAGCCAATCCTGGCAAGGAACTAGAGTTTAATATAGGGGTCTTGAGATCAAGTCTCAAGTTGGAAGTACCTGGAAAGGTCAGGAATTCCAGAACAGCTCCAAAAGGCAGTCAATCTCTGACAAATGGAAATTGATTTTAAAGTTCTCCCAATACCTCCCTTTTTTCAAACCTGTTCAGTTTAATGTCTTTTGGTATAGAAATGTTACTTTCCTAAGTCCAATCAAAATCCAGGCCTCAGAATAAACCCACTCCCTGTGGCTCATACCTCACTGGAAACAGAGAAATTTGGTTACAAACTACATCCACTTAAGAAAGCAATATGGCCAGGATGCCTGGGTGGCTCAGCTGATTAAGAGTCCGACTTCAGCTCAGGTCATGATCTCATTCTTGAGTTTCAGACAACCGTTGGGCTCTGTGCTGACAGCTCAGAGCCTGGAGTCTGCTTCAGATTCTGTTTCTCACTCTCTCTCTCTCTGCCCCTCCCTGGCTGGCACTCTGTCCCTCTCTCTCAAAAAATAAATACACATCAAAAAAATAAACCAACTTTTTAAAGCAATATTGCCACATTCCACAATGATTTACTTTTTCAAGTAAGTAAAATGCCTGTTCCATAAACCCTATGACCTTAATTGAGCATTTTACTTTCCACTTCCAGGCTCAATTGGGAAGGATTAGAATAGTTTCTATATCTCATGCCACAACATAGTCTCTAAAAAGAATGGTAACCATGATAGACATAAGTTCAATAAATAATGAGCTCAATAATAATCACAAAGACACCAAGACAATGAAATTGATTTCATGAGGCATTTCATGAGAGTCTACACTGTGCTTAAAACTGGGCAGTGTGTTTACGTCCAAAAAAAAAAGTAGTTCTTTTTTTACAAGAAGATTGAAATATAGAGATAAAAGCACATTTAAAGATTCCAGTAAGTGCACAATTACAAGAAAAATGCAAGCTGTGTAGTTTAGACAGAATCAAAAGACAAGTCAATGTGAAATAAGAAATATCCTAATGCAAGAGTTAGGACTTGAAATGAAACTTGAAAGAGTCATCTATATAAGAAGAGAAAGAGAAGAAATCACATTCTCAATAAAGGAAGCAACAATTTAAATAATGACCTCATTAGAATGGTCTATTATTAGGTTAATAATGAAAAATGTGTACATGGATGAGTTGTACACACAGTGAGGCAAAGATTAAAACTGAATGACTAAGGGCAAATTATCCTTCAATTTCATGGAAAGAAGGCCTTTGTTCTATGTGTAAATTCTGATCTGACTTTGAGGTTGATTTAAGAAGACAAGATGATGAGAAATGATGCAAAAGGTCAGTAACCTAATTCATAATAAAGACACCAATATATCTACTGAGAAACAGAGAAGAGCTGAGGTGAAGAGGTGGTTTGATGGAAGAATATTTGAAGACACAAGAGAGGAGATTCAAATTAGATAAAGAAAATCCATTAAAGGTAAGCCTTTTAATAAAGAGAAATGAAGATAAAGGTTACTGTGATGAAGGAATTCTTATCATAGAACAAACATTTCATTTCTCCAACTATTGTAGAACGGACACCTTATGATCGTCCCTGAGATGTCTTGACTTCTTCACCCTCTTCTCTTTTTAGCCACTCTACAAATTGTTCCTGGTTTGGCTTATTTGGTCAATGGCTTCAACTCTGTCAAGCCTATGTAGTTATTAAAACAAACATGGGCCCCACATTCACTTTTCTCTTGTTGGACTCTGCTTAATATTGTCAATAGCTATTTCATAGACCATTTCTCATATTCACCACATCAAAACCAGAATTCCTACATTTTGCTCAAATCCAGACCCTCCACAGCCAACCACTATGTCCTCTAGTGTGAGGTAATCAAATCATATGCCTTCATTTTCTCTCGCCAAGTTCCTTAAAGGAGCATCTCACTTAACATCTCTGCCTCCAACATCTATCATTAATATATATTTAAACCATCTGCTTGATAAAGTCAATTCATGGCTACAAATATGTAATGGGTTGTTTTTCCTTTTTTGGTTCTAGAAAACATATTCCAAATTTTATTGCATAATATCCAAGACAGCAGTCTTTCTTTTCCAGTCTTTCTTTTCAGACACCATCCACCCCTAGCGTCTTTCCACTTCCAGAATATGATCTGTTCTTTCCAATATGGAGCCATGGCATAGCTCCATATTGGAGCTATCAGTCCATATCTGAAAATCTTCCTCAATTCTGTTCCCTTAGAAGATGTTTTATGGCTTTTAAAACAAGCTCAGAAAACATCTTTTCCTACTTATGACCACACACCCATGTTTAGTCAGTATTCCCTCTAAATGACCACGATACTTATATATAGTTGTATTGGTAATTTACTTAGTAAAGGCTCTATTTATCATTCTACTGGAAGTTTATCCAACTTTAAGATTGCTGACTCACAGACTTTGGACACATGCATGCTCAAAAATTGTTATGAGATTTTACTTGTGACCTTTCCTATAAACTAAAGAAAGATTATAATTGCCTGAGACAGTACTGTCTAAATTAAGAATTTTAAGTACTTGTCCATTTTTTAATGAATCTAAATATATATTTTTTTGCTTGTGAGATCCTTTCTGTTCTTCCAGTCATACTCTGTATGATGCCAGTCCATCAGGCGCGTGCGCAACACACACACACACACACACACACACACACACACAAGCATATTAAAAAAAGATACTCTAATGGTTTCTAGGGAAGGAGGAGGAGGAAAAGGGGGAGAGGGAGGAGGAGAGGGGGCAGGGGGAGGAGGAGGAGGAGAAGAAGAAGAAGAAGAAGGAGGAGGAGGAGGAGGAGGAGGAGGAAGAAGAAGAAGAAGAAAGAAGAAGAAGAAGAAGAAGAAGAAGAAGAAGAAGAAGAAGAAGAAGAAGAAGAAGAAGAAGAAGGAGAAAGAAGAGGAAAGAAGAAGAAGAATTGAGCACCAGTGTGGTGCTACAACACAGCAGCTACTCTATACATGTTGTTTACATAAATATTTAATACAACTAGTTAATATAATGACACTGGAAAGAATATGCACATAAAGCAGAGACTCCAACATAGTTCAGGAATTTTAGGAAAAGTGTATGCAGGCACTTGAGTCAGACAGAACAACAGATATCGAACTTTTAAAGAATTGCATACCTCATATGGCTGTTATAAAGATTAAATAAAACAGGGCATGCAGAAAAAGCTGGCATACAGTTCCCTAACCTGATTGCTACTCTGATTGTAATTGCATTATCTATAAACTGTGGAAGACACCAGAGAGAGCCTGGGCTGGAGAATCAGACAGAATTTAGTTGAAATGTCTGCCAGCTGTGTGACCTGTGATGATTATTGAACTTCACTAAACCTCCCTACTTTTTCCTCTGACCTGTCAGCACAGAGCCTGATGTGGGGCTTGAACTCGTGAACTGCAAGATTATGACCTGAGCCGAAGTTGGACACTCAACCAACTGAGCCACCCAGGCGCCCCTGATACAACCGCATGGTTTTAAAATGAGATAAATAGTGCAACTATCATGAAAACTGACATACACAGGCTACCAAATAAAGTTGGTTCTTTTCTCTTTCTCTCAGGTAGAAGGCCTACCTTTCACATCTATTTTTAACAGTGTAAGTTTTGAAAGACGTAACAGATTCTCTGCTAACTACATCAGAATTTAATAGCTTGTTTACTCATAATAAATGTAAATATCTCAATATGAGCTCTGGCTAGAAGCCCTTCGTTAAAAGGGTGTTTAGATTCTGATATTTCTAAAATGAGCAATAAACAGGAATGTCCATTTAGGGGACACAGAATTATGCTATTTCAATCAGAGATTTTAAAATTATTTTTCTTTATGTTTATTTATTTTTGAGAGAGAGAGAGACAGAGAATGAGCGAGGGAGGGGCAGAGAGAGAGGGAGACACAGAATCCAAAGCAGGCTCCAGGCTCTGAGCTGACAGCAGAGAGTCCGATGCGAGGCTCCAACTCACAAACCATGAGTTCATGACCTGAGCCAAAGACAGACACTTAACCAACTGAGCCACCCAAGTGCTCAGAGATTTCAAAGTAAAATTAGAGATTTTAAAGTAAAGCATCTGTAATTTACATAAGTGGCTCAAAAGTCCTTAAGATTCTGGCAATCCCAACAAAATTAAAAACAAAAATCCCACCACAAATCCCTACTGTCACCTAACCGCCAACTTATTTCCAATACTATCTAAATGTAATCTCAAGAATGTCACATCTTGCAAACAACAACTCTTCATTGTGTTAATTCTGTTCTTGGTGATTTAGACATACAGCCCTGGCATTTTTCACCAATTCTGAAAGTACAGAGAGACAACTGTGGAACATTAGGAGCAGTGAAAAAAAGGAGAGAGAACTATCCTTTTATTAAACTTTACTTGTTTTTACCAAGGTGCTGTTAATTTGCATGACCTACACATTTCTAGTTATCACATTGTACACAGTCGAGCTAAAGCAATATGATCTATACACTTTTCTTTATGATTTCAAGAATGCAGAATATCTAAAATAATGGACTATATTGCATCTTCTCTCAATGGAATCAGTCCTCTGGGAGGATTCAATAGTGACTCTTTTTCATGTTTTTATTCATTTTTGAGAGACAGAGAGATACACAGCACTAACAGGGGAGGGGAAGAGACAGAGGGAGACACAGAATCTGAAGCAGGCTCCAGGCTCTGAGCTGTCAGCACAGAGCCTGATGTGGGGCTCGAACCCGTGAACTGTGAGATCATAATCTGTGCCAAAGTTGGATGCTTAACCGACAGAACCACCCAGGCACCCCATGACTTTTTTTATTAACCAAATCTGAGGGCATGTGAATATGAAATTGTTAGATGATCTTTCCAGACATGCTTGACAGAGATCTATCTCACTCTCACTGATTTTTCTTTTGCTTAATACAGGTCAATTTACTGTCATAAGTGGAAGAGGACATCATGTTTTCCATTTGTCCCATCAGAACCCACTTCCTTCTGCATCTCCTCTCCTGCAAATCTCATTTATTACAGTTGGAAAATTTTTGATTCATGACCTAATTTGAAGAAAAATGCGTATGATTAATCATTGATTAATTGATTTATTGATTTAAAGTGTCTTGCCAAGTTTTACAGAGGAGCAATTTAATATGTCAATAATACTGCCTTTCTCACAAGCTCTAATTTTGGTAAAGTTCAATCAGACTCTGTTTCTCCTAGAAGTACTGAGTATTATTGGCATGGATATGACTGACACAGTATCCATCTAAGGGATACCATTTGCTGCGTAACTGCAAATTCTCATCCTCTTATGGTTTAGCTATCCTCTTCATCTCTGGATTTCAACAGTGTACTTGTGTACTTGTGATCAGCTAATGAGCGATCAGAAACTACCTATAATACCTTGAACTAGAAAGTCTCCCAGGCTTTGTTAAGAGCTTCTCAATATAGACACATCTTCAGTGACCCATCAGGCACCTGGGCAATTCTGCCTTAGCCTTCAGTTCCTGCTTGCTCAGAGTTTCAAGGTCAGCCAGAGGGGAAAGATGAGTGTTCTCTGCAAGTCTTTTCCTGGGCATGAGCACAGCTCTGCCTTTTTAAATACCCTCTTAGAATCCCCAGGTATGTGTCAGAAGAACTTTCCCAAGTCCCCTATGAACACTTCATTTGCCACTTTTCCCTCAAGTTTTTGGTCAGCTTCTTACTAGTACCAACTAGTATCACTGCCTCAGGTATCTGCAATATTAACCACTTTCTGCTGATTGTTTTTCACAAACACCCTAAGAACATGGGTGAAGAAAGAATATGGCTATTTGCACAGAGCAAGTACTGCATCAGGTGAAACAGAGACTACAAGGGAAGTGCCTGTCATAGAAGTCAAATGGAGACAATTCTCCAGAGTTGACGCTTCAGACTTGCTCTATCCCTCCAGTAGCTGCCAGACTTCGGGTATTCATAGCTTGTGTGGTTACAAAGCCTTTGCTTTCAAAGGCAAACTGCATATTGGAAGGAGGAATTGGGCAAAAGACATGTTAAAGCGCCACAAAGTTTGGTAGTCTTACTGAGTGAGATGCCACTCTTTTTCTTGAAAAAATCCGCCTTAGATACTTGTGAGCCTTTATTTATTTTCCAGAGTCACAAAAGCATTAATCTTTACAATATTTGCAACTCTTCATTTTTTAAAAATTGTATTTAAATCCAAGTTGGTTAACATATAGTGTAGTCGTGGCTTCAGGAGTAGAATTTAGTGATTCATCACTTACACGCGACACCCAGTGCCCACCCCAACAAGTGCCCTCCTTAGTATCCATCACCCATTTAGCTCACACCCTTCCAGCAACCCTCAGTTTGTTCTCTGTATTTAAGAGTATCTTATGCTTTGCCTCACTCTCTGTTTTTATCTTATTTTTTCCTTCTCTTCCCCTATGTTCATCTGTTTTTTCTCAAATTCCACATGAGTGAAATCATATTTATCTTTCTCTGACTTATTTCACTTAGCATTAAACACACTCTAGTGGCAAATGGCAAGATTTCATTCTTTTGGATGAAAAAGAACATTCTACTGTGTGTGTATATATACACACACACACACACTACCTCTTCTTTACCCATTCATCAATCGATGGACATTGGGTTCTTTCCATACTTTGGCTACTGTAGATAGTGCTGCTATAAACACTGAAGTGTGTGTGCCCCTTCGACTTAGCATTTTTCCATCCATTAGATAAATACCCAGTAGTGCTATTGCTGGGTCATAGGATAGCTCAATTTTAATTTTTTGAGGAACCTCCTTACTATTCTCCAGAGTGACTGCACCAGTTGGCTTTCCCACCAGCAGTGTAAGAGGGTTCCCCTTTCTTGGCTTCCTCACCAACATGTGTTGTGTCCTACCTTGTTAATTTTAGTCATTCTAACTGGTGTGATGTGGTATCTCATTGCTGTTTAGATTTGTATTTCCCTGATAATGAGTGATGTTGAGCATTTTTTCATGTGTCTGTTAGCCATCTGATGTCTTCTCTGGAAAAGTGTCTGTACATGTCTTTTGCTCATTACTTCACTGGATGATTTGATTTGTTCATGCTGAGTTTGAGAAGTTCTTTATAGATTTTGGAGACTAGCCCTATATCTGATATGTCATTTGCAAACATCTTCTCCCATTTTGACAGTCGCCTTTTAGTTTTGTTGATTGTTTTCTTCACTGTACAGAGGCTTTTCATCTTAATTATGTCCCAATAGATCATTTTGGCTTTAGTTTCCTTGCCTCAGACATATGTCTAGAAAGAAGTCACTCTGGCTGAGGTCAAAAGGTATCTGCCTGTTTTTTCCTCTAGGATTTTTATGGTTTCCTGTCTTACATTTAGGTCTTTCATCTATTTTGAGTTTATTTTTGTGTGTGGTGTGACAAAGCAGTCCAGATTCATTTTTCTGCATGTTGCTGTCCAGTTTTCCCAACACCATTTGCTGAAGAGACTGTCTTTTTTTCGGTTGGGTATTCTTTCCTGCTTTGTCCAGATTAGTTGGCCATACATTTGTGGGTCCATTTCTGGGTTCTCAATTCTGTTTCATTGATCTATGTGTCTATTTTTGTGCCAGTACCATACTGTCTTGATGATTACAGCTTTGTAATACAACTTGAGGTCCTGAATTGTGATGCCTCCAGCTTTGGTTTCCTTTTTCAGGATTGCTTTGGCTATTTGGGGTCTTTTCTGGTTCCATACAAATTTTAGGATTGTTTGCTCTAGCTCTGTGAAGAATGCTAGTGTTATTTTGATAGGGATTTCACTGAATAGGTAGATTTTTTGGGCAGTAGTATTGACATTTTAACAATATTTATTCTTCCAATCCATGAGCATGGAATGTTTTTTTTTTTTCATTTGTGTGTGTGTCTTCTTCAATTTCTTTCATAAGCTTTCTATAGTTTTCAGTGTATATACATTTTTCTCTTCTTTGGTTAGGTTTATTTCTAGGTATTTTATGGTTTTCAGTGCAAGTGTAAATGGGATTGATGTCTTGATTTCTTTTTTTGCTGCTTCATTATTGGTGTATAAAAGTGCAACCAATTTTTGTACATTGATTCTATATCCTGTGAGCTACCCCTTATTTTTATATTCAAAGTGTGTTTGGGGGACCCCTTTCTCTACAATCTGAAGTACCTCACCCTAGATATTAAATTCTGGCTTTGAGTTCATTGTGTTTCTGCTTTCCTACCTCAAATATTCATAGAGAAACTTCTCCATTGTCCTTAGCTTTATGGTCTAGTTAAAAAAAAAAATCAATAAAACCAAAAAGAAGACATCTCTCAAGTTGCTTATAATCGCATCATGAATCTCCAAGAGGGGTTCTGTTGGTTGCAAAAATATGCCTTAGAAATTGTAAAAACATAGAAGCAGTAGTGATCTTAATCGTGTATCCCAGGGGCACCAGGGTGACACAGTCCGCTAAGCCTCCAACTCTGGATTTTGGCTCAGGACATGATCTCATGGTTTGTGAAATCAAGCTTCACTTCAGTCTCTGTGCTGTCACTATAGAGCCTGCTTGGGATCCTCTCTCTCTCTCTCTCTCTCTCTGCCCCTCCCCTGCCTGTGAGCACATGCTCTCTCCCTCAAAATATATATTTTAAAAAAAGAAACAAACAAAAAATCATCTATCCCATTTCACATTTTAAAGATGTGAATGGAATGGATTCCATTTTTTACTGTCCTAATCGCAACAAACTGTCAAAGCTGTTAGTAGAAAATAGTATTTCATTCTCAACTAGATGATTATTCCTCTCCCTCTTTCAATCCCAATTTTAAAATAAGTTAGCACTGCAGCACATTTTATCAAATGCTATAGACAAGTCAACAGTATTAGAATACATGGAAGGTAGATAATACTGAAAAACATAATTTTTGCTTATGAATTTATAGCCTGTGAAACATTTAGGATTTATATGCACAAAACATAGAAATATATGATAAAAATATCCTAATTATATAGGAACTCAACGATTTGCATTTGTGGAGTTTACTTCAAGTGATTATAGTCATAATAAGGGACTTAGGAAAAGATATGTATGGCTAATTCATGCATTTGGAATGTAAAGGACACCTTAATTCTAACTCATGACAGCCATATTGCCTAAAGCAAGTCTTTCCCAAATTCTTTAGCCAGAGTCATGTTGCCAGCTCCGTTTACTCATATGTTTCTTATACTTCTCACATAGTACTTATTAATGTAATTTGTCTCCTTATCTGCCTGTCCTTCCCACTAGATTATGCTCACTTCTGAAAACAGACACTGCCACTCTATATCCTCAACATCAAAAATAGACACAGTATTTATCTAACAGTTGTTTCTTGAATGGATGGATGAAATAATGCTTGAATTTACCTTCAATTTTACTTGGGCAAATACAGACTGAGAACGGATATAATTTCATGAACTTCATCCCGGAGGAGTGTGGATTGACACAAAAGACTGGGTTTACTCAAGTTCAGGGGGGAAAAACTGAATTTAGCAATTTGAGATAAAGGGACAGCTAAAGAAATGCCAGGAATTCGTTGCTTTAGATAAATGCACGTACTAAAATTATGCCTGGTAGAGTCTGGGAATGAATACATTGTTCACATCAGGTAACTCAACTCTCACACATGGAAAAATAGGGAATCTGGAAAAGAGGTATGGATTATGAATGATCTTATTCTCTGCCCTGATGTCATACCATTGGTGTTTTGTTTTGTTTTTTAAAGTTTATTGGGGTGCCTGGGTGGCTCAGTCGGTTAAGCGTCCGACTTCAGCTCACGTCATGATCTCGTGGTTTGTGAGTTCAAGCCCCTTATCGGACTCTGTGCTGACAGCTCGGAGCCTGGAGCCTCCTTCAGATTCTGAGTCTCCCCCTCTCTCTGCCCCTCCCCAGTTCATGCTCTGTCTCTCTCTGTCTCTCAATAGTACATAAATGTTAAAAAAAATAAAAAAATAAAGTTTATGTATTTTGAAAGAGAGAGCACATATGCATGTGAGTGGGGAAGGGGGAGAGGGAGGGAGAGAGAGAATCCCAAGCAGGCTCCACAGTGTAAACATGGAGCCCCATGTGGGGCTCAGTCTCAGAAACCCTGATATCATGACTTGAGCTGAAATCCACGGTCGGAAGCTTCATCAACTGAGCCACCCAGGTGCGTCTATTTTGTTTTGTTTTTAAAGTAGGCTCCAGTCGCCAGAGTGAATTGATCCGGGAGTTGAAGAGGGCTCCAAAGGTGGGAAGTGAAGTCAGTGCCTCAGTTGCCATCTTGAAATAGGGGCAAGATGGTGGAGAAGCAGGGAGCTCTGTAATCCACGCACGCCCGTATGGATTGAACTGAG
>CM053572.1:9952514-9982992 GCA_028646485.1 Cryptoprocta ferox
ACTGCCTTTACTTTAAAGTCCAGTTTGTCTGGTATAAGTATGGCTACTCCGGCTTTCTTTTGACTACCGGTCGCATGATAGATGTTTCTCCATCCCCTTACTTTCAATCTGAAGGTGTCTTCAGGTCTCAAATGAGTCTCTTGTAGACAGCATATGGATGGATTTTGTTTTTTTAGCCATTCTGCTACCCTGTGTCATTTGATTGGAGCATTTAGTCCATTTACATTCAGTGTTATTATTGAAAAATGTGGGTTTGGATTCAATGTGTTCATTCATTCATTTTGCCAGTTTCACTATGATATGTCGTGCTGAAGGTCGATTCAAGTTACGTCTTATGGGGATTCTACGGGCCTCTTGGATTTCAATGTCTATTTCTTTCCCCACATTTGGGAAGTTCTCAGGTATAATTTAATCAAGCACTCCTTCAGGATCTTTTTCTCTTTCTTCATCTTCAGGAATTCCTATGATATCGTTCTGTTTGATTGTATCACTCAGGTCTCGAATTCTCTTTTCATGTTCCTGTATCAATTTCTCTCGCTTTTTCTTGGCTTCCTCTTTTGCAAATAACTGTGTCTTCTAATTCACCTATTCTCTTCTCTGCCTCTTCAATCTGTGCAGTGGCCGCCTCCATTTTATTATGCACCTCATTTATAGCCTTTTTTAACTCATCGCAGCTATTTTGAAGGTCCCTAGTCTTTGTATCAGTAGTTCTCTGATGCTTTTTTCAAGTCCAGCGATTAATTTTATGACAACTGTTCTAAATTCTTGTTCAGTTATGTTGCTTACATCTGTTTTGAGCAGTTCTATGGCTATGACTCCCCCCTGGAATTTCTTTAGAGGAGAGTTCTTTCGTTTTGTCATTTTAGCTATCTTTATGTCTCTTGTCAGTTTTAAAACTCGTTATGCACTTTGCACCTGTTAGTATTGCTCTGTTAAAGGAGGCCCATTGACTGTCCAGGGCCTGTCGTTTCAGAAAGTGTTCTTTTAATGGTGTCTCTCAGTTTCTCTTGTTGTGCCTTTGATTATTTTACTTCCCTAGTCAGTAATATTAGGGATGCTCCACCCTGTGTACTTTGGCTTGTTTCTTGAGGTAGCCCCGAAAAGAAAAACAGACAAACACACAGGGAACAAAAGCATGCAAACACACAGACAAACCAAACACACAAGCAAACCAAAAGGGGAAAGGAAGTAAAGGAAAGGAAAGGAAAGAAAAGAACAGAACAGAAGAAAAGAAAAAAAAAAAACAAGCGGGCGAGGACAGAGACAGCAAAAGACTATGGACAGTCTCAAAGGGTATAACCAGCTGAGAGGAGAGATACGAATGGGATAAGGGAAAATATATCTGGATGGCAAGAGAAAAAATGGAGAAGAAAAGAAAAAAGGGGGAAAAAAGCACTGCTCTGCCGTGCAGATGGGCATGGTTTGGTGTAGGTAGGTCAGGGATGGGGAGCTGCTGTCCTAGGCCCCGCCTTGGTGGCTGCAGGGAGAACAATGTCAGTGCCGCAAGCTCTGCTTGAACCAAGCGTTGCAAGCTGCTCTTTTGAGTCCGATCTCCCTGTGCCATGTACGAGCCAAATTGTGTTTTCCAAGCTCCACCTTGCTTCCAAATCCTAGTCCATGCACTTTAATGCTACCACCGGAGATGAGATGGGTTCCTGCTGGTGGCTGGCCTCCCAGGTGGGATAGCGCAGGGGGCGGGGGTTGTTTCTCCTGGCGCCACTGCCACCAGAGGTGAGACGAGGTGAGACGGACTCCTGCTGGTGGCCAGCTTCCTAGCTGGGATCGCGTAGGGAGTGGGGGCTGTTTTTCCTGGTGCCGGCTGGATTGGGTGCCGCTGCCCCCGAGCCCAAGGAAGAATTCGCCAGCTAGATGGGACGGATTTCTCTCCCTGCGCACAGTGGTTATATATGGGGTGACAATATCTCTCTCCATCCTGGGGTGAGTTTTTTCTATCTCTTCTTTAGAGACAGTTCTATGAGCGTTTCAGTCTCTTTTTCTCTTCCCCTTGTCTCTCTGGGACACCGCACGCTCTCCCTGTGTTGGGCTGGAGCACCCCCCTCTGCACCTCTGGGGCCCAGCCCGTCCTCCAGTTTCCCCAGTTTGCACTCACTCAGGCATCTTTGAGGTTGTCTTCTTTCTGGAGTCTGCGTGTTCTCTTCCCACACTTGTAGATCAGAGTATTGTCTCTTCAGTCCTTCTCAGTTTAATAGATGCGGGCGGGCGAAGATTACAGAGCTCCTTACTTCTCTGCCATCTTACCCTTAACTCCCTCATGAAGGTTTTTTAATTCTGCAATAGTTACTCAATCTTTCTCATAATCAAGATCAAATATGTGATACATTATGCTTTACTTAGTCATTTGCATTTTTATGTCCCACCCTCCCCCCAATTCAAGAATGTGAACTTCATGAGTGAAGAAATTGTTTTTCTTTTTTTCTCACATTATTATCCTTAGCATTTAGACTAGTACTGGCACATAGTAGATGTTCACTAAATGTTTGCTGAATTAAAAAACATGTATCCAAATGTATAATCGATTATAGAACTACAGTTTAAGACAATATAAGTAATGACGTGCAAATGAAACCTTACACTGAAACTATGACCTTCCCCCTCTTTCCTGCCCAATTTAATGACACAAAAATTAGAATTTATAGTTTGGAAAATAATTTATTGAAATTTAACTTGATTCCAAAAATAGAGTAGGAAATAGTAACTTACATAGGAAAGCTTTGTAGAGATTTGTCCACAGACAAAATAATGTAACTGTAATGTTTGAGAACTGTGGCTTCTGAAAAGAAAACAAAAACAAAGACACCACCAACAATGAAGAAATCCAAATTTCCTCAGATGACTGTGGTTCAAATGTCTTTCCATTAATAAAACGATCCTCTATTTGAGAAGGAAAATTTTTTTCAGAAAATTCTTTATTCACCCTTTGAACTCCCCAATTATTTCTGCCCTGTTACTTTGCCATCAAAAAGGATAGAGTTGGGGGTGTGTGGAAGAGTGAACAAAAAAATCTCAGTTTTCACTTGCCCATAGTCTATCCTGTTGTACTAGCCATTTGAGCATGACTCTCTGTTGCATTCTGAACTTGAGCCTTGCCTTTTGTCAAACTTCTCTGAGTGAATTCCTCCATCTTTTGACCTCTCAGTTCTTTACTGAAATCCCTGGAAACATTTTAAAGACAAAGTCTCTATCTTTTCTTTGGATATCACTCATGCCTTGTATAGAGCCTGTTACAGCAAGTGCAGGACAGGAAACTGTCAAATGAATAAATGAAGTGAATAAATGAAAGAATGATGCTAGAAGAAAGCCCCAAGCCCTTTGCTTGTATTCCTGACTTTGGACACAATTATACTAAGTCCTCTGCAGAGTGGAGTGGACACTCGTCATAAAGATCTTTAGTTATGTTTTTTTGTTTTGGCAGCAGGCACCAAGCCTCAGTGCTTACAGGAAGGGTAAGGTCCCTCGCGCCTAACACTTTAGGTTTATTTCCTTGTTTTGGCTTGTGTTCCACAGACAAATCACATTGTTCAGACAATTATTGAGATAACTCAGGTAATAAACCTGCTTTTGCTACAAGATTTGTTGCAGCGCATAAGGAAAATAGTTGTTCACTATTAGATAACACTTTTTGTTGGCATGGTTGGACTCAACCTTTAACTATAGGGGGAGGGAGCAAAATGTAAGCCCCAAATAATATTCCGTGGCTGATGGATAGATGTTCTCCTGTCAGTCTCTTATCATTTTAGTCTCTAATTTCCCTGCAATGTCCATATGTGGAGTTTCACATTAGAATCAGTGTTTTGGATTCTGTCATCTGTATCATTGTTAATAAATCGTAGAGTTAAGAGTTGTGTTCCGAGAAAACTTGAACAATAATGGTCCCATTCTTTAAATTTCTTTCTTTTTTTAATGTTTATTCATTTTTGAGACACAGGGAGACAGAGTATGATCAGGGCAAGTGCAGAGAGAGGTGGGGAGCCAGAATGTGAAGCAGGCTCCAGGCTCTGAACTCTCAGCACAGAGCTCGATGCAAGGCTTGGACTCACAAACTGTGAGATCGTGACCTGAGCCAAAGTTGGAGGCTTAACCAACTGAGCCACCCAAGCACCCCAATAATGGTCCCATTCTACATCATCTCCCAAATGTAAAGAAACATGTAAAGAACTCTTTTTTTAAATGTATTGTCACATTAGCTAACATACAGTGTATACAGTGTGCTCTTAGTTTTGGGGGTAGATTTCCATGATTCATCGCTTACATACAACACCCAGTGCTCATCCCAACAAGTTCCTTTCAATAATACAATACTCTTTGAGGATGTGGTGGCCTTTCAAGGTGATACCCAGATCTACAATCTGATTTTGTAAATATTTTGTGGTTGATTAGCTGATAATATTTTCATTAGAAAAAATAACAATGTGTTTGTATATCCCACACAGCACCTGTGAGGCTCATGCAGTGGCTGGCTGTGGTGTCAGCAGCTGTGAGAGCTCTCAGAATTTGGGAATGTGGGTAGAATGGACTCCATAGTGGAGTTTCTCATAGAAGCCTCTTGAGTACTGCTTATAAGGCATAGTAGGCTTACACAGTGCTTACAAAGGCCCAGAAAAGATGAGTTTCTGCTTGAGATTGTCAATCTTTAAGAAATCAGAAACCAGGGGGGCTTCTGGGGGGCTCAGTCGATTAAGTGTCCAATTTCAGCTCAGGTCATGATCTCACGGTTCATGGGTTCGAGCCCCACGTAGGGCTCAAAGCCTAAAGACTGCTTCGGATTCTGTGTCTCCCTCTCTCTCTGCCCTTCCTCCACTCACATTCTGTCTTTCTCTCTCTCAAAAATAAATAAACATAAAATTTTTTAAGAAATGAGAAACCAGGGCCCTGCACTAAGCCAATGGAAATGGAAACAGAAATAGTGGGTTTAAGGAGAATTTTGCCTAAAGGCATAAATCACTCTGCCTTTATCTTCTGATTAGACAGATACTAACAGTAAATTACAAGACTGACCCAGAATCTGAGTCGGTAGTCAGAGTTTTCAGAGTTGTAATATTTTTTGAACACAACTAGAGACATAGGATGTCACATGTATGATTTTCCCCACTCTGCTTTTTACTGTTTTATCATACTACGAGCCGAAATCTTTCACATAACTGTCTAGATGATCTATAAGAACAACATAATGGGGGCCCCTGGGTGGCTCAGTCGGTTAAGCGACTGACTTCGGCTCAGGTCATGATCTTGTGGTCTCTGGGTTTGAACCCCCCCCCCCCCCCGCATTGGGCTCTGTGCTGATAGCTCAGAGCCTGGAGCCTGCTTTGGATTCTGTGTCTCCCTCTCTCTCTCTGCCCCTCCCCAGTTCACACTCTCTGTCTTTCAAAAATTAAATAAACATTTACAAAAAAAGAACAACATAATGATTATATCTTACTATGAAAGACCAGTAGCAAAGAATCACTTTATTATTAGTTATTAGCCCATAACAGAGAGACATTCTTGTTGTTTTCTCTGCTATTTTAGAACCAAATCCCTCTGACAACTGACTTCCAAGCTGTTTTTTTTTAAACCCATGAAAAACAGGAAGAGAGCCAGAACCCAAACATGATATATAAAGTCTGTGCACACGAGTTAGTGATTAATCATTGGTAATGGACTGCATACTTATGTCTCAGCTCTTAATCCATTGCTTCTGGCTACCATTTTATTTACCAAAATAATTTATTTTGGAATATTCCCTGGAGAAAAATCTCACCTCTTCTGTTAGGATTATCAGTCACACTTAGTAGCTCTGTATATAACAAGTCTTGAGGATATACAAGCCAGAAAGAAATACATCTAAGTTCATTTTATAAAAGCTTCTGATGACCTCAGTAATAGTCAAAAGGCCTTGGAAAATGGGTGCGTGCCTTGTGTTAAAGGCTCCTGTATAAAGTTAAAATGATAATATTGCTCACAAAGTTGGACATTTATAATTTTTCACCTATGTTTCCAGTTATTTCCTTTCATTAAAGAGAATTGTACATGCAAGGGACTTTTACAGAGTGACATCAGAGGCTCATGACCGTTTCTTAGAGGGCTTCCAACCCAGACATACTAAAACGGGATGTCATCTACACTTGCCAAGTTGTATTATATGATTTAGCTACAGCTATGGGAAAAGGATTTGAGTTCTTCTTTTTCCCTGGTGAAGAATTTAACTAAAGTTCCTGTAGCCTTGGCCAATCAGGCATACTGTATTCTGTTAATGGAATTGCAGTAACTCAATGTTCCACTTAAAGACAGCATTAAAAATCTTCTTGTCAGGAAACTTTCCCATGGCTGGAGAGAAGAGTCCTTGATGTTGAATGGAAAGGAAATTTTTTCTGACACAGTTTGGAAACCAAGTTACAGATGAATGCAACCATAGTCTCAACTAGGAGTTTGCCAGAAGCAGTATATACTTGACTTAGTTGCTCCTTGTTATCCTCAGAAGGAGATGGGAAATTTGAATACAGCTCAACTACTTTTGAAATGACATGCATCATTTCTTCTGGTAGATTTGTTCAGTTTTGAAGAAAAGAATATTTCATTGAAGAAATATAGTTCTTGTGCTTTTAGCTACTCACTGAAAAGGGAAAATCAAGCTTTAAAATATTTTTAAAAAAAGGGAGAGAATGGATAAAAGCAGAATAGTTAGAATGGGAGAATTCCAAGAGAGCTTAGTTCCAAGGAAGTAGGACTTTCTCTGTTCTAAAGAGTTGACCAGAGCCCAAAGAAACGTGTCTGTTTTTTGGATAAGCTCTCCTTTTCATGAAGTCTCCCCAATGAGTGGGCCATGGTAATTGAGAACTTATATAATCATAACTATATGTCTAAATGGTTGATGAGTTAGTAATGGATTGATTCAAATTACTTTTTGAAGACTAAGGAAAAAGAAGTATCATTAAAAATTGTAATTTAATTGAAAATGTAGAAATTAGCTTCCACATATCATATTCCAGGTACAAAAATTATTTTTGGGTATCAGTAGGATTACCGATAATGGATACATTCAAAGAATTTAAGGTTTCAGCTTTTGCTATTAAATCATATTTTAAAATAATTGTTCTTTTTGAGTAATGTGAAAGTCATTAGTACTGTTAACAAATATTTCCAGCTCATTGCTTACTAGGCACATCTTTCCTAACCCTCTTATGAGGGGATGGGCGTGCGACTAGTTTTGTCCAATGAGCTGTGAAGATGAGTGACACATATTACTTCTTGGACAGAATGTTTGATGGCTGATACAGAGTTTACCTCTTATTGTTGATCTAGAATTTTCTTTCTTTCTGACATCATAACCAATCATGTTTGGTTTCTGCCTGGCTCTAAGATATGAATGATCCACAACAGAATCTTCACCCACCTAAAATAGACATGTAGCAGAAATTGAAAATAAACTCTATTATTTTGAACCGGTGAGATCTTAGAGTTGTTTAACCAGTCACAACCTAACCTATCCTGGAATGGCTAAAAGATTAGTTTTTAAATATGAAAAAAAAGAAAGAAAACTGTTTTTTTTTAATGAAGACAAAAATCTGTGGTCTAAAATCAGCAAATTACTTAAAAATGTCAAGGTTGGTAGGAACCTCAGTATTAAATAGCCCATCTAGTAGCCTGGCAACTTAACTTACTTCTCTTGAATCTTGTGTAATCATTTATTTGTTTTTTGAGAGAGTTAAGTCAACAGTATTGTTTAATTCCTATTCTGAAATCAACTCTGCCAATGTCTCAGATTTAAGGTGTATATGTATGCACGGGTATGTGTTTGTATGTGTATACATATATCTATCTATATCTACATCTCTCTATATATCTCTCCATATCTATGTCTATCTATCTATCATGAAAATTACAGGGTTTGCTAATAGACTGAATGGTGCTGTAGAGGTAAGTTCAAACTCTCAGGTTTCTGATTAAAGGACTGGATTGAAGGCATTGACTTTTGCCTAGATTGATGGCAATGACTTTCAATGAGATATTGACCGCTAGCAAAGAATCAGTGCTTTGAATGAAGACTGTAAGTTCATTTTGGGACATATTGACTTCAAATCTTCTCTGAGACATCAAAGAGCAGATGTCAAAATGCAAATACATAGAAAAGTATGGACCTCAAAGAAGATAGATGTACTTAGATATACATTTGTGAATTACCTGTATATGGTTAACTTAAGTCATGTACATAAATGAGACACTGGAAAGAAAAAGAATGGCGTGAGGAGAGGCTTTAGGGCAGAAATTTAAGAATGTTAATGTTTATTGCACAAAGCAAAGCTTACAAAGTAGATATTGAAAGAGTGTACAGAGGGATGGAGACATGAAATCAGGGGAGTGTTGCATAATAAACGCCAAAGGTAATCTTTTAAAGAATTGGTCCATTGTGTTTGATAGTACTTAAATTCAAGTCCAGTGTGGACTGGTAAGGTTTAGCAAGATGGAGATCACTGTTAATTGGAGTTAGAGCTATTTCAGTGAGGCCAGGAATTGAGACACTGTTGGCTTTAAAAAACAAAACAAAACAGAACAAAAGAGGGTATTTTAAGTAGATTTATTTCTTACTTTTAAATACTTGTTTTTTTGTTGTTGTTTTTTAGAAAAAAATGATGCAGAAAATGCATCTGATAAAATGTGGACAGTACTTACTTAAAATCTTAAAAGCATTACCCTAGTAGTAGAGCATATAGTAGAAGAAATACTTCTATATACATTAGCTCATAAGAACCCTAGGATCCTACCTTCGTGAACACTGTTCTAAATTCTAAAATAAATAAACACCTATCCCATTGCCTTAAGGTAATCATTTACAGAGTAACATGGTTACACTATTTTGCTGACACATTAGAACAATTCTGAAATAGTTTAAATTATTTAATTACATAGTAATATTTTATTCAGAAAGTTTATTTATGAAAGTTAACATATACATGCCTTTTGCCAATGAAACTGTACTTTGGTATTAACCTACTATGTAAACATAGTGTGTAGATAGTAAAACTGAACATTTGAAGGAGGATTAAGACAAGCCCTTTCAATGGCAGCTAACCCCCATTTAGCTCCATTCATGAAGAGAGCAGGCAGGAAGTGTAGCCGACCTTCACCTGTTCCACAGGCATGTCTCCAGAAACTAAGGAAGGGCAGTTGTGCATTTCTGGCTCTCCAAACAAGACATCTACAATTAAACCCAGCACATGTTCTATTTCTTCAAGCATCTATAAAAATAGGTTTGAAAATATGAGATTAAACGAGAAACATGCTTCAAAGCTACTTTCTTTCATTTTGAACTAACACAGATGAGATGTCTGAACTCATTTCATAAAATCATGTTATTCCGTATCTATGATACCACATTTATAGCTGGCTAAGGAAGAGTAAAGGAAAAGAATAACTAATCTAGCAACTGATAGAGTGTCTGATTTAGTCTGATTTAAGTTCCATTGTACTAACTTAAAACGCTTCAGTGAAAGAGTAGTACATATTAGATTGGAGAACACTGATGGTTGATCTTTCATTTATTCCTTGGTGTCTTTTTTTTTTAATTTATCAGATATCTGCAATAGTAAAGTGATCAAATTCATAGCCCCACTGGTTATATATTGCTTTAATTTGTACAAGTAACATTCAGATATTCATTTGCTTATTGCTCATGACCATCATTGGGAAAACAATTCTGTCCCTCAAAACCAAATCTAATTTTACTAAAATAAAATCTCTTCTGATTTATGTGGGGGAATATGCTGATTTTAATTATAGAGAGAATTTTATCTGAACAGCAACTGGACATTAACCTTCACATCTTAAAATAAATGTCCTGGAAAACAATCCAATCAGCCCATATTATCTTTACATCAATACAACAATGAGAGGTGGGGCACCTGGATGCCTCAGTCAGTTGAACATCTGTTAAATGTCTGACTCAGCTCAGGTCGTGATCTTGTGGTCTGAGATTGAGCCCTGCATGGGGCTCTGTGCTGAGCGTGGAGCCTATATGGGATTTTCTCTCTCCCTCTTTCTCTGCCCCACACCCTCTTGCGTGTGTGTGCTCTCTCTCTCTCTAAATAAGAAACAGTTAAAAAAATACAATAATCAGAGGATGTTTAATGGTGGCAATCCAACAAAAGGCTTACAAAACTAATAAATATTTAGGCTTGAGTCAGTGACTAATTAAAATCACATAATTGAAGGATCAGGTATTCAAGCCTCCAAGTTTTTGGGGTGACTTTGAAAATTCAAAAATCCAATAAGCAGAGCCTTTCAAGAATATATGAAGAAATCTTGATATAGAATTAATGACAGCAGTGCAGAAGAAAGGATGTTTTTTAAAACATGCCTGTTATGGTTTGGCCTCTGGGCAAGCACATGGCATTCTCTGAAGGAATATGACACTGTGAATTTTTGGACTATATGAAGTTAGTGACTATTCCCATCTGAGTATATTCTGTTTCTATTATGTAAGCATTTCCCCATTGTACTCCAAACCCACCAAAGCCAAAGAACAAGAAAACAACATGCACTTGAGTAATTATGATTGAATTTTGATATGGCAAATAATTTAGAAAATGACCTAACACATTCTTAAAGTTGCCAAGGATATTTTTTTTCATAAAATTCACCTTGGTTCATCTTTGGTTTTGGTAGTTTCATTGATCATGAAACTTCAAATGTTGAATAAAAACACAACTTCACACAAATCACGTCTATGATAACAGGTAACTAAGCCATAGGATTAAAAAAAACAAAAAGCCCCTTGGTGCAACTATGTCACCATGATGGCAGCTGGGTGGACATGAACGGCTACGGCAACTGTGCCTATGTGTATTATAGGCAAATGTTAAGTTGGTTCTAATTACAGTAAAACCTTGGTTTGCGAGCATAATTCATTCTGGAAACATGCTTGTAATCCAAAACACTTGTACATCAAAGCGAATTTCAAGAACCATTGGCTCAGCTCTGATCATGTGACATTCAGCATCACATACTACTCATATTGCAAGACATGGCTTGTTTATAAAGTTAAAATTTATTAGCGAGGCAACTTCGGCTCAGGTCATGATCTCAGGGTTCATGAGTTTGAGCTCCAAATTGGGCTCTGTGCTGACATCTCAGAGCCTGGACCCTGCTTTGGATTTTTTGTCTCACTCTTTCTCTCTCTCTCTCTCTCTCTGTCTCTCTGCCCCTCCCCAACTGTGCTCCCCCCCCCAAATAAATAAATAAAAGGAAATTTGTTAGACATGTTTGCTCATCTTGTAGAACATTCCCAGAACAAATTATTGCAGTCTACGATTTTACTGTACTTCTGTTGGTTGATTAGTTCGTTGATTCCAGTAGGTGTAAAACCATGCTAGATAATAGTGAGGAAAATAAGTGTCAGGGGATAATAGCATATTTGTTTTCTTTTAATTTTCCTTTTTGTACTCAATATGAGAGAAGTAACTTTGTTCTGTGGACACAAAGGGGATAGCTACCTTTTGTATTTCTTGATAGAATTTGTTCTTTGGATAGTGAAAGATCTTCTTTCTGGGCTTAAGTTTGCTCTTGCCCAGCTCTAGAACTATTTTTTCACTGTAAAGCAAGAAAAATACTCAATATGGCAATAGGGCAATAATTCTGAATGGGCACAGTCTTCAGTAATACCACAAAGACATTTGGTATGAACTTTTTAGTTTAAACAAAGTCCTCATTTTGTGATAAATATATGTCAGATAAATGTGAGGGCAAGAAAAGCAGGTAATGTTAGCATCACATATGTTGTAAGTAAGGAAAAATGGTGTAAAGGATGCAGAATCAAATTACATTGAAAAAGCATAATTGATCCCAAATACATGTCATTGACTTTATTAAAACTAAAGCAGCACTAACTCACAAAGCAAAAACAATTAGAAATAAAGTGACCTATTAACAACAACAAAAACAAGATAATGAAAATTCTAGTATGTCACTATGATTCACTGGCGAATCACATGGACAAAATAGTAATTACAGCTGCCCTTTACTTGGAGCCTAGTTTTACATATATGATTTTTGATGCTTAGCAAAGTTTTGTGCCATTTTATAAGCGACAAAACTGAGGCTCAAAAAACTAAGTAACTTGCTTAGATTAATAGCACTAGTTAAGTGATAGAGCTTGAATTTGAAAAAAAATTCCTCTGACCATAGGATATCACACTTAGAAATAAAGCTATTATTTGAAGAAATGCTAGATATCATTAAATAGATATGTTGAATTAATAAGGATGTGGAAGATAAGAGGTGTAAATTTTTCAAATGCATTTAAAAGGTACAAATCAAAAATACTACTCTGAAAATAGAAGATACAACTTCTTTAAGTATATGTGAAACCTTTGCAGAATTTTATAGTTGATTAAGGCACAGAGAAGTCTAAATTTCTTAATATTAGCAGTAATGCAAAATTACTTATAAACTGGAAATTAGACAAACTCTTATCATATGTGACAATTTAAAAACTGGCTATTTGAGAGACAGCGAGTGAGAGAGAGAGAAAGTGTGTGTGTGTGTGTGTGTGTGTGTGTGAGAGAGAGAGAGAGAGAGAGAGAGAGAGAGAGAGAGAGAGAAATGAATGGCTGATTCAATAGGGAAAATAATCAAGTCAAATTTAAACAAAAATGTTTAAAAAAATCATAGACAAAGGGTAAAAGGAAATGTATTATAAATGAGAAGATTTATCCTCTCTATGCAAGGAATGCTGATAATCATAATATTACTACTCAGATTAACCCTAGAAGAGATAAGAAATCAATATAGGAGAACCATTAACAATGACATTTAGAAATCTGTCTGAGAATACACTTTATAAAAGCATTAGGCTGTGGATGTACCTCCTCTCAATCCTATCTGCTCTGATGTTGTTTTATGGTTGTATTTTATTTCTTTCAATTACTGTTCAATTATTTTTGCAACAGTTCAGCCAGTCAAGGAATCAGAGGCTAGTCCTTGAATGCTAAGTGTGGTTTAGTCCGAGATGTAAAAGCAACTTACTATTAGAAACCCTACTGATAGAATAAAATATTTACAGGTTTAAGAATGATAACCTAATGTCGTCCCCCAAATGCAAAATACATTTAATAAATTAATTTTGTTTTTAAATTGGAGAAAAAAGAAGAAAATCTTATTCTAACTTGTAATATGTGGATACATTTCTAATATGTTAAAAGAAAGCCTATATGCAATCTAAGGCCAGAAATATGATTTAACATTGCATGCTGAAATACTAGATGAGTCCCATAAAGGCAGAGTGAATACTAGGGTAAACACTAATACCACTTCTATTTAACATTGTTCTGAAATTACTGCCAATATAGTTAGATTGGTAGAATAAATAAGAGGATAAAAATTAGAAAGAATTTGTAGATGGCATGATGGAAAGCCTGGACATTAAATAAATTCAGTTAAAAACTGTGACAGTTTTATTCTATAAGTGTCTCCCAAAACAAAGTACCACAATCCAGGAAGCTTGAAAACAGAACTTAATTTCCTCACACTTTTGGAGACTAAGAGTCTGACTTTAAGATGTCAGCCAGGCTTCTTCTTAGGAAACTGAGCTGTCAGCACAGAGACTGATGCAGGGCCCGAACTCACAAACCGTGAGATCATGACCTGAGCTGAAGTTGAATGCTTAACCGACTGAATCACCCAGGCACCCCATGAGGTTCCCTATTTTAAGAAAGGACCGTGTATTTCTAGACCATTGACTGGTGAATGAACTGCATGGAGATCTTTCCACAGGGTAAGCCCAGGCCTTCTTGTCAGGCTCGCTCTCATCCCTCCTCCTTTTTTGGTACAAATGCTCGGCTTGATTTCTGTTTCATCACAAACTGCCATCATGCACACTAACTATTCAGGAATTTCTCAGCTGAGTTTTGCATCACCGATAGACAAAACCTACCCAGACGCCCAACCTCAAATCCACCCACATAGCTGCTCCCAATGACATTCACTCCAGAACTCTCCAGTCAAGCTTTTCACTGCTGATCTCTATGGTGAAAGACAGGATGATGGCCAGGGGGAGTCAAAAATCTTAAGGTTCTCACATTCCTTATCTCTGTCTCAGACTTCATGTCTGCCACTTTTATACCAATATATTCCCAATGGCATTTGATGGAATTCACCCTGCTTCAAAAACAACTGCTATAAAAGGCAAAAAGAACTCTTTAAGGTTTTTCCAAAATTTAACCCTAAAATATTGAGTGACTAAACTGTCACAGCAAAATAAATGATTCCTGATCAGGGTCTAACGTGGAGCTTCCTTATCCAAAAGAAAAAAAAAGGAAAAGAAAAAAAAGAGATTACTTAACCATAATTGATGCTTCACTTGATTAATACTCAAAAAGCATCATTTTAATAAAAAAGTATGTAAATACAAAATATATGCATCTTGGAAATTAAACATAATGGAAAACAAGACCGCCTCTAAAAATTTAAAATCTTAGTACAAATTTTTTTTTTTTACAATCTGAAACTTTGAAAGGTATTGATTTTATTTTGGAATATGGCTGCGAGATGCGTTTGCTCTCAAGATGGAGTAAGCACATTCAATGGTATGTAGGTCATGTCTCTCCCTTGTATAGAGTGCGTGGGATGGCTTCCTGAAGACTTTGAAAAATAAACAATAGCAGGCAAAATGAGAGAGGAATCCAGAGTTTCACGTGGGATTGATCTGGTGGTGAGTCTCCTGTCTCTGTTTGGTTTGCTTTGTTTGCTTTGTTTTTGTTTTCTTACTATATTTCCCACCCTGGATACAAAAGGAACCTGGATTCTGAAACTGTACACGGGGGTGCAGACACAAAGACCTCTAAGAGAAGCCCTCTCTTGCTGGTGTGGGCATCAAAAGAGAATTGCACATAGAGAAAATAGGAAAAAGTTTTCCATATATTTTATTTTCCCTGCCCCAGCTCCCTGACCATCCTCGATTTTAAAGCTCTAATTCCATTATGGCAGCAATGACTGTGGCAACCAGGCAATCAGCTAAAACTCGGAGGGAGGAGACTCCCCTGACCAAATGAATGCTCTGGTGAAAGTTGGTGGTGATGGGATGATAACTTCATTAATCCTTCTTCTATCATTTGGCCTCGAAACGGGCACAGTTACTGAAAATTCACATCAGAGCAAGGAAAGTAAAGTCCTCGTTCTCTAGGTGGATGGTCAGAAAGAGGCATTTGGAGAGCCAGAGAGTATTGGGAAGATTGTGAAGAGGCAGCTCAAGAAGCTGAACCCCAAAAGTTGTTGAGGTAGGAACTCCTGGGCTTCGTCCAAAGTGCCCATGCAAGAGTCTGACCCTCAATAGCTCCCCAAAAGCTTTGAGAACATCAGAGTGGACCCTGGATGGAACACATTTGGTGTGTCAGATAGCACTTCAAGATGTCCAAGATCCAATCAAAAGTTACTAGACCACAAAAATGTCAAGACTCTCAGGGGGGAAAAAAAACAATCAAAAGATGTCAAAATGAACATTACCCAAATGTTGGAATTACTAGACACAACCTTTGGAGGAACCATCAAAGCCTTACTCTAAGAAGTAAGGGTCAATGCTTTTAAAATTTTAGAGAGAAATAGAACCGTGGACAATCCTGTGAAAAATATAATAAGCCAAATTAAAAACACGGACTAAACTCAATAGGACAACACTGATGAGTTTGGCAAAAGCACTGTCCTCTTTCATTTATTTACCTTTTCAGCTGTTTGGGTTTCTGTTCTGAGCAGAGCTGAAATTTTTTTTTTCAACATTTTTTTTTTTTTTTTTTTTTTTTAGCATGAGAAGAAGACAGCATGAGTCAGGGAGGAAGGGAGAGAGAATCCCAAGCAGGCTCCACACTGTTAGTGCAGAGCTCAGTGCAGTGATTAAACTCACAAATGATGAGATCATGACCTGAGCCAAACTCAAGAGTCAGATGCTTAAATGACTGAACCACCAGGTGCCCCATGCATGAAGATTTCTCACAGTAACTTCGGAGAAAAAGATCTTAAAGCAGAACTAATAGAATTGGTATTGAATTTTATCAAATTATTTTTTCAGCATTTTTTGAGATGATCAGATGATGTCAGTCCCTTTTATACTGTCAATGTAGTGAATATATGGATTGATTGTTGAAAGTTGGGCCACCTTCATGTTCCTGGAATACAGCTTACTTGTTAGTGATGTATGATCTCCTTTACATATTGTTTGAGTCAGTTTGCTAGTATTTACTAAGAGTTTTTGGGTCGGTGTTCATGAGGGATATTGTCCTTGTCAGGCTATGGTAAGTTTATACTAGCCTAACGAAATCAGCTAATAATTGTTATTTCCTCTTCTATTTTCTGAAAATGTAGTATGAGATTGTGCTGCCATTTGGCTCAAGAATTTTCTACATGGAAATTCAATTTCATTTAGTTGGCTATTTTGGTTTTGTATTCCCTCCAGTAACAGTTCTTATTAATTGTGTTTTTCAAGGACATTTTTTGCATTTTCTATAGGCAATCATATTCATTAGTGTAAATTATTCATAATACTCTTATTATTCTTTTAATTAACGATCTAACTAATATGTGTCCTTTAATACATGATATTGGCAATTTGCATTTTTACTTGCTTTTATTGGTTCAATTTTGCTAGAAGCCTCTTCATTTTATTAATCTTCCCAAAAACTGATTTTTAGCTTTGTTAATATTATTCTTGTGTGCATTTTTATTTTATTGATTTCTGCTTTTATCGTTATTTTATTTATATTTACCTTGAGATTAACTTGCTTTCTTTTCTCTGCTTACTCAGGAGAAACCTAAGCATTTAAGGTCATAGTTTTCCTTATAAACTCTGTGGTGGCTGCATTCTCCATATTTTTATTATCATTCCTTTTGGAATGACTTTATTTTGATTTATGAGTTTTTTAAGAAGTCTGCTATTGAAATTCTATGTATTGGAAAATTTTTAAATAACAGACCATGACTGATTTCTAATTTAACTTTATTTTGGTCTGAGAACATTATAATATTTTCATCATTTGAAATTTATTGGCATTTATTTTTATGGCCTTGCTTGTGGTCTAACATGATGAATGTTTCATGTGCACTTGAAAAGAATATCTATTCTGTAGTTGTTGCGTATAGGCATTTGATAAAAATCCATTAGGTCAAAGTGATTGATATTGTGGTTCAAATAGGATATATTCTTACATTCTTTCAGTAACCAAAATTTCCAGGGTGATTGTTCATTTGTCTTTCTCTCTCTCAGTAGTGCTACCAAATTTTGCTTTATGTACCCTGAAGCTCTATCATTAAGCGCATATGCATTAATAGTCACGATAAACTTACCTTTGTGGCATGCCTAAGTGGCCGTGTTTATTTCTGGTAATGTTTACTAGTTTGAAACCTACCTTTTCTCTAATGAAAAATTTCTCCAAGGAGATTCCATATGTGAAGTGAATGAATAGCAGGGTTTTTTCCTGATGATTTTACTGTCAGCTTATCTGTGTCTTTGAGTTTAACTTATAGAAAATATATTTCTTCTAGAAATGTATAGTTGGTGCTTACTCTTATGTCCATTCTCAAAACATCTGTCTTTTAGTTTGAGGACTTTTTTCTCTACCACTTAATATTAAATATTGATTACTTTGATTTGGGTCTACTATTTTGAAATTGTTTCATATTTGTTCATTCTGGTTTTGTTCCTTGATTACTTCTTTCCTGCCATCTTGTATTTTACTTGACTAATTTCTACTATTCAGTTTTAATTTTTTTAGCTCTTAATTTACTACTCTGCGTTTAATGCTGCTCTGGGGCTTATTAATACTAAGATTAGTATCTTGGAACTCTACTTAGAGTAAATATTGTTGCATTTCATTGAAAATGTAAACAACTTGTGACAATAAAAAGTATTTTCCCCTCATGTTTTTCCGCAGGGGGTTTTATAAACCTCAAGCCTCACAGTACAATTTTGTTTTAGATAATGTTTTTCAAAGTAATTAAGAATATCCACGCATTTACTATTTCTGTTACTCTATATTTCCTGTATTAAATCTGAGTTTTCATCCTGTGCTATTTTTCTTTAGTTTTCTTAGGGAGCAAGTCTTGTCACAAATTCCATAAACATTTATTTAAGTATGGCTTTATTTTGGTTTCTTTTTTGAAAGACACTTTCATTGAATACAGAGTTTCATTGAAAAAAATACATACATAGAGTATCAGCTCTCACTGGCCCCTAATACCTGTGGGTCCTATGTAAAGAATTGGTCTGAATACCTATACCTGTGGGACCTATGTAAAGAATTGTCACTGTGGGACATAGGCAGTTAATGATAACTTATGAACAAATTAAAAAAAAATAAAGGGCAACATACAAATATGAAATTGGAAAATGTGATTTCCATTTTTGTCTTCATCCCTCTTTTGGCTCCTTCCTTCCTCACTCACTGATCACATTGTATATTCTAACTAGCCTGTTGTGCATTTTAGATATGGTATCTTTGAATTTTCACCAGAGCACTATCAGGGTACTATATTTTTTAATTCATCTTTAAAATGTGTACAACCGTAGCAAATGCATTACAGTGTTTTCGGGAGAAGTAAATGAGAAATATTTATAAAATGTTTACCTGGCTCTCAAGAATTCAAGGATAGTTGTTAAACTTTTTCTTATGAAGGTTATTCTACACACACCAGTTATCAATTTATTGCCTCTCAGATTAAAATCCACTTTCTTCTCCATGCTTCTGATATCGTCACTGGACCCTTGTATACAGTTCTTCTTCTTTTTTTTTTAATTAAAAAAAATTTTTAACATTTATTATTGAGAAACAGAGAGAGACAGAGCATGAGCAGGGGTGGGGCAGAGAGAAGGGGAGACACAGAATCTGCAGCAGGCTCCTGGCCCCAAGCCACCAGCACAGAGACTGATGTGGGGCTTGAACCCACAAACTGTGAGATCATGACCTGAACCAAAGTCGGACACTCAACTGACTGAGCCACCCAGGCGCCCTATTGTATACAGTTCTTCTTTGCCATCTGGCTAAATGTTAAGCTCCGTCAATTTAGGTCATGGAAGGGATACCACAAGGGTTGGATTCCCTTTCAACTTCAGTGTGTGATTTTTGTTGTCAGAGCTGCTGTAGGCAGGTCGTACCCCCCTCCTGTGCCCTCATGGACCTGCTCTGGGCCATGTGGTCTGTAACATTTATTTGCTCCAGACAAACTACTGGTTCCTGTGGCAGCCACATCTTCTCCAAAGAGGCCTGAATCCCAGCCCAGCGTTCTTAGAATTGTTTGCTCATTGGTTCATTCATTCATTCGTTCATTCATTCATTCATTTCTGTTATTGCTTGCATCATTTATCTAGATTTTCATTACCTGCCTAGTTTTCTATAGTATATGTGTCCTATACATGTCAGACATACTAACTGATCTCTTCCTACAATGAATTAAGTATGTCTCTTCAACTTTTACCATTTTTTTTTCTGGCTTTTGAGCAGGTCAGACTTCTTGAGCCTGACTCTTGATTGTTTTTGTTTTGTTTTGTTTTGTTTTGTGTGTTTCTTTTAGGTTTTACTTTCAAAAACAACAAAATTGAAAAGAAGGTACAGAGGTTTCCCACATAGCCTCTGTCCCCCACCATGCGTAGTCTCCCTCATTATCAACATCAGTCACCGGGGTAGTACTGTTGTTACAATTCATGAGTCTACACTGCCACACCATAGTCACCCAAAGTCCACTGTTGACATTAGAGTTCATCCTTGGTGTGCATTCTGTAGATTTGGATACATGTATAAGGACATGTATCCATCATTATAATATCATGCAGAATATTTTCAATGCCCTAAAAGTCCTCTGCACTGTGCCTATTCATCCGCTCCTACCCGGCAATCACTGATCTTTGAACTGTTTCTATAGTTTTACATTTTCCAGAACGTCCTAGATTTGTTATCATAAAACATGGAGCCATTTCAAACTGGTTTCTTTTACTTCGTATGTATATATATCTACACACACACACACACACACACACACGCCCCCTACACACACACACACACACAACCACATGCAATTTTTTCTCAGAATGTAAGTTTTAAACCCCTTTGAGTAAGTTCCATGGAGCATGATTATTGGATCATGTGTCAAGGTCGTGTGTTTGTCTCTGTAAGAGACCACCAAACTGCCTTCTCAAGTGACTGTAGCACTTTGCACTCCCACCAGCAAACAGAGAGTTCTTACTCCCTGTCACCCTCACATTTGGTGTTGTCCGTGTTTCAGACTATGGCCATTTTCATAAGTACATAGTGGTATCTCATCATTGCTTTAATTTGTATCTCCCTAATGACAAATAAGGCAAAGCTTCTTTTCATAGGCTTATTTGCCATTAGTATGTCTTTTTTGGTGAGATGTCTTATAAGATCTTTGGCTCCTATCTTAATTAGGGTGTTCCCTTATTATTGAGTTTTCCTAGTTCTTGATTTTGGACAATAATCCTTTATCAGATGTATCTTTTGTGCAAATTTTCTCTTAGTCTGTGGCTTGTCTACTCATTCTCTTAACATTATGTTTCAAATAGCAGACGTTTTTGGTAACATTGATGAAGTCTAGTTTATCAATGATTTCTTTTCTGGGTTGTGCTTTTGATCTTGTATGTAAGACTTCCTCACTAGACCCACAGTTACTCAGTAATATTTCTCCTGTGTTATCTTCCAAGAGTTTTATATTTTTATGTTTTACTTTTAGGTCTATAATCCATTTGGAGTTCATTGTTGTGAAAGGTAAAGGATCTGAAATCTATGTTTTCAAAGGTGGATGTCCAGTTATTACAACATCCTTTGTTTAAAAAGAGATAATCTTTGTTTCATTGTGTTTCCTTAGGACTCTATCTGGACTATTCTGTTCAATTGATCTATTTGTCTTTTCTCTTGCCAATACCACACTGTCTTGATGACTCTGACTTTATAGTAAGTCTTAAATTTGTATAGTTATCAGCCTTCCAACTTTGTGCTTCTCTCGCCTTCAGTATTGTGTTGACTATTCTGAATCTTTCGTTTTTGTGTATAACTTTAAAATCTTTTTTGCTAATATCCACAAAATAGCTTGATGGAATTTTAATTGGTGGCATAGAATCTGGAGATCACGTTGCCAAGGACTGACATCCAGACAAAAGTGTGTCCATGAACATGGACTCTTTCTCCATGTCCTTAGTTATTTGTTCTATATTTCACTCATTGGATTTTTTTGGTTTCTTCATATAGTCTTATACATATTTGGTTAGATTTATTCCTAAGTATTCCAGTTTTGGGGGTGCTAATGTAAGGTATTGTCTTTTTATTTACAAATTCTGTTTGTTCATTGCAAGTATATCTTCTAACTTTTTAGTTCCTTTATTGCTCACTGTGAGGTAATAGCTCATTTATGCATTAGCTCTTTCCATACCCTGTAGAATCTTCTTTTACACACTTTTGTAGTTAACCACACTTTAGCTGGTTAACACTTCTTTATATGATTTTTTTTGTTGTTCAAACTACTCATGAGGTTTCTGTCTCTCATTTGGACCCTAACTAATATAACATAAAAATATCTAAGACCCAGCAAATTGATTAACTCAAGGTCACAACTTTGGTAACTTTTTGCAGGGCTTGGAATCAGAACCATTTTTACTGTTTTGCAGATTATCTTCCACTTACCCTTCCGGATTCACTCTCCATTTCTCTCTGTCCTTCTTTGTGCTGTGGGAGGCTAACTGTATCAGTGAACTGCTTTGTCCTCTCCTAGTCAGTGGGGAGCCCTAACAAGAGGCCAGAAGGAAGGAAGACAGGGAGGAGGTTATTCTCCCAGCTCTCTCCCTGGAGAGTTGCTGTGGTTTTGCTGTGCTACTTGATTGATGGTTTTACCTCCCATTGAACGACCTTCTCCATGAAGTCTCCCATTTCCATTTTCTGACAACATCTTCTCCCCTTCCCCCTTTAACCAAAGGCGGGTAACTTAGGCCTTCATTTCTAACTATAGAGTACTTCACTGTTCCTAAGATATTCCATGTTGACAACACCTTTATAAAGTACCTCTTTATTAAACATTTTAAAAATTATTCTACTTTAATTGCACATCTTTTTTCTGCAAGTATCTTATTAAAACAATGATTCAAAACTCTGTGCTCTGTACCTTAACTGACAATGCCTCTTTGGCAGCCAAACATCATGGTAAGTACAAAAAGTTTTCAGCCGAATATTTAAAATTTCATGTCTTGGATTTTGGATTTGGTTATTGTTAAAATGCCTTCCAGAGGGCAAAAGCTGCTTTATAATTGGCCAAACATAATTTAAAAATAGAATAAAGTTTGTAAGGAAATGGAATCTTGTTTTCAACCTGTATCTCTCAAGTATTCTTTTTTTTCTCCCTGGAAATAAATACTAACAGTTTGTGTTTGTGTGTGTGTGTGTGTGTGTGTGTGTGTGTGTGTGTGTGTGTGTGTGTTTTCAGAAATGACTCGTTCATTTACAAAGATAGATAGACAGATAGATAGATATAGACAGATAGATGATAGGTATGGAGAAAATGATTACACAAATGAGAAGTCAACATATGCAAGAGGATTTCACTTAAAAACTACTTGCAGCTTTTTTCTGTATCTGTCTCATTTTTAAAGTAGCTTTTCATATTCTACTCTGGAAATATGCCATAAATTTTTAGCCAGTTATCTGATGATGGACACGTAGCTTGTTTCCAATGTTTGACTACAAAACAAAACAAAACAAAACAAAACAAAACAAAACTGTTACAAAATGCCACAATGAACATATTTATGTATGGGTGTGTACATATCTGTATTCAAGTGCAAAAATGTAATTTAAAATTAAACCTAAAATGTAGAATATATACAATTAAAATTACGGACATTGCCAAATTCCTCTCCATCGAAGTTGTATATTAAATTCTCATCAATAATAGACGTTTCCATTTTTCAATACAATCTAATAGGTAAACACATAATGTAATTTCAAATTCATTTCTCTTACGATATGCAGGAGTGACATCATATATCTTTTCTTACATTTAATAATTATTTTTAAAGATAAAACCCTGTTCAGTGTCCTTTATACATTTTTGTGCAGTGCTTATTTTCTGGATATATTATTTTCATGAAGCTTTTTGTATATTCAGGAAATTAGCGTTTATCTAATATCTAATAATAATATATATGTTATTTGTTTCTGTTTTTGTTTTGTTTTTTAAGTAAGCTCTATGCTCAACATCAGGCTTGAACTCTGGACCCCAACATCAAGAATTGCATGCTCTACTGATGAAGCCAGCCAGGCACCCTGTATAGTATTTTTTTTCAGTTTTACTGGTTTTCTTTTGATAGATTTTATGGTTTTATTTTGCCACTCAGGTAGTTTTTAGTTTTACATGATCATATTTATTAAACTTTTATGCTGTTTGGGTTTTATATCATATGTAGAAAATCATCTACTCTTCAATATATTTCTGATTTTCTTTATTTTGGGTTCACATATAATTTTTGTATACATTTACATTGTCATTCATTCTGGATTTATTTCAGCATAAGGATGAAATAGTTGTTCAATATATTCATTTTTCCAACGTTACCATTGACCACACAGGTTCTAAAAAACCATTTACTGCAAAATCAATTTTCACCATTTACTGCAAAAATTGCTCTCAAACATATATTAAATTCACAAACATATGTGTTAACATATAAATGCATCTATATAACCTCTTCTGTACTCTTTGTTCTGTTTTACTCTATTCATACTTTATTTACTGTTGTTTTATAATATGTTTTAAAATCTAATAGTGTAATTTTTTCTTGTGCATCTTTACTTTTCCATGTGAATTTAGATTTTACTTTTCTGGATTTAATGTCAGAGCCCTATTGGCATTTTTATTGTGACTTCATTATTTGAAATTTAGTACAAAATATTCATATAAATGTTCCCCTAAGAATGGCATATAGGATGGTTTATCCTTTAGGATATATCTGTTATTTTCTTACCCCATCATCATAAAGCAGGTTATGCGTGTGTTAAACAAGTTGTGAGACAATTGTACTCCTTTTCTTGAGCCTTCTGATATACCTTGAACCTTACATTTCCTTTACTGTCAGCAGATGACCTGCTTTCTGCTTCAGAAAGTAAAATCCAGTACAATTTCAATTATCTACTGCAACACTCTTACTTGAATCTGTACCAAAGCATTCTCCCTTTCCTTCATAGAAAATAGAAATGGTTCCGGACACCTGGGTGGGTCAGTCAGTTCAGCATCTGACTTTGGCTTAGATCATGATCTTGGGGTTCATGGGTTCGAGCCCCGCATCAAGCTCTGTGCTGACAGCTCAGAGCCTGGAGCCTGCTTGGGATTCTGTGTCTCCCTCTCCCTCTGTCCCAGTCCCACCCACGCTCTGTCTTGCTTTCTCTAAAAAAATAAACAAAAATTTTTAATAAAACACAGAAATGGTTCTCTTTTCTGAGATATGTATTATTTGGTGGTCAAATCCATCTCTTCCTACTCTTCAGAGTGACCTATTGCTATTTGTGTCTAAATATTTTCAGATCTATCTACTTTTTTCCACCTATACCACCATAATTATTGTCCAGGAAGTTACCATTCTTTGCCTACATGATTGGAACAACTTGCTAACTGTTCTGTGTATCTCTACTTGTGCCATTTTCCCCTACTTCCCCCAATCTTTTCACCAGTTCTGATTCAGTGTTCTTGTTCAACTACACATTGGGTTATTAAACTATCATGCTACAAATCCTTCATTAGATTCCCACTGGAGATAAATACTAACTCTTGACCCTGAGTTACAGGAAGGAGCCTATACATTCTGTCTTGCCTGCCTTTTCAGCCTGATCTTACTCTAGTTTCTGTGACACTTTGTGGGCTCCCGAGGTAGCCAGCTTTGTGTCTTGAAACTTGAATCAATCATGCTCTCTATCAGTGCAGAATTTTTGCTCTTATCTCTGTGTCTGGAACCTTCAAAGGAAAGATCTCTTAATTCAGGTCTGTTTACTATTTACCTGAGTTATTAAAGACAGTAGAACATAGTAATTAAGAGTATAATGTGTAGAATCTGGATTCCAGGGTCTGAATCCTGGATCTACCACTTAAAAAACTGTATGATTTTAGGTAATTTCTTTAGTACTCTGAGCTCTAGTTTCTGATATAAAGGAAATTACTGACAGGATTTACTTTACAGAGCTGTGACAATTAAGAAATATAATATACATGAAGCACTTAGGACACTGTCTGGCTCTGAATAACTAGTCCCTACTATTAACTTGTCCTCCTATATCAAGTCTTCCCATCTCTCTTCAGGCCATTCCCCACAAAACAGTGACCTCCTCAATGCAAAAATATGCCTGAAAGTCATCAGGATCTATTCAGTATCTATATGGTAAACAGCAAATCCATCCTTTACTGATTCAACACATACTTATTATTAAGAGCATTTCTATAATCAAGTGACTATGTGGGATAATGCTGATTGTGGGTAAACCCAGCACAGGCAATACACTGCCTTAAAGATTTTACATACTCACAGAGGAGCTAGACCTACTATTTATATCTAGCTCTCTCCAATTCTAAAGAAGGTTTTTAGGGTACTGTGAAACAGTGAATCCCTGTATCGTGAACCCTCACAGTTGCAAGGCCCAGGAATAGTTTCCTTAAGCTTTAGCTGAGCCTGATGATAGGAACGGACATTATCAGGGGGACACTGGTGAGCTGAGTAAAAGTAAATGTAGCTTATCAGCCTTTAGTGTGGCTTACAAATCCTTCACTGTGGCTTACAAATCCTTTCATGATTTTGCTCCAGCTCCTTCTGTTGTTACTGCCCTTTCAAAAGCTCTGCTTTTCTCAAAAATTACCTATATTTCTCCAAAAGAAACTGTATTCTTAGGACTCAAGGCCTTAGCATAAGTTATTCCCTCCCCTTCCTTGTCCCCCTGGGTTTGCATTCTCTTCCTTAGATTACTCTCCCTTTCTTTGGGTCTCAGCTTGGATATTCCTTCTTCTGGCAATGCTTTTCAGACCTCTGAAAGTTGAATTTGTTGTTTCCTGTAGATGTAGGGTTTTAAACTAGTTTTTTATTTTTGTAGATCGTAAATATTCTTTTAGAAGTAGTTGTGTACTGTAATTGTCTCCTTAGTTGGAAAATCTTCATGTAGACAAGGACCATATTCTGTTCTGTTTTGTTTCTTTAGTTATGAACATAGCGTCTGGTATGTTGTAGGGACAAATCAACATTTGTTGGATGAGTATATGAACTTAAAATATAAAAATAAAATGCAAGTTGCGCATATAAATCAGAATATGATGTTCCCTAACACATTGTTGAATAATGTAGTGTGTGCCCAGAATTTTGGAAAGATGATGCCACCTTTTCTCCATCTAAACAATAGAGTTCCCTCTTCTGAGCAACAAAATCAGGAAAAATATACGGTATAGAAATGGCTTTGGAAGGTGAACTGTCACTTTGAATAAACACCCTTTCTAGAAAAAATCCACTACTCTTAAAATACTGGAATTACTGTTTCTTTCATATCATAAGTGAGCGTGTGTATTCTCACATTTGAAACTGAGTATTAATGTGGTTCTACCAAGACCGAGAGAAACAGTCGAAACCTCTGTCTGCACAAAGACCGAACCAAAAATGTTCGTAGGTATTTATTATTCATGATTGCAGAAAAAAAGCTGGTAGCAATCCAAATACCCATCAACCAGTGAAGTGGTAAGCAAAATGCATTCTATTTATACAATGGAATACTATTCAGCAATAATAATGAATAGACTGTAGACATGCTATGACAGAGATAGGTCTCAAAAGCATTACACAATAGTGAAAGAAACCAGAAACACAAAACTAGGTATTGGATGATTCTATTCATACGAAATTTCTAAAAAGGGCACATCTCTAAGAGACAGAATGCACTGTTTGCCTGGGATTGGGGGTGTGAGCTAGGGTTGACTGCAAGTGGCCAGCCATGAATCTTCCAGGGTGATGGAAATGTTCTACTAGTTCGGTGATGGTTACATAACTGCATAAATCTACTAAAAGTCATTGAAATATAAATGTCAATGGGTGACTTTTATAGCATATAAATTACACCTCAATAAAATTCTTTACAAAAAGATCAAAACAAACACATCCTAGAGCATTTTTGATTGGAGTATAAATTCATAGGGAGTTTTGGAGGAAATTTTGGTGACATATATCAAAAGCCTAAAGAGCATGTTCTCTTTGACACAATTGGACTTCTGAAGTTTTGTCCTAAGGAAACAATTAAGAAATGACAGATGTACACAAAAGTTTGGTCAAAATAATTCATTTCAGCATGAATTATTTTCCTTGTTAAAAAACAGTTCTTCTCATGATCTTAAATTTTCTGTTGTGGTTTGCATACAATTAGTGCTTTAATCAAAGAGGCAAATCCTGGCTTTAGGATGGATATCAACAGTAAATGAAATTAGAATTAATCTAATTATCCCACAGGAATAATGGAAGAGTTTGTGAACTCTCCCCATTAGAATAATCTCTTGATTTAAATAATAAAACTCCCTTTCTTCCTTCACTGACATCACCATGTTTAGCTTACTACATGGCCCCACAGAGTAGAAACTTCTTTTCCTAGCCAACGCCACAGCTAGATGCGGCCGCAGGAGGAAATGTGGTTCACATCTAGCTATGTGTACTGAAACACTATGGTATGTGAATAAAATTGATGTGTTCAGTTTCTAGGTTGTGCCCCTGAAAATAAAACAGCATGCAGTCTACTTCTTTCTTTTTATGTCCTTGGAATTAAGAGTAGAGATGTGGTATTGCTGAGACAGTTGATATCATGCAGATGAGGGCAATATACTATAGGTTATGACAGAGTAACAAGAGAGAAGGAATCTGGGTGGACCCTGAATGACCTCAGTTGTTCTTCCAGCCTGCACTGCCCAGACTGCTAACATAAAAGAGAAACATACCTATATCGTTTTTGAGCTGCTATAGTCTTTGTTCTCATTGTTACAGCAGCTTATAGGAATACCTTCTAATACAGGAGAGGTCAGACAAAAATGATACATACTACAATTAAGATTTAACCATCAATTACCTATTAAGAGTTGACAAAGGATTTTGAATATGGGGAATTATATATGTTATATTTTCAACTGAAACAAAAACACTATTCCAGTGTTAGGTATTATGTATAACAAATACACTCTTTATTTAAAAAAATTTTTTTTGTTTTTATTAATTTTTGATATAGAGAGAGACAGAGCATGAGCAGGGGAGGGGCAGAGAGAGAGGGAGACACAGAATCCCAAGCAGGCTCCAGGCTCCGAGCTCTCAGCACAGAGCCTGATGCGGGGCTCGCACTCACAAACCAGGAGATCATGACCTGAGATGAAGTTGGACTCTTAACTGACTGAGCCACCCAGGCGCCCCCAGATACACTCTTTCTAGAAAAACTCTATTACTCTTATAAATATTAGGGACGCCTGGGTGGGTTAGTCAGTTGAGCATCCAACTGCAGCTCAGGTCATGATCTCACAGTCCCTGGATTCAATCCCCACATTGGGCTCTATGCTGTCAGTTCAGAGCCAGAAGCCTGCGTCGGATTCTCTGTCTCCTTCTTTCTCTGCCCTCCCCTGAACATATTGTCTGTCTGTCTGTCTGTCTCTCTCTCAAAAAATAAATAAACATTAAAAAAATAAATAAAAAGAAGGGCTCCTGGGTGACTCAGTCAGTTGAGCATCCAACTCTAGAACTCAGGTCAGGTCTTGGTATCAGGGTCATGAATTCAAGCCCCACATTGGACTCTGTACTGGGCATGAAGCCTACTTTTTTAAAAAAAGAAATATTGGAATTACATATGTTTTTCCATATCACATATGTATGTGTGTTTCCTTACATATATTCATGTGTGTGTGTTTTTCTTTATATAAATTCATGTGTGTCTATGTATATATATGAAAGAGTAGATGTAAGTAGACTAGATGTATATGTGTATTCATCCCAGCCATTGACACATCAAATTACAACAGCATTAAAATTGACAAAGTATGGAGACAGTTTGCCTAGTGAAGATATTTGAGATTTCTAAGAGAAAAATGTATTATGCACAGGATGATTAAGTGATGCAAATACACTTATTTATGCCTCCCATAACATTCTACAGTGTGACAGTATGACATTTTGCATTCCCATGCGATGCTTTCTCTTTGAGAACTCATTAATTTGGGGACCTCAACTCCCACTGCTGTATATAATATTCACACATGTGTGTCTCCAAACCCAACGATTCTTCCGAGTCTGAAACCTAAGGGACATACAAAGTTGAGGCAAGTATGTTTTTCTGCTCACCAGAAACCGAAGTAAACCGAAGTAAACTTAGCTCTAAGAAATTTCTTTGGTGCCCAGGACCAGTAACTGTATGCCCTGAGATAGATCCTAGATGGGTGTCACGTAAAACATCGAAAGTGATCTCACTATAAAGTGTGCTGTCTTAGGAGATGGTAATCTATCTATCCTATTACAGGCTGATTAAGCACTGTAGATAGTGAAGAGGATGTAGAGAAAATGAAATGGATACTTTGGCTTAAATGACCATCCTGACTCCTCATGACTTCCAAGGTCCCAACTTTGTCACCATCTGTGTTCAGGCAATGCCACATCTCGAGTGCCTGCTTTAGAAAGACCACCTGTCTGAAATAATGTCTTTCACTTGTGACAATGCTATTGAATCGGAAGCTTCAAAATCTAAGCTCGCTAGATAGAGGCAGGTGCTCCTAATTAGAGTTTTAGCTACATTAACTGGAAATTCACTGCTGTGGTATGCCATTATAGGACTTTATTTTGTTTCACTGTCTTAGAGCCTTGAAGACTGACTTTGTGGGAAGAGTTTGCAAAAACCCACAGGCAGTCTATAAAGAAAAATAAGATATTTTTCATCATCTGAAAAGTTGACAGTTCATTTCTAACTTTACAAGCTTGGATACCATTCATAAGTCTGCTTACAAGTTTATCTATGGTACTAAAAAACAAATTTTACACATTGGTGTGATGTAAGACACAAAGAATGTTGTGTCTTATATAGAAAAATACATAGGAAAATCCTTGAAAATGTTGAGATAGAAACAACTGCTTCGTCATTTCCGCTGAAGTGAGAAAGATGATTAAATAAAATCATAAAGCACATAGGATTATTTTTGCCTATTAAAAATGAAAATTAAGATACTGATTTTCAACACCTACTCTTCTGATTCTCCAGCACGGGAATTTGGCCATTAGAAAATGCATGTGCCTTTGAAGAGGTGAGGAAGGCCAGGTAGAAGTACAGGTTGTAATTCAGAAATCCCATAGCTGAGAAAGCCTAAACGTCAGGAAGGGCATATTTATTGCCAAAGTGAAGACACCATATGGCCTAAATTAGCCCGAGAGCATACTCACAGACAGAGTGAAAATGCTAAGCATGTAGGTGTCTTC
>CM053572.1:9983092-10229710 GCA_028646485.1 Cryptoprocta ferox
CCCCCCCCCCCCCCGCCCATATCTTCTCTACAAATGACGTCATAAACTTGCATGAGCCAGTGGGAAGTGAAATCATTAGCCACAATCTATACAACAATGTCTTGGTTCAACACATCAGCAAATGAAAGGGCGACTTTTGTCCTCTTCATTGCTAGATGTCATCTCCTTTTGTATATTTCCTCCAAGCTAGCCATCCTCATTTTTCTCTTTTCGGAACTCCCCACCCACACTTTGAGGGATCCGGTTAAACCTTCACTGCCTCCGCTCTCCCCACTTGTAAACGAAAAAAAAAAAAAAATGCGGTTTAAAGTTCCGAAGGTGCTTGCTGCTACATGAATAAGGGCAGCAGCCTCTTGGTTCAGCAAAACAACAGCAGGTGAGACGTGGTGAAATATACATATTTATAGATGACCCTGCAGGATTTATAATGTGAAGCTAGAGTCTCTCTGGTGGAGGTCTGGCTCTTAGTGACTGCGCCATTGAGGTCAGTTCAAGGCAGCTGACTGGCTTTCTATATACGGCCTGGGGAACAGCTGTTAAGTTTTGAGACAAGAGCTTTTAAAACAGGTCTTGGACCTGTTCAAGTCTACTAATTAGAATGAGAAATGGCAGGATGGGGAGTTGAAGATGCCATAGTCCTGACGTTAGGGAGGTATTTCGCAAAGAAATGATTTTGTGTCAAGTTGTAGTTATTAAAACGCAAATATTTAATTATTTTTGTGGTCTGAGTAACAAGTAGAACAAAAAAATCGATGCAATAAAGTTTATAATTTTGATTATGTGACTCTTTCATTGAGCAGCACTTGAGCAGAAAAGCAGATGGGCTCTGATTAGGCTTATAAATATAGAAATGTATTGACCATCCAGACAAAACTCCTTGAAGTGTTCCCTGCATGAGGTCAATGCATCTTTAAAAAGCATGTGTGTGTGTGTGTGTGTGAGAGAGAGAGAGAGAGAGAGAGAGAGGCAGAGGGGCAGAGAGGCACAGGCTGGAGCCTCGCTTTCCAGGCTCCAACCACCTTTGTGGAGCTGACATCTCAATAAATTACAGGACTGTATTGACTTCTTTATGGACTGTGCACAAACAAACAGGGATTATGTTGAGCAGCCTTTAGACAAATGTGCAGCACCCTGTTTTGATTCCAATGTATGATGTAAATGTTTTCAGTGTTAACAAGTCCAAAGTAGCAGAGGGAACTGAGGAGTCGACACACTCTCGCGAAAGAACCAGATTGCAGCAAGGTTGTGAATATTTTGGCTGTTGACTCTTCTGGCCCATGAACCTTAATCACCCTGCCTCCTGTTTACACAATGAATGAGCTATGTCTTCACCTTCTGATATTCCTCTCCACCCCTATTTTTCATGCCTCTGAATGATTCCTTAGCACACTTGCTAACCCCAGACAAGAAAATGTGCCTGCTGTGCGTCATCAGATTGCGTTGGTTTCCCTTAGGAATTTTGCAATCTTGATGGACACCCTAAGAGGCCCCTGAAAGTTTTCTCTCCTTGGATGTATATCTCTGGCTCGGGGCAAATAGGGAACTATATCATTTTTCTTAGTAACCCCAAACATATTTGTCATACAATGATATTTATATGAAACTCACAGAAAATAGAAAAGAAAGCTAAGCACTTCCATCAAGCGGTCCCCTTGGACTTCAAGGACCGTGGTTCGAAGATCAGTTATGTGAAATACCTCAATTATTTCTTCATGGCATGAAAACTCTAGAAACACTTTCAACACCAATACCTCCACAACTTTGAAGCCAAATCTGCCATTTATGTATACTATTGCCACATAACTCATGCCATTTTAGGAACAAGGCTCACTGTAACCATTTTGGAGCAGGTGTTTTATCCAGGCCACTAGAAATGTGACTCAGCCCGAAATAAACTAAGCTAGATCTCAAGGGATTTATATAAGAGACATCTCTCTTCTACAGTAGAAGTATTGAAATGTTATCCTCAGGACGCCTGGGTGTCTCAGTCAGGTGAGCGTCCAACTTTGGCTCAGGTCATGATCTCACAGTGCATGAGTTCAAGCCCCGCATCGGGTTCTGTGCTGACAGGTCAGAGCCTGGAGCCTGCTTTGGATTTTGTGTCTCCCTCTCTCTCTGCCCCTCCTCCACTCATGCTCTGTCTCTCTCTCTCTCTCTCTCTCTCTGTCTCAAAAATAAATAAACATTAAAAAATTAAGAAACAATGTTATCCTCAACTACAGTATCTTTTTTCTAGAGTCACACAACACATTTCATACACTTTACCATTTTGGATCCATATCTATGTCTTAGAGAAGATTTAGAGAAAAATCAGTGAAAATCAGGACTATATGTGTAAAATAATGAAACCTAAAGAAACATGGAAGATTTAAAAAAATAGATGAATCTCTTGTTTCATTTATGTATTTACTGAGGTGTCTTTTCCGTTCGTAAAAGACAAAGTTATAAGCGTTTACTGGGTTCTAGGTAGACTGTGTGTAGGGCTTTGCAAATCTCATTTCAACCATCTAGAGAATTCTTGAAGGTTGATGTTCCTAACATGACTCCTATTTCATGAATGGGAAAACTGAGGCCCAACTAAGTTAACAACCCACAGATGGTCAATAACAGGACAAGGAGTATTATTTAGTTCTTAAACACTGTAATACTGTATTTCTACTTAGTGGTGGGACAATAAAATAACGAATAGTCCAGGCCAAGCAAGCTAGCTGAAGTCGATGATCTACCTAATGGTAAAGCAAGAACTGAGATCCACATGCCCTGACTCAGGATCACTGATACATCTTTCCTACGTGAGGAAAAAAAGAAACTTATTTGTATGAATATGGTGTATTACAATACCATGGTATAATTTGCCAACTACATTTGTAACTCTTACCTAATTGATAACGTTATAAAAACAATAATAGCATTTTAGTATTTTGTGGTTTAAATGATAAAACTTTGGGGCGCCTGAGTGGCTCAGTCAGGCATCAGACTTTGCCTCAGGTCATGATCTCACAGTTTGTGAGTTCATGCCCCAGGTCAAGCTCTGGGCTGACAGTGTGGAGCCTACTAGGGATCTTCTCTCTTTCCCTCTCTCTCTGCCCCCCCCCCCGCCAAAAATAAGTAAGCTTAAGAAAAATTAAAAAAGGGGTACCTGGGTGGCTCAGTTGATTGAACATCCAATTCTTGATTTCGGCTCAGGTCATGATCCCAGGGTCCCATGGGATCTGGCTCTATGTCGGGCTCCATGCTGGATGTGGAGTCTGCTCAGTATTCTTTCTCTCCCTCTGCCCCTCTCCCTTGCTTGCTTTCTCTCTCTTCCTCTCTCTCTCAAATAAATAAATAAATAAATAAATAAATATATGACAAAACTTTGCAGTTTTGCCCATGGTTGGGGAAAGAGTCCTCTATATATTCTACCAGCAACGTTATGGAAAGTCCTTGAGAGAATTACTCAATAATAAATGAGTCATTCGCCATTCAGGGTGGTTTATTTTAGTTGAATAATTCAATTACTCTCCTTTTAATCACTAGCTGGGTTTAATTGCATGGAAGGCGTAGAAACGTAGTGGTCACCATTAATTGTTGAGTTAATTAATTTTTGGTTGGTGCAGTGGAGGGATTTAGGAAGAGATTTGATTTTGGTGCCCCAGGCAATTTGTACAGAATACACCCAGATGAGCTTCAGCTGCAGACGATAGTGTAAGATGCTATCCCATGCTCCCAAAGCCTGGAGATAAATGCAAAGTCAGAAACTAGGAAAGCTGCCAAGAGGGATGTAAAAGGCACCACTGACACTTTAGCCACATGTTCACTATGCCGAGGAACCTGGCCCTAACTCCATGTGGTGCTATTAGAAACACAGAAAGACAACATCCCAAATAAAGAACAAGCCATGAGGACCATGGGGGGTTGAGAATGAGAAGTGACAAATTTCACTTTACTCACACTGCTTTCTCTTTCTGGGACAGCCTTCCATCTCCCTCCATCCACCTGTCGAATTCTGCTGCCCACAGATGGTGTTCTTTTCTCTCTCCATGCCAGCAAAACAGGCCCAGCAGCCTGTTCCTAACTTTGTAAGGGTTTCTAATCTGTGTTTCAAAAATATGAAAGCCTTCAGGAGCCAGGGAGGTGACCTAAGTGAACCAGGTAGTATTACTAGGTAGTCTGAAGGGGGCATCGCTTCTCGACACTGAGTGGATGACAATTACTTGATCAAGTTGAGTTGAGATTTCTTCTGATGGGTTCTACCTGTTTCGTTGCCAGTTTAACCACGCCCTCTGAGCATCATGACTCATTATTGCCCAAGGGAAGTCGATTAGTACACTCCATAGTGGTGCAAACGCCTGGAAGTTGCTGATCCATTTCTTTTAATATTAAATAGCTCCTCAGGGCATCTGGGTACTCAGCCTGTGAAGTGTCTGACTTCAGCTCAGGTCATGATCTTGCGTTCTGTGGGTTCAAGCCCTACGTTGGGCTCTGTGCTGACAGCTCAGAGCCTGGAGCCTGCTTTGGATTCTGTGACTCCCTCTGTCTCTGCCCCTCCCCTGCTTGCACGCTGTCTCACTCTCTCAAACATAAATAAACATGAAAAAAATTTTTTTAAATATTAAGTAGCTCCTGTGCCAAATGGCAATAATTTTGAGGCCCTTGAGACTATACTTTATAGATTATTTCTAGATTACTTCATTAGTGGGATGCATGGGTGGCTCAGTCACTTAACCATCTGACTCTTGGTTTCAGCTCAAACTATCTGACTTTTGGTTTCAGCTCACGTCATAATCTCACAGTTTGTGAGTTAGAGCCCCCATTTGGCTCTGTGCTGACAGCACGGAGCCTGCCTGGGATTCTCTCTCTCTTCCCTCTCTCTGTCCCTCCCCTGCTTGCTCTCTCTTTCACTCTCTCTCAAAATAAATAAATAAATAAATTAGATCACTCCATTAGTTATTCAGTGTATAGATATTGGTTTATACTAGCTTCATGAGATCTTGTTCTTTTACCTTCTGATTCATTGTGGTCTAGGACTCTGAATACATAGCTCTTTGGAATTTTGCATAAAGGGAAAATAGGTTTGAGTGAACAATTTAGAAATACCTATAAGCTGCGAGATACATTTTTAAGGTAATATTTGATAGATAGGAAGTAATATATGTAACCTACAGGTAAACTTTAAGGTTTAGCATTAAATACTAACTAACTAACTATATATACATGTGTGTGTGTGTGTGTGTGTGTGTGTGTGTGTGTGTGTGTGTGTGTGTATATATTTAGGTAATCTCTACACCCAGTGTGGGAGCTCGAATTTACAACCCCGACATCAAGAGTCACATGCTCTTGCAACTAAGCCAGCCAGGTGCCCCTAAATATTAGCTATAAACTCACTATCAAACTTAGGAACTAGAAAATGGCAGGAGCATTGATATTATTTATTCCTCATTTGCATCTCCTAGCTTCTCTACCAGAATTAACCACTACTCTCAACATTACCTATATCCTTTCTTTGTTGTTTTTAATATACTCCTACATGTTAAATGCTACTAAACAATGTGGTGTCTAGTTTTCTGGTTGAGATTTATAAAAATATTTATAAAAATAGCAAACATTATGTTATCGACTTTCAACTGCATTTTCCCCTCATTCTGTTTCTCAGATCCATCCACATTGTTATATGTTGTTGCAATTCTTTATTCTCATTGCTTAATAAATTCTACTGTGACATTGGTATAATGTTATCCATACTCTTGGTCATGTGTGGTTGTTAGTTTTATTTATTTATTTATTTTTTACCCTTTGTGAACAATCCTGTTGTGAATATCTTCTCTGGTGCGCATAGGCAAGACTTTCTATTACACGGTGCTCAAACACTTTACTGTGATTCGCATTAAGGAATAAATTTTAGATTGTGGTCCAGTAGATATGTAAAATAAAGAGCCTTCCAGTGCATGAATAGGGTATATTGCTCCACCTGACTTCAGTCTTTTAAATATCTTTGGCTAGGGGCCGCTAGGTGGCTCAGTTGGTTAAGCATCTGACTTCAGCTCAGGTCATGATCTCACTGTTCATGGGTTCGAGCCCCACATCATGCTCTGCGCTGACAGCTCACAGCCCAGAGCCTGCTTCAGATTCTGTGTCTTCCTCTCTCTCCCCCTCCCCTACTTAAGCTCTCTCTCTCTCTTAAAATAAATAAATATTAAAAAATTAAAATAAAATCTTTCAATGAATTCTCATTCTTTTTCCACAGGGACCATTAGCCTCCTCTAGTCTCTATCTCCTCCTTCTAGAATCATAAGTAGAAGGCAGAACTTCTCATTTATCCCTTACTTCTCTTGTTTAAATTTTCTTTTCCTTTGTCTCTGAACTGTGATGTGGGTACTTCCTTCAGATTTACCTTCCAGTGGTCTGATAACCTGTGACTATTTTAATACCTATGCATGAATTGTGAATTTTTAGTCTAGAATTATACTTCTTTTCCAAATCATTCTTGTAATAGTTTCTTATTGATTATTCTCTTTAAAAATTGCATTTTTAAAACCTTGAACATTTGACATTATTTTATAATTTCTAATTCTTCTATCTCAAGTCCTTAGATATCTAAAGTTGTTGTCTTATAGTTTCTGCTGACTTTCCTTAATATGATTCTATTTTATAGGGGTTTTTTGTGATTAAAATTTTTTTTGTAGCTTTATTTGGTTGAACTTAATTTGTGAGAATTCTGTGGTTTTGATTTATGGAGAGAATTTAATTTGTTGCTGCTGAAGCCCAGAATTTGCTAATAACATGGGGTGCTTCTGGCACGTTCTTAGAGTGTCCATTTTAATTCAGATACCTTATTTAATTTAATTTAATTTAATTTAATTTAATTTTATGTTTATTCTTGAGAGAAAGAGTGTGAGCAGGGGAGGGGCAGAAAGAGAGGGAGACACAGAATCTGAAGCAGACTCCATGCTCTGAGCTGTCAGCACAGAGCCCGACATGGGCTTAAACTCATGAACTCTGAGATCATGACCTGAGCTGAAGTCGGATGGTTAACCAACTGAGCCACCCAGGCACCCCAATTCTGATATTTTAGATACAGATCTTTCACTTTGTGGCATTCCCAAGGCGTTGGCTCTAATCTCAGCATTACTCTAGGTATTACTACCCAGGTCCATTATTTTGATCTTCTGCATATAACATTGTGGGAATGTTAGTAAGAGTCAGATGCTAATTTCCATTAATAAGATGTCTCTGAGGCTGTGAAAAAGAGGTTTTTGTTTCACTGATGGCAAAGCAAATTAACAGCCCTTAAGTAAGCAAAAACTGTTACTCTTATGTAACACATAAAAATGAGGAGGCAAAGTCTTTTTGGAAATACACTGATAGCATTTCTTCCTTCTAATTAGTTTGACAGTTCTTTCTTCCTCTAGATAACCACTTGGGAAATATAAATTGCAGTGAGGTACATGCCAGTTTTTTTAGACTAAAAGGGATTTAACAGGGTCTGAGAAAAGTCTTGCCTATCTGGCCATTGTTTTATGCCAAGGAAATACCGTAAATCATCCAATTAACCTTAAAGTCTGTGGGTCTTTCATTGTATGTTGTGCATGTCACCTTTTGATAGACTCTTCCGCCTGCGTCATTGTCTTGTTTTATCATCTTGGCAAGTATAGTTGAGTTAGGCGTGTGACTCAGAATGGCTGACCATGTTTTTAGGACATGACAGGGAGTGGTGGCAGAGAAACCCCAAGTTTGAAGTGGGAACACAGGATGTCGCTGAGGCACTGTAATGTCAGATGACTCCTGTACCCAGCTACCTGCTACAGGATGCTGGAGTCCAGGAGCATCCTAAAGTTAGGTGTCCAAAGCACCCTGACTGGAATGCTCAATTTGAATTTTTTTTAATGTTTATTTTTGAGAGAGAGAGAGAGAGAGAAAGAGAGTGAGCGAGCAGGGGAGGGGCAGAGAGAGAGGGAGACACAGAATCTGAAGCAGGATCCAGGCTCTGAGCTGTCAGCACAGAGCCTGATGCAGGGCTTGAACTTACCAGTGGTGAGATCATAACCTGAGCCAAAGTCGGTTGCTCAACCAACTGAGCCACCCAGGCGCCCTTAGAATGCTTATTTTGAACAGTCAGTCTCAAATCTCTACCCAAATTTTGTCTACTAGCTTTGTTTCTTTTGGTTGAACAGCACTCAGTATGTACTTCTTAGGTTATGATACCTCTGCTTTGTGCAGATTTGAGATTCCTTGGGACAATTTTAGACCCGATGTGTTAGTTTAAGAGCACAGGGGCGTTAACCAAAGCCAAAAGAAACTGAGATGTTTATACTTTGCAGCCAAATAATTGATTGCTTAATGTATTCTGCCTATAATCAACACTGGGGAAAATAGGACTTTTGAATTTGTTCCAGGGTGATAGGGAGGGAATTCTTTTAAATGTATTCTATGATACTTGCTTAGATATACACTGCTAAAGTTAAAAACAAACAAAAAGAGTGAAATCTTACGACATTCACCCATCCTGGGGCGCCTGAGTGGCCAAGTCATTTAAGCCTCTAACTCTTGATTTTGGCTAAGGCTCAGTGCTCAGTGCTGACATCATGGAACCTGCTTGAGATTCTCTCTCCCTTCCTCTACTCTTCTTTCTCAGTCTCAGTCTCTGTCTCTCTCTCTCTCAAAATAAAGAAATAACTTTAAAAAAGGAAAAAAAATAAACTTAGACATACTTAAGAATAATGTTAATTATAAGAAATATAAATTACTGAAGATATTTAAAATAATAAGGCATTGTTAGGTACTTGGAAGTAAGTAAATTCTTCTGTAGTGCCTGAAATTATTTATTGCGTGAGTTCTTTATGGATTGGTACTTCACATTTTGATGATTATTCTTAATGTTAATTATTGGAAGTAGACTAATCATAAGTGAGTGTCTAATTCACATGAAACCATGAAAACAATAAAATTAATAAAATGAATTAAGCTAGGTTGCTGTGAATTCACTCTGTTAAGGTACAGTATAAAATTCTGAAACTATCTTTTCCCTTAATCATAAAAGTAGGTGTGCTTTAGTGACTTCTCCATAAAAATTCTTAAATATGTCTAACATTCTATGGCAATTATAAATATTAGAATTACTCTTTTGTGCCTAATTACAGGAAAGCAGAAGAATTTAATTCTCTGGTTAAGGCATGCAAAGCAAGAAATTGAACTCAGAATCTAGATCAGGCAGCTGGGAGAAAAGCCCATGTTTAATCTGGTAAAGAACTTACTGAGAAAGGCATAAAAGAATTGTTATAAATGCATAGATTGTAATACACGTCGATACTCTAATTGCTTAAGTGATAGTAAAGTTTCAAAATGCAGTGTCTTCAGTTTTGCTCATATAACAACAGTTTGAGTCTAAGACTCCCAACTACCTTCAATAAACTGCACACGATAGATGTTAATCATTCAGTTTTTCCAAATGTGACAAAGAAGAAGTTTAGAATCAAAGTTAAGTGTATGAGGCTTTGCAGATGTCTGATCATTGAAAATCTGGGTAGCTGTACCCAGTTTTGTTTATTTTCCTTTGGAAATAAGAATCATAGGCAAATAAGAATCATAGGCACATAGGAAAAATGTTAAAATCAAACTGGAATTTGAAGAGAGATCTTTCTCAGAGAGCCAGCAAGCCTGAATAAGATCTGAGAGAAGAAATAAAATAGTTCAGAGAAGAATTTAAATACTGCTGTGACAACTTTATAGGGAAAGGCCAATTTCAGAAAGCATAGTGTATCTATGGGAACATGAAAGCAGCGATGATGATGGACCAAATGGGCAGGGAACAATGAGAAATGACAAAAAGTTATTTCTGTAAGGGCATTGGGTAGTTTGTGAAGCCACAGGTGTGGCATGTCACCTAGGAGAGAAACTGATGATTTTTTTTTCTAGTTGATTTATTTGTTTTTGAGAGAGACAGAGAGAGTGAGCAGGGGAAAGGCAGAGAGAGAGAGGGAGAGAGGGAATCCCAAGCAGGCTCTGCACTATCAGTGCAGAGCCCAACGTGGGGCTCAACCTCATGACTGCGAGGTCATGACATGAGCCAAAATTAACCGACTGAGCCACCCAGGCGCCTCTTACACAAGTCTTTTTAACCTCCCACATAGATAGAAGCACTAAATACAGGTTGGTGTATTGTCTAAGAGGGAAAATTGGTCTTACTCTGGTAAACTAATGGCACGTATCTTATGACTCAGCAATTCTTTTCCCCGGAATATATTTTGTAGATAATCCATGGAGATTTTCATATACAGTGTGAAAGTGTTAATTACAACAGTGTTGATGGTGATCAGAAGTTGGAGAGAATTTGGGTATCATCACTGAAAAAGAGTGCAAAGAAATGTACGTCATAGTGAATCTTTCAGTGATTCAAAACAGTGAATTAGCCATATACCTATCAACATCGATAGATAGATCTTTCTGTTTTTTAAAGTCAAGAATTATTTTTTTAAAATATTTATTTAGTTTTGGGAGAGCATAAGCAGAGGAGAGGCAGAGAGAGCAGGACAGAGGATCTGACGTGGACTCTGTGCGAACAGGCTAACAGTAGCGAGCCTGACGTGGGGCTCAAACTAATGAACCACGAGATCATGACCTGAGCCAAAGTCAGACGCTCAACCGACTGAGCCACCCAGGTGCCCCTAAAGTCAAGAATTATTAAGGAATAGTTCACACACATTAAATTTTAGCTTTTTAAATGTGCTGCTTGAAGAGTTTTGACAAACTTCCACACCCAGGTATATGTAACAATAATCAGAATAAATAGGATAGGAGAGTCCCATCATTAAGATGGTAACATATCATTCCTGACTTTGCTCCCCTCACAAGAACAACTAACAACTATTGATGAATAAGACACTACTGAGAGACTCCTAGAACACAAAGGTGAGACTAAAACACCCCCTGTAGCCCAAGATAGACTGTGCTAGAAGGTCAGAGGGGTGGCTGCATGTGGACCACATTGCCTGTGTCCCAGGCCAATGTAGCCCTACATGGAGAAATTCCCTTGAGACTCTGGTTCCTCCAGTGGGAAAAGCGAACCCAAGAAGAACAACCATCCCTTTCTAGCATTGTGGGTCACTTTGTGGGAACCGCTATTCTGATCTTGCACCCTAGGGATTGCAGGGGAATGTGTGGGGCCCAGCCACTGGGAGTCTGACTGTGACAGAGGAGAGATAGGGGCTTGAAAACAATTGCAAGGTCTTCACAGACTGAGGTCGGACCTGCAGTGCCCAAGAAGCAATCCTAGTAGCGGCTTTACTCATCTACAGAAGCAAATCAGAGGTTGCACTCTGACCAGGAAGCTTCCTGGGATGCAGATTCACCTGGTCCAGATCCTCATAGGAGGATTTCTGCTGGCCCTTGAATCCGCTTTGTCCACACCCAGGCAAGGAGCTGAATCACAGTCCCCACCTGCTATGGAGAGTGCCTTCCAGCCCCATTTGACCGGAATGTCTGTTTACACCTAGAATCTGTAAGACTCAGGGGTGCTTGAGCTGAGAGGTGGGCAGGTCAGCTGATTGTCCTCAGAGTGAGTTCAGGACTGGACATGCAGGCTTCCTGTGCCTAGCAGGGGGAATCCTTCATAGCTATGGCTGAGGGTACCTCCCAGCGCCTCCTAACTGGAGAGCCTGTTGTGGAAATTAAGAGGAGGCTAGAACAATCCCTCACCCTCCAACCAGGCAAGAAAGGCTACAGAAAATTGCTGTAAGTTTTGCTCCTTGGTAGCACTTGACCCAAGAGAAGGACAGACAGAGCTGGTAGTTTGTAGAGCAAAGCTAGGGGCTCTTTCAATCAGGTCCCTTGGGGTGTGGCTTGACTTGAATCAAGACAACAAAAAAAGAGCTTCACAAGTTTTAGGACTGATTTACCTGCTGCTCCCAAGCAGAGAATTTAATTCATCGTCCTTGTCATTGCTGAATACAGCATTTAGCCTGTCCAGTCAGCAAACCTTGTCCAGACAACAAGGGAAGCTATGTAATGCATTCAACAACCTTACATACAGTAGCACTTGACTAGAGAGCACAGCATGTGGCTTCCTCCATTGGCGGAATAAAAAAGGTAGCCTCACCTGACCAGGGATTTCTGTGCATACTCGGGTCTGGTGTGGGCCCCCAGTCAATAAGCTATATAGACCCTGGGCCTTGGCCTACTGCCCTGTCAGGGCAAGGAGGCTAATTCATAGCTCCATCTGTTATTGAAGATAGGACCTGGTCCTGACTGTTGAGTAAGCCTAACCAGAGAATTCAGGAAATCATGGGGCCTATCCTGCAGCCTCATTTGAGTAGGTAACCAACCCAGCAATTTAATCCAGCTCTTCTCAGCCAGTGGCACATCCTCTCATCTCCATCTTCATAGCATGATCAGCTGCCTTACCCCAAAATAGACCATAACAACAGGTCCCACCTGTCCAAAGACATTATCAGTAGACACACCCAAAACCTAAACTAAGCTGACTGGTGAATAACTATCTCTGACAAAGCAAACCTTTAAAGTCTGGAAGAGGACCCCTGTTACTCAAGTGCACAGATCCTACCATAAAGAATCATGGATCATGAAAATAAGTAAATATGACACCCCTAAAGGATATTGATAAAGCTCCAACAACTGATCCTCAAGAAAGGGAGACCTATGAGCTATCAGACAAAGAATTCAGAATAATCCTCTTAAGGAAGTTTAGTGAACTACAAGAAAACACAGATAATTTTAGTGAAATTAAGAAAACAATGCATAAACAAAACAAGAACTTTGATAAGGAAACAGCAACCATCACAAACAAAATAAAAAATGGAAATCCTAGAGTTTAAAAATACAATAACTGAACTAAAGAATTCAATAAAGAGTTTCAAAATTAGACTTGACCATGCCGAAGAAAGAATCAGTGACTGATAGGATAGAGAACATTGCTGAGGAGCAAAAAGAAAAAAAAAGAGTAAATAAAGTTAAGAGCAGCAAAAGAAAAGAGAGAAGTTATGTAAAAGAGAATTCCCATAAGATTACTAGTAGATTCTCAACAGAAACTTTTCAGGCCAGGAGACTGGGTTGACATATTAAAAAATATTGAAAAATAATAACTGTCAACCAAGAATTATATGCCAGGATTAGAATTATTTCCTTCAGAAATAATGGAACAGTAAAGCCTTTCCCAGAAGCCAGACCTGCGTTATAAGAAATCTTAAAATGAGTTCTTAAAGTAGAAGTAAAAGAATGGTATTTAGCAATTAAAAAAAAAGAAAATAGTAGTGTAAAGTTCCCTGGTAATGGTAAATACATAGTGATAGTTAGAATTTGCAGTATGGTAATACTTGTGTATAAGTCACAGCTCTAGTTTACAAGTCAAAAAAAAAAAAAACCCAGCAAAAATACCCATAAATAGAATAACCTGTTATTAGATACAAGATATAAAAATTATGTCAGTTGTATCAGCAATAACCTAATATGCAAGAGGGGAAGAAGTAAAACTGAAATATGTGCTTTTTGTTGAAGTTAAATTGTTACCTGTTTAAAACAGGGTGTCATTAGTTTAAGAAAGTTTATGTAATCCTCACAGTTACCACAAGGGAAAATCTTGTAGTAATTACAGGGAAGAACACAATAGAGAAGTCAAAAATACTGATACCAAAGTCATCAAAACACACACAAAAAAGATAACAGGATCAAAAACAAAACAAAGTGGATCTACAAAACAACCAGAAAACAAGTAACAAAATGGAAATAGTAAATCCTTACCTGTCAACAATTACTTTAAATGTAAACAGATTAACTTCTCCAATCAAAAGACAGAGAATGTCTGAATGTATTAAAGATCCAGCAATATACTGCCTACAAGAGATTCACTTGAACTTTAAAGACACACACAGACCGAGAGTGATTGGATGGAATAAGATGTTTCAAGCAAATCTTTCAAAACAACAACAATAAAAAGCAGAGGTAGCTATGTTTATATCAGACAAAATAGACTGTAAACTAAAAATGGTAAAAAGAGACAAAAGAGGCTATTGTATATTGATGAAGGGGTCAATCCATGGAGAAGATAGAATAATTATAAGCAGTTACGTGCCCAACATTGTAGTACCTAAACATATAAAGTAAAAGCTAACAGGTAAAGGAGAAATAAACAGTAATCCTGATTGTTGGGCATTTTAATACCCCACTCTTAACAATGGACAAATCATCCAGACAGAAAATCAATAAGGAAACCACAGATTTCAATACTACTGTAGACCAAATGGACCTTATAGACAAAGAAAACATTCTACCAACAACAGCAGAATGCACCTACTCCTCAAATGCACATGGAACATTTTCTAGGATAGACCACAGGTTAGTCCACAAAATAAATCTTTGCAAATTCAAGAAGATGAAAATCATAGCAAGTATCTTTTCTCATCACAGTGGCATGAAACTAGAAATCAATAATTACAGGAAAACTTGAAAAGTCATGAGCACATGGAAATTAAATAATACTCCCAGAACAACCAATGGATCAAAGAAGAAATTAAAGGGGCAATAAAAATGTTTCTGGAAACAAAGATAGAAACAACTTAGGAGATGCAGCAAATATAGTTCTAAGGAGATTCATAGCAAGAAATAGCTTTCTTAAGAGGAAGAAAGAACTCAAATAAACAACCTATCTCTGCCTTAAAAAACTAGGAAAAGAACAAACTGAACCCAAAGTTTGCAGAAGAAAGGAAATGGTAAAGATTAGAATATAAATAAATGAAATAGAGAAGAGAAGAACTATAGGAAAAATGAACCAAACTAAGATTTGGCTCTTGGAAAAGAGGAACAAAATTGACAAATTAGCTAGACCAACCAAGGAAAAAAAGTGAAAGGATCCACATCAATAAAATTATAAATAAGAAAGGAGACATTACAATGGATACTACAGAAACTCAAAGATTGTAAGAGGCTACTATGAATACCTATATGCAAGCAAACTGGACACCCTAGAAGAAACGGAAAAATTCTCAGAAATCTACAACTCCTCATGATTAGGAAAAGCTAGAAAATCTGAGTAGACTGATTACTAGTAGATGATTGAATCAGTAATCCAAAACTTCCCCAAAAGAGAAACTCAACCTCAGATGGCTTCATTGTTGAATGTTACCAAATATCTTAAGACTTAGCCCTACTCCTTCTCAGACTCTTCCAAAAAGTGAAAGAGGAGAGAATTCTCTCAAACTCATTTTATGAGGCTAGTGTTCTCCTAGTACAAAACTGCAAAAGGACAATGCTAGAAAACTATAGGCAAATAGCCTTGATGAATATAGAGGACAAAACTGTCAATAAAATGCTACCAATCCAAATTCAGCAGCACATTAAAAGGATCAATCACCATGATTAAGTGGGATTTATCCTTGGGATGTGAAATTGGTTTAGCATATGTAAATCAGTGTGATACATCACATTAATAGAATAAAAGCAAATCATATGATCGTCTCAATATTTTATTTATTTTCTATCCTTGAAGGATGCCTTTTTTTTTTTACCACATTACAGAAACAGAATCATATTGTATATAGTCTTTTTTGCCTGGATCCTTTCATTAACATTACATTTTTACGATTCTTCTGGTATGAACATACCAACAGTTTTTGGTATTGCTGGGTAGTATTCTATTATTGGGCTGTAACCAAAATGTGTTTGTTCTTTTATCAACTGACAAATATTTGGTTTGTTTCTAGATCTGGACTCTTTTAAATAAGCTGCTATGAATATTTGCATGCAGATACTTGTGTGAACATATGTTTTCATTTCTTTTGAATGAGCACTTGGAAGTTGAATAGCTGGGTCATATGGAAAGTGTGTATTTAACTTTATAAGAAATTGCTAAACTGATTTCCAAGTGAAAATTTTACATTCTCACTAACAGTATATGTATTCCATTTGCTCAAAATTTATGTCATCATTTGCTAATGTCAGGATTTTTAGTTTTATAGTAGAAGCTTACTAATATATTGTTACAGATTTTATTTAGATTTTCTTGATAGCTGATGCATTTGAATGTCACTGTCATGCACTTTATGAGCCATTTATTTGTGTGTGTTCAAGTGTCACAACCAGTTTTTTGTCCTTTTATATTAGCTTGTTTATATTCTTATATTCAGTTGTAAATGTTCTTTTTGTATTGTGGCTATAAGTCCTTTAATTAGATATGTGTTTTGCAAATGTTTCTCCCAGTCCTTGTATTTTCATTTTCTAACATTTTCTAACATTCATTTTCTAATATCTGTATCTTTGAGAACAGACATTTTTTTGAAGGGTGGTGAGGAGTGAAGAAGAGACAGAGAGAGACTGCACATGAGTTGGGAAGGGACAGAGGGAGATGGAGAATCATAAGTAGGCTCTACACCCAGGGTGGAGCACACATGGGGCTCGATCTCATGACCTTGAGATCATGATGTGAGCTGAAGTAAGGAGTTGGATGCTTAACTGACTGAGCCATCCAGCCACCCTGAGAACAGACATTTTTTTTTAAAATTTCTATGTAGTCTGATTTATTTAATTTTCTCCTCTTTTTTGGTTGTGCTTTTGGTATCATATCTAAGACATAATGTGTTGTAACAAACATTTCATTGTTTCTCTGTATTTTATATATTCATGACTTAACCTTTTGTCTATAATCATTTTGAGTTAAAATTTGTGTAGGATATTATGTAAGAATCGAGGCAATTTTGTATATGTATGAATGCCCAGTTGTTTTAGTATCATGTTGAAAATAGCTTTTTTCCTTTATTGAATTAATTTGGCACCATATATGCATGTATGGGTGGGTACATTTCTATTTTGTTCCATCGACAGATCCATGAGTCTTTCTGTCTGTCCCTCTGTCTATCTATCACAAACCCTATATATAAGACTTGTAAGATTTATTGATTACTATAGTTTTGTACTGACATCAGGTGGTTGTATCCAGCTTTGTTCTTCTTCAAAATTATTTCTTTTGTAATTTTATATCCTTTGCTTTTCCATAAAATTTTCAGTCAGCTTCTAAATTAATACAAAGATATTTCTAAAATTTTGGTTGAAATTAATTGAATTTCACAGTCAGTAAATATAAAGAGAACAATCTTAATAGTAATGAGACTTCTGATGATAAATATGGGTCAGTTTCTTCATTTGCTCAATTTTTGTCAACAATGTCTTGGAATTTTCAGTTTACCGCTCCTGCATATATTTTGTTAAATTGACCCTTAAGTATTTCATGCTTATTGATGGAACATTGAAAGCATATTGTTTATAAAATTTAAAGTTCCCTATTTTATTTGCCAATATATAAAAATGCAATTGATTTTTATATCTTGATTTGTATTCTGTGATCTTGATAAATTCACTCATTCAAGTGGCTCTTTGTATGATGTTCTGGAATTTTCTATGAAGAGGGTATGTTGCTGTCAAATTACTTGTCCTTTTCAATATATATGCTCTGCATTTATTTTTCTCTTCTAAATGATTTTTTAAAATATAATAGGGGATAGTGCTATAAATTTCTTTACTTTGGAAATAAAGGCATTCTTAACATTCTGTGTATGTGTATGTGCATATATATTTATATATAATGTGTATATATAATGTACATGCACATTATATAATACAGTGCACATTTTATATAATGTATATATGTGTATACATACACATACATACATTTATAATGTATACATACATAGTGCACATTTTATATAATGTATATATATGTATGCATACATAATGCACAATTTATATAGTGTGTATATGTGTATGCATACACATAAATATATAATGTATACATGCATATTGCACATTTTATATGATGTATATATATGTATATTCATATACATACATAATGTTATACATATATGTTATATTTAACATTATATAATACATTTTACATTATATATAATGTATATATGTATATATACATATATAATTAAAAAATAAAATATGTATCCCTTTAAATCTATGTAGTTTATTGTATGTTAATTACATCTTTATAAATCTGTTTATCTATAAAATACATGATGTCATGAAAAAAACATAAATAAAAATACAGGATGTCATGTTTAATTTATTAATAATTACCTTATTGACTGTGTCACTATAGATTAGTTTACATTTTCTAGAGTTTTATATAAATTAAGTCATGGCATATATTATTTTTCTGTTTTCTTTCACTCATCATCATTATTTTAGGTTTCGCCTATGTTGTGACATGTGTTATTACTACTTAGCATTCCATTGTCTGAACTTAAGAGTTTGTTTATTCGTTTACCTACTGATGAACATTTGTGTTGCTTCCAGGTTTTGGTTATTACACATAAAGCTACTATAAGCATTTAAGGACAAATCATTGAAGTCACATTTATTTTCTTTTATCTTAGGCAAATTCCTAGGAGCAGAATGGCTTGATCATATATTAGGTGAGTACTTTGTAAGAAACCATGAAACTTGTTTTCCAAAGTGGTTGTATCATTCAGTGTGTCCCACTAAACACAGATGAGAGATTTAATCGCTCCACATATATACTCGTGCTTGATGTGATCTGTCTTTTTTATTGTAGCCATGCAATTGGGTGTATTTCATTGTGTTTTTGATTTCCATTTCTTAATGGTTGTATACCTTTTCGTGGGCTTATTTACCATATATGTATCCTATTTACTAAAATGTCCCTTCATATCTTTTTCCTATTTTCTGTATGGATCACTTGTTCCTTCCTCCTAGGCTTTGAGAGTTGGTTTTTTAATTAAGATAAAATTTAAAGAGAATATACTAGTTGTCGGTGTAGGACATAATTTACAATGTGTATATATTGTGAAATGAGCCCCACGGTATGTCTAGTTAATATCAATCACCATGTAGTTAAAATTTTTTTGTCCTCTGACAAGAACTTCTAAGATCTGCGTTCTAAGCAACTTACAAATACACAATGGCAGTGTTATTAACTATGGTCGCCATGCTGTACATTTACACCGCATGACATTAATTTTATAACTGGAAGCTTGTACTTTGTGACCATCTTTACTCATTTCCCCATCAACCACCACCCCCCAAGCTTTGAATTTTTTGGAACCTCCAGTACAAGTTTAATGAGAAAGGGTTAAGATTGAACATGCTTGTCTGGTTTCTTTAGTCATAGAAAAACAGAATTCCATCTTTCACCACTAAGTGAAATATTTACTTGTTGGTTTTGCATAGATGATGCTTATTAGTCTGAGGAAGCTCCCAGTTTGCTGGGAGTTCTATCATTAATAAAATTTTAATTTTTTTTTCAAATGCTTTTTCTATGTCTCTTAAAATGTGTGATTTGGTCGTTTGTTGTAGTGTGTAGTTACTGGTGAATCATACGGATTGATTTTCAAGGGTTAAAAAAGTCTTTTGTTCCTGGGTGAAGCTACCAGTGTATTGTTTCACAAATTGTTGGGCTGAGATAATGTTTTTTTAAATATGTTGAGCCTATGTTATAAGGGATATTGGTCTGTAGTTTTTTTTTTTTTTTTTTGTAATGTCTTTATTATCAGGATAGTTTGGTCTCCTAAAATGTGGTAGAAAACATTATGTAATCTTGTATTTTATAGAGCAATTTGTGTATAATTGGTGTGTAACCCTTAAATGTTTGGTAGAATTTACCATAAAAGCATCTGACCTTGGAGTTTGATTTTTGAGAAGTATAGGTATAATTTCTTTGATATTCAGGTATAAATTTGTTCTTGAGTGAATTTTGGTAATTTATATCTTTCAATGAATTGTCCATTTCATATAGTTATCAAACGTATTGTCATGAAGTACTTTATATTATTTCCTCATTATTCTCTCAATGCCTGTAGGACACACAGTGCTATATTCTTTTTCTCCTTGGTACTAGTAAGCCATAGTTTATCAATCTGTCTTCGAATTTTAACAGTTTCATGAATTTTAAAAAATACTTTTGTTGTATTTACTTTTTTCTTTGGTTTTATCTTTTCTCTTTTATTCATTTTTGCAGTTTATTACTTCCTTTCTTCTACTTGGATTTGGAGTCATTTGCTCCTCTCTTTACAGTTTATTACATTAGGGCCAGTATCATTATTCTGAGAACTTTCTTATCTTTTAATGTATGCATTTATTGCTATAAATTAGAATCTAAATATTGCTTTAGTTGTGTTCTACAAATTTTGGTGTTAGGTTTTCATATCCATTCAGTTCAAAATACTGCCTAATTTGCCTTATGGTTTCTTTGTACCACAGGCTACATAGAAATGTGTTGTTGACTTTGTGATTACTCGAGTATTTTCCATACATAGTTATTTTTTTAAAAAAATTTTTGTTGTTTATTTATTTTTGAGAGAGAGAGAGAGAGAGAGAGAGAGACAGAATGTGAGCGGGGGAGGGGCAGAGAGAGAGGGAGACAAAATTCAAAGCAGGCTCCTGGCTCTGAGCTATTACCACAGAGCCTTATGTGGGGCTTGAACTCACAAACTATGAGATCATGACCTGAACTGAAGTCTGATACTTAACTGACTGAGCCATCCAGGCTCTCCATGCATATTGTGATTTATACTGATAGTTCAGTTTTGTTGTGGTCAAATGATATTATTGTTGAAGTTTGATCTTTGAGGTTATCTTGTTAATGTTTTATATCCACTTGAAAAAAATCATTGATTCTGATCTTGTGTTAAATATTTCTTAAGAATCAATTCATTGTTGGGGCACCTGGGTGGCTCAGTTGGTTAAGCATCCGACTTCAGCTCAGGTCATGATCTCGCGGTTCATGGGTTCGAGCCCCGCGTCAGGCTCTGTGCTGACAGCTAGCTCAGAACCTGTCACCTGTCCTTGGATTCTGTGATTCCCTGTCTCTCTGACCCTCCCCTGCTCATACTGTCTCTCTCTCTCTCTCAAAAATAAATAATAAAAATTTAAAAATTAAAAAAAAAGAATCAATTCATTGTTTTACTCTCTGGTAAAATTCCTTGTTTGAAGTATATTTTCCTGATATTTGTATAGCCACTACAATTTTCTTTTCATTACTATTTTCATTTTCCATCATCTTTTAACAGCATATAATTGGATATGGCTTTGTTACTTGCATTTACAGTCTCAAGCTTTTATTGCAGTGTTTAGATAAATTACATTTAAAGCAATTATTGATATTTTAGGACTGTCTTGTCATAGTGATATGATAGCAAATATTGATATTTTGTATCATCTTCCTTTTTGTTTTTAATTTGTCCCATCTGTTCCTGTTTTAATTTCTTCTTTTGTTGAGTTGTTGGTGTTAACTGTCTTCATTTTTCCATTTTATCTCCACTAATAGCTTATCGGTTATACCTTTTTATTGTCAAAGTGATTGTTTAAAGGGTTTCAAATACACGTCTTGAAACTACAGTGATTTACCTTCCAAGGATATCATACTACTTGACATATCGTGCAAGAAACTAGAATACACCTCCATTTCCCACCATCTTCATTTGTATTATTGCTGTCATATGTTTTGCACATATTACAACCCCTAAAATATATTGTTATGATTTGATTTACACTCTGTCTTACAAAGAGATTAAAAATAAGGAAAATATATGGGATGCCTGGGTGGCTCAGTTGGTTAAGCATCCAACTTCAGCTCAGGTCATGATGTCGAGGTCCATGGGTTCAAGCCCCATGTTCCTGGGATTCTCAGGGATTTTACCCTGTCATTCTAGCCCATACTCTGCCTACATGAGTTTGTTAACATATCAGTTATGGTATTTTTTTTTCTTATACACTGTAATGGGTGCCATTTTTCCGTCTTGGGCTTTGCCAGTGGAAAAACAGTTTGTCCATCCTCTCTTTCCTTGGAGGAGTTTGTCACCCTTTGAAAGTCAGTTCACCTTATTGCCTTGAGACTTCAGCTCACTGATGGACTAAAAAAGGCAGAAGCAAAACCAAAACAAAACCTAGTCCCATAAACTTTGTCTGATTTTCTTATTGTTGGAATAAGAACAGTGTTCTCTTGTGGTTTTCACATTCTGAACAGAAGCAAAGCTGTGAATGGGTCTTTAAGAATAATCCTTATTGAAAAAATGAGTACTATAATGAGATACATAACATAATGCCATTTAAGTAAATTAAAATATTTGTGCATTATACAATTTGCCATTTGTAGAAGCGTATTCAAATAAACAGAAACACATTGAATGTATTAAAATCGTTGCCTGGGGATGAAGGGGAAGGAAAGTGGGCTATAAAGTTATGAACAAATGAACTAGAGAATGAAGGAATACAGCAAGGGTGGAAACTTTCATTCTGCAAGGTTGAGAGTGTGAAATAAACCGAGGAATTTGATAAACTCAACCTCTTGCATCTGAGATCCAGAAAACATTAATATAAAACACAAGACAAATTAGATAATATGGTGTTACCTTATTCTACTCGTGTTGTAAGCAGTTGCTACTGTATGTGCATATTATCTTTGTACAAGATAGAATATGCTATTTGTTTTTTATCATTTTGATATTATTGAATGTCTTATAAAATATAAAATTTGACTTACTGCTTTGTGAAAATATTTTAATAGAATTTTTAACTATATGTAGCTCATTGGAAGATGAAATGCAGTGTCTGATTAGCATAACAGAACATAAGAATTACTAGATTTTGGCACAAAGAGTGAAAAAATACAGAGACCATGTATCACAGAGGAAATGCTATATTTATCGATTAAATGCTAAATTATCGCCTAGAAATAACTATACTTCTGTTTGTCCGTTTGAGATAAAGCGGTAGACAAAGTGATTTATCTAGGCTGTGCACCATTTGGAGTATAGCTGGGGTCAGCTATTTGGCCAATTTTAAGCCCCTGCTTTTTTCACTAGACTCATGAGTCTACATTTTAAGGTCACTTCCAAATCTTACGATAAAGAAGACCCAGAAGGAAATTGGCTGGCTGGCCCTGAAGCAGTTTGGATAAGACACTTGGAAAATGCAACCAAAGATAGGACACTATGATAAGGAAAAAAGAGAGGAACACTTGTAGGCTGGAATTCACTTCAGTCGTTTAAAAAAGCAAAGCCAATGGAATATTAAAAGAAAAAAGGGCAGCTTTCACTGATAGTCTCTGGAGATTCATGGCTTGAATAGCATTGAATAAAATCTTTACTCACCTGGACACACACCTCTGGATGAATCCTATTGGCTCTGTATGTAGACTGAAAAGCAGAGTTGTCCCACAAAACCACCACCATTATTTGAGAATAGGGTTTAGAGTCCTCTCTAAATTAGCCTGGATATTTTACCCAAAGCAGAGGCTGAACTAAGGATTTGTGTGTAGGTGGTTTATTTGGGAAGTGACTGGAGATCGTCTAGGGAACATAACAGGCACCCACCAGTGAGAGGGAGCCAAGATAGGCAAGGAGTCCACCTGAGAGGGTGTAGGAGTTTGCTCCCTGGGCGTGGCCATTGGAGTTTGGTCCCTCTGTGGTTTTCTGGGGAGTAAACATAATAGTTTTCAAAATGTCCACGAAAGATCTTCAAGGAAAAGCATTTGTCACCCTTGCTTTTGAGAGATCGCCTGGTGAGTGAGCATATAATTTGTCACCGCCTCACACCAGGGCATTGGAAAAGCCCTGAAAGAAAGCAGAAATCACACACAGCATATTTGAGCCAACGCACTGTCAACATAACCTCAGTCAAATCCCGCAGAAAACTCTTCAGGGAATCAGGTGGTGGAGAGGGTGCATTACACACTCTAAGGGGGTTTGATACACCTTCTGGACTCGTGAAGTTTTGGCGAGACAAGCAGACAGTTGAGTTCCCTCTGTCTGGAATATGAGAGGCTGTCCTCTTGTGTGATCAGAGAGGAATTTACTTCTTATTTTCTCCTACTGGGTTTCTGCCTATTCTTTTAATATACTCAGTGATCTGTACAGGGGTCTAGGGATGGGCCATTTTTCTAATATACTATATTTCTATTTCATGGAGAAACTAATATATTTTTAGGCATGGGGTTTAGACAGGGCCCCATTAATTCTCAGAGGTAAGCCCTCTTTGAAATAAGCAACACTTTTTTCATTCCCATACACTTGAGAGATCATTTTCCCCTGCTGGTTCCTTTGTTCTCCATGCTCCGTTGGTCGAGTTTTTGGTGTCTTTAAATAGCCTTCCAAGTGCTGGAGCAGGGTCGTTCAAAGCCTGCTTTCTCTAAGTTCCAATAAAACCTAAATCCATATTATCCTTCTAGTACAAATTCAATGTGCTGAGTTTCAACCAGTCATAATGAAGATTTTTTAAAGTTGCATCATTTCTGCCTCGCTCACCTGGACAATACAAATGCAGAAGAGAACAATGGACACATCCTCTCTGGTGGAGGTATCTGTTGGACAGTAGTAACAGTTATTGAAAGTACGTGTGACCTGCGTGTGAAAGATGCACTGATCTAAGAAAGACAACGTGGTGAAGTTTCCCCAAAAAGTACTTTTTAAAATCAGCATTTTGTTTATTTTGATATGTTCAGAACAGTGAAGCCCAAAAGTCCTTTAGAAAGGGTAATAGGATGTAATCTTCCACAAATGAAGGTTTAGGGACAGACTTCTAAGAGAAAATAATACATTTGGCATCAGTAAAAGAGATGTCAGTGGGTGAGTTTGAGGAGATTGAAAGCAAAAGAGTAAGAGGAAAGGGTGGAGGGAAGCCATCCGAGAGGTCAGATTTGGATCAGAGAACTTGGGGATAAATGCATGAATCTTGATGCAAACCTCACATACATTTTGAATAGTGAAAGAAAAAAAGTAATAAAGTCCCAGCTTCCGATTCAAGATTTAAAATATTTGAAACTTGTAGTCCAGAATATTAAAAATAGCACATGCAATGTCCTTTTAGTGTAGTTTTTATGCCTCTCACGGGACTTACATTGCTATAAACGTTTCTTCTTTCATAATTATTTACACAGTGTGCTCTCAGTATGAAATGAAATATCATTTCATTACTTTTCCGTAGACCTTTATAAAAAGATTGTGCTATGAGCTAATCAACAAAAGGTAAAGCTGACATTTAAATAGCCATCCACCTCTTGGTATTCTCTACTGTGAAATTCAAAGAAAGAAAAGATAGAGCCAGCACTCGCCTCCCACTGTCTTTGCATGGTCTCACAGGATACCAAAAAAATACAAATGGGTGGGCTGATGTCACCATCGAATTGCATATTCTATAGCTTCTTACACAAGGAAGTGTCCAATACACCAGTGACCTTTGCTAACTCAAATGATTCTTAGGTTGCTCCTTCGGAAATTAGGGATGCATTTTCTTATTAAAGCAACGTTAGAAATTAGAGTCTTGGGGGCAGGGTGGGGACTGGGTGGCTCAGTCGGTTAAGCTTCCGATTTCAGCTCAGGTTATGATCTCACAGTTCATGAGTTGGAGCCCCACATCGAGCTCTGTGCTGACAGCTCAGAGCCTGGAACCTGTTTCAGGTTCTATGTCTCCCTCTCTCTCTGCTTCTTCCCCTCTTGTACTTACTCTCTCTCTCTCTCTCTCTCTCTCTCTCTCTCTCTCTCTCAAAAATAAACATTAGAAAATAATTTTTTTAAAATAAAGGGAGAGTCTCAGATATACCTATCGAAGTAGTTTTAGTGTATGTTTCACATAGCTACCACATTATTTGGGCCCATCTTATTGCTGAGTGTTGAACTGGCTTTGTTGATGGAGTGAGAAAAGACATGGAGTCGGGCAGGAAAAAAGAGGGAGACCCTCCTTCTTAGGAATTTAGGATTAATTGGGGGAAGTTTTGAAATGGGAACTGGAAATAGAGATGAAGCTTCTCTCATGACTGTTCAGTTCCATAACCACCCATGCCTGGGTTTCCCTCAGCAGTAACTCGACAGGCTGCACGCGACCCTCAGGTACGTGTTAAGAAGGACACCATCTGATTCTGTCTAACGCATTTTGACTGCTGTATTTATTCCTCTAGTTCTCTCAAAGGGTTAAAAAAATATTTACTAATCTAAAGATCTGGCTCTGGCTGCATTCTATGAGTGTAACAAGAGAAGTGCAAAGGTCCTGTGGCACAACGGCAGAACTTTAGGTGGCTCTGCTGATCGCCATGTGTGTTCTGCCCCTTCAGTCCTCAGTTGACATATTTGCTCCTTCTTACCTGGGCCATTTGAGAAACTCCTGCTTGTCTTTGAGGGCGAAGTTCAAATGGCATCTCACCGGACACAGTGTTGCAGTCTTTTGCACTCTCCAAACACTTAGCTGTGATTCAATTAAGCCAGAACTGTTTATTTTTAATAAAGCAGGATGGAGATAACAGACAGGGAGGGGTGGGGAGGTGGAAGAAGAGGAAAAGGGAAGAATTAGAAGAAAAGGAAGAAAAGCAGTTTTTCTCCTCTGCTCTCTCTCCTTTTGCCCACATGAGTTGTAACGCATACCCAAAGATATTATTAATATGTAGTGATTAGTTACAATGAAGTTTGCCTTATTAAAAACTGATGATATCGAGGTGCCTGGGTGGCTCAGTCGGGTGAGTGTCCAACCTTGCCTCAGGTCATGATCTCACTGATGGTGCCTTTGAGCCCCACATCGGGCCCTCTGCTGTCAGCACAGAGCCTGCTTCAGATCCTCTGTCCCCCTCTCCCCTGCTCACACACACACACACACACACACTCTCTCTCTCTCTCTCTCAAAAATAAATACACATTTAAAAATTTAGAAAAACTGATAATATTTAATACTTAGCAAAAAATTGTTAAAATATTAACCTTAACCTATATATATTTTTGATTTATTAAAGAAACAAATTATTCCCTAAAAGAAAATCCCCTCTGGGACCCAGCTCCCTTGATACTTGGCATCCCATTTACCTGTTTTCTTATAGAGTCTCCCACAGTATCTGGGGTTTGGTGGATATTTATGGAGGAAGGGGCTAAGAAATAGTCTGGGGCAGGGATATTTGAGAATTCCCATCCTCCGGCATTTTCCTGAACAGAGAAGCAGCTAAGTCATGAATACAACCAATTAGAGTTACATTTAGAGACACAGAATCACATTTTTGACTCTTAGAAAATTCAGGGTAATGTCAGACATATGTCAGACGTGAGGTAGACCTGACAAAGGTCACCTTCAGGAGAGATGTTCAGATGAGGTACAGAGATTGTAAACTGGGTCTCATTAAGTACATTATGGGTGTGTGTGTGTGTGTGTGTGTGTGTGTGTGTCTAGACACACATATATGTAATGAATTATTGTGAGTATATCTTATTTGATTTGAACAATGTATATGAGGTTTACGTTAGGGAGAAATGAACATTCTGGCTTATATAATAGTGAACCAGCATTTCTTTCTCTTTTGTTATTTATTTATTTTGAGAGAGAGGGCAGGAATGGGAAAGGGGCAGAGAGAGAGAGGCAGAGAGAGAGAGAATCCCAAGCAGGCTGCACTGTCAGCACAGAGCCCGACTCAGGGTTCAATCCCATGAACCATGAGATCATGACCTGAGCGGAGATAAAGAGTTGGGCACTTGACTGTCTGAGCCACCCAGGCACCCCAAGACAGCATCTCTTAAAAGAATTTCATCACGCTTACCCCTAACTGAAGCAATCTCCTTTCCACACATTATTGCAATTATTTGCTTAATCATCATCTCCCACAGTAGACCCTGAAACTCCAGAGGGTAAAATTACCTTTTATCATCTTGGTACTTCCCAGTACTTAACAAAGTTCTTAATATAAGACAGGTGTTCAATAAATATTGAATGATGCAATGGAAATTGTCCAAATGTTCTGCTTTCTGTAGAATCTTGTCATCCTTCTGAATTCACGGATCCTCTCATAGTTATTATTAAATTATTAATTCAATTAAACAGATGCTCCCTGGGGCTGCTGGAAGGGCCTCTAACTGTAGCTGCAAAGTCATCAAGCACCGTCATTTGTGAAATTATTATGGGATGTTTCTCCATTCCTCTGAAGCTCATGTTTAATTTAATAGGCATGTTCCAAAATTAATGAGTGTTGTGATTTTTGTGATACTTATGTAACTGCTTCAAGGAAAGTTAAAGAATTCCTAACATAGATCTTCATAAAAAGTGAAAAATCAGGGGCACTGAGTGGCTCAGTTAAGCATTCAACTCTTGATCTCAGCTCAGGTCATGATCTCATGGTTCGTGGGTTCAAGCCCTGCGTCAAGCTAAGCCCTGCGTCAGGCTCTGCACTATCAGTGCAGTGCTTGGGATTCTCTCTCTGTCTCTTTCTATCTCAAAATAAATAAAAACTTTAAAAAGCGTCTTTAAAAACATGAAGACTTATGTCCCTCCATCCTTAGTCTTTTACAGTTTATCTGTGTTCTTGAGTCATATCATTTTCTGAACTCTAGCAATACTTTACTGCTCAGCACCTTTGTACAATATTTCTCTACTGTTCTCAAAAATTTAAATTGTAGGTACATAATAATGGAGCTTAGTAAAATGTTTTCACTCTAGGTTTTCTTTATTCTTTCCATATTTTCATAAAACCCCACTGTAGCTGAACAGAAAAGATAACCACAGAAAAGAGGTTTTGATGTAGACCATGAGAGTATATTTGTCTTCTAGATTCCTTTGAACTCTCTGGGCTGATGAAAGTCATTTTCTTGCCTTGTCGGAGATGGGTCTCACTGCCTCTGCAGTTTCTACAAAGGTATCCCCTGAGGCATATAGTTCAGAAGATGGCTTATCCCCAGGACCCATCCGAGCATCTTCATTGCCTTGAGGCAGATAACCTGAATTACCTTCCAGCACAGCCAGGAAGGCATAGTATAAGGCCTGGAGGAAATGCATGACACACAGAAGAAATCACAGGAGTTGGTTAGTATACACTCTCAGCACCCAAGGGAACACGTGTGGGAGGGTTTCAGTGGGCTGGAGATGTGTGCAGTGTTTCTCAAAGTGTGGTTGGTGACCAGTAGCATCAGGATCACCTACAGGCTTGTTAGAAATGCAAATTTTATGCACCGCCCCAGACCTACAGGGTCAGTAACTCTGGGGCTGGCGCCCAGCGTTTTGTGTTTTCCCAAGCCCTCTAGGAGCTTCTGGTGCCTGCAACAACTTGAGCCATTTCTTTTATGGGCCACATCATTTGCTTTTATCCCCACTATGCCTTGTTCCAGCCATGTTTATGGCCTCCTGCCCTGCTTGGGCTCCAACAGATTATCTCCAGGTACAGCCCGATAGTGCCTCACCTCCTGCTGCATCCTACAACCCATGCCTCCTCTCCTAGAACTGACCTCTGGATTCCCAAGACACAAAAAGAATATGGGATTCAGCTTAGAATCCATGCGTAAGTAGGCTGACACTATGGGGAATCCCCACCCTCCCTAAGGACCGATCTCGGACAAATTGGAGATGGGCACTGGGGAATATATTCTTATCATTTCCTACCTTGGGATAGGCTGTCTTGAGATGCGGTTGGTATGATTTCTTAATGAGATCAAGCCATCAGTAGCCATCCATTCAAAAACATGTTCTTGGAAGTTTTCTTTTCTTCTCTCCCCTGTCCTTCTGATCAGCTCTCTGATATTGCCTTTCCTAAAAACAGTAGCAGCACAGAAGCCTTTGCCTGAGGCTCTCATTTCTGCGGGAAGTAGGCTAAAACAAAAGACGCCAAGGACATGGGATTCATTGCATGCTCATTCCTGCAGCTCCGGTGTGTACTTTTCATATAGAAAAAAAATGCAAGACTAATGTTTCTATAATAAACTATTAGAGTGGAAATTTTCTAACATTTAACATTAAAGGATAAAGCAGATGCATCATGGCACACTGAGGTATTGAATCCATGCATTTATGTTTCTCTTTGTTAGACAGTTCTAGACCATGATTGGATTTTAACACACTGTTTTCTCCTTTTGCTCTGCATCTTCACGAAACGGAATGGAGTTAAGAGTTCTTCCGTAGAATCACAAATGTTTGTATACCATTCAGGAAAAAGGAGCGTGTTGTCTTCAGCACTGGATTAGCCTTTCTTTTAAGTGGTCTGATTCTTAGACTGTTCTCTTGGATTTCCTGTGTTAGGAATTATTCACTTTGTAAATATTAGGTGATGGAGGAGGGTACACATTTCTACTTTTTCTTGGAACTCAGTAGCTCTGAATAGTAATGGGTTCTGGTGTGACGAAATCCCCCCAGAGGGCAGAGCGGCACAGACAAAGACAGGCTAATAATTTTGGTCATTTACCTGAGTACTCCCATCAGAAGCACTCAGTCATTCTTCTGTTACCTGAAAAGGTCATTGTGCTTCCTGTGGTGCCTAATTTACTACAAGAGAAAGAGTCCAGCTCTGAGAAGAATATTTCTGAGATTGTGCCATCTTTGTGATTTGGAAGATGGTTTCTTTTTCTTTTTCTTTTTTTTTTGGAAGATGATTTCAAAAAGCCTATAAAGGAGTGCCTGGGTGGCTCAGTCAGTTTAGTGTATGACTCCTGATTTTGGCTCAGCTCATGATCTTGGTTCCTGGGGTTGAGCCCCACATTGGGCTTCATGCTAATAGCACAGAACCTGCGTGGGATTCTGTGTCTCTGACTCTCTCCCCCTCACACACATTCATGTGCTCTCTCTCTCTCTCTCTCTCTCTCTCACAAAATAAATAAACTTAAAAACAAAAACCTCTTGGGTCACCTAGGTGACTCAGTCGGTTAAGCGTCTGACTTGATTTTGGCTCAGGTCACGATCTCAGAGTTGGTGAGTTCAAACCCCACGTTGGGCTCTGTGTTGACAGTGCAGAGCCTGCTTGGGATTCTCTCTCTCTCTCTCCCTCTCTGCCCCTCCCCACTTGTGCTCTCTCTCCCTCTCAAAATAAATAAGTAAAATTAAATGTTAAAAATGAAAACCTCTAAAGTGAAATATAGCCTTAATGTATTCACTACAATGTCTTCCCATTAGGGATCGCTTTCTTCCCGCCCCCACCCCCAGCTGTACTGAGATATACTTGACAAACACATTGTGTAAATTTAAGGTATACAGCATTTTGATTTGATTTAATACACTTAAATATTGCAAAATGATTTACCACCATGTGGTTAGCTAACACCTCCTTCCAGTCACATGATCACTACAACTTCTTTGGGGTGAGGATATTTAAAATGCACTCTCTTAGCACCTGCCAAGTACATAATACAGTATTAGTAACTCTAACCACCATGCTGCACATTAGGTCCACAGAACTTAATCGTCTTCTGGTTAGAAGTTTGTATCCTTTGTTCAACACCTTCCCATTTTCCCATTGCGCAACTACTGGGAACCGCTATTTTAGACTCTCTTTCATAAGTATGGCTTTTACAGATTCTAAAAACAAAGGTTTTCTCCTTTTTAATGGTTGAATAATATTCCGTGGTATGGTATACCCCGTCTCTATCCATCCATCCACTGACAGACACTTAGTTGGAATCCATATCTTAGGTGTTGTGAATATTGCTACAATGGACATAGGAGTATAAGATCCTGTTTTCATTTCTTTTGAATATGTACCCAGAAGTGGGATTGGTGGATCATGTCATAGTTGTCTTTTTAGTTTTTCGGGGAGCCTCCACATTGTTCTCCATAGTAGCTTCATCCATTTACATTTCTACCTGTAGGGCACAAAAAGAGGGATCCCTTCCTACAACACAAGATTTGGTTTCCAGGAGGCCAGTGTTACAAATTAATAGGTAACAGTGCCCTAAGGTGATAGGTGAGGTTAGGTAAATCTGGAAAGAGAGGAAAGAAGAAAAATGCTATACGTGACTTTTTGAGATATACAAAAGGGATTTGAGCGGAAAAAAGATTTTTTTTTGTTTCTTCCTTTGAAACCACCCCAAGACTACTCAGCTCAGTGCATCTTTACTAGGCCCTCTATGCCTAGCCCTCTGCAGTGTATTTGGGATATGCATTAAATTTTTTCCATGAATTCTCAGACTGTTTCATGTTTCAGCATTTATTATCTCAACCTAAACCTGTCTCCTTTTCATATTCCCAACTAACTATTTTAGGACCATTTCCCCATTGCCCATTCTGGCACCACTCCCCAACTTACATCTCGTCAACCCCCCATCTTCAATTTACCATGCCCTCATCAGAAATCTACACCATGATTCCTGAAAGGAAGATCCATCAGTTAGGATGTCCTCACTAACTCACAGCCACATTCCTAATGTTCATGCCAATGAAGTGGGTAAATGGTAGAGGTACCGACTGGGGAAGGGAGGGAACCGAAAGCTAGTTCTTTGGGATTTTACGTCTTAGAAATGTGAAGAGAAACAAAAGAGAAAAATTTGTCAATTGGTCATGAGATTGGGACACACTAAAACAATACAAATGCCATTTAGTTAGTCATTTTTTTCAATATTTATTTATTTTTGAAAGAGGGAGAGAGAGAGAGAGAGAGAGAGAGCACCAGTGGGGGAGGGTAGAGAGAGAGAGAGGGAGACACAGAATCCGAAGCAGGCTCCAGGCTCTGAGCTGTCAGCACAGAGCCCAACGCGTGGCTTGAACTCATGAACCATGAGATCATGGTGTGAATCCAAGTCAGAAGCTTAACTGACTGAGATACCCAGGTGCCCCAATAGGTCACTTTTAACTAAATGATAATTTTTGCTAGTTTAAATATATTCATCCAACCTACATATGCTCTACTGGTTTTAACCACTTCTCTACATGTGTCTCTGTTGATTCCAGTTTTTTAAGTTAAAAGCAATGAAAATCTGGTTCTGCATCAATGTGATACTCTTGTGTGGAATTATGGTCTTAGGATACATATTCCCAAAGGTGGAATTACTGAGTCAAACTGGATGAACATGTTGCCTTTGTTGTGTATTGCATATTACTAGCAAACAGCTGTGTTCAGTTATATTAGTTTCATCATGATCTCACAGGTTTTGAATGTTTTCACTGAAGCAAAATTGTTTTACCCATAGATGAAGAAAATAGTGGTATCGTAAGAGATGTTTATATTCCATTTTTAACATTCTCTTATTTTACTGACATAATTGTACATTCCTCTTGTCTTTATAATTTTTGCTTATATAAATTTTTGCTGATAATCTTTACATTATTTAAAATGGAGAGCAAAGGGCACCTGGGTGGTTCAGTCAGGTAAGCATGTGACTCTGACTCTTGGTTTTGGCTCAGGTCATGATCTCATGGTTAGTGAGTTCGAGCCCTGCATTGGGCTCTGCACTGACAGCAGGGAACCTGCTTAGGATTCTCTCTCGGCTCTCTCTCTGCCCTTCCCCTGCTTGTGCTTGCTCGCGCTCTCTCGCGCTCTCTCGCGCTCACTCTCTCTCTCTCTCTCTCTCTCTCTCTCCCCCTCTGAAAATAAATAAATAAATGTAAAAAATAATAAAATGAAGAGCAAGACCCCATTAAATAATCTTTAATTATGGCAAACTCTTGGAAAGGCACATTTGATGCATGTTTCCCCAGCCTGACTTTTATATTAGTTGCTTTCATTTGTGCATAATTTTTATTATTTTATATTGTTAACCTGTCAGTTTGTTTTGAATATGTCTTCTTTCCCTTGCTGGAAGTCGGCATGCTCACGGAATGAATACCATGTTTATCATCTCTTCTATATCTATTTTTATTCATTAGTGATTTTGTCTCCCTCTCCTTTGGCCTTAAATAGCATTTATATGTAAATGATTCCTAGTCTTTATGTGCAGATTCACCCTTTGTCCAGAGTTTCATACACATCTGCACCTGAGTTTCACAGATGTCCACCTTGCTTCAACTCTTGCTTCCTAAAATACCCAGCAGAGAGCAGAGTGAAGCCCTTTATTTGCACAGTTCAGATCAGGTGATTCATCTACGTAAAACCTTCCATTGGCTTCTCATCCCCCATAAAATGCAGTTCCAACTTCCAGCCCTGCTCAGGATATCCACATTATGGGTCCGCACCTTTAAATCCATGCCACTCAAGTCCATGTTCAATTCTCTGTATTCACACTGTGTTTTTCTGTCCTTGAGCATGCTAAGCCTGTTCCTCTCCAAGCTTTGCTTCTATTGGTCTCTCAGTAGAATGCTTACTTTTCTGACATGTGCATGCTTGCACTCTTTTTTTGCCAGGTCATAGTTCAAAAGTCATCGTCTTCAATGTCCATCCTCAGACATTTTTCCACATCATAAAAACAAACAAACCCCAAAAACCTCTCAAGTCACTGTCTATAAAGTATGTTATTTTATCTTCATTGCGAAGCTGTCTGATACCATCATGGTTTTAGTTTTTTCTTTTTAAATGTAAATTGTCTGTTCATATTTTACTGAAATAAAGTTCATTGTGTTTTCTCTGTCATCTTGAATAGTGGAAGTAATTCAATAATCATTTGTGGAATGATTGAATGAATGAGTTTTTCTATTGCTGTCAATCTCAGGGTGTCATTTTGTAGTGAATCGGGACATCAGTATTTTATTTTACTTGCTAGCATTTCATTTCATAATTTCTCCTTAATTTAAATTGAAATTTAAAAAAATTAATGTTTATTTATTTTGGAGAGAGAGAAACGGAGTACGAGCAGGTGAGGGGCAGAGAGAGAGGGAGACACAGAGTTGGAAGCAGGCTCCAGGTTCTGAGCTGTCAGCACAGAGCCGGACACGGGGTTCAAACCCACGAACCATGAAATCATGACCTGAGCCGAAGCTGGACGCTCAGCTGACTGAGCCACCCAGGCACCCCTAAATTGAAAGCATTTGGTAGGATATTCATTGGCAAGCTTCCAAAATTTTGAGATAGAAAAAATTTTGTATGCGTGTCCTTCTCCATATCTTGTTGCTTTCTTTCTCTTGTTCCCTCTTCCATCATTCAACTAGAGAACAAGTATTTTTAGCTTCTGGTGTTAGTGCCTCCAGAGTTTTTGGTGTATCTACAAATAACTACAAATAAATATTCTTATTTTATGCCTTTTTCAAAACACAAAAGATAGCATAATGTTAATACTGCCTGACTTATAGTTCTTTCATTTAATTATATATAGTGGAGGTTTTATGGAAAGTTCTTTCATTTATTTCTATAGCTGGATCATATCCCTATTGAATGGATGTTTCCTTGTCTCCTTCGATGGGAATTTGATTTCTTTCCATTATTTTACTTTTAATCATTTGCAGAGAATTACCTTATCCCCACTTCATTACACACATGAGCAGGTCTCCAGGACACTACCCAAATGAGAATTGCTGTGTCAAAATTACCATTATAATTTTGATAAAATTTGCCAGCTTTCCCTTCATAAATTTTATACAAATTACATGACCATCAGCGATGTATGCAAACTGTTTCTTCACAGCTTTACCAACAGGAAGTTTTATTAAGTCTGTGGATTTTTGCCAACTTAATAGATAAAAAATGGAATAATTTATCTTGCTATGATTAGGCATTATACATTATTAAATATGTAGAAACGCCATTTCTATTTTCTTTCTACAAAATACAGTCTTTGCTTAGTTTATTTCTATGTGATTCATGTATTCCCTCAACAAATATTTCCTACTTGGCAGGTAGGGTTCTATTTATTTGGATACAACAAGCATGTATATGAGATAGACATTGCATATATGTATAGTGTATACACATTGCGTACATGAGATATACTTCCTTGGGGCCATGTTGAGATTTCGATCTGTAATTTATTTTTTACTTTGTTTCTAAACCTTACTCAGGAAGCTTCTGCTGCTGGCCTGCGTACAAAGTCTCTACCTTTTGCACTGGTGAATGAATACCTCTCTTTCAGGAAGTGTATTTTTTTTGTCTTTAAAGAACTGTTACTGCTGGGTCTCTTCATGCTCTCACTCTTCTTCCTCTTAGGTGGTTTCTTCCAAATCCCACTGACCTATAGGCAATAGTGGTACATTTGTTATATACATGGTATATCTTTCTCCTACTGTTATTGACTATGGTGGATGTGTAGAAGTGATCTTATAGCTTCGATGTGATTTACAGGAGGAAGAGTTTTGGGGCAGGGAGTTGATAAAGATAGTCATATTCATACCAGAAGTTTCTATGACCATGTATTTAGTTTTATAAGACAAACATAATCACATACCCTCCAAAGCAGCGAAAAATCACCAAAAGTAGTCAGAAAACATTGTTTGTTGATTACACAGTGGCCCAATAGAGGATTGATAAAAAAGTCATTCTTCAAAGAGCACTGATAGTGAAAGTGAAATGTGGAGTCCGAGCATCAAGAAGGTATAAGGCACAGAAAGGGCAAGGCCAAAATCGCGGCAAACCTTCCAGGAGGCTGTAATTTCTATATAAAATAGCTCATCCATTATCATAGCTAGCAAAAGTAAAGATAGAAAGATGTCAAAGAGGGGCACTTGGGCGGTTTATAGTCAGTTAAACGCCCGACTTCAGCTCAGGTCATGATCTCACAGCTCTTGAGTTCAAGCCCTGTGTCAGGCTCTATGCTGACAGCTCAGAGCCTGAAGCCTGCTTCAAATTCTGTATCTCCTTCTCTCTCTGCACCTCCCCCCTTGAACTCTCTCTCTCTCTGTCTCTCTCTGTCTCTCTCTCTCTCTCAAAAATAAACAAACATTAAAAAAAAACATTTATACCTTGGTAGAAATGAGAATCCCATGACATGAGATTCTCATAATATTTAGCTATGGTTTGGGTAAAAGTAAGTGATGTTTCTCATTTTTAATTGAATATTATTTTGTGAAAAATAAATGATGTGGGGGGTGTTTGGTCTTGGCAGTGCCTGTTTTGCATAGCATACATTCCTAGACACAGGGAGGGAGCTGGTGATTAAGATGAAAAGGACATTTTTGGTCACAAATCACCCAAGTAATTGGGGACTAGGTCTGATGGAGGTCCATCCTCCATGCCACTACTGAAATGAGTACAGTCCACATATGATTTTCTAGGGGTGCTTTAACTTATTTACAATTAGTGGTGGTTCAGATACAAAGTGATTAGGATGTTCTCCTTTTCACAGACAGTCTCTATTTCCAGATAATAGTTTTGTAGAGCTGGTTATCCTTCTGCTCTCACTGAGTGGCTTGTGGTCCTCAGTAGAGGAGAGGGGGACAACAGGAAAACAAAGCAAGGATATATGATGAGGTTGACATATTAAAAGCTTTAGTTTTCATCAACCAATGTCCACCAAAATCTATTTTTTTATACATTTTTGATGTTATAATCCATTTATTTGAACAAAATGCAAAAGCAAATTCACTGGTTTTCTTCTCTTATAAAATGAGGATCATGGATGTCGTTGTGAAACCTAAGATTCCACTTAATGGATTATCCTCAGTGATGAGTGATGAGGGATACTATCTTTACTTGACACAGAGTAACGTTTTTAAAATAGAGGAACTATATCGGCATTTGCCAGTCAGTCAGACTGTGGACTCACACTTGGAACTGATGGACATAGAAATGGGTATTGAGGGTGAATAGCCCCAGATATGAGTGATCTGGAAACTGTGTTCAGAATACTTTCATTCATTAAAAGAGCATTCTTTTCTAAATTTTGCTTTGTTTATGGGGCACCTGGGTGTCTCCGTCGGTTACGCATCTGCCATCAGCTTGGTTCATGAGTTTGAGCCTCGTGTCGGGCTCTGTGCTGACATCTTGGAGCCTGGAGCTGCTTCAGATTCTCTGTCTCCCTTTCTCTCTGCCTCTCCCCTGCTTGTGCTCTGTGCCTCTCTCTCTCTCAAAAATAAATAAATGTTTAAAAAATGTTTAAATTTTACTTTGTATATACTTGACACACAATGTTATGTTAGTTTCAGGTGTACAATATACTGACTCAGCAACTCTCTAGGTAATGCTGTGCCCACCAGCCCTGCAGCTACCATCTATTACCATACAATGCTGTGATCTCATTGACCATATTCACTATCTTTTCTTGCCATGACTTCCAAAACTGGAACACTTTATCTCCCGTTTCCCTTTACACATTTCCCCCATCCCCCAATACCCTTCCATGTGGAAACCATCGGTTTGTTCTCTGTATAGGTCTGATTTTGGTTTTTGTTTCTTTATTCATTTGGTTTCTTTGGATTACATATATGAGTATAATCATAGGATATTTGTCTTTCTTAGTCACACTTGGTTCATTTACCATAATACCCTCGAGGTCTATCCCTATTGTTGCAGTAACAAGAATCCATCCTTGTTTATGGCTGCCTAATACTCCATTGCATATATATGTATGTATGTGTTGTATATTATGTGTATATGTATGTGTGTATATATATGTAGGTCTAAGATCCATGAATCCTAAAATCAGTATATATATGCCACCTTTTTCTTGACTATTCATTAGAAAAACACTTAATTTGGAGTGCCTGGATGGCTCAGTCAGCTAAGGGACTGACTTTTCATTTCAGCTCCAGTCACGATCTCACAGTTGTGAGACTGAGCCCTGAATTGAGCTCTGTGGTGGGTGTGGAGCCTGCTTAGGATTCTCTCTCTCCTTCTTCCCCTTCCCTGCTTGCTTTGTTGTGCATCCTCTCTGTCTCTGTCTCTGTCTCTCTCTAAATTAAAAAAAAAAAGGAAAGAAAGGGAAACAATTACTAGGGAATACCCTAACTAGAAGGCTACAGGGCATAGTTTTAAGTTTATTTTTCCACAATTTAAGTCCACATTTACTGATTTTAACAATCAGTAATGTTTTTCAAATTGCAGATTCTTTTTTTTCTTAAAACTGTAGATATTTATCAGAGGAAGACATCCTCTGGTATTCACTATAATAGGACAGAATTTATTAATGATTGAAACTCCTTATCTTTATACACAAGTAAATGTGTTGGAAAGTAAATTTAGATCAATAGGACACTGACAGCCAGATAATGAAATAAAATAAAAGATCTTCACAGTTTAAACAGGCAAAATTTGATGTTTTTGCTGTGCTCTATTTCTCTCAAGTGTAGGCATTAGTTTTTGTTTTATTTTATTTTTTATTGCATTATTTTATTTGTATTTAAATTTTAGTTAACATACATTGCAATATTGGTTTCAGGATGGATTTATCACTTACATACAATACCCAGTGCTCATCATAACAAGTGCCCTCCTTAACACCCATCACCCATCTAGCCCATCTCCCACCCACCTCCCTCCATCAATCCTTAGTTTGTTCTCTGTCATTAAGAGTCTCTTATGGTTTGTTTCCCTCTCTTGTCTTCCTTCCCCCCACTTCCTGTATGTTCATCTGTTTTGTTCACTTCATATAAGTGAAATTATATGGTATTTGTCTTTCTCTGTTTGACTTATTTCGCTTAGAATAATACATTCTAGCTCCATCCACATCATGACATATGCAAGATTTCATTCTTTTTGACACCTGGGTAATATTCCATTGCATGTATATACCACTTCCTATTTATCCGACAGTCGATGGTCATTGGGGTCTCTCCATAGTTTGGCTCTTGTTGATAATGCTACTATAAACATCAGGGTGCATACACCCCTTCAAATCTGTATTTTTGTATCTTTGGGTAAATACCTAATAGTGCATTTGGTGGATCATAGGGTAGTTCTATTTTTATTTTCTTAAGGAAAGTCCATACTGTTCTCCAGAGTGGCTACACCATTTTGCTTTCCCATCAATGGTGCAAGAGGGTTCCCCTTTCTCTGCATACTTGCCAATACCTGTTGTTTCTTGTATTGTTAATTTTAGCCATTCTGACTGGTGTGAGGTTGTATCTTTTTGTGGTTTGGATTTGTATTTTCCTGATGATGAGTAATGTGAAACATCTTTTTATGAGTCTGTTAGCCATCTAGATGTCTTCTCTGGAAAAGTGTCTATTCATGTCTTCTCCCCATTTCTTAACTGGATTATTTGTTTTTTGGGTGGTGAGTTTGATAAGATCTTTATAGATTTTGGATACTAACCCCTTATCTGATATGTCATTTGCAGATATCTTCTCCCATTCCATAGGCTGCCTTTTGTTGATTGTTCCCGTCACTGTGCAGCAGCTTTTTATCTTGATGATTTCCCAGTAGTACCCAAATGTTTGTTTTTGTTTCCCTTCCTTCAGCGACATGTCCAGTAAGAAGTTGCTCCTGCCAAGGAAAAGAGGTTGCTGCCTGTCTTATCCTTTAGGATTTTGATGGTTTCCTGTCTCACGTGTAGGACTTGCATCCATTTTGAATTTATTTTTGTGTGTAGTATAAGAAAGTGAGTCAGGTTCATTCTTCTGCATGTCACTGTCCAGTTCTCTGAGCACCATTTGTTGAAGAGACTTTTTTTTTTCCATTGGATATTCTTTCCTGCTTTGTTGAAGATGAGTTGATTATATAAATGTCAGTCCATTTCTGGGTTTTCTACTCTGTTCCATTGATCTCTGTGTATGTTTTTGTGCCAGTACCATACTGCCTTGTTGATAGCAGCTTTGTAATGTAGCTTGAAATACAGAATTGTGATGCCTTTAGTTTTTTTACTTTCTCAGGATTGCTTTGGCTATTCATGGTCTTTTGTGGTTCCATACAGAATTTGTGATTGTTCTAACTCTGTGAAGAATACTGGTGTTATTCTGATAGGGATTGCATTGAATATTTAGATTGCTTTCGGTAGTGTTGACATTTTAACAATATTTGTTCTTCCAGTCCATGAGTATAGAATTCTTTTCCATTTCTTTGTGTCCTCTTCAGTTTCTTTTATAAGTGTCCTATAGTTTTCAGAGTGTAGTTCTTTTACCTCTTTAGTTAGATTTCTTCCTAGGTATCTTACTGGTTTTGTTTCAATTGTAAATGGGATTGATTCCTTGATTTCTTTTTCTGCTGCTTTATTATCGGCTTATAGAAATACAACAAATTTCTACATGTTAATTTTATATCCTGTGACTTTGCTGAATTCATTAGTTCTAGCAATTTTTTGGTGGAGTCTTTCAGGTTTTCTACATAGAGTATCATGTCATCGGTAAATAGTGAAGGTTTGGCTTCTTCCTTCCCAATTTGGGTGCTTTTTATTTCTTTTTGTTGTCTGATTACTAAGGCTAAGACTTCTGTACTACGTTAAATAGTAATGGTGAGAGTGAACATTCTTTTCTGGTTTCTGACCATAAGGGGAAGGCTCTCTCAATTTTTGCCCATTGAGGATGATATTAGCTCTGGGTCTTTCATATATGGCCTTTAGGATGTTGAGGTGTACTCCATCTATCCCTGCTTTGTTGAGGTTTTTACCAAGAATGGATGCTCAGTTCTGTCAAATGGTTGTTCTGCATCTGTTGACAGGATAACGTGGTTCTTATCCTTTCTGTTATTAATGTGGTGTATCACAGTGATTGATTTGCAACTCTTGAACCCGGCCTGCAGCCCAGGAATAAATCCCACATGATTATGGTGAATAATTCTTTTAATGTATTGTCGAATTTGATTTGCTAATATATTGTTGAGGATTTTTACATCCATGTTCATCAAGGATATTGACTTGGAATTCTACCAGATATTTGAAGAAGAGTTAATACCTATTCCTCTCACACTGTTCCAAAAAATAGAAATAGAAGGAAAACTTCCCAACTCATTCTACAGATCCACCATTAACTTTATTCCAGTACTAGACCGAGACCTCACTAATAAGGAGAATTGCAGACATTATATTGTATTGCACTCAAAAAAAGTATGCTGTCATGTAGTGAATAATGATCAGGGAAGGAAATAAATTTTTTTATTATAATACTAATGAAAATGTCTTTTTTTCCTCTACCTGAGGAATATATACCATATCTAAATTCACTGTACACATAGCCTAGAAAATCAATGAATTAAGATAATTATTCAGAAAATTTACAACAAAGACCCTCACTGAATTAGAATGATAATTTGAAGAAATTATGCTTTCTGGCTAAACAAGTGAATATTTCATGTTCTGAATCAGAATAGAGTTATAAAATTAGTGAGATAAAGCGTATCCATGTATTTTACTTCCATGTTATAGATTTATTGTGCCAATAATCATACTAAAAGTAAAATGTAAGGTATATGCACACACACATATATAACACAATAATTTTATTATCATATGTTTTCTCCCCTATATTACTTGAGAATCACAATTTTCTATTGTTCCCATATTTTTCTCACAATAAGTAATAGAATACTAGAATATTTTCTAGTATCCAATACAAAGAATCAGATAAAAATCAATGACTTTTTATTTACACATAAATATGAATTCACATTATTCTGGGAAATCACAATTCTTGAAGAAACAATAAAACTCCAATGAAGAGGTGGAAATTTTGCAGCTACTTTATCCTGAAAAGCAGTTCAGACACTCTGGGCTTTTTCTTTTAAGGTGGATTTCCTCTGAGATTTATACAAAGGACCTGCTTATAATGCTCTCTGCTCCCTATTTAACTTTGCTGATTTATAAGAGTTTTTTTTTTAATTTTAAAACATTTTTAATGTTTTATTTATTATGTATTATTTATTTATTTAATGTTATAATTATTTATTCATAGCCTTTCACTAGTGCATGTTCTGCACACAAGTACAGCAGGTTAGTGATCTTCTCTCCTGAGGTTTATTGTTTCCCAAATCTATAAAATTGAATTAACTCTTAAAATTTCCACACTTTGGTTTCTTTTATCATATAAGCATTAGAAGACCATTCACATTGTCTCTCATACTTCCCTACATCACTCTTTTAAAGTTAGGGAGAGTGCTGAGTGATTATTTCAAAATTAGGGACTTAATATCATTGACTTGTTTGATGCCTTAAATTGCATATATTTCCTCTGATGAGCTGTGTAGCTCAAAGTTGGCTTTTGGCTGGGAAGGGAGGTGTTTATCCAGTGGCAATATGACTATAAACATCTCTTACTGCCCTACTTGCCAACTTCCCACTCCATTTATTGTAAGAGTCACAGTTTTGCTATGAAATATTCATGTTTGGGATGTCAGTCGGCTCTATCCTGTCAAGTGGATGACAGTCTGGAAGGCAACTGTGCATGTAAAGTAAGCAACCTTACTTTATCTGCCCAAGTACATGTTCTGTTTCTTTGGGCTTGAAAAAATAAGCCACCATTTTCCAATGTACTGTGCAGCAAGTGTAGACCTGAGAGATTTTTGTTGATCTGACTGTTTTGTTCTCCATTCTAGCACAACATTTGGCATAATTGTCTTCTTGAACATTTTGTGAAGCCATTTCTGGATATAACGACGTGATGTGATTGGCCTTCCTTACAAATATTCTGGATTACAAATATTCTGGAAAGGTGCATGAGATTGCCCAGGACCACAGAGACACACAGTGAATTTTACTGGCTCCAAATTGCCTTCGCTCTTGTTCTCAGAGTCTGATCCTTGAAAAACCTGGTGGAAAGTCCTCTCAGTTAGAACTCTGTGGTTGGGGCTAATGCAACTATGTTGCACATGAATTTTCATTGAACACTGTAAAGTCCAAACACCCCACTTAGCCTCTTTACAGTCTGGTTCTCACTGGTATTCTGCAGCTCCCATTAGCTCACTACCTTCCTGGCATGCTAAACTTTTCATATTCTTTGCACATGCCATCTTCTGTCTCTCCTCCATGACTTCATTTTTTTTTTTCTCTGCATAGCCTACCCACTCCCTTATGTATTTGAAAAACTCTTCCACATTCTTAAAACCCAGCTCAAATCTTTTCCCAAAATCTGAGTCTGGAGTCTCTTAACCCCATCTTTTATGTATCTAGAGCTCTTAGTGTGTTTCTAGCATCACATTTTTTTAAATTAAGTTGCAATTAAGTATTCGTTAATATGGTTCACTGTTGGGTTTTGAATTCTCAAGGACAAGAATTAGATATTTTCCTTTTAATCTCTACAATTATTGGATTTATTTTCTAACAGCATGTATTTTGTGACAATCTCTTAGACTCAAACTTATGAAATACTTTTTAAAAATAGTAGAGAAATGTTAATTCTTTCTGTAATACGTAAGATATGTGTAAGGTAACATTTGCACACTTTTTCTCTTAAATATATCTTTCAATTTAGAGATCATTTTGAGAGTTTTTCCAAAATTAAATCTGTAGCGTATCATGAGTTCATAAATTTCAGCATCAGTCATTCACTAAACAACAAAAAATACCCTCTTAAAACTGTGAGATACCTGTCAGTCACTTTTCACTGAAATTCAATTTGCAAGTTATTTTGAAGAGATATGTGATTTCTTCAAAAGTTCATTTAAGCTGTTGTTTTATATTAATGAACCTTGATAAGAGCCATCACAGATCAACTTTCATTACCTTGTCTTCAAGTTGAACCCAAACCATTTATTTTTTATCAGCCTGCAGGAAAGGAGTCTATAACCTGAGTCATTTCAGTGATGAACAGTGCCTACTACCAAGGCAATTTCATTTATTTTTAATCTAGCTCACTTAGTGTAAGTCTGTTTTCTTTGGTCCTCTTTTCAGGGAATAAAACAAACAAACAAACAAAAAATAAAAACAGGAAGTCACCATCCTCTGCATAGAAATCCCTCATATATTTGACGACTCTAAGTAAGCCATCTACCTCCAGGAGTAACAACCTCTGTCTCTTTGACCTCTGAAATGGCTCCTATATTCCAACTGTTAATCATCTTTGTAGCTCTTTTCTAAACACTATCCTGACTTCATTAAGTTTTGGATTCCATAATGTTTTTCTAGGTGAAGAGTCAGTACTTTTTTTTTTATCCATTGCAAACAAAACAGCATTTTTCTATAGGCAATATAAGAGCTTTAGGATACCCTATTTTCTAGAACATTTCTCATTGGAAACTCTTCCATGTACTCCAAAGATAATATCAGTACTTAAAAGGGCAAGAGATTATTTTTCTAATTTCATTTTTAAATAGTTCACTGGTAGCATATAGAAATGAAACTGATTTTGTATCCTGCAGTTTTACTGAATTTGTTTACAAGTCCTAACAGATCTGTGTGTGTGTGTGTGTGTGTGTGTGTGTGTGTACAGTCTTTAGAGTTTTGTACATATGAGATTATGTCATCTACAAACAAATAATTTTATTTCCTCTTCTCTATTTTGGATGCCTTTGATAGTCTTTCTCGTTTAAAATAGAGTAAAAAATAATAAAATAGGAATAGAGTTAACTAAGAATATAAAATGTCTGTACCTTGAAAACTATAAAATATTGGTGAAAAAATTAAAGACACATATAGTAAGTGGAAAGACATCCCATGTTTATGGATTGAAAGAATTAATATCATTAAAATGTCCATACTACCCAAGTGATCTACAGATTCAGTGTAATCCTTATGAACATCCCAGTGGGATTCTTTACAGGAAGAATAAAAACAATTCTAAAAATCATGTGGAATCACAAAAGATCTAAAGTAGCCGAAGCAATTTTGAAAAGGGGGAAAAAACAGAAAAACAAAGATGAAGAAATTACACTTTAGATTTCAAAATATATACAAGGCTATGGTAATTAAAGCAGTACAGTGCTGACGTAAAAAGACATATAGACCAAGGAAACAGAATATAGAGTCCAGAAATAAGCCCATGCATATATGGTCAACTCATGTCTCACAAGGGAGTGAAGAACACACAGTGGGGAAAGAATAGCATGTTCAAGAAATGATTCTGGGAAAACTGGATATCCACATGCAAAAGAATGAAAATGGACTCTTTTTTTTTAAACACAATAGTCAAGAGGAAAAGAAATTTGACTCAAAGTAGATTAAAGACAAATGGACAATTCTGAAACTCTAAAACTACTAGGAGAAAGCCTGGGGAAAATCCTACAACACTGTTGCGACAATAATTACTTAGTTTTGACATTAAAAGTACAAGCTATAGAAGCAAAAATAGTCAAGTGGGACAGTATCAAACTAAAAAGCTGCACATCAAAGATAACAGCAGAATAAGAAGGAAACTTGTGGAATGGGAGAAGATATTTTCTATTAAACAAAATATGTAAGGAACCCTTATACCTTAAATAGTTCCCTCCACTCATGCAAATAATCAATTAAACACAGGCAAAGGTCTTGAATAGATATTTCTCCAAAGAAGACATAGAAATGACCAACTGAGACATAAAAAAGATGATCAGCATCCCTAATCATAAGACAAAAGCAAATCCAAAACACAATCATCTCAGACCCTGTAGGATAGCCATTATTAAAAGTAAAAACAAAAACAAAAACAAAAATTCCAGGCCATAATAAGTATTGACAAGTATGTAGCAGAACAGTAATTTTTATCTACAGTTGCTGGGAATAGAAAATGGTGCTGCCATCATGGAAAGCAGTATGGAGGTTACCAAAAAAAAAATAACACTTACATGTAATCTAACAATCACACTCCAAGATGATTGTCTGAAGGAATGGAGAGCAGGTTCTCAAAAAGATACTAGTATTCTTGTATTCATTGCACTATTATTCACAATAGCCAAGTCATGGAAACAACCCAGCATTCACCAATAGATAAATAGATTAAAATGTGATGTATAAACATGTTACGGAATGTTATTCAGCCTTGGAGAGGAAGAAAATCCTACCATGTGCAATAACTTGGATGAGCCTTAAAAATATTATTCTAAGTGAAATAAGCCAGTCACAGAAGAAAAATACCGTATGATTTCACTTATATGGAATACCTAAAATGGTAAAAGTTGTAGAAGCAAGGAGTATAATAATGGTTTGCCAGGGGGTGGGGAGAGAGGAAATGGAGAATTGGTATAAAATTTTACTTATGCAATATGAGTAAGTTCTAGAGATCTGATGTACAACATTATGCCTATTGTTAACAATACTGTATTTCACACTTAAAGTGTGTTATGTGGATAGATTTCATGTTAAATTGCTTTCACTGTAATTTAAGAAGTGTAATTTTAAAAGTATAATTTAAAAAGAGCATATCTTAGGGATACTTATATAATAATTTTGAAGATGTATACTTAGGCAATTTTACATCAGGAGACTTTCCTAAATAGATCACTGTGAAAACTGCAGCAATCCAAAATAATAACTTATTTAGAACCTGGCTCCATTGAGTTTAAGTAGAGCTTAAATGGGGCAAGCTGATGCTATAACAAACTTGAATTTACAAATCCATTATACCTTGGTATAATACAGAGAGTGAAAAAAGATTACAACCTGGCCATGAACAGGTCACTGCTTTAGGAATGATGATGGATGAATATGGATACAAACACGTCAATTCCGAGGTTTCATTGGCTGTGCCTTGTGACCAGACATCTACAAGTGGCTCCAGTGTAATCTATGGCCAAGAAAAGGTGGAGAGTATAGCCTTACAAAATTTATTTCTTAAATAATAAGCTTTGAAAGTTGAAATTACTCTTTGGTTCATGGGGTGCAGAATGGGTGTTGCGTTAGCAGTCATGGAAAGAACTTTAATTACGTTGTCCATCTCCATCAGAGCTGTTGGGTGACCGGGTGCATCATAAATGAGCAGTCATATTTTGAAAGGAGTTTCATTTCTGAGCAGTAGTTCTCAAGAGTGGGCTTAAAATATTCAGTAAACCATGTTGTAAACAGATGTGCTGTCATCCAGGCTTTGGTGTTCCATTTATAGAGCTCAGGCAGAGTGGGTTTAGCTTAGTTCTTAAAAGGCCTAGCATTTTTGAAATGGCGAACAAAGAGCTTCAACTTCATGCCTCCAACTTCATTAGCCCGTAACAAGAGAGCCAGCCTGTCTTTTGAAGCTTTGAAGCCAACCATTGACTTGTCTCAAGCTGTCGAAGTCCTAGATGGTATCTTCTTCCAGTGTAAGGCTGTTTCATCTAGACTGAAGATCTGTTGTTTTAATGTAGCCACCTTCATGGATTATCTTAGTTCAGTTTTCCGGTAACCTAGCTGCAGCTTCTGCATTGACACTTGCTGTTTCTCCTTGCAGCATTGTGTTACGGAGATGGCTTCTTTCCTTAAACCTCCTGAACTCTGCTGGCTTTAAAGTTTGGCCGCTTCCTATGTCTCTCAGCCTTCACAGAACTGAAGAGAGTTAGTGCCTTGCTCTTGGTTAAGCTCTGTCTTAGGAGAATGTTGTGGCTGGTTTGATTTTCTTTCCAGACTACTAAAACTTTATCCATATCAGCAATAAGGCTATTTCTCTTCCTTATCATTCATGTGTTCACTAGAGCAGCACTTTTAATTTCCTTCATGAACTTTTTTCTTTGCCTTCATGACTTGGCTCTTTGGCATGAGAGAGGTCTTGCTTTCAACCTGTCCTGGCTTTTGAAAGGCCTTCCTCACTAAACTTAATTATTTCTGGTTTTTGATTTAAAGTGAGACACATGTGACTCTCCCTTGAACATTTAGAGGCCCTTGTAAGATTATTTATTGGCCTGATGTGAATACCGTTGTGTCTCAAGGAACAGGGAGGCCTGAAGAGAGGGAGAGAGATGGGGGAACAGCCAGTCATTGGAACAGTCATAGCATGCACATTTATCAGTTAAGTTGGTCATCTTCTGGGGCATGGTTTGTGGTGCATTAAAACAGTTACAAGAGTCACATCAAAGATCACTGATCACATAGCAAATATAATGGTGAAACATTAGAAATATTCTGAGAATTACTGAAATGTGAAACCAAGTGCAGACCTGCTAATGGAAAAATGGTGCTCATAGTCTTCTCCATGCAGGGTTACCACACAACTTCAATTTATTGCAAAAAAAATGCAATATCTGCAAACACAACAAGGTGAAGTGCAATAAAATGAGCTAAGCTTGGATAAAGTCTCTACTTCCTACTGCTCACACCTGCCCCAAGAACCCTGATGATACATGTGAAGGCCAAGCATATGTAGATAAGGATGGAAGCTGAGAGTTATAAGAAGATTTAAATTTGTATCTGATGACTTTTACTTTTTTTTTTAGTCTTTATTTATTTTTGAGAGAGAGAGGGGGGGGGGGAGAGAGAGAGAGAGAGAGCGCACAAGCAGGAGAAGGAGAACCAGAATCTGAAGAAGGTTCCAGGCTCTGAACTGTCAGCACAGAGCCTGATGCAGGGCTCGAACCCATGAACCATGATATCATGACCTGAGCTGAAGTCAGACACTCAACTGGCTGAGCCACCCAGGCACCCCTTTTGACTTTTATTTTGTTAGTGTATCGGCTCTTTTTTTTTTTTTTGTCTTTTTTATTAGTATATCTCCTCTTACTTATTGCCTCAATTAGAATTTCATTAGCTTGGATACTACAACAAACTAAGCCTGGGGCTTTGTAAGGCTATGAAGGAAATGGTTGCCAGGAACAGATCAATTAGGAAACCAGGTGAAGGAGAGAGAAAGAAGCATTTTCAGACCTCTTAGAAATAGTTTGTCTAGGCAAAAAAAAAAAAAAAAAAATTCAATATATCTTTATCTTCCTGTCTATCTATGGAGAGAGGTAGAGACAGAAAGAGAGGCGGCAAGGAGCTAGTGTACATGATGGTGGGAATTCATGAAGTAAGTTTGGAGTCCATAGGGGAGAAATTCAGGAAGGAAGATCATGAGCAGACTGAAACTCCCTTGGGCATTGGCCAAAGACTCAGGAAAGGAAGAGCCTGTGAAGAGAAAACAAATTTTAGACCAGTAGTTAGAGTATCTCTCAGGGGAATGCCTAAGTCTTTTAAAGGACCTCCACAGATGACATCAGGTCCACCAGAATAGGCTCTCTTACTTAAAGCTAAACTAATTAGACCTTCTGCACAATCCCCTCACAGCAGCCCCCAGGTTAGTTTTTGATTAAAGACCTCGAGGAAAATGTGTGCGTTTTACAAAATGGCGGCCATACCAACCTGCATTGTCTTAATAGTGCCCTCAATTCGATACACCAAAAACCATTCCAGCTGGGTAATGTTTCTCTGGATCTTTCCACTGGCCTTTTTCCTCTTTTGGGTTTGCTCAGTTGCTACTACAACTCTGAGAATAGCATTAGAATTCAGAGTTCTAATCTTGACCAGTTTCAGGTAGTCTGTAGATTAAACCCTAATACCTAGACTTTAATTTAAAAACCAAATAGATGGCATATCACTTGAGAACTGAAAGGAATTTGGGGCATCCCTGTAGTTACTCCCTCATACATCAATGAGTTTAAGTGCTTTTCCTGTTATCACACTGCAGGTTGGTAATGAAGTCCTATTTAACAGCCTAATCAGATCATAACATGATAACTCAGATTTAAAGACACTATTCTGTGATATTCACATGTGGACACCAAGGAAAAGAGAAATAACTTCTTTAAGTTACTGTTAGTAAGGGATGTAGAACTGAACACAGATGGCCTCATTTCAATGACTTTGTTTTTAACCTTTGTTTTTAACTCAGACTAGAATATGCATCTTGTGACTGATGGTAAAGTAGTGTCATTTCAGTAGTTTTTTACTTATCATGAAAAAAAAAATCCCAAATTACTTTTGCCTTATGACAGTTAGGAAAATCAACCATCTAATGATAGTTTTGTTCCCTTCCTCCTCCTCCTCCTTTCTGTGATTTCAGCAGATGGATTTTATTGAAGAGATTTTTGAGATGTCCTAGGGACCTGTGCTTATCTCACTAGCTTTCCAAACTATAAAACTCAGCAGAGCTTCAACTTTTAATAGCTACTCTTTCCAAGTAGCTGGAGTCTAGAATCTTAGTTTAATATTCTTTCCTAAGTCACACACATCTAAAACCTTTAGACACAATACATACCAAAATAATGGCCACAAGTTTAATATGTATATAGAAAATTATTATTTCTTAGGCTAACATGGAATCCCCTAACTGATATTCCTTATTGAATTTCTCCTATAGATGTATTTCTACTATGTGTTTATAAGTAAATTTTCATCCAAGAATAGGTTTTGGATTACTTATTTCCATATGAAATATGAAACTACAAAAAAAATGGGGGTGCCTGGGTAGCTCAGTCTGTTAAGTGTCTGACTTTGGCTCAGGTCATCATCTCACGGCTCGTGGGTTCAAGACTTGCAACGGGCTCTGTGCTGGCAGCTCAGAGCCTGGATCTTGCTTCCGATTCTGTGTCTTCCCCTCTCTCTGCCCCTCCTATTCTCATGCTCTGTCTCTCTCGGTCAATAATAAATAAACGTTAAAAAATTAAAAAATAGGACAAAACAATAAACCAAAAATTAAGAGTAACCAAGAGAGGTAGTTAAGGATTATGCAAGTGTAGGGAAAAAAAAAAGGACATCCATTTTTAATAGCTTTATTGAGGTATTGAATTATTTAAATTCACCTGTTTAAAGTACAAAATTCATTGGTTTGCAGTATATTTGCAGGGTCATGTAACCATCTCCATAATCTCATTTTATAGCATATCCATCACCCCAGGAAGAAATAGGGTACCCATTAGCTGTCATTCTCCATTTACCGCCCCATCTATCTTGAAGTAACTACTAATCTACTTTCTGTCTCTATAGATTTTCTCATTCTGGACATTTCATATTAATGGAGTCAAACAATATGTGGCCCTTGGTGACTGGCTTTTTTCACTTAGTATAATGTTTTTGAGTTTTATCCCTGTTCTGGCATATCTCTCAATACTTCATTCCTTTGTATTGATGGATAACTTTCTGTTATATAGTTGTTTATCCATTCATCTGTTGATGGACATTAGGTGTGTTTTCACTTCAGGGTTATTATGAATAATGCTGCTGTGAATATGTAAATGGGTTTGTATGAGCATATTTTTTTATTTAGGGGACATGCCTAGGAGTGGAATTATTGGTCATGTGCTATCTGTAGCTAACATTTTAAGAAACTGAAAAATTATTTATTTGGAGAAATAGCTATTCAAATCCTTTCCCATTTTTAAGTTGTTTGAATTGCCTTTGCTCTTGCTGAGTTGTGAGTGTTCTTCATGCGTTCTGATAGAAGTCCCTTATTAGGCAAGATTTGCAAATGTTTTCTCCCATTCTGTGTGTAGTCTTCTACTTTTTGATGATGTTATTTAAACTAGAGTGGATGTGGGGCGCCTGGTGGCTCAGTCAGTTAAGCCTCCAACTCTTGATTTCGGCTCAGGTCATGATCCCACAGTTGGTAGGATTGAGCCCCCCAGCAGGGCTCTGTGCTGACAACGTAGACCCTGCTTGGGATTCTCTGTCTTCTTCCTCTCTCTCTGCCCCTCCTCTACTCATGTGTACTTTTTTTTTCTCTGTCTCTCAAAATAAAAATATAAACTTTTAAAAAAATTGCAGGGAATATATTTCTGAAATAAAAATTTACGATTTTGTTTAAATATTGACACGATGCTGAACTGATTAATTGCAGGAAGAAATATATTGGCAGCAATTCCAGGATCATTTAATAGAAATCAGAGTCAGGCTGAGAACATAGTGTTCAGGGGCTGTATCTTGGTCAAGGGTCATTGAAATGTCTGACTTGATATTCTAAACTCTTTGGAATGAGTGTTTACATCTGCTATTATGCATTAAAGTATTTTTCTCTTCAGTTAATACTCTCAGATACTGTATATAAGGATGTTTAAGGTAAAACATTTGAATATTATCCCAGTCTTAGTTTATAGATGTAATAAGATTCTGCCTACTGAATTTTGTTTTTCTAGTGAGACTTGGTTAGCCTATTCCCTAGCAAACTGGGACAAATTTCTGTAATTAGTATCATAAATATTTATAAAAGACTACAGTAGACATAATTTAGTTTTTTTGAATTTTGCATAAATGCTACCTTATTCACTGTGTCAAGTATTTCCCTTGCAAATGAGTTTTTTCTTTCCTGCATTCCAAATCAATAAGTCTCAGGAGATTTCCTACACCTCTTAAACTAGAGATGACAAAATGCTGTCAAAATAAAATATAAGCAGATTCCCAATGTCAACATTTGTCTATGTTTTATATAGGATCCCAGAAAAAGAGGAGTCTTGTCACAAAACTATCCATAAATAAGAGAAGTGAAATTCACTACACCATTTTATCATTCTCTAGTTGACCTACTCATTCAATTATCTAAAAATACCTGCAACTTTAAACTCTTATATTTGAAATTAATCATCATAATCTAGAATTACTTAAAGATCATTACTTCATTTGTGGTTTGTGTGTGTGTGTGTGTGTGTGAGGATGGTGACAAATTTTGTACCACCTTCAGCTTTATAAGAACCCCTTTATTAATCAGTGATCAAGCAGTTATTTGAGACTGTAGTTAAAACCCAAATACCATGGGTTTGCCATTCTTTATGTCATGAAAAGTGCATAGGAGATCTCTTATAATTTTAATAGTGAAAGTAATGGGGATAAAAAAAAAAGACTTGGGGCCATTTTTCTACTTGGAGAAACCAAGGCAGCATCAATGATAATTAAGCGACTGAGTTGAATACAGTTACTGATTGGTCCCCTTGAATTACTCTATCCTTTTCCATTTAACAAGGTTGTCTCCCACCTAATGATTCATTGTGAAATTACACATTTTTATTTTAAATACATTGTAATATACTCATCATGATTTGTTGCCTTCTAGCAAGGACATCAAGCATTTCATGTGTTGTATAGAACTGCACACAATAAAGTAAACTGTGGAAAGTGTAAGTTGTCATAGGTCATGGCAGATAGACCCTCAATGGGGTTAGGGCTGTTATTTACAAGGCCTTGTTGTAATAAGTGATTTAAGGAAATAGATTTCAGCCTCATAGAAAGCTCATCTCCTTCTCAAGGGAAAGCCTGCTTATTTATATGACACCTCTAATTTAACATGATGTGAGTTGAATCCTGGTCCATGGAGAGTTTTGTGGATCTCTTTTATTACCCTGGGTCCAGCCCCTGCTGGGACAAGTCAGCCGTGGGAGATGGAAATTGCCCTTTTTGCTTCAGCCACAGCTGCCCAGGCCTGTGTCTTCCTCTCAGGCCTGTGTTCACCAAAACAGTGATTATCTTGGACACTTGCAAAATGATGGAAACCTCATTTGCACCTAAATACAGTCTATGTACATGAATAATAATTGTCTATCTTTTGGGGAATATTACATAAACATACAGAGAAGGCACAGTCTTGGACATATTTATGGTAGCTTGGCTACAAGTTTTCAAAAGTCATTACATCAGGCTAATTAATCTTTCAAATTTTGTGCAAAGAGGTCTGTCCATGTGAACCAGTGCCAACCTTTCCTTCTCATCTCCTAATATTCCACATCTCAAACCAAGTACCTTGCCCAGCCAGAGTCATTGAACATGGCTTTAACAGACAACGTTTACCCGGCATTTGACATACATGAGAACCTAGACTGAGGGCTTTATGTATAGGACAAAGATTCTGTATAATTGTGGAGAAGTGATCCTGGCATAATCATGAAAAAGAACGCGAATGTTATTTTTAAATGTTTTTTAGTTTGAATATTGGTTATGATTCATGGTAGCCTGGATGTAAACATTTTTCTAAGTTTATTTATTTGTTTTGAGAGGGAGAGAGAAAGAGAAGCAGAAAGAGAGGAAGAGAGAGAATCCCAAGCAGGCTCCACACTGTCAGCATAGAGCTTGACGTGGGACCGATCTTGCCAACTGTGAGATCATGACCTGAGCTGAAATCAAGTCAGACACTTAACCACCTGAGCTGCCCAGGTGCCTCATGAGTTAAACTTTTTAAGCTTCAATTCCTTCATCTTTGAAGTAAGGTTGATAATCACAACTTAGAGATATTAAGTGACTTGTCCAAAGACCCAGAACTGGCAACGTGGAGTGTCAACATTCAAACCCTGGGCTAAAGCCCTAGTTTACTATAATTCTCTTGTAGCTTTCCTCCTTTTCACAAGAGTGTTGAGACACTTGACAATATTGAAAAACACTCTGCAGCTCATAGAGTATCAAAGATAGGGATGGACTGATGTTACCTGGTGTTTCTAGACAATCGAAATCCTACACTTCATCTTTTTTTAAATAACATTTTATTTGTAAGTGATCTCTACATCCAACAGGGGACTTGAATTCACAACCCCGAGATCAAAAGTCACATGCTCTAACAACTGAGCCAGCCAGGCACCCCCCTCCAATGCATCTTACATTTGGAGAACTGTTCTGCAGTGTTCCCCACAGCTTGTACATCCCTATCTTTCCTTACCTATTGTTTTCCTTACCTCCACTCTCAGATGGAATTTATACAGTGCACATTGCTGTGCATGGGTCCAGGGCAGCAGATGGTGGGGTGTGTAGAGAAGGAAGTAGGGGAATTGAATCTAAGTCATGGGTGTGAATAAATTAAAAGAAAAAAAACCTTGTAATTATTGTAGGTGCTTGTCGAATATGAGGACCAAGTGAGTTTCACTACTGATGACTGTCTTAAATAAGTAGAGCCTTTTGGCTTTAATTGTGTTTTTAATACTAGTATGGAAGATGCAGAATATGGCAGAGGAGTGAATGAGAGAAGATAGAGTGCTTTTTTTAAATGTTTATTTATTTTTGAGAGAGAGAGAGTGGGGAAGGGGCAGAGAAAGAGGGAAACACAGAATTCAAAGCAGGCTCCAGGCTCTGAGCTGTCAGCACAGAGCCCCACGTGGGACTCAAACCCATGAACTGTGAGATCATGACCTGAGCCAAAGTCAGATGCTCAATTGACTGAGCCACTCAGGCATCCCCAGAGTGCTTTTTGATATTACTGAAATCAGAGTAATAACTGTAAACAGTCACCCAAATAAATAGAAATCCACAGGTCTTTAGAATGAACTTTGGTTTTGTTTTGTTTCATGAAGAACTTGGAATGAACTCTTGAACTATTGTCATTATACATACTTCATCCAAAACCATCTGAAAGATTAGATTAGAGGAAACAATAGATTTTAAAATGCTATTGTAACTCTCTTTATTGGCATTTGGTGCATGCACAAAAATGTAACTTTACAGAGCCCTGGCATTGTCCATGATAACCTGAAGATGCTGAAGACACAGATCTTTGGATTTCATTGGATTGACACTTATTTTTATCCAGGGGAGTGCAGGTCAAAAGCACTCCATAAACTGAATTTCTAGCTGTAGGAAGTGGCGTTCTGAACCAGAAAACAGGAAAGAATATTAATCAAAAGTGAAAAGTTCTTCTGAGAGCAAAACAGCCTCAGAAAACGATTTCAAAGATCGCTTTCCCTGCACACAATTATTTTGTAGTTACAGTTCATGCCAAGATTTTAAAGAAAACTGATAGAAAATCTCATTATTCAAGCAGGCAATATAGATACAATGTAAACCCAGTCATTCACCAGGACAAGGCAAAGGTGACATAAAGACAGACTCTTTCAAAAAAATCAAATTGTTCCATATCGTACAAAGTGAGTTTTCATTGCAAATATTTATTATCATTATGAGGTCTACAGAGGCATCATATTGTCAAAATGAGAGTAGTTTCTGAACTGAATGGACTTTTATGGATATTTTAAAATATGTCTCTAAAGTGATGAATGACTGGTGCTATTATTCCTTATTTTCATTTTTCCCCCATATATTTTAGCAGTTCAGGAAGGATCCAATTTAATATAAATTCCCATCACAGTGTGTAACTTCCTCTTCATTTTCTTAGTTGTAACCCGAGCCCCTGCTTCAAACAAGTTAGCCTGTTAAAGGTGTTGAAGACACAGTTTTGTCATTTTTAAAAGACACTTCTCCCTTAAAGAAGGAATAAGGTTGATAGACTTAAGATGAAGCCGAAGATACTTTATCTCATGGAAAAATAGCATCCAGCAAAGAGATCTCTTTCTTTCATTCATTCAAATGCCAAACAGGTGAGACACACTCTTGCTCTTGCCCCAGAGGTTTTTATATAAGATCAAGAATATACATCCGGAAATACCTGTCAATTCAAACAACAACCAACCTTTTCTGAAAAGGATAATAGTAGAGTGAAGTGAAAAACCAGTTCGTATGTCAGACGCATTTTGTTGTCTCATTGCCATAGCTAGTAACACTGAAGTCTTCTATCATTATGCTCTTTTCCATTCTAACACCAAATGGAGACTTGTTTTTGTTTCCCTGGCAAAATACAGGGCTATTATGGAGAAGTAAAAAATAAATGAAGTACAAACCTTCAAATTATCATAAAATATACTTTTTTTTTAAAAAAATTATTTATTTATTTTTAGAGAAAGAGAGGGAAAGAGCACAAGCAGGGGAGGAGCAGAGAGGGAGAGAGAGAATCCCAAGCAAACTCTGTAGCATGGAGCCCTACCCTGGGCTCAAACCCATGAACCGGGAGACCATGACCTGAGTGGAAACCAAGAGTCAGACGTTTAACTGACTGACCCGCCCTGGTGACCCTAGTAAAACACACTTTGGAGACTCACCACCAGGTCCATGGTTTGAAGATTGAACTTGCTTTGTTTTAGTTTCCTGGCACCAATTCTATGCTTCCAAAGCTCATTCTATGTGAAGTGTGAAGTGTGAAGGAGAAGTGATTGATTTCTGCAGGTTCCTTCTGACTCACTCAAACTATGATTCCTTCAAAGGAATCTAAGCAAACAATAAAATCAATATGATACACTATCCAATAAAATTAGCATTTGAATCATATATACTTTTGTCTAAGTGGCATCAAGTTTTCCATGGTTACCTTATTAATCTATATAATATATATGATCCATATCCCCATCATAGTAATGCATGGAGCATTGATATATAGTAAACTCAATAAAATTAGTTTTTAAATCTTCTTTCCATAAACTTTTAAATTGGTGGATGCTTGTGTCTTCTGTGATGTATTTTTCATTTTAATAAGCTTTTTATTCCATCATCAAATGTTTACTAACTGCCAGCTATAGCTATGTATATGACGATACATTTTTAGCAAGTGCTTCATGTGTGCACATGATGTAAAAGAAATTATTCAGTGGGATTTGGGCATAAAAATAATGCTTTTGATGGTATTACCTTCAAAACTTATAAAATGCAAGGTAATGAGCCACGTACTGGTGAAAATTAAAAGTCACTGTGTAATTTTAAGTACTTCAGTGGAGTCACTAAGGAAATGTTACTGTAGAAAATCTAATAGCTCATTGTAAGCACATTATTTACTTTGGTTTAGACAGAGAGCACTTAAATTACAGTTGTGTCACACCTTACTTTGAATTGGATAAGTTAAATATTTTTTTCAAAAGCACATGTACTTGATTTTGTGGAATATTTTAATTCCCAATGACCTTTCTAATGATTATTTTCAATATCAGGACATTTTAAAATATATTGAAGAAGATTTATTTAAATGGACTTTAATGATGAGTTCCTTAGTAACTAAAAGAATAACTGAAGGATTAGTCAGCACAGGGAAACATGAAGTTACTGAGGTTTTTCTTCCATTTTGAAATTTTTATGTTGAGGAAATAGCCATTGAAAGCTGCTGTGTGGACACCTGGGTAGCTTGGTAGATTGGGTGTCCAACACTTGATCTTGGCTCAGGTCTGAATCTCAGGATCATTAGTTCAAGCTCCATATTGGGCTCTGTTCTGGGTGTGAAGGCTGCTTAGAATAGAATGGAATGGGATGGAATGGAATGGGATGGGATGGAATGGAATGGAATGGAATGGAATGGAATGGAATGGAATGGAATCTTCCATGGATTTATGGACTTTTTTCTTTCTTAGATCAATCACATTTTAGCTAAAATCTTCTCATATGCATCTTCAGAGTCAAAGTCTGCTCATCACTGGTGCTTGACATCAGGAGCACATAGGTCATAAAGAGCCATCCAACTACATCTGCATTGATTCTTTCAGATAGGTGTCAAGAGGGAGCTAACAGTAAGGATGGAAGCTACAACTACATATGATGCCAGGAGAATGTCCTGCCACACTCAGGGGAACTGGGTGAAAAACTGCTAATGGTATACGGTGTGTGTTACTTTAAAAAAATTTACTAGATTTAATTCAAGCTATGACCAAAAACTTTTAGAAGAAAACAAAGAGGTAAATCTTTATGATCTTTGGAACAAAAGAAAAAAAAATAGATAAATTGTATTCCATCAAAATTAAAATCTTTTGGGGCACCTGGGTGTCTCAGTTGGTTGGGCAACTGACTGTTCATCTCAACTCAGGTCATGATCTCAGGGTTTGTGAGTTTGAGCCCCACGTTGTGCTCTGTGCTGGCAATGTGGAGCCTGCTTAGGATTCTGTGTCTCCTTCTCTCTGTCCCTTCCCCACTTGCTCAGGCTCTCTTTCTCTCTCTCAAAAATAAACTTAAAAAAATTAAAATCTTTTGTTTATCAAAGAACATCATTAAGAAAGCAAAAGAACAGCCTTGAGACTGGGATAAAATATTTGCAAATCGTATGTCTGATAAGAGTTTAATATCCAAAATATATAAAGAACTCGTGTAACTCAGCAACAACAAAAAAACCCAACCATCTCAAATTTAAAAAATAAAATGGGCAGAGGACTTTATAGACATTTCTCCAAGAAAAAGCACACATTTAAGTGGCCAAAGAACATATTAAAAATGCTCAACATGCTTAGTCATTTAGTAAATATGAATAAAAACTATAGTGAGATACTTTAAACTTTCTAAGAGAGCAGTCATTGTCATCTTCCCCACCACCATCACCACCACCACTATCATCATCATCTAACAAGTCCTACTGAGGATATGGACACATTAGAACCCTCATACATTGCTGGTGGAAAGGAAAATAGTGCAGCCACTGGGAAAATATGGGAATCATTTAAAAGCTAAATATGAAATTATATGATCTCGTAATTCTACTACTAGACATAAACTCCCTAGAATTGAAAACAGAAACTCAGATAGTTGTACCCCAATGTTCACTGTAACCTTATTCTGAATGGCCAAAGGTGAAAATAACTCAGTGTCCATCAACAGAAATGAGCAAACTGTAATATTTACATACAATGGAATATTAATATTATTCAGCCATAGAAAGAAATGAAGCTCTGAGACATGCTACAATATGAATGAATCCTGAAGATATTATGCTACGTGAAATAAGCCCAATACAAAAGGACAAATACTGTATGATTCCACTCATATGAAATATCTGGGATACACAAATTTATGCAAACACAAAGTCCATTAGAGGTTACCGGGGACTGGAGGTGGGGATGGGACATTACTGCTTAACGGTTAGAGTTTCCATTTGCAGTGATGAAAACATTTTGCAAATAATCTGGATGGCTGCACAGCATTGTGAATATAAATTAATACCACTGACTTACATACTGAAAAATGGTAGAAAAATTATACATATATTTCTATATATATTTTATATACTTTATTTAGTTCATTTTAACTTATTTTATATACTTGGATAAACATAATAGCTCAACGAGGAAAACAAATGTATTCTTGCTATTCTTATTTTCCACTAATTATGTCAAGACATTTTATTGAGTGCTATAATGTTCTAGGCCCTGATTTAAGAACTGTACAATTCTTAGGTATTACTCATAAGAATCCTGTGAAGTAAGAATTTTTATTACTTCAGGCATTTTACAAATGAGGACACTGAAAGAGGGGGGTTGGGTAAGTCGTTCAAGGTCCAAAAGAGGGTCAGCTGCCAAGCCGAGCAAGAGCCCAAGGAGTCTGGTTCCAGAACTTCTCTTCACCTTGAGGCTTCGCCATTTTGACGTTTTGTTCGTAAGCTGCTCGTCTTCAAATGAAAGGTAGTGATCAGACCCAGGCCAGTGAGTGATCACGTACCAACGATGTGCATTCTTTTCAATTCTTTGCTTTCATGGCAAATTTGTCATGCCGTCTACCAGTTGTCCCTGGAATGGATTTAATTGCTTCTGTTACCAGTTATTATTAAAATGCGGCAAGTGGTTATCATTACTTTTGCGTTCAAACTGTTCCATGACATGTCTCCATTTCAGTCTGCCACTTGGAAATCCCTCTTTAGACAGTGAGACCTTGCTGAGAGTGGGAGGCCCACAGGATAGTTAGAATACAGAGTGTGGTACTGAAGGAGGCTTTCCCACTTTTATGAACTTGCTGTCACAGTAGTCTGTCATCTTCACAGTGACCCGAGGATAGATTAAATTACTTTCTTGCATACTGTGTCTAATGCCCCTGTGTGCCGTCTCTGTGTCCCCAGCACAGGGCACAGTGCTTGGCTCACAGTAGGTGCTCAAAAGTCTACTGTTGGATGAAGGAAGAAAGGAAAGGAAGGAAGGAAGGGCACAAACACATCTGAGTAGTTTTCTAAAGTCTCTTTAGAGTATCCTGATCCATTCTATGCCATCAAAAGTATATAAAGGACTGAGTGTTGTCCTTTATAGATATGTGCGCACCATATTTGAGTATGAGCTCTACCATATTCCCATAGTGCCCACTATGCACATTACATCAGTGCACATTACATTGTTCTCTTTTTAAAATATTTTTATTGTTTATTTATTTTTGAGAGAAAGAGAGACAGGCTGTGAACAGGGGAGGGGCAGAGGGAGAGGGAGACACAGAATCCAAAGCAGGCTCCGGGTTCCATGCTGTCAGCACAGAGACCCATGCTGGGCTCGAACTCACAAACTGTGAGATCATGACCTGAGCTGAAGTCAGACGTTTAACCAACTGGGCCACCCAGGCGCCCCTACACTGTTCTCTTTTTGGGGTATACATGCTTTGAATTTGAATGATTTGATGATGTAAAATAGATCATTAGATGTGAAAGGGATTGAGGAGGAAGATGAATCACTGCTCAGTAAAACCTTGGATTGCGAGTAACTTGTTCTGCGAGGGTTCCGCTAGAGGAGCACACATTTCTAATACATTTTACCTTGATAAATGACCTGTATCTTGTAATACGGGTAGTTCGTGATGCCAGACATCACACAATCACAACTGAGTCAATGGTTCATGAAATTCGCTTTGATATAAGAGTGCTTTGGATTACAAGCATGTTTCCAGAACGAATTATGCTCTCAAACCAAGGTTTACTTTATCTCCTTTTTTTGCACTACTTTTTGAATGAGTCTCAGCAGAACTAGAGTTGGGCTCAGGGTGAGAGATGTGAGGCACTTGGGCGTGCCCAGTTTACGGAGGTATTTGTTCTCAGGTTTGTGCAAGGTCAGAGCTGGCGCTGACGTGACCATGACAGAAAGCACCTTCTGTTGTTTGCATCCTCGGCATCTCTCTTGCCCCAAACCTAAGATCTAAACATGGCAGCCCTGGGCTAGCAGTAAATGGGTCTAGGGAAGACTGCAAGTGGAAGTCAAAGGCTGATTTTGAGACATAAGGAGAATATGGCAGTGTTTAAAACGGGGAATCTTGCAGCGGGATGGTGTCCTTTGACATGTTATCATCGGTTTCCACCTAAACCCTGGTGAAAACAGCCTCTGAACAAATCGAATAGCTTCATTGGCTGGTCCTTTGTCCACAAGTGAGTGCAGGTATACCATAGTTGGGGCCCAAGAGAGAACATTACTCCTGAGGCAGAAGAGATGGGACCAGATCGATAAAAACTGGAGGGGTCTAAGTTAATACTGACTTTTAAAGAGGCCTGAATTCTGAGGATCAAGGTTGTGTGGTGGTCTCAACTTTTCTGTTCTAAGTAACCATGGAGTGTCCTGCTGTGGATGTGGTAGACGTGTCCTGTGGAATGGAAGGCTTGCAAAATTTTTAGATAATTGCACAGCATTGTAAATGCTGCCCTTGTTTATCAATTACTGCAAAACCATTTTTGCTCATGGGCGTATACAGCTATAAGGACACGCCTTGGTACTTGGTGAGTATCCATGCGCTGAATACTATCAGCTTTTCACCCAGACCTCCTCGGTTTCCATTTTCCTGTTATCAGGTGACATCCCACTTGCCAGCCTCCGTGTGCTTTCTGCGCGCTTCTCTTTCCAACAGCCTGCACCTGCTTCTCTTTGCAGAGGGCTGACCTTGGCTCCTGGGTCCTGCCGCGCCCTCCCACACAGAAAGCTGAGAGGGTCTGGGAGTTTCTCTCCCTTCCCAAACCAGATGGAGTGGAGGCCACACTCCTTGACATGCAATACACAGTCTTCCTGACTTGTTTTCTGCCTCTCTTGTGAGAACCTTGTAGCGTCCTCCCTCGGTAATACAATCATTTCAACAGGCTCTCAGAGTCCTGCCCCTTATAAGGCCCTTGTGCTGGAAGCAGTCTTTCCCTACTTCCTACTCCTCAACCAGCTAACTCTAACTCATCCTTAAGGTCTCAGCTGAAAATAAAATTTCCTTATGGGAAATTTTCCTTAGCTCCTGCATTGAGAAGTACCACTGATGGAGTCCCAGAAATGTGTTATATTTCCTTGACACATCTACTTGCTTATTAATTTGCTATTTGTACATGTTTAATTTGTTCTCTGATCAAGTAGCCTGTGAACTTTGTGAGGGTGGGTGGGAGGGGGTAAAGTTTTTGATTTCACAGTGGTCACCCGAGGGTATAGCCCAGTGCCTGGTGTAAACAAAGCACAGAATAAATATGCATTGGCTTTAAGATTAAATGGATGAATGTATTTGATTAATTGATCAATATGTGGCTTATAAATATAAATTACTTGACACTACATCTCATTTTCTTTGCTTACAGGCTTATTCTCTGGGCTCTGTACACTTCCCCTGTGTATGTTATTATGAAGGATGTTAATACATGTGCAGTACTCCCCCTTCTTAAAAAGAGTGCAAAACCATTTTAGCAATGAGTACTTACACACATAAAAAATTAAATGTTTAGAGATAACTTCCTATTGATTTTCTAAGGAGTGAGGGTTTAAAAGGTAGCCAAAACTTCATGCTTATTCACAGAACGTATTTCCTAACTTGGGTCGATAACTAGCCACGAAAGAACCACTTGTCTTTCTACCCCTCAGCTTAAATGTGCCCATTTAAATATGTTAGAATTAGGGTTGAATCGGTTCCTTTGCCACAAATATTTAATAAATAGTCTGTGAATGGAACATATTTTTTTTCAGACAAAGAGAGACCTTTTAAGATCTTTTTCTAAAGCAGAATTTTCAAAATGATGAAGTCTTAGCAGGAATTTCTCCAGAAAGCAGAGCCTGAGAAAAGGGTTGTTTACAGATTGTTTTAGTATTTTATCCCAAGGAGTGAAGGGCTTGAGAAAACTAGAACAGAGGAGCGGAGAGGCCAACATAAGGATGTGTTTTAATCCCTGGTATACCACTGTGGGTGATTACACTTGAACTCTCTGAGGAATCATGTACAGGAGCTGGGATAGTCGAGACAAAAGCATGGAGAGGGAAACAATTATACCTAGCTTGGGCCCCACATTAGTTCATGTTTTCCCTGCTTGTATTTCCAGTTACTCAATCTTGAGCCCTGGGTAATTCCTGTAATGCTGAGGGGTGTATAAGTGAAATCTATCCAGTGCTGCTGAAAAAGAGAAGCTCATAAGTTAGATTCCCCAGGCAGGAGCCTTTTGCCTCATCATTTTCTGGAGCCAAAGTAAACCTAGAAGACATAAGTGGGGGAGAAAGAGTTACCTAACAACACATTTAACTTGTGGGAGCAACATCTATACAGATGTCTTTTGTTGGGTCATTCCAGGATCTCATTTTCTTCAATTGTTTGCTAGTGTTTAAAAACAATCAGAATTCAGGGGCACCTGAATGGCTCAATTGGTTAAAGTATCCAACTTTGGCTCAGGTCATGATCTGACACGTGGTGTGTGCAAGTCCCATATCAGGCTCTGCACTGACAGTTCGGACGGAGCCTGCTTGGAACTTCTGTTCCCCCCTCTCACTGCTTCTCTTTCTGCTTCTCTCTCTCTCTCTCTCTCTCTCTCTCTCTCTCTCTCTTTCTCTGTCTCTCTCTCAAAAATAAAATAAAACATTAAAAGCATTCTTTAAAAAAATCATTAGAATTCACAACATAATATGTTTTACTTCCAGAAGGTGGGATGAATATCTCTCCCAGATATGGTTGGTTTGGTCATCCTAAAATCGAATACCTTTCCCAATGAATTCCCAATGTTTCAAGCAGGGTTCACAGAATACTCTGGGCTTTCTGCTTCATTTCCAAAGATGGACTGTGGAAAAGTGCTGGGTCTACATCACCCCAAGGCAAGCAGGAAGTTCTGTGTGTGGTGGGACCTTTAGGCTCCTGTTGCTTCCTCTTCCCATGTGTTCACCTGTCTGCCCCTGCAGACATTTGCACTGGAGTCCACTGTTCGAAAACTAAAGCACTTATTAAGGTGGATGGTTAATATGCCCACCCAGAAACATTGCACTCCCATCTTTACCTGCCTTTGGACCCAGGCAGCTGATTTGCACAGATGACTTCATGTAGGCTCCATTTCCCATGTGGTTTTGGGTTGGTTTGGCCAACAAGAGGCTTTGCAAGAGATCAGAGGGCATGAGGGAAAACAAGTTGGGGGATATTTTCTCCACTCCCTCCCAGCTTCAGCCTCCCAGTTGCAAAAGTGGCTACATCCTGTGTCTTCACAGCTCCCTTTTAGGCTATTCTTAGCCTCTACATTACTTTTGGGTTCTCTTGCACCCACCCTCATTTCTAGAAGTTGTCCGCTTATTAAATTCTCTTCAGTGAACCTATCTGATCAAAATTCTGTTTCAGGCCAGGATCCTGGCTCATACAGTAAAGCACGTATTGGGGTATGATAATAATTAATAAGGGAGCTCTGGCTTTCTCCACGGGGGAGAAACTGCAGGCCATCCTTTTCTCAGCTGCTCCCACCATCACTGCTGATCATGATCCAGCCCTGTTTTCCTACTTAGCTGACCATATGCACTACCCAGGGCCTGATCTGCTACCTTACTTTGGTCTGTGCTGTCTGCTTGGACCTGACAGCAGATTGATTGACCACCGGGCCAGGAGCCTCCTCACTGGGCTCTCAGGTTTCCCACTGGACTTGCCAAGCCTTCCAGTGGCCGTGATGAGTTTCCCATGCACCAGCTGCAGCTCACCCTGTCTCGTTTGCAGCATGCAAGGGTAGTCAAGTCTCTTATCTTTGCTCCCTCCTCTAGGGCAGTGTGTGTGATTTTAGATTGTTTACTTTCTTGGTAACAATCTGTGTGAGAAGGCCTGTGGAGACCGTGTTTTGATCCTGGCACAGCAGGGCAAAGCTTCCTGCAGAAGGAAAGACCGTGGAAGCTTTATGGAGGCTGTGACTCTGAATCCTGCACAGCTGGGCATGATGAGCAAGCCTTGGATTGCTGCTAGGGCCAGCTTGCAAGAGACCAGGGTGCCTGGCTCCCTGGGCATCTCTAGGGTCCCAACGACACTCTCAGCCTGCTCAGCAGCTCTCTAAAAGCCCCATCACACCAATTTCAGATTCATGATTTCAACACCTCTTCAGTCTCCTGCTCTACAAACTGCATCACAAATCCAGAACGAGAGAAACTTGGTTTTGAACACCTGCTTTGCCAGCTCGGACGTGCTCCTTCAATAATTCCTCTCTGCTAAAGTTCTTCTGTCTCTGAAATGGGGATAATAAGTCCATTTAGGAGGATGGAAATATTGAAGTTACATCAATTGCCAGTCCAGTCTCTATTATATAATGGTCATTCAAAAAGTGTTGGTTTCTCCCATAAGATGAAACTTAACTCTTTCTCCTTACTAAGTGGGAATGCTTGCCACACATTGGCCAATTTTTTTCAGCCATCAACCACAGGAATAGGGCTTAAGAATATAACCTGTAAAATCCATACTCTCTGGGTTGAACTATGGCTTCATACCTTTCTAAATATTTGACACTGGGAAAATGTCTGATCTTTGACATGTTAGTGTATTGTTTCTGAAATCGTGTTGCCTGGTTCACATCCCAGCTTCACACCCTTATTAGCTGTGCAGCCTTAGGCGATGTTCTTCACTTCTCTGTGTTTCAGCTTCCTTGTCTGTATGTAGATCTTAATACTGGATATCATCCACCTCGTGGGGTCATTGAGATAATTAAATGGGTTAGGTCTTTTCAAGAGCTATACAACAGTGCTTACTGGACAGAAGTGGGCGAAGACTAGTTTCTTTAGAAAGCTGGTATGCTGATACTTATTCATACATTGACTGTGAATGTTACAGTAAATTAGGCAGAACCAGATGAAATTGCCAAAATGTGACCATATGGCAATTTCATGTATTATAACATATGTGTGTATATATTTAATAACATAGAGTGTTCAATAAATGGTATGTATTATCATTTCTTCCTCTTGTGAAGATTTAAAAAAAAACCCCACAAATCACACTACCTATTTGGATATAAACGATCTAATTAAGGGCCACCTTGGTGGCTCAGTCAAGGGAATGTCTTTATTTCCGCTCAGGTCATGGTTTCACAGTTCCTGAGATTGAGTTCTGTGTCAGGCTCCATGCTGGCAAAGTGGAGCCTGCTTGGGATTATCTCTCTCTCTCTCTCTCTCTCTCTCTCTCTGCCTGTCCCCTGTCTGCGTGCTCTCTGTCTCTCTCTCAAAATAAATTAAAAAAAAAACAATAAACTTAAAAAATGATCCAATTAAGACCACATAGCCTCTTGCCAATGAAGTCCCCCAATGCTGGCCATCCTTAGCAAGTGCGTTTTAGGTTTAGAATATTGGGTCTCTCTAGTCTGAATGATATGGGCTCTCTTTCCTTATCCATTGGGTTTCTTAAATTTCCCTGCCAAATGTTAAACAAACAAACTCCCTTAATATAGCTTCACAGAGACTCAGCTGAGATCTTCTCTAAAAAAAAAACATTGTGGAGTTCTCCTCCAGCCCGAAGCTCTGTAATGCTGTGTCCTGACCAAAACTCCATCTGGTCTGGGTCACTTCCAGATTGGGGCAAGTAAGGATTCCATGGCTGGCTTCAAGTTTGCTGTTTAAAAACACCCTTCATTTCACCTTCCCAAGTTGGCTCGTGACCAACCACCGCCTTGACGTGCTGGTTACTTCAGTAAAGAATTTATAGCTTCTGGTGTGAAACAAGACAGCAGCTGGCCACAAAAAGAAAAGAAAAAAGAAAAGAAAAGAGAAGAGAAGAGAAGAGAGAAAAGAAAAAACAAAAAAAGAGAAAACTAAACCAAAAACATCTACGATCTCTTTCATTGAGTTTAGCTAAACATGGACCACTTGAGTCACACATCAGAAACATGGGATGATAGCCTTCCCAGGAAACAAGGCAGCTTTTACTGGAGTCACAGGGAGAGGGGTGGGGAGAGGTCACAGAGAAGCTTTGGCAACCAACACTTCTCTTGGCGGTTCCTGAGACGAGGCCTAAGAAAGAGCCTAGAAGGGCTTTTCATTAGATATTTCATTCAAGAATATTTATATAGATTGATGCAAATAGTTACGTTTATACAACCAGTATTTTGAATAGAACCCTGTGTTCAGGTCTCTCTCAGTGACTCGAAGCAGGGCTGAATGAAAACCTCTGCCGAGGGTGTTTTAAAACTCCTGTGTACTTAAGTGGCTAGATGAGGTAATGGCCAGTTCAGTAAAAATGTGCTGGAGGAGAACAGGGAGAAATCCTCGCCATAAAAATATTTTTATTTAATAATTGGAAGGACGGAATGAAACACCTGCACTTTATAAATCAAAGTTACCCTGTGGCATATAATGTTTGCTAATAAATTCTTAGAAGTACAACCCTAGAAATGAAGCCTTTTTAAAAGTTGTGCTATAATGCAATGCCATTTTATATTGGTTGACTTTATCCCATGGCTTTATCCCCCCCCAAACTTTGAGCTAATAGATCATAAAATTGTACTTTAAAGACTATTTCAAACTCCTACTAGTGATACAAATACACAGCAGAGCAAATTACTGAGGCATGAATGGTAGCAATGAATGAATGGTTGTGGCATTAGAATAATCTTTGTATATCTTTTCCCCAACTTTTTATGTTGATTCTTTAGGGTCAGTGGAAGCAATTGTCTGTCCATGGCAAGGTGGCCATAGATCAGAATCTTTTCATTTTTGGATATTATATTGTACACATATCCAATATTAACCTGCTCAAAAAAATTTTTCCAACCATTTTCCCCTCTTTTGGGAAGGAAAACATAGTAACAAAAAAATGACATCAAGATCACTACTTAGGCCCTTATTAATTAGTCTTACTTTTAACATGTAAAAGAAGAATTTCTCTTTTAAAGTAGGATAGGACCTTACTGAATCAATGTCATGGACACCTTCCTGGCTACACACTATTACAGACCTAGGTGTCCAAAGTCCCAGCCCCCATTTACTTCCTGAGTATTTCATGCTGATCAATTCTCATATCTTAACATTAATACTGACTCTGCGATGTAGGCACAGAATTGTTTAAACATGTATTATATACACACATATGAGAGAGGGTCGCTGTTTCCAGCAGAACTCAAATAATGCCAGTTTTTAAGTTTTCTCCATGAGTTTTGAATTGCCTTTGGTGTCTTGGCATATGCTTTTGAATGTGTGTAATGATTCTAGCTCTTTGCCCTCTGATGGTGGATTTAGTATTTCCACTTGTCCAAAGGGGTCTGGAAGGTAAGACCAGAGCCAAGGAGCATGAACAAGCTTTATTAGCAATAATTACACTTATAAAATATTAAGTGACTTTCTTTTCTATGTCTGTAAACTTATGAGTCATTTACTGTTAAACAACTGAGCATATTGCCACCATTATAGGTCAGAAAAAAAAAAAACTTTTACAGAGTTATTTGTGGAAGCTGGTGTGTAAACCTGACCTTAGGAACAAGGATAAATTTAAGATTAACGAAATGGGTACTTTGATTCTGTTGGATATCTACCAGCAGTTGTATTTTCTGTAAAAGTTCTCTTCTAGAGCAAATATTGATACAAAATCCTGGTAAAAACTGAAAGCATAATATGTAAAAGGTAAATTCATACCGAACAAAAAAGATGACTACTGTCAGCATTTCAGACAAAATGATTCGTTGTGTTAGAAAATCTCTCTCATCTCTAGAATCACAATGTGTTGTCAGGTTAAGGCCACAAGTCAACCTTGTAGGGAGGTTTACACACACAATGTGAATAGGCTGCAGATAACTTACTGTGAGCAGACTTTTGGTGAAATTAACTTTATGTCTGTTACAGAAAACACTTTCAAAATTAAAATAGGGTTTTACATTTATGTTCATATAATTTTTCTGTTTCTTTTTCTCTGCCTATTTTTTTTCTTCCTAGTCTTTCACCAAATAGTAAAGGTGTGAATTATCAATATATAATATATTTGCTATTTTCATAAAGATAAATCAGAAATCTTTTTGCACCATTTGCTACAATATATTGTAAATTATCCATTAACATTAAAATGGAGGTTCACAAAAATATTCTTTGACCTTGCATACATATCCTTACATGGAAGAAAATATATTCTTTTTAGTCCAAACCAAATATTATTTTTCTATGTACTTTTATTTTTCCCCTCATTTTCTATTTATCTCTGAATCTTTTTCTGTGAGGGAAGTTAAGTAGAAATTTATGAATTTGTTATTTAAAAAATTCATATTTATTTTGCAGTAAGCTAATGGTAATGAACACAGTTATTTAGCCAAGTTTTTTAAATATTTACTTATTTATTTTTGAGAGAGAGAGAGCGTGAGTGGGGGAGGGCCAGAAAGAGAAAGAGAGACACAGAATCCGAAGCAGGTTCTAGGCTCTGAGCTATCAATGCAGAGCCCTACATGGGGCTCAAACCCATGGATGGTGAGATCCTGAGCCAAAGCTGGACTCTTACTAACTGAGCCACCCAGGCACCCCACCAAGTTTTTGTTTTCACTTTTGTTTCTTTGATGCAAAACCTCAAAACACCAGAGGCGGTTATTTAATAACCACTTTTATTTTTATTTTTATTTATTTTTAATTTTTTATTTATTTATTTTTTCTTTTATAGTTTATTGTCAGGTTGGTTTCCATGTAACACCCAGTGCTCATCCTGACAAGTACCCTCCTCCATGACACTTTTAAAATAGGCCCAAACCCAACATTTCAAATTGAAATGCAGCTAAGACTCAGAATGGCCATAAGATGTCATTGAAATTATGTCTGGAATATCCAACGCCAATGAAGTCAGGTTTAATAGACCTCAGCCTAATAAGACCTTGATTCCAGCCATGGCCATTGTCACCTCCAAAGCACGATATAATTTTCTGTATCAAGAAAATGATGTATATACCTGAATAAGTCAACTTTAAAACAAACATACATACACCGTATTCTGAATATTCTTCACCTCTTCTCCTTGAAAAGTGAATGAATTCTCTATAAACTGAAATTTCGCAAAGGATAAAGAAATTATGATGTCTTCTAAAGCACCGTGGGCTACTTGCTTCCTAACACATTAAAACTTCTTTTTACAAATGATGTAGAAAGAAATAGAAGATTTGGCTTATGTTATTTCTAAGGAAGAGAAAATCTCATGTAAATGATAGAAATGAGCTCAGTAAAAAGGTCAGTAAAAATTCAAAGAGGCAAATAGGTTAAACCAAATACGTAACTACAGTAATGACTGAGACTCTTTTTTTAAGTGATTTTTTTAAAAATAGTTTTTTAATGTTTATTTATTTTTGAGAGAGAGAGACAGAGTGTGAGGGGGAGGGGCGGAGAGAGAGGGAGAGAGAGAGAGAGAGAGAGAGATAATTCCAAGTAGGCTCCACATTCTCAGCATGGAGGCCGATGCAGGATTCAAACTCATGAACCTCAAGATCATGACCTGAGCCAAAATCAATTACTGAGCCACACAGGTACCCCAGAAGAACAAATATTTCTATGTCATTATTTCATTCTAATTTGTTTGTCAGTATCTCATCAAAGCCGCTATCCTGATTGTAAATCTTTCCATTTCATCTTCACCTGATTTCTTTTCTTCTGCCTTTTTGTACTGGGTGTGGACAAGTGTATGCTCCAAAGAAGTGTCAGAGAGGAAGGAAGAGCAGGATAAATAAGGAAGCTGGAGAAGAAAGACTGACCTTATAGACTCTGTCCTTGTAACATTCTGGGGGCCCCTTACCAGTGGGAAATGTACACAACAAAGTCTGAGGTTGTCTTTTGATAGCCCCAGCTTGTCAGAACATTGTTCTTTTTTGTTTTATTTTTTAAAAATTTTTAGTGTTTTTTTATTTTATTTTATTTTTGAGAGAGAAAGAGTGCGAGTGGGTGAGGGGCAGACAGCAACGGAGACACAGATTCCTAAGCAGGCACTAGGCTCTAAGCTATCAGCAGGGAGCCCAACATGGGGCTCACACTCACACTCTGAGATCATGACCAGAGCTGAAGTCAGCTGCTTAACCGACTGAGCCACCCAGGCACCCCTTTAAAGATATTTTTGATGCCAGAACCATCTTTTTGTTTATTTTTTCTTGAGAGAGAGGGAGAAAGAGAGAGAGATACATAACATGAGTGGGGGAGGGACAGAGAGAGGGGGAGACACAGAATCCAAAGCAGGCTCCAGGTTGACCTAGGGCTATGGTCATTCACCGCAGAGACTGAAGGGAACCCAAGCTCTCCATGCATCTCTGGCCAAGGAAATCCATGCATACATGCAGAGGAGAGATGAGATGGCATGGCGTAAAATAAGAGCCAAAGGAGATCTGAAAATGGCCTAAACTTTTAATATGTTCCTGGGCCACACAGAGATCTTTAGTCAGAGATGGAGGCATACTGGCCAGGTATACAGGAGCACAACGTCTACGAGTCTTTGGTTGAATACCAAGATGTACGGACACAGAAAAACACCCTAACACTCTAGGCTTAACGATAAAAATAGCAACAATAAAAGATAAAAATAGAGATTCACACTAGAGGGAAAACAGATTTCACACATTTAATTCAGAGAAGTTTGTTACTGGGCAAACAGACAAATCAAAACACTTACAACCCTCTATAAGAAGATGTCAAAATCTAGAATTAGTAAACTGCATAAAATGACATATATTACACAAAATCTTACAAGACAGACAAAGAAATAACTTGAAAATGTGACTCATACTGATGAAAAAAACATCAATAGAACCTGCCATTAACTGTCCGTAGATATTGGAGTTAGTAGACAAAGAACAAATCAGCAATATTCATATTTTCAAAAAACAGAAGGCAACTACATTTAAAGATCTAGAGAAAAGTGTGAGGACAGTGATTCAACAAATAGGAGCTATCAACAAAGAGATAGAAATTATACAAACCAAACCAAATTGAAGTGCTTACAAAGGCATTAACAAGCTTAGAATAACAACTGAAAAGTTAAAAGTGTATGAACCCCATTATTATCAAATGCTCTGGATACAAATTAAACCCCTTTAAAAGACTTAGGTTTTTCTCAATATATGTATTGCTGTATATATTATTTAACAAATACTTCATCATTTATAAGTGGTACTTTCTTTTTAAAAATTTTTAATGTTTATTTTTGAGAGAGCGAGAGAGACACAGCATGAGCAGGGGAGTGGCAGAGACAGAGGGAGACCCAGAATCTGAAGCAGGCTCCAGGCTCTGAGCTGTCAGCACAGAGCCCAATGTGGGGCTCAAACTCACAAACTGTGAGATCATGACCTGACCCAAAGTCAGATGTTCAACGGACTGACCCACCCAAGTGCCCCTAAGTGGGTCTTTCTTTATGGAAAAATAGGATCTGGGATTTTCTGGGAGTTTTCTTTTTTTTTTTTTTATCCTTCCTCTTCCTATTCCAGAAATACTCAAACACAGTAAGTAATCTACCCAGCACACTGTACAAGGAACAGAAGAATAAAACTCAATAATCACAATTTTTATAAGCTAAGTAATAGAGAATAGATAAAATTAGTACATTATGTATTTTTTCTAGAATAAGACTGAAAATCCACTGAGAGGTGAAGATGTGTATCAATCTGCCATGAAAACGGCAGAAACCAACTGAAAATGGTTTTTCAATCAGTCACATGTCCAGACTTCTGGTTTACAAGGTAAACCAGAAATATAATGGATTGGACTTACTTCTGTTATGAAATTTTATAACAAAAAGCAGCATGAGATCAAGTTAAGGTAAATGCAGTAATATTAGGTGTCAGAAGCGTTCAGAGTCTGTGATAAGAAGAGCTTCACAGAAAAGTGGCATATAAGGCTGGTGTTGACCAGTCTCTGCTTTCCAGATTGTTAGTACCATGACACCTTACAAGATTAATATGACTAGGCTATATACATTTTCTTTGCAGGGGAATGTGGAGCAATGGCTTGAAAAGTAGGTTGAGGTATAAGACTTGAAGTCTAGACTAAGATCAGGACCTTGGATTCCTTTACTGAGCTGCTCAAGGTTATCGATGGTTCCCCACTGCTAAATGCAAAATCCAGTGTGGTAGTCATGTAAAGATGGATTAGAGAGAGAGATATTGGAGACAGAAAGATTTCAGAGTAAGGCATTTTCAGAACAGAGAGCTGGCATCAGAGGAGGCCTGTTGATCAGTTCCAGGCTCTCCAAATCAAACCAAATGTTAAGCTTCATTTTTATGGACACGGACATCCCAAACTCTGACAAGATTCCATGCATAATGGAAACGCCAGTGACCCCTGACTCAACTTAAACATTTTGCAGTGACATGGCATTTTTCTTTTAAATCTTACAAGCGTTATGAAATAAATATTTTGAAAAAACTTCCTTTCATACATAGCTTCTAACAATGTAATTAAACTTACAGCTCAGCTGTAATATATATTTTTAAATACTATACACTATCATAAAAATGTTATATATAGCACCATCTGTTGGCTAAGGTATCTTTAACAGATGAAAAATGTCTTATGCAAATGAGATTAGAATATCATTAAGTTTGAACAGAGAAAGGAAAAACAGCTTTAATTTTGAATAGGAAGAAGTGAACTCTCTCTGGTCACTGAGTAGTTCTGAAGCCTGATAATTCAGATTATTTTGACCTCTGCAAACAGAATAGCACCAATTATGACAAATTGGCATAGTGGTAACTTACCTTCATCAGAGATGATAAAATTGACAAAGCCATACTCCATACTTTTTCTTAATTTTTAAAAAATGTTTATTCATTTTTTGAGATACAGAGGGAGACAGAGCATGAGTGGGGGAGGGGCAGAGAGAGAGAGAGACACAGAATCTGAAGAAGGATCCAGGCTTTGAGGTGTCAGCACAGAGCTTTCCGTGGGGCTCCAATTCATGGATGGCAAGATCATGACTTGAGCTGAGGTCGGATGCTTAACTGACTGAGCCACCCAGGCGCCCCATACTCCATACCTTTTAAGCACACAAATCTCACCTAAAACAGGTTATCAACAGTGAATGTGGTCAATTTGAAGACAAAACATAATGTATAAAAACCAATCTTATGAAAGAGCACCATTTAAGATGAAGTTAGAGGATGAAATTAACCAAATCATGTGTAGCTTTCATATTTCTCCTTCCTTTGATTTGTGAGTCTTCATTGCATTAATATGTCTGGACATGTAGTAAGTTAAAAGGAAATTTTAGTTGTATTTTTAATTATATTTACTTAAAGTTTAGTTATATTTAGTTGCATATCCTTGGGAATTGAGGAATGGAATGAATCTCTGTCCTTTACTCAAATTTATCTCTTTGTAGTATTTGTGGTAAGGATATAGGCAGATTCTCCTTTGGATTAGTTTTTTCTTGAGATTTTGTCTTTGCCTTCAAGAAATACCGACACCCAAGAGTGCCTGGGTGGCTCAGTCCATTGAGCATCCTACTCTTGATTTTGGCTCAGGTCATGATTCCAGGGTCTTGGGATTGAGCCCCCTTTTGGGCTCCACACTGAGCATAGAGTCTGCTTAAGATTCTCTCCCCCTCTGCCCTTCTCCTCAGCTCGCACTCTGTATAAAATAAAAGAATAAAATAAAATATAATAATAATAACAATAACAATAAAATAAATACCAACAACTGAAAATTACCAAAGAAATCTATGCATACTATTGTCAAATGTTGGACTTTCACCATCTACTGTGTTGGCAGATTAAGAACTATCAGTTACATTTCATGGCCTTACTAGCAATCCTTGTCTTTCAGGAGCCTCTACTTTAAAATAAATTACAAGACTTTTCCTTAAAGAACAATATAGAAAGAAGGGGAGTGTGACTTAATATGTAAGGCATATTGAGGACAGTAAATGATAATGGTGTTGAAAGGCGAGTTCTTCCAGATCTTCAGTGTACATAAGACTTAATGCTTTATCTCTTGCCCCTTCCTTACTCTTTCAGCAGCCACTAAACTCCAGCTCAAGGGCCTAATTGCTTTCCAATAAATAAGGCTTTTCTGGTTCTGTGTGTTCGCACATAGTGTCCTCCCTTTTTCTGGGAATCCTTGTTCTCTACCTCTTTCCTTGGTAAACTCACACACCCCCTTCCAATAGTTACCTCAGCAGGACTTCCCAGATGTTTTAAATATGGCCTCTGCTTTTCTCCTCTGCTTCATTTCATGTCCATTTCTCCAGCGTATGATATGCTTCCTTTACGGTGACCTTCCTTAAGTTTCCAGAATGTGTGGAATTCTCTTGTCTAGATATTTGAACGTGCTCTTTGAATGCAGTCCAGATGGTTCAAAGTGTTCTCGTGTATTTTTGTGTTTTAGTATACGCTACAACCATCATGTAAATTCTCAGTTCTTCTCTAGACAGCAGTATTTATATATTTTTAAGACTATGTATAGGTCTTATGAGCTAGTACAGTTTATAATATATACCACTGGTGTGATAAATGTTTACAATAAATTAATATGCAAATGTGTGATATCTCGTCCATGAGAAGCAGACTTAGTTATTCCTCTTCATTTTTCCAAAGGGTTTTTTGTTGTTGAATTTTTGTCAAAAGAGTAGCTGTATTTATTTTTAAAGCTTTGTTTATTTGTCTTTAAGTTCAAGGTCAGGGACTGTCTGTGCAATTTCAAGCCTTAGCATTAGGTATGTTTTTTTTTTTTATTTTACTTTTATAGTTTATTATCAAGTTGGTTTCCATATAAAACCCAGTGCTCTTCCCCACAAGTGCCCTCCACCATGACCATCACCTCCCCTTCCCCTTTCCGCCTCCCCTTCAGCCCTCAGTTTGTTTTCAATCTCTCTTAATGTATTGATGATCAAAAATAAGGAATCAGAATGGATCTAGAAAATTGAGATAGTATACTTTGCCTTTGATTCTCCTGCAAATCAAAATTGTGACCACAAATATTTCTTATCAGACAACCAAAACTATAGTTCTCCACCTATTATTTTACAGCTATTCCTCTTGTTCGTTTGTCTCTGGGAGATAGTAGTGAATCTACTCAGTATATATTTAAAATTTCAAGAGGGACGCCTGGGTAGCTTAGTCAGTTGAGCATCCAACTTCAGCTCAGGTCATGATCTCAGCATTCATGGGTTCAAGCCCCGTGTTGGGCTCTGTGCTGACAGCTTAGAGCCTGGAGCCTGCTTCAGATCCTGTGTCTCTCTCTATCTGCTCCTCTCCTGCTCGTGCTCTGTCTCTCTTTGTCTCTCTCAAAAATAAATTAACATTTAAAAAATTTGAGAAAATGTCTTTATTGTGGGCTATGCTATTACTACTTGTTATTTCTGTACTTTTACATTTACTGTGGCAATGAACATGAATACAAGTGGCGTGCATCCTTTGAACTGGCCTTATGCCCTAGAATTATGTGGAAGTTTTACCAGAACTTTAAACATGTATATATTTATCTCTTAAAATCTTGAGTCAGACTATATATCTTGGAGAAAAGAGCAAGTACTCTTAGGAGACTACATTTAGGAAATTAAGTATGTATATATGCCAAATAATCTCTGGTAGTTTGTAAGGTTTTTGAACATCTACTAGACATTTCTAGATGCCAAGATACAGTAGTGAAAAACATGGATAATGCCTCTTGTCTCAAAGGGCTTCTAGTTTTATTTTATTTTTTTAAAGATAGTTTATTTCTTTATTTTTGAGAGAGAGAGAGAGCGAGCGTGCAAACGAGCATGCAGGGAAGAGGCAGAGAGAGAGAGAGAGAGAGAGAGAGGGAGAGAGAGGGAGAGGGAGAGAGAGAGAATCCCAAGAAGGCTCCACACTGTCAGGACAGAGCCTGATGCAGTACTCAAACCTATGAATTATGAGATCATGACCTGAGGCAAAACCAAGAGTTGGATGCTTAACCAGCTGAGTCACTCAGTCACCCCAGGGGCTCATAGTTTTAAAGACTGCAAAAAATAAAAAATAAAAATAAAATTCAAATAAAAATGAACAACATAATTTAATATATTTACACAGACTTATAACTTGCATTGAGAAAAGTTAAATGAGTTAGTGCCAAGGTTAAAAGAAGTAGAGCTTTAAATACACTGCTCAGGAAAAGACCTGAGACCTGAAATACATAATTGATGAATGAGCAAAAGAAGGACGAACGATGCTGTAAAGTAAAAACAGACTAAAAATTAAGTAACCAGTGATCCATCTCCTTTATTATTTTTTAAAATGTTTTTATTTATTTTTGAGAGAGAGAGAGAGAGAGAGAGAAACAGAGAATGAGTGGAAGAAGAGAGAGGAGACACAGAATCTGAAGCAGGCTCCAGGCTCTGAGCTGTCAGCACAGAGCCTGATGCAGGACTTGAACTCACCATCTGTGAGATCATGACCTGAGCCGGATCATGACACTTAACTGACTGAGCCACCCAGGAGCCCCTAAACTCCTTCAATAAAATTTTATATTTTATCAGAAGTGTAGCAAAACCGTACCTCTTGTGGGGGGGTACCCCCAGATGGGGCAGCCTGGAGTTAGGTCCATACAACTCCTTTGTACTCTACCTAATAACTCTTGGTAGAGCACCATGCATTTAATAACTGCTTAGGCATACCCGCTGGCCCAATCTGAGATTTTTTTTTTTTTTTTACTGCCATATGTTGCCTTCTCTCTTTGCTGACAAGAATGGTTTTAAAATAAAACACATTGCCTAAAATCAGGACACTAAAACCACAGAGACCATTATGTAAGGCAAGTCCATTTTTAAGCCTAACAAACTTGAAGGTGTCCCTTAGAGCAGGAAGTACTATAATGGGAAGAAAGAGCTTCATTACTGTGCCCTTTCTTGAAGAATAAGAACGATCAAAGCTGCTCGCTCTATCTCATGGGGTATCATTTGGGCCTTGGAGAAAAAAAAAAAAAAAGTGACTCTCAGTCTGGTTGGAAATGTTTGTACGTGGTCATCTAAATCCCTGAAGAAACTTGTAAGATTCTGACCCAGGCTGCTGCTGTTGAAAAGAATAAGTATGTTTTCAGAAACGTAGAGCCATAGAGAGTGAAATAATTCACCTGTAACCTTTTCAAAACTCTAGTTTCCTGTTGGGAGCATGAATTTGGTCTTTTGCCTCATTTGACTATCAATTTGGAGTTGCTTCATTAAATTTTTCCCTGGGTTAGGGCCAGGTTTTGGGGAGGGGATGGGGAAGCACAGAGAATTGCCAAGATGTCCAGTGCTTTGGAAGCACGATTTCCCCTCTGCTTTTTGAGTTTAATAGGTTCAAGGGTTTTGGCAGAAGGGGCTGTATTACCTGCAATCGGGCATATCCTGCCATCAAAAACATAAAATAATTGCTTTCTAAGTTAGCAGGAACACATAGTGAGAAACATGTGTTTGTATTTTTATTTACCACTATAATTATTAGGGTAAAGGGCTCGCTAGTATAAACATGTAGTTTTGCCAGGTCAGCATGGCCAGTTGAGCCGCAACTTTGCAATATTCCAGTTCAGGTCTATGTGTATATTAGAGTAGACCTTGCCTAGAGGAAATCCGATTCTGAGGATCGACACACATGATCACCCATTGTATGTGGAAATCATACAAACTTTACTTCAGATATTGGTGTATCAGTCCTTATCATCCTCAAGATACATTTGGGAGCGTATGTGTTCCAGGAACTATTCTAAGTGCTTTGTACACTTAATCTCATTCAATATTCATAGTTATGTTATAGAGCAAATATTTTTTACGGTTACATTGTATGAATGAAAACCACAGAGGCTTAGAAAGGTTAGGGAACAAGCCCAAGGTCACTCCCCAAATACCAAAGTTGCACATGAGGGGATTTTCAGTGTCCATTAAATAGCCAATGGACAGATTCAGAGCAACATATGAAGTAGGGGGATTTGGTTTTCTTTTATGAATTCCCAGTGTCCCATGATAATCTTAGTTCTCTTGAGGCAGCGAGAAACCAGGTGATGCTCAAATTAAAGACATATTCTCTAAAAGCACTAAACATTCATGGTTTACACTTTCTTTCTATTAAAACACTTCATTAAAATAATCTTACTTGGGGGGATATGCCCTGTGGTCGATTTTTCCTGTCAGGAGGTACCTGAAAGTGACAAATTGTCCCTGTTGTCTCTTATCCACTGGGAAAAATACTAGTGGCACAAGAGTCAATGATGTGACACACTGCTTCTGAAACCTTGTACACATAGTCTCAAAGTTAACAAATGGGATTTCTTATCAAGTCTTAAAAAAATTTTAGTGGTTATTTTTGAGAGAGAGAGACAGAGCATGAATGGGGGAGGGTCAGAGAGAGAGGGAGACAGAATCCAAAGCAGGCTCCAGGCTCCGAGCTGTCAGTACAGAGCCTGACACGGGGCTCGAACCCACAAAATGTGAGATCATGACCTGAGCTGAAGTTAGATACTTAATTGCCTGACTGCCCAGGTGCCCCTGCCCCTCTTATCAAGTCTTAATAAAGCAGAAGAGTGAGTCCAGGAGCATGAAAAATCTTACTTGTACTTCTGTTTAGTAATCTAAGAAGCAACAGGTTTACATACTGAACTCTGAGGTCATAAGATTTCTAGAAAATGTGAGCAGAGAGGTTATTGATTCTCTCGGAGGGTCCCTGCAAAGATCCCACGAAGCCAGATCCCTCATACAATGCATGGAGATTATCAGAGAGACAGTAGGTCCAGAGAATAACACTGGGGTCAGTGAGACTGTAATCCTCTGCCATAACTAAGTAACTAAGGGACCAAACCCTAAATCTATTACCCTATCTGTTAGACCTTAGTTTATATCTACGGTCTACCATAGATATTTTTAAAGATACACATGGATTGGGGCGCCTGAGTGGCTCATTCAGTTAAGTGTCTGACGCTTGATTTCAGCTCAGGTCATGAGCTCATGGTTGTGGGATCAAGCCCGGCATTGGGCTTGGTGCTGGGTTATGGACCCTGCTTAAGATTCTCTCTTTCCCTCTGTTCCTCCCCTCCTCCCAGGTTCTGTCTCCCTCCATCCTTCCCCTGCCTCTCAAAAAAAAAAAAAAAAAAGGAAGATATACATGGATTAATTATGTCTTTCACAACTTTCTCAGTGGCCTCTCCTACTCACAGCATTCTATTTTAGCCCCTAGAGCCATTGTCCTGTGGAGTTATGTGCCCAATATTCTACTTCACTATTGACCTGCAACTTCATCATTTACTGCTGCCACTTAATTTGTTACTATGAAAATAAAATTCACAAGTAGTTTTATGTCAACTATGTGTATCATAGCTAAGCACTCTCCCTCCAGAATTTATTATACTTTTTGGCAAAGTATATTGGATCATAAGCCAACAGGAATTTCAAAGGCAGCTAAGAGAAATATCATAATAACGCAGTGTCTGGTGGTGAGGTCGGATCTTTAGAGCAAGGAACGCTGGTGTATTGTGAAGGAAAATACACAAACGGTTATAAAGAGAGGTCACGACACAAGTTCGCTCACATTTAAGCAGGCCAGAAATAAAAGAATCAGGTTATTTCTGAAAGTCGTTGTGAGTGAGATTGATGTTTCTAGTCTTAGGAAATCAATACTCTGTCGTCCCTACAGTACATCTTGATTTGTAATTCATACGGTGTTATGAAATGTTATAAATCTCAAGGAAGAAAAGGAGCTCATAGCCTAAGGAGTTCATGCAAGAGAAACTGAAGTTATAGGAAACTGATGAGTATCCCAGATTTTACACTGGTTTGCTTTTCTTTTACCTGTTACGTCTAGTGTTATGCTAAACAGCCATGATACCTGTCTAAAGACATGACTGGAGATCAAGCCGTATTTGCTTCTCAGTTATTGGGAGTCTAGCTTACAAGTTAGTCAATATGCAGAACTGAGAGAGGTGTGTATTTCATGAGACTTAGTTCAAGAAACTAAGAAACATGCTATTTTTTAAAGTAAAATACTCGAGGCACCTGGGTGGCTCAGTTGATTAAGCGTCCAACTTAGGCTCAGGTCATGATCTCATGGTTCATGGGTTTGAGCCCTGCATTGGGCTCTGTGCTGACAGCTCAGGGCCTGGAGTCTGCTTCAGATTCTGTGTCACTGCCTCCCTCTGCTCCTCGCCTGCTCCTGGTCTCTCTCGCTCTCACTCTCAAAAATAAACATTAAAACAATTTTTAAAAATAAATAAAAGTAAAATACTCTTTTTCTTTAAGATAGCATTTCATTCCATGACTTATGCATTGAACATGTAAGTACCATGAAAAAGATAGGAATACAATCTCATTTCATTGAATAGATTCAATCTGATAGGATATTTTAAATTTCAGTGAAAACTATGATAGAACTTCTAGGGCTAAGGCTAGGTTTCTCTGAGCTCACATATAAAAGTAGTTATGTACTTTATTTTTTCATTTAAAAATTTTTTAATCTTTATTTATTTTTGAGAGAGAGAGAGAGAGAGAGAGAGAGAGAGAGAGAGAGAGAGAGAGAGGGAGACACAGAATCCAAAGCAGGTTCCAGGCTCTGAGCTGTCAGCACAGAGCCGGACACGGGGCTTAAACTCAGGAACCCTGAGCCCAATACCTGAGCCGAAGTTGGATGCTTAACCAACTTAGCCACCCAGGTGCCCCAATAGTTATGTACTTTATTAAGAAAGATACCAAATAGTCACTTAATGTGTTTTTGAAGTGTCATTCTAAATCCTGAGTGTAACTGATCTGTTTCCTTTCAGTGTACATTATGTAATAGTTAACATTCTATGTTTTTAGAAGGAAAGGAATGATAGTATCCTGTATATATTTTTTAGCCCACATACTGGATACAAGAATGTAGGCACATATTAGGGTCATAGTAAATAAATATACGTAAAGTAGCCTCGCACAGTATATCATAAAATAGAGTAGAACAGAGTAGGGTTTTATTCCCAGCTCAGTGAAATCTGTCTACATATAATAGCAGAAAAAATAGATGCCTTACATGATTGTTTGTAATTTAAAAAAAAAAATGGTGGATCCTGACCAAGTTAGCTGCAAACTGAACATCAGACTGCTGAAGTCCACTCTTTGGGTCAGGTGATAAAAATTTTCCATCATTGAGGCCTGTCTATATTCCGCCTCTCATTTTTCTTTAGCACGTCATAACAGACTTTCTCATCACGGTGATTGGAATACTACACTCACTGTTAGAGAATCAACCAAACCACGGCACACTGTATGATACAAATAGGTTCCAGCTACCAACTCACCCTGCTGCCTGCTGGCTTGGCTTAGAAGAATCTTGTCCATTATCAAGAGATCCTTAGCTCTACTCCAGGAGGAAATAGGATGATACTTCTGTAGTGTGCTGGAGCCGGTGCTCATGAGAGCCAATTGTGCACATCTATCCCCAATTCTGCGATCAGTGACATAATGTTAGTAGCATTAATTTGACTGTCTTGGGAGTATTTACACCATGGGATTGGCAAACACTCAATCTGTTTTTACCCCAATGGTCATTTAAAAATGCACCAGCCTACCACTATGTTTTTTTTCTTAAAAGTATTCTTTTTAGAGATGCCTGGGTGTCTCAGTCAAGTACTGATCTTGATTTCAGCTCAGGACATGATCTCATGGCTTGTGGCATCGAGCCCCGTGTTGGGCTCAGTATTGATGGTATGGAACCTGTTTGGGATTCTTCCTCTCTCTCCCCATCCCTTGCTCATGCTCGCTCACTCTCTCTCTCTCTCTCTCTTTCTCTCTCTCTCTCTCTCAAAATAAATAAGTAAACAAACATATTTTTAAAGAACATTCTTTTTATTCTACCTCTTTAGTTTTTTAAAACAGCAGGTAGCTTTTTAACTATTTTTATTAGAACCTAATAACTGTAAGTGGTAATAGCATCAGCCAAACCCATCATTGTGAGATTTATAGATTAATTTAATTTTATTTAATGTTTATTTATTTTTGAAAGAGAGAGAGCGAGAGCGAGCATGAATGGCGAAGGAGCATAGAGAGAGAGAGGGAGACACAGAATCCAAAGCAGGCTCCAGGCTCCGAGCTGTCAGCACAGAACCCCACGTGGGGCTCGGACTCATGAACTGTAAGATCATGACCTGAGCTGAAGATGAATGCTTACCTGATTGAGCCACCCAGGTGTCCCAAGATTTACTTTAAAAAGGGGATATGTTAGTGATCATTTGCAGGAACTGTGTAAGCAAAAGGGAAAACATTGCTAGTTTTTAGTATTCATTACAAGTATATATTTTTATATATTGTATTTCCATACTCAATATCTGGCAGACCTTACAAACTTTGATAATTTAAATTTTAGAAAATATTTCTTCATATTTGAGTCCATAATTTGTTTCCCTGGAGACTGATTTTTTCTTCTTCTTATTCCTTACCTGCTAATCTTCACTTCTGGAGTTGTCTTCAGGCAATGGTGTGTCACAAAAAATCATTGTCTTTTAGGATGAAAGCAAAAATACAAAAAATATTTTTACAGATATATTTAACCGTTGAGACTCACTGGCTATGCTTAAATAGTATTTTTTCCCCTCCTTTATATTCTTTGTGGGACTAGAAATTATATAGCCTTCTCTCTCTCATCTTTAATCTAAATAGAATTATGAAATCAGTATGGAATTCACATGGGATGCTTTCCATTTGTTCCATTATGTGTGTCAGAGTACATATGATTTATACTTTTCTCCTTAAGTCAAACAACATTAGTTTTCTTTGAACATCTGGCTGGCATCTGGGAGATCTACTCCATGCACTATTAATCAGAATATCATTGTGAAGTTTGGGTAATGACCGATGTGAATAGAATATATTTCTATGTGGTAAAGTTCACTTTATTGATTTAATACTACTCGGCGTCCTGAAGTGCTTTGGTTTTCAACACGATTTAAATACGTTGCCAGAGCTTTATTTATTTAGTAAATTTACACAGTATTTTTCTTCCAAAGTGCTATAGAGTAATGGCAACCAGGCGAGATACAAAAGGCATTTTGTCTTCTGTATCCAGTTATTTTTACCGAGCACTTTCCTTCAAGCTCACTGCAAAATCCAACAGCTGTGTGGTTTAAGATGAAGCGTACTCTCCTTCTTCCCCTCTTCTAGATCTTGTCGCTTGTACTTGTCTGTTTTTCCAACAATCTCCCCATTCACCCCATTGCCCTTTCTCTAGATCTTTCTGTCTCTCCTCATCAGGAATCATTCCAGCCTCCAATGAAGAAAAGTAAAGACATAAGAACCAAATCACTTTTTAATGCCTTGATATGTCATCTTAGTTTTCATGCAGCTTTCCTCTCTAACCTGCATGAATTGTCTGCTTTCTGATTGCTTTTCTCTGTGTGTCTCCTGTTCGTATCCTAGCTTAAAATCCATATTGGACAGGACTATTTATTGCTGTTTAGATGTCAGTCTGACTATCTCACTTTAAGAATGAAGAATAAAAGAAGGAGAAAATACTAACAAATGTATCTTTGAACACAAAGCTAATAGCTTCTGGTATTTAAATTATTTTTGAAAAAGTATTTTTTTTAAATCAAACTTTCAGTTAAGGAATGGACACCATGTTTAAGTTTTCTGCTCTTGATTTCCATTGCTTTTATATTTTCTTTAATGTCGCTCTGCTTCTTAATTGTTAATTCTAAGGTTAAAGGCTGCATTTAAATCAATGCACAGAGACCCTTGTGCTAAATAAAACACTAAAGGTGTGTTTCTCTAACAACATTTTAAAAAAAAATTAAAAAGGGGAGCACCTGGGTGGCTTGGTTGGTTAAGCGTCCAACATCAGCTCAGGTTATGATCTCATGGCTCCTGAAGTTGAGCCCCGTGGTGGGGTCCATGCTGACAGCTCAGAGCCCTGAGCCTGCTTCAGATTCTGTGTCTCCCTCTCTCTCTCTTCCCCTCCCCTGCTCATGCTTTGTCTCTCTCTCTCTCTCTCTCTCTCTCTCAAAAATAAGTAAAAACACTAAAAAAATTTAAAGATGTGTTTTCTGGTGATCAAAATAATCATTAAATGATAACTAGTTATTATTAATAATATTATTATTTCCCTTTCCTTATAATAACAAATGCTCAGCCCATTGAGAGGCCAGAGGAGAGCATGATCTCTGAAATTCCTTTTCCTTACCATACATCTCTAACAATGGAACATGAATATGTTTGTAATTTTAAACTACTGGGTCTGAAGCCAGAACTATAGGAAAATCTGTGAAGGCTACAGAAGAATCTGTGGAGCATCACCTCTAGACAAATGACATCTGTTAGCACAGAATCACTAGTGACCACTGCTCCCTTCTTCCCCACAGATCGTATGTGAGATGCCAGAGATCAATTACTGTTTCCCACTGGCTTGGGAAATATGGCGGCAACCAGCCCTGGTTTTAACCAGCAGTGCCTCCTTTTAATTTCTGTGAAAAGATGAAATGTGATATTTCTCGCTAGTTCCTGTCCCCATTTCCAAGCACCTTTGCCCTGTGATGATTATGTGCTGTTACACTCTGACCGAGGTCTTCCCCAGATGTGGCTGTATGAGTCACTGGTTAAGGAACTCCTTTACAGATGGCTGCAAAGTGCCCAGAGAGTTGGTGTAATGGAAGGTGTTTACTTCTCTGCTGCCTCAGTAAATCAGAGCCTGCTATTTAACCTACAGGAAGCCTAATGAGCCAACGGTGGCAGGAGAATAAAAGCAAACGGGGTGGTGTTCATCCCACACATAGCTGTTAGGAAGAAGGCAAACCAGCTGTAGATCACGCTGAGTCGGAGTAACCGAACAACCAATTTTACTATTTCCCACCATGCCTTTAACAATCAAGTTTAGCATTTCGAAAGTCATAAAGTGGTTCTGCATCTAATAGCTGTCACATGTGAAAATAATTTAAATAGACCTTGCTCTCCTTTATCAGCAAAAATCAGGCATCATGCAAGGATGTATCCCACAGATAACAACCTAAAGAGGAATCTGAACAGAGGAGAGCAGAGGAACAGTACAGGAATGACCTCTGATTCCCTCCATACTCTGACACCGACTCGACTCTCCAACCCCCTAAGTAGCTATTTTCTGCTGCTTATGGAGGTCATTATCATGTCTGGCGAGGTGGTGGCGGTCGATTGTTTAACTCCTATGTTCTGAGAAACATTTTCTTTTTTGTACGTGTAGACTTAGAAACGCAGACACATTTCCTTCTCTAATTATACTGTTAGCCTGGACATTTTCACCTCGGAGATGAGGAATACTAATGGGGGAAAAAAAGGAAGAAAAAGCAGCATGAAATTTCAAAATTTGGCGGAAGGTTCTTCTTGCTGTACTCTAGTGGGAACTCCAATTCTCTTGGGAAGCACCAGCTCATGCTGATGAAACTGACATTTATAAGCAAATGGCTGAGTTGGAGATGCAAGACAGGAGAGGAAGAGGAGAAACAAGAGCTCAATTTCAGTGTGAAACATACCATGTGATTTTAGAACAGAAAGTGTGATGGAAAAGTGGGTATTTGAGAGGAACGAAACTATTCCATTAAACAAAGCTGAGTTGAGCTCACACATCTGTGGTATACACACACACACACACACACACACACACTAAGGGACTGTCAGTCACTCTTTGGGGCATTAATCTCCCTATTGAGAATCAAAATCATTGCCATGACTCGGATTTCAGTGTCTAAGTACTAGACAAAAGCAGAAATAGCTGTTCAGCCAAATTGTGCATTTTTGTTCCAAGTTTTCTAGTCCACTTAGAAATTTCCCAGGAGAGCCAGGGATTTGAAACTCCGCTGGCGTGCGTGAAGGGCTGTACCTTTCCTTGATCCTGGTTCTGAGACTGGGGACAGTCATGAACTGTTCATTTTATGTGATCTCATGGGTGAGAGAACTGCACACCTGCTTGGCTCACACTAAACTACATTTTTTAAAAGCCTAAATACATAACAGATGCACCAGAGGATTCCATTCTGGGAGGAATTTACTTATAAAATTCAGACAGTTAACACATCCCCCACAGTCCTAATCCTATCGCTATGCCGTAATTACGGTGTAGATTGGGAAAGTTGGCATTGTGTGTTCCTCATGGAAATGAATCCAATATTTTCCCACATACTTGTTAGATATGCTCAATAAAACATACGGCACATACATTTAAAATATGAGACAGTTTTATACATTTTATTGGAAATGTAACGTCATTAAGCATTTCAAATGAAAGCAGCAGTGGACAGGTAAGATTCTGTTTGCAAATCTTTCCAGAACCTATCGGGGTCACTGGATCTGTCAGATCACTCTTGAAACCAACTTCCTCCAGGAAATTTCCCTCAACTAATTAGGGGGTGATGCTGAGGCCTCTTGACGTGGAAATTCCACAGATACCCTGTCCTCACAGTCTCTCTGAGTACCTTTGTCTCTACAGAATCAAAATGCTTTATTTAATCCTTCTGGGTTTTCTCCAAGAAGTGTTTCTGTACCATTGCTCTTATTTGAGACAGACTTCATGATCTGAACTTCTTAAACTTCACATAGTTGTGTATTCCAATAAAATGTTTACCATATGCAAGTATAAACTCTCCTACTAGTATTGGACTTCCATGAAATTGCCTCATTTTTACACCCAGTCCTTTATTTGAAAGGGAAATGTTAGAATACCAGCATAGATGTGAAGTTCCTATTTTTAATAAACAGACGATTATTACATCCAGGTAAATTAACGAAAACAAAATGATGTAATCGAATTCCAGCTTGAATCATTTGCCAGGTAATTTAAAGCCTGAATGTCCACCGGCAGAAAAGGAGAGAAGCAGGTGGTACAGAGATGCTACATACGTAATAGTACAATACTGAGACTTGCCTATGACACAAGCACATGAACTAAAAAAGAATTAGGAAGGCACCTCGGTGGCTCAGTCATGTAAGCCTCTGACTCTTGGTTTTGGCTCAGGTCATGATCTCACAGTTTGTGAGATCGAGCCCCACATCGGGCTCTTGGGTTTCTCTCTCTTCCTCTCTCTCTGCCCCTCTCCCACTCATACTGTCTATGTATCTCTCTCTCTCTCTCTCTCTCAAAATAAATAACTAAACTAAAAAAAGAAAAGAATTAGATATTCTTCAGAAGAATAAAAATTTAAAGAGTCATTTTTTTCATTATTCTTTAATCATGTATCAGTAATGCTGACAAAAGTCACGTTAGGTACACCACTGTATGTGTCCCAAATCTGGGGATACCCTGTTGCATTGCTGGAGACTAGTAAAGTGATGTATAAAGTATACAGTGTGATGTAAAGTGTAGACAGTAATTTTTACAAGGTGAAACATATATTATTCCATACGTAGAGTGGAAAAACCCTCTAATCAATGATGATTAGTCAAATTCCCAGTTACCTTTGTGAGTAAACGCTGAGTACATCTGTGGCAGGTTCCTAGGGACTGGCAGGGGTGTATGTCTCACTGTGGATGATAGTAACACTAGTGTGTCTACTTTGAGAAAACACATCCACCTGTACACTTAATGCGTGTGCATGCTTCTGTTGGGTGGCATGCCTCAATAGAATAATACTTAAGATGATATTAATAAAAAGTTGGGGCTGGTGGGGCACCTGAGTGGCTCAGTCGCTTAAGCGTCCAGCTTTGGCTCAGGTAATGATCTTGTGGTTCGTGGGTTCGAGCCCCACGTTGGGTTCTGTGCTGACAGCTCAGAGCCTGGAGCCTGCTTCGGATGCTCTGTCTCCCTCTCTTTCTGCTCCTCCCCCACTCTTGCTCTGTCTCTGTCTGTGTCTCTGGAAAAAAAAAAAGACATTAAAAAAAAGTTGGGCTTGTCCACTTTAGAGAAAGTTCCTAGGAATGCTGGCTTCAAGGTTACTAGATTCCAGCACTGTGCTCGCGCTGGCTTGTACTGGCTTGTGAGAAGTAATTTTCAGGAATTTTGTAATCTGGCTACTAAACAGAGTCATTGTTAACAAGCCCAAGTTATATATGCTAATGAAAAATAAATTATATTAAAAATTAAAAGTGAAAAGTACTCAAAACACATCACTTTCTAATTATTTTACTCTTATTAATACTCGAGGTTATTTCCATCTTTTTTATTTCTACGTTGGAAAATCTGTATAATGTTAATCTACTGCAACTCTGTGTTCATTGACAGGAGACCTTGAATTGGCCACATGGTGGGTACATTTACACCACAAAAATCAGTGGACATTATAAATCAGGCATCCTTTATCCCTGCAGGATCAGTTGTTAAACATTTATAGCGAAGAACTGCTAAACCCAGTGTTTCAACAAGGACATCAGTATCAAAAATATTTGTAATATGGGGGCGCCTGGGTGACTTAGTCGGTTAAGAGTCAGACTTCGGGTCAGGTCATGATCTCATAGTTTGTGGGTCTGAGCCCCGCATCAGGCTCTGCGCTGACAGCTCAGAGCCTGGAGCCTGCTTTGGATTCTGTGGCTCCTTCTCTCTCTGCCCTTCCCCGGCTCGAACTCTGTTTCTCTCTCTTTCAAAAATAAACACTATTTTTTTTAAATACCTGTTTTGGGGTGCCTGGGTGGCTCAGTCAGTTAAGCATCTGACTTCAGTTCAGGTTATGATCTTGTGGTTCATGGGTTCAAGCCCTGCATCAGGCTCTGTGCTGACAGCTTGGAGCCTGGAGCCTGCTTCGGATTTTGTGTCTCCTTCTCTCTCTGCCCCTCCCCAGCTTGTGCTCTGTCTCTCAAAAATAAATAACTGTTTAAAAAAAAGAAAAGAAAAGAAAGGACTTTCCCAGGAGCCTACAACAATTTTACCTTTGTATGTCACTGGTAAGATATTGCCCATAGTTACCACCAAGGAAATGATATTCCTTAATTTCAGTTCAAGGAACAGGATTCACTGGGTGTCAATTCTTTAAATCTGAAATTTAGGGGCTCTTGGGTGGCTCATTCAGTTTGCAATCGGACTCTCAATTTTGCCTTAGGTCATGATCCCTCGGTTGTGGGATCGAGCCCCATGTTAGGCTTCAAGCTGAGCATGGAGCCTGCTTAGGAATCTCTCTTGCTCTCCCTCCACCCCTGTCCCCTGTTTCACATGTGCTCTCTTGTTCTCTCAAAAAACAAACAAATAAAAAAATCCTTTAAGCTATTTAACAATGCAGGGAAGATAAACTAGATATTGAAAAATCATTCCTAACACCCAAGCCACTCTGGTGGTTATTGCCAGAAATTTTTAACTTGTGTTTTATACTTAAGCCTATTTTTAAGCCTGGAACTTTTTTTTTTTTAAACATAGATCACATCAAAATTTACATCGTGATGAAGTCGGTTAAATGTCCGACTTCAGCTCAGGTCATGATCTCATGGTTCGTGAGTTCGAGCCCCACATAAGGCTCTGTGCTGACAGCTCAAAGCCTGGAGACTGCCTCGGATTCTGTGTCTCCCTCTCTCTGTCCCTCCCCTACTCAATCTCCCTGTCTCTCTCAAAAATAAATAAACATTTAAAAAAAAAGAACCAACTTGGATGTTCTCAGTGACATTCCTACTACTTGAACCAACCTTCACAGATCAGCTTAAATTTTCAACATAGTGGCCTATTTAAAATATGAAGAAAATAATCCATAATAAATTAATGCTTCTTTATTAAAATATGTAGGATTAACTATAGTAGTTGACATAGAAATAGAATGTAGGTACTTGCAAACCTTTTATAATGAAGAGAGGTTTTATTTAGGAAAAGGAAAATAATAATCAGTGGAGAATTTTGATTTATTTTCTTTATGGTTGACATTTTAATATGAGGACAAAATAAGAATATGACTGTCAGCTACAATTATAGACTGATACCCATTACTTAACTTATTCTTTCAACCTAAATACGATGGACAGCAATATCATGAATTAAGAGGTTTGAAATGGTGAATAGCTCTTGGGAAATTTACAAACAAAACAGAAAAACTTTTTTTGAGACAGAGAGAAAGAAAGAGAGAGAGGGAGCTTGAGCAGGGGAGGCACAGAGGGAGAGAGAATCTCATAGTCTCTCCATGCTCAGCGAGGAACTCAACTCAGGGCTCGATCTCATGACCTGAGCCGAAATCAAGAGTCAGATACTTAATCAGCCAAGCCACTCAGATGGCCCCAAACAAAACAAATTTTAATCTTCCCCCTGAGTTACTCAGAAGTTGCATTTCTGGGAAATTCAATATATACTAAAACTTTAAATATTTGTGCTTACATGCAAAGCATAGTTAGGCTCATGCTGTCTAAAATTATATAAACAGGTTTTTCTATGCTACTCTTGGGAAATTTTCAAGTGATAGAATGCACAGGCTATGTTTATTGTGTAAGATTGCCTTAATATTGGGAGATGTCTAGACACTATCCAAAAGCACTCCCCATTAAATGCCAGCAATGACTCAGAAGCATATGACAACTGAAAATACCCCCCCCCCCGAATTTATAAAACACACCTAGAGCCATTAGCAATAGGTTTCTATAAAAAAAAAAAAAAAAAAAAACTCTTAAAATTGGATATCTCTCATGCTGGTGGGGACTTGACAATGTTAATTTAAGGCCTTAGTTTTCTCTTCAGCCAAAGAGAAGTAATATTGTAGACTTGGTTTCAGGATTGATGAACTTACTAGGCATGGAAGAGATGCTCTCCAAAAGTTATTTTCTTCATCTTTCCATTCATTTATTCTCTTGTTTCTTTCTCTTTATTTTCCAACAGATTACTTTTTCAGGCATCTTTATTTGCTAAGACACTTTTACCAAGAGGGGAAAGCATAAGTCAAAAATAGACTCCATTATAATGTAGGGGACTTTAGCAACCATATGGAAAAAATATGAAGGGATATAATTAATGATCCTTTCTTTCTTAAAGGGGGATAGTTGATGTTTTGGTCATTGTGTTTGGTCATAATACGCAGTTAATGCCTGCATATTAACCCTGAGTTCTGAAAATTTATAAAATAAACTAAAACCTTCATCTGTATCATTTTGAATTTCATACTGTGCTTTGATCAGACACACAGACCATGTAAATATCACCTCTCTGCAAAACACAGATAGTATCACTACAGCAAATTTTTCAAAATGACAGTGTCAAGAAAATTCCCTGAAATAAGTAACCCCTCAATCCCTGCAGTGATTATATTCAGCTCTGTGTGTGTGTGTGTTTGTGCACGCACGCATGCATGTGTGTAGTAAACTTGCAAAGGGGTCCTTAAGTCAATTTTCTCGTTAGAAATTCACGACATCATGGGGGCTACAACAGCATATTACGCTATTAGTTGATTAGAAAATCCTGACTGACTGGCTAAATATTAAGGGGGATTATTTGTTGGCAAAGTTAGAAATAGTTTGTTACTGTTCTTAAATGGTAAAACTGTCTTTTGGTCCCTGTAGTTGAGGTAGGTCTTGGACATGGATGTCTGCATGTTTTAGGTGGTTACAAGGATGTGAATATAATATACTTAGAAGTCACCAACAAGCTCCATAAAACCAATTGCCCTTAATATCAGCAGTCGCTGCATTAGAAATTTTACATTAGTTTTTCCATTATTTTTATTTTTTATTAGATGCTCTCCCAACAAGTAAATTCCTGGAAACAAGATATGATAAATACATAAAATATATACACACATAATAAATGTATTAAGTGAAAATCAACCACATTTTAGTAGGAGTTACATTTTTAAGGGTTAAAATGTTAGTATAATCAAAATAATCTGTAAATATTTTTTATCCTAATGAAGGTACCATATTGAATACTGATGTATTGCTTCTCAGTAATTCAGAGGTGCTCAATTTGAAATAAATTCAGTCTTGAAAGAAAATCCTAACTTTTTGATTAAGCAGCCTAATTTTTTGCACTTAGGGGTTGGTGTGTGTGTGTGTGTGTGTGTGTGTGTGTGTGTGAAATAAACAAATCTTAAATCAAATACCTGTTGAATGTATAGGAGATGTTCATACATTAAAAGATAGAAACTGAGGCTCACTGAAGAAACAACAGATTTATGGTTTATAGAAATAAGTTAACTAAAGAAGTGTAAAGGCTTTATATAAAAATATATTGTTGAAAGACACAAAATAATCCTAAATTAATGGAAACTATAGTATTTTGATTGGTGGGAAAACTCACTGTCTTAAAGATAGTATTATTCTAGTCAAAGTTCTAACAAGCATTCATAGGAATTAGCAAATTTTGTATGAAAGTTGTATAGCAGTATAGGGGCGCCTGGGTGGCTCAGTCAGTTAGGAGTCTGACTTCAGCTCAGGTCATGATCTCACAGCCTGTGGGTTCAGGCCCCACGTTGGGGGTCTGTGCTGGAGCCTGCTTTAGATTCTGTGTCTTCCTTTCTCTCTTTCCCTTCTCCATTCTCTGTCACTGTCTCTCTCTGTCTCTCTCTCTCTCTCTCTCTCTCTCAAAAATAAATAAAGGTTATAAAAAATTTTAAAAAGCCAGAAATTTATATAGAAGTATAAATGTCCAAAAATAGCCAAAAATGTATTAAAGACAAGGAAGGGGAAATTGATTGCCAAATATCAACTTTTTATAAAGCTAGGTAATTAAAATTGTGTTATACTAAAGCAGAAAAAGTCAAATAGATCAGTGGTACAGAGAATTTAGAAGTATGTCTGTGTGACTCATAAAATCATGGAGTAAAACAGTGACAGTTCTTTATTTCCAGAACCTGAAAAGTATTGTGCTACATCCTCTGGCCCCCTTGCTTTCAGCTAGGAAATCCACTGTCCACCAAATCATCAGTCCCCTGTAAGCCGTACCAAGTTTTTAGAATTGCCACAATTGAAATGAATGAATTGGATCAATTTCACAGTTTGAATAGTTGTCAAAAACACAGTGTTGACTTGAAAAGAAAATCCAATGATAGAATAATGTGCACATTATAATAGAATTTACATAACACTTTTTATATTTTTTTAAATTTTTTTATTATTTTTTAAATGTTTTATTTATTTTTGTGAGAGAGAGAGAGACAGCGTGAGCAGAGGAGGGTCAGAGAGAGAGGGAGACACAGAATCCGAAGATAGGCTCCAGGCTCTGAGCTAGCTGACAGCACAGAGCCTGACGCAGGGCCCGAACCCACGAACCGTGAGATCATGACCTGAGCCGAAGCGGGATGCTCAACCAAATGAGCCACCCAGGTGCCCCAGAATTTACATAACACTTTTTAAATTTTAAAGCTATATTGAACGTATTCATATGTGTGTGCATATGTCTCACAGTTATTAAACTGGTCTCAAAGTTTTCATTCACAATTTATTACTTGGATGTCTCTTAGAGGATGGGAGAGATTGGGATGGAAGGAGAAAAAAGTCACCTTATCCATCACAGTCTCTTTCTTCTCTAAAATCACATTTGAAGAAAATTTGAGAAACACATCCTTTTATTCCAAGCAGGACACAGGCGTGTTCATTATCTTTTTTGAAACGTATCTGGTTTTGATGAACATAGAGGAAGGGAAGGGAAAATAAAATAAGATTAAAAACAGAGAGGAAAGCAAACCATAAGAGATTCCTAAACATAGCTAATGAACTGAGGGCTGCTGGAGGGGAGGGGGGGTTGGGGGGATGGGCCAGATGGGTGATGCGCATTAAGGAGGGCACTTGTTTGGCTGAGCACTGGGTATTGTATGTAAGTGAGGAATCACTGAATCTCTACTCCTGAAACCAATATATGCTAACTAACTTGAAGTTTTTTTTTAAAACATACTTGTTTTTGTTATTTATATATATGTTTTTAAATATTTATTTTTGGGAGAGTGCAAGTTGGGGGGGGGCAGAGAGAGGGGGACAGAGGATCTCAAATCGGCTCTGTACTGACAGGCTGACAGCAGCTAGCCTGATGTGGTGCTCAAACCCACAAACCCGAGATCATGACCTGAGCCAAAGTCTGACACTCAACCAACTGAGCCACCCAGGTGCCCCTGTTTTTGTTTTTTAATATCTAGAAAGTAAAAGCTGCCATTTGTGAGTAACCTTTTTCTAAATTATTATACTGGTCGTAATTTTGATTGATATAGGAAAAATATTAAATTTAATATTACTTATGAAATAGGCTATATTTCATATATGAACCTGGTGAGGCTCATTGGGCATATTTGGGAAATTCACAGTGGCAGCCATGCTGGGGCTGGCACCTAGGCCCAATTACAGGTCACTGCATTGGTTACAACAGGGACCTTCTGACCGAGAGCCATAATTAGGCACGGCTCTCGCTGAACTATAATTCTGTCCTGGTGTCTAGAGGATGTATGCCCGGAATCAAAAGGGGAAACCTCGTGCTTTGTCTCTTGAATACCGAAAACAAACTGACGGCAGAAGGGGGAGGGGGAAGGGGGAAGGGGGGTGATGGTCATGGTGGAGGACACTTGTGGGGAAGAGCACTGGGTGTTATATGGAAACCAACCTGACAATAAACTATAAAGTTAAAATAGAAAAATAAAAATAAAAAATAAAAAAAAATTTCAAAGAAAAAGGGGAAATCTTATGATAGTAAGTCATTTATTCTCTTACCATAAATTACAGAATTGACCTCCAAATCTGTTATTTCTCCACAGAAAATACAGTAGGTGGTATTGTTTAAAAGTTATATTCTTTAAAGTAGTAAATTATAGGCTTCCTACTACTGGCCATCATGATTTTTCAAAACATAAAACTCTCCTCGCTAATGCAACTGGATTTACCCAAAGTTAAGAGATATATTTCAGTGTTGAAAAATTTATATAACTGCTTCCATGCCAGAATATAGCATTCACAGATCTGTGTTAAAGTATTGACATTTTGATTTAGGCATATACGAATTTCTCTTTATTAGGTATTTCAAATAAAGGAGAGGAAAGAAAATAACAGCTTCCTGGAGGAGAAAGTTTCAGTTTTGAGGCTTCTAGCAGTTGTAAATCTCAACAACTTTTACCTTGTAAATCTGCAGTGCGTATGTAATTTCATTTCTCCAGTGTAGAAGGCTTTAATACCCCCACAGCAAACGTGGGCTGCTGTGCACGCATCAGGTACGAATTTTGCTTTGTCAAATGATCACGGTTCTTGACCTGTCATATGAAGTGAATGTCAGGGACTTCTGAGTTCCCAACTAAGTGTTTGCTTAGTCTATCAGGAGGATTAGAGAGAGATGTGGAAGGAGAAAGTGGATTGAGGAAATTTCCCTTATAAGGATACTAAACAACTAATCAAAACATAAAGAAAATACCTTACACGTCTGCGTCTCTTAGAGTGAGGAGATGCTGTTTGAAGCCCTTGAAAAATATTACTTAATATTCACAACCATTCTCTGAGCTTTTATAAATAAAGAAAGAGTCACAGAGAAGCGTAATCGCTTGCCCAAGATCACACGGCTAGGAGAGAAGAGAACTGGGATTTTAACACAGGCATCCTGACTCCTGAGTCTTTATTCTTGGCTGCTATACATTACTATGCAAAAATAAATGCAAGGTTGTAAAAAGGCGGTGATCAAGAAAAACCGGAAGGATTGGCTGTGTTTTTCGTATCATTACTGTTTCAGTTACTGAAGCTCGAAATCTATTTTAAAACGTTTTTTGCTCACCAAATTTTGTACTTCTCTTTCTCATTGCCTGTCATAGGACATGTGACCAGAAATCGTCTAGGAACGTATGCTCAAAAGCTTAGATTCATCCTACTTTCTTACCGCTTTGATACTTCCTACATCTAATCAGTGGCCAAACCCTATGGTTGATAGATTCCAATTTCAAACACTTTTCAGTTACACAGCACCTATGGTCAGTCACTAACTGTGCATATTCCTCCTTCTATGATATATCTAATTCCACGGATGAAGTAGATATTATTATCCTTGCCTGAATCCATAAAGTTTCAATAGTTTGCTTAAATAACTATTGTAATAAGTAGCTGAGCTGAGATTGTATCTATATCCCTATCCAAAGCCCATGTGTTTGCAAGGACAGGTACTATATTAATTCTTAAATATTACTCCAGTGTGATCTAGCTTTTCAGTCTCAGTGCCATACCTCTATGTCATAATCCCATTATTGTCTCATCTCCATGCCTATAAAATCTTAACAGGTTTTCCATGTTCTCATTGCTGTGGAAGTTCTCTTACTCTCATCTGCTCAAATCCTGCTGACAAGTTATTACCTACAGGATAAATTTGATCATATCACACCTCTGTGAAAAACCATCCTCATTTTTCACAAGATGCAGTTGCGTACACTCACGGGGCCTCTCCAGAAGTCCACCTATTTCACAAGCTTCTTATTTGCCCAGACTACCCATTTCCTCTCTCCATCCCCGTACACACTCTCTTGTCGTTCTAGTGAAATTAACCTATGGGCAGGTCCATGACATGCATGTCCGAACTTCACATTTATATATATTCATTTATTCAAATCCCCTTTGTTACGATTGACCTTGCATTTTTTTCTTAAACTATAAATTCATGTATTACTGCTTCATGGAATCTTCCCCGCATTCCAGTTGCCCTGACCCCAGTCTGACCCTATGTGTCCCTCTCCTCTGTACATAGTTTTATAATTAGACGATGTCATAAATGTTTGCCTTTCTAGATATGACGTACAACATAGCTTTGAGGATAGAGTTTTAAAGAAAATGACGTTATTAGACTTTTCAGATTTTAATGAAAGAACAAACAGCTGCATTTCTGAATGGGCTTAAGTGAAATTAGTATGTGAGGCAGTGGGCAGGGTTATACCCTCACAATTCCGATTTGATAGCATGTAGTTAAGCTAATAGATATTTCCTAAGTAGGCCTGCAAATGGACACTGCTTTGAAAGAAGGGTATATTATCATTTGTTTCATTTGGAAAATAAACTCTTTTTAACCAATGAAAATAGGCATTAGAAGGTTGAGTAGAGAACAGGGTAAGTGATGATTTTTGCCCTATGTTAAGAAGTATTAAATGTGGTTCAAGACAGCACATGCATTTATGGGGTGCATTAGTCTCAATATCAAACTCATAAGGTTAATCTGGTATTCATGATGATAGGGAAATTATATTCAGTCATTTACTCAATGGATATTTACTGAAAGTCCTAGATAGAGAAGGAGAGAGGGTAACAGCACATTTGTGGATGCATTATGAGATGGGACATCCCTGGGGTGCTCTCCAGCAGATGAAGAACAGAGTACTAGGAATACATAGTAGACAGTGAAACCAGACAACACGAACAAGTGTGCATATGAAGGTCCTTGTATGCTAAGCTTAAAACATTTGAAATTATCTTGAAAGTACTATAACCCACTGGAGAGTTTTAATCAGAAATGAGTTACAATATACAATATATAATATATGTTATATATTATATAATGGATATTTTAGGAATATCACTCTAGCACCATCATTAAGTCAAGTAGGAGGAGACTAGTTAGCTATGGTTGCTGCAGGGTAAATTGATGGTCAGAAGAAAAGAAAAGATTAGAGGATGGTCAAGTAGTTCTGGAAGGAGGTATGTATGATAGGTGGCATTAGATAAGGAATGACAAGGAATTAACAGAATGAGATTGTTTCTTCAGGGTAGTGATCCTTGTATTAGTTTCCTATTGCTCCTGTAACAAATTGCCAGAGACTTAGTGAGTTAAAATACACAAATTTAGGAGGTGGGAGAGAGGGGAAAGTGGGTGATGGGCATTAAGGAGGGCACTTGTTGGGATGAGCACTGTGTGTTATATGGAAACCAAGCTGACAATAAACTATAAAGTTAAAAAAAAAATCAAGTTAAAAAAATAAATTTATGTATGTAATAAAAAAATTATGTTCATCTGCTTGGAGATAATACTTTGGAGGAGTCTGGGTTCTGGAAATATATTAATTCTTGCTTTTTTCAAATCATCCAAATAAAAAGATGTTGCCAGAAAAAAAATAACACAAACTTATTATCTTAGAGTTTGGGGGATCAGTCTGAAATCTGTTTCACTTGGCTCAACTCAAAGTGACAGAGGGCTGTGTTCTTCTGGAGGCTGTAAGGGAGAATCCATTTTCTTGCCCTTTGTGGTTTCTAGATGGCTCTAGATGCTCATGGCCCCTTCTTCCATCTTCAAAGCAACATGGTAGCATCTTCAAAACCCTCTTTCTCTGGCCTCTGCTTTATGATCTTGCCTGCCTCTGATAAGGACTCTGTGATTGTATAGCATCCACCAGGATAATCTTCTCATCTCAAAAGCCTTACCTACGTTACATCTTCAAATCTCTTTTGCCATGTAAGGTAGCCATCTCATAGGTTCCGCGGGTCCCGATGTGGACATTATGGAGAGAGGGACCATATCCTTTCAAGCTCAAGGATGAATGAAAGATTGAGTTTTGGACTGAATGTTCATGTATTTGTCTTGGAAGTATGAGTAATTGGTGATGCTGTTCTCTGACAAACAAAAAATATAGAGGTTTGAAGGGAGAATGAATGAGTTTATTTCTGCACTTAGATTTTGACTTTGAGCTAACTCAATGTGGGACATCATGTACTGAACAAATAGAAAGTTGGCATATATATCAAAAAGCCAAAAAGAGAGATTTGGCAAGATGTATTGATTGTAGAGTCATTAATAGTTACTTAAATGGTGGGATTGCCACTTGAGATCATTAAAAAGTAACTGGTTCTAAACTACCCCTTGTCCTGTAAACAGCTGAAAATTTGACAAATACATAGGGTACTGCTTTCTAGGCACTGAACAAATATTGAAGCACTACATGAATTCTCCCAGGTTAACAAAACACATTGACTTTGACATCCAACATGTAAACGCTAAGCAAGACAAGCAGAAGAAAAAACACATCTAGTTACACCAGAGAATATTCTGAAGAAATACTGTTAATGTTTTTTGTGTCTACATTTATTCACACTCTCCTGACAAAAATATAGGGATTGTGGGTCAGAGAAGACACCAAGGAGTTACTCAGAAAGCATCTTAGTACAGGTTCTCCACCCCCCATCCCTCATAAAGTGCCACAAGGAGGGCAGATGTCACCTGTTTACAGGAGGGTTGTCTGGAACACAGCACAAAGCTTATATGGTATGGTTGGTGCCACCACCAACCCTCCTCCTCCTGGAGAGGAAGAATGTCCTTTGTTCTGGGTGTTAAATAAATCCTTTTTGAAAGGAGCAGGGGAGGTCCCCAGGTTCATTACACCTTGGAATGCAAACAGCTGGCTCAAGTACAGATAAACCTGTGTGTGTCTCTGCAGATGCTTATCATTTATAAATAACTCCCAAGGATTGTTTGCCCTTTTCTCATCCTTTATCCCAGCCTGCCAGCAGTCTGTGCTCAGAAAGCCCTGAATGTGCCAAAGCATGAAAAGGGAGTTTCCCAACTTGATGGCAAGACATTTGATCATTTAGATGAAATTGACAAGTTTCTCTAAAACTACAACTTAAAATTTACACACACACACACACACACACACAGGCCTTTACTTTAAAACTAAATTTAAAGTCATAATTTCTACAAAGAAAACTGGGAGGTCAGAGTGGTGCATTCTGGAAACATTTTAGAAAATCAATATGCCCAACTTACATGAACTTAGAAAATAAAGAAGGAAGAAACATTGTCCACCTTGTTTACTGAGGCTGGTATAACTTGACATAAGAATCAGATAAAAACATGCAAAAAAAAAAAAGTTGTAGGTCAATATCTTTTGTGAATATAGAAGTAAAACTTCTCAAAATATCAGGAAGTTTAAAGTAGCACCATATTGGGGAAAAAACTGCTACAATATTAACGATATTCATGAGAGTTTATTCCATACACAGTTCTCAAATTTGTCAATAAAATGCACACTAACAAAATAAAATTATAATATCATCTCAATAGATGCAGAAAAAAAATTCATGATAAGAAGACTCAAGAAATGGGGGTTAGAAGACTCTAAACTTGATTAAAGATACATCAGAAAAACCTACATCTAGAATTATACTTAAAGATGAAATAGCAAGAATTTTGCTGCCCAGATTGGGAATACAACAAAGAAATTCATATTAACTAGTTGTGTTCACGATAACATTCCTGTTTCTAAATCTGCATTAGTTCCCTAGTGCAACTGACAATTAACACAGACTTAGTGGCTTAAGACAATACAAATGTACTGTCTTCTGGTTTACAAAGTATAAAGTCTAAAATCGAGATATAAATGGAGTTGCACTTTTTCTAGAGGCTTCAGAGGGTCTCTTTTCTTTTTCAGTGTCTAATGGCCCTTGCTTGCATTCCTTGGCTTGTGAATCTTTACTCCATTTTATTTTTTTTTAATTTTTAAAAAATTTTTTTTAAATTTATTATTTTTTTTTTTTGAGAGACAGAGAGAGACAGCGCGAGCAGGGGGAGGGTCAGAGAGAGAGGGAGACACAGAATCTGAAGCAGGCTCCAGGCTCTGAGCTGGCTGTCAGCACAGAGCCCGATGCGGGGCTCAAACCCAAGAACCGTGAGATCATGACCTGAGCCGAAGCCGGACGCTTAACCGACGAGCCACCCAGGCACCCCTTTACTCCATTTTAAAAGCAAATCGTTACAATTTCTGGTTCCGTTCTCAATATTCATTATCTGACTCTCCTCCTGCTTCCCCTTTAATAATGACCCTTGTTGATTACATTGGGCCCACCTGGATGTTTCAGGATGATCTAAACATCTCAGAATCTTTAACCACATTTGCAAAATCTCTTTTATCATGTGGATAATATATTTACAGGTTACTGGGATTATGATATGCAATCTTTGTGGAACTGTTGCCAAACACAATAAACAACATAAACGGAAAGCCTATGTCTAGTGTTATACTTAATGGAGAAATATTGAACATTTTCTCGCTATGATTGAGAATAAGGCAAGAATGTCAAGTAGTCAGATATCTGAGGTGGGAGCTACCTAGGTAGAATTTGTAAGCCTTCTCTGACCCAACTATAGAAGGCATGACATCATTTCTGCAACATTCAGTTGATTATGTCAGCCAAGGTTAAAGCAGAGAGGAATTGATATCTATACCTCAATAGAAGAGGTAGTAAAATTTTATGTTCTCTAATCTATCACACAGTGCATTCTCCTCAAATTGTTAGACAATGTCACCATGTTATCTACCAAAAACACATTATGCTGGGCTGTGTGTGTGTGTGTGTGTGTGTTTTGTTTTGTTTATTTGCTTTTGCTTTAGTTTCTTTTTTGTTCTGTTTGTGATTGTTTGGTTGTTTTTTAAGAGAATCAACAGACAGATTCTAAAGTTTAGACTAGACATAAAAAGGACATAGAATAGCCCAGATAACTCTGAATATTAAGAACATATTCGGAAAATACTTACGACCTTATTTCAGTACGTACATGAAACCTATAGTTCAAGGTAATATGAATTCAGATATAGTTTCACATATATAGGGTCAATTGATTTCTTTTATTTTTTTATTTTATTTTTATTTTTATTTTTTTAAACTTTATAGTTTATTGTCAGGTTGGTTTCCATATAACACCCAGTGCTCTTCCCCACAAGTGACCTCCACCAAGACCATCGGGTCAATTGATTTCAAGGTAGTACCATGATAGAGGAATATGGTATTACTAACAAATAGTGCTGGAACTAGAAATTATTATGAAAAAATATTTCACATGAGTTTTTGTGAAATAAAACACAGAATATATATAAACTTATCATGGACCTAAATGTAAATTTATAAGCATACAACATCTAGAAGTTACCTTTGTGACCTTGAGATGGGCAAAGATTATTGATAGGACACAAAAAGCACTAAAAATAAAAGAGAAATTTGTAAGTTGGACTCCTCAAAATTTAAACATTTCTATTCTTCAAAAGACATCCTTCAGAAAATGAAATGGTATGCAATGTACAGGGAGAAAATATCAAAATATCTGCAGAGACCTATTTCTGACAAAGTCTCTACTTCTAGAATACAACTCAAAATAACAAAAAAAAAGAACACAATTAAAATGAATGGGCAAAATATTTGATTCATCACTTCACAGGAGATGATAAGAATGGCCAATAGCACATGAAATTGTCCTCAATGTCCTATTCAACTGGGATATGCAAATGAAAATGGCAATGTGGACCAACTTCATAGACATTAGAATGGCAACAATTAAAAAGTATTGGTGATACTACTGGTGAGTAATTCCAAATTTCTGCCATTGCCATAGGAGATATAAAATGTAAATAATTTGGGAAACTCTTTGTTTGTTTCTTATAAACAAACACATACCATTCAACCTCGTAGAATTTACCCAAAAGAAATAGCAACCTATACCCACCAAAAGACTTGTATACAAATGTTCATACCAGCTTTGTTAATAATTACCCAAAGTTGGAAATAGATGTCCATCAACATGAGAATGAATAATGAAATTGTGGAATATTCAAACAATTGAATAACACTTAGTACTATAAAGAAAGGAATGATAGAATAGATGAATTTCAAAAAAAAAAGGCTGAGTGGGAAAAAAAAAACTTACAGAAAAGATGTACTTACTCCATTTATGTGAAGTTCTAGAATTGATAGAACTAATTTGATGAGTGACTATTTCTGGAAATGGTGGAGGCAGTGAATGACTCTGATAGGGGTTGAGGGAAACTCCCGGAGTTACAGTAATGTCCTATAATGTGAAAGGGACTTATGCTGCATATATTGTCACAATTCAGCAAATGAGGGGCACCTGAGTGGCTCAGCCGATTAAGCTTCTGACTGTGGCTCAGGTCACAATCTCATGATTCCTAAGTTTGAGCCCACATCAGTCTCTGTGCTATCAGCATGGAACCCACTTGGGATCCTCTGTCCCCAGTCTCTGCCCCTCCCCCCCTCCACACTCTCACTCATGTTCTCTCAAAAATAAACATTTAAAAAATTAAGCTAATAATACTAATCTTTGCGTACCTCATTGTATATAAGTTCTGTCTTTTAAAAACTCTACATGAATACTGAACTTGCGTTAATGACAGGCATGTTGAAATATGTAGGGAAAGGTGAATAGATGGGCTCTAATAAAATTTGATGTCTTCAATTTACTTCCGATGGGCAAAAGGGATGATCCATTAGTAGATACATAATTAAATGAGTATAGAATAATGTTAATAGTAGAACATAGATGGTGTGTAGATGGGAGTTCACTACACAATTTTAAGATATGGTTGTATGTTTGACATTATTCACATTGAAGTTACACAAAAATATGTAAAAAATTCTATAAACACAGGTACTTAATACATCAGAATATTATATGTGGGATAGAATGCATTATTTTTTTGCCAGGTGTTGTGTTACCATTCCTTAAAATGACTTTCCCTGGGTAAAGATTATACATCCCTACCCTAGCACATTCAGGGTTGGGCATTTGACTCATGAGTAGAAGTGACAAGTGTCCTTTCTAAACAGAAAAGTTAGGAATGGGAACATGGTTTTCCATTTTGTTGTTGTTGTTGTTCTCCCTCTGTGATAAGTCTGAAGATCCTCCAGATGGATTCTTCTCTATGAGCCTGGCACTCCTGTGACAGTAATATAGGACAGGGATGCCACTGATGCAAAATGGACTTCCACTCCCAATGGACATGAGGAAAACAAACAAAATAATAATTTCTTAGAAGCCACAGAGATGCTATCTGTGGCCACAGCATAGTCAAATCTTTTTTGGTGTTTTGAGGAAGAGGAGAGGGTGGGGGAGAAATGATGGGAGGTAGGCAGGTAGGGAGGTAGAATTTGCTTTCACATTCAATAATGAACACATTTTAGGAAAGTGATTGAGCTTCTGGGACATATTAGCTTTAAAGTTCTCCTGTGGCGTCAGGTAACCAACACTAATAACACGAGAGAGCATTTTAGAGTTTAAGTCCACTGCTATTCCTGTTTCAGCTAGGTGTAGTCAAAATATCTTAAGTAGTACAATATAGTTTGACTGGAGAATATGGCTTCTCTTGATCTCTTCAGGTCCGTAGCAACACCCAGCTGCTCATCTGTGCAGATGTTCTTTCAGAAACTGTGTTTGGTATCTTGGTGATTTATATTAGCAATTGCATTGAGGGACTGGGGCTAGAGGTGCTAAATTTTGTTGGTGCAAAATTAAGCCAGAGACAAAATGGAAAGCAATCTCAATAAATAGCACAGTTTATCATGTAAGGATGTATTACCTTATGCTAAAATGTCCATCCCTATTTCTATATTGCCTTATCTTTGAAGCTTCCACTTCTTGCCATTGCATTTTTTTTTTGGTAAATTCCATATTTCCACTATGAATAGCATACATCTTCTTCTGACCCAACAATATTTGCATTTATCAGGTCTCTCAATGATACATGTTTGTATCTTTAGATATAATCACCTTCAGATAAAACAAATAAATAAAAAGAAGAAAGAAATAAATAAATCACCAAATCATATAGTACCCTTAATCTGATTGTAATTTCAAGGAGTGTCTAACATATGAAAAAGGTCAAACTGATAATACCGCATTACTAGGGTTTTCTTCAACAATGATATTGATCTTTTTTTGCTTTAACAACATAAGAGATTCTGTCTTCGGCACTGGGACTTGGGAGAGGATAAAAATACAGAATGATGGGATTGAGCAAAGAAAGACAAACTGGTCAGAGGGAAAATGAAGAATCACAAGGTGGAAAGAAACAATATATATGCAGATGTGGGGTGATAGAAAGCCTTGAAAATGAAGAAAATACTGACATAAAGTAAAGAACAGAGGCACATTTCTTTGGAAGCTAAATTTTAAATGACTTGGATGACAGTCATAGTTGTGGCTTAACATAAAATAGGAATTAAGTTTTTTTCATTAACCTTTTCTTAGATCCAATATTGTGGAGATGCCCATTTGATGTCATTTAAGTAAGCTCAAAATACTGGTTCTACTTCAAAGGGAATAGATTCCGAATTTGGAAAAAGAGAAGTGTTGTTCTAGCAAACGATTATAATAAATAAGAGTTAATATGACGTAACATGGCTTGAGCTCAACGTAAAAACGTGATGGTTAATGTAATTTTCTAATTCCTTTTTCTGGATTTTTCCCTTTAGAAAGCATTTTTTTAAAGGCTGATATGTGCTCAGTCTTTGAAAGAGGCCTAGGCGTGAAAGTGGACAATCTCTGCATGAGGTCTGCTGGTTGGCAGAGGCATTCCAAACCATGAAAGTCTACTAATGCTGGGATGTACAAATTGCATTGTGGTTATACCTCTAGCTTTTATTATTTAAGTTGTCCTAAGATAATTGTCATAAGACAAGTAGCCAAATTTTTCTCTTTTCAGTCTCTCTGTCACATTTACATCCGTGTTGTTCCTTCATCAACTCAGATTCTCAGTCTAGCATGTGATGCTTCTGCTCTTTGTCTGCTTTTATTCTTCCCTTTTCATCTCTCTCTCTCATGTTCATGGGTTGACACTAAAACAAACAAACAAACATAAACCTTGCCACCCTTGTCTCCTGACTTGAGTATGTATGTGCCTGGGTCTGAATGTGTTGGTGTATGAACGAAACGTGAGACAGCGTGATGAGAAAGGATGGTGTGAAAAAACAAAATAAGTCACAAAATCTGAAAATCCTTACATGGAGAGAGAGAGAGAGAGAATAGTTCCTGACAACGAGACAGGGACTAAGAGCAAAGAGATGATGTCAAAAAATGTTTTCATGGAGATTTTTGGCCAGTATTCATATTAAAATAGAATTGGGACATAGCAGATTATACTTTAGAAGAAGAACAATCATGGCTATGCCAAAAGAGATTGGAAAGAAACTGAAAGAAACACTGAAATAAATGTGCCACAGCCTTGGTACCACTTTGCAGTAGAGGCGGGAACAGTAGATTGAGAGCCATTGTTAAGGGTTGAGGAAAGGTGAGTGAACTCAGAAGTAGGTTCCACATAAAGTAATGAGAAATTGAAGAAAGAATGTTCTAATGTTTGGTTTTGTTTAAAAAAAAAAGGAGGAGAGATTTTCAAATAAGTGGAAAATCTAATCAAACTAAGGGCTGCCCCAGAGAAGGAAATGGGGGGTGGGGGTGGAAATCCAGGGAAAGGAGATTGATTGAAAAAGTTGAGTGGGCCTGTCTGGGGAGGATTTATAAGCTCTCATTCAGATTGGATTTGAAGCTAAGAGGATAAAAATCAGTGAAATGCTTAGAGGAAATAGTTGATTATTGCTCCACTTTGTGTAATCATGTAGTAGGCTGGCCTTAGGATGACCTTCCAAAGCTTAGAGAACCATGAGAGAAAAATTGTACCAGAGGGGACTGTAGTAGTTAGGAGTGAAAATTAGACTTCACAAGTCTGAGGTTCAGCATGGGGGTCAGTTCTAGCAATTTTCCATAACTATCATTCATCTGAGACCACAGACGTGGGGATCAAGCTCTACTGAAGGTCAGCAAAAGAAAGGCAGACACAGCCCTTAGAAATAAAGCAGAGTCTGAGGTAAGGAGGGGATACTTCAGAGACCTACAGCCAAGGGGATCTGGTTGCAATGGTGTTACTTTCTCCTTCTTTCTTAAACAAGGAAAGGAGACATCATTCACAAAACTTTCAGAAGGAGGAAGTTGGTTCAAGCAGGAGTTGAGAATTCAGGCAGGGAGGTTAGAATCAAACTGCTGATAGAAATGAACAGAAGTCAACCAGGTCCACACCCCACATTCAGTGATGTTAGTGACCTGTGTATGATCAAGGAGAACTAATTGTTTTAATTTAAATTTTAGTTAACATTCAGTGCAATATTGGTTTCAGGAGTAGAATTCAGTGATTTGTCACTTACGTATAACACCCAGTGCTCATCATAAGTGCCCTCCCTAGTACCCTGTCACCCATTGAGCCCATCTCCCACCCCCATCCCTTCATTAACCCTCAGTTTTTTTTCTCTATAGTTTAGAGTCTCTTGTGGTTTGTTTCCCTCTTCTCTCTCCCCCTCCTCTGTGTTCATCTGTTTGTTTTCTTAAATCCCCATATGAGTGAAATAATATGGTATTTGTCTTTCTCTGATTGACTTATTTAGCGTTTTTTAAAATTGAAGTACAGTTGATATACAATTTTATATTAGCTTCAAGCGTACAACATAGTGATTCAACAATTACATATGTTATGAAATGCTTACCATAGGAAGGATATTTACCATCTATCACCATACAAAGTTATTATAATATTACTGACTGTATTCCCTATGCTGTACTTTTCAGCCCCATGACTTGTATACTTTAATAAAACTAAAATAGTTTAACTTTGATCATTATCTTCAATTCTGAATTTTTCACTTCTTCTGAGTAAATAATACACTTTCCCAGGACTACCTGGTTGTTGAGAATCCCATGAAGAGAGGAGAAAAAATGACAGACATGGCTGGGAGTTGGGGTGAGTGGTGGCTTCTTTTCCGTGTAGAGAGGAAGGAAATAAGATCTCTACATCTAATACTGAAGGTCATTCAATGGAGCCCATACACATTAAAATGTTCCTTATGGATCAGAGAGAGAACATTCAAGTCACATTCCCTTATTGTACATATTATTTGATGATTGTGATAAATTGGACTTTGAAAACTGTAGTCAGGACCAGACAAGGAAAAGATCGTTTAATGAAACTTCTAGAAGAGTCTAACCTTCCCCCAGGGCTTTGTCGATGCACATATGATTAACAAAAGCTCATGACTTAATGTTGGCTCTATTACTCTGAGCGGAAATTATTTTGGAGGCTACTAAGCAGTGTCTTTTAATCTAACATTATAACATGACACTTCATTCTATATGAATTTTCTCATTGTTGCAAAATAACACATTTGCCTTTATTCTTGACTAAATTGTCTAGACTGGAAACAAAAAAGGTGAAATCACATCACTCTGTTTATATATCCCGTGGGGTCAGAGTTTAGGTCACACCAGGGGGTGTGAGGAAAGGAGATGTGAATGAAAATATAATAGAAGAGAACAGAATCACCCCTCTTTTCTGGGTGATAGAAAAGTAATGGTACACCAAAACCCTAGAAATGAATGATTTCTAGAGTTCCATACATACCCAACAGTGTAATATGATGCCCTTTCAATAACAGTTACTTTAAGTGACTGCTTAAACTATGGATTAAGATGATTTCTGTGCTCAGGAGGGAGAGACTGTTGAAATTGTCCCAAAGTGCTCTGAGGTATGAACTGAGTGTATGATTACACCATGCCCGGTGTTGGATGAGCTCACATTCTCTGTTCACCTGTAGACCATTATGATCTAAAGTTGATATAATTCTCAAAACTATGTAGTTAGACTTTTACCAAGGTATTTCTGCAATAATTCAAAGCAGGGATATATATATATATATATATATATATATATATATATATTTATATATATACACCTTTTGTTCTTTCTCCTTTATTTATTTATTCTTCTTTCTCCTTTAAAATGTTGGTTGTGTTGCTCATGACATGACGCCATGACCTCTGAGTCCTCATTTTTTTAGTTTTGAAGATTTTATGGGATTTTAGAATGTGGCAAAATGTGCCTATAGGACACACACACGAGTTACCTTTTTAAACATCTTGGGTTTTAAGGATACCATTTAAAATGATTTCAGCAGATAAGAGATCAAGAGATATGCCATGTATGGGTTGGTTAAACTTGATGATTGTTCTGTTGCTTTTTAACTCACAGGTCATGCTCATAATTAAACCCTTGGTATATATGAAGTGGGAGTAGAGGTCAGAGAGGTAACAGGGGTTGGAGGGAGATGAGCAGGCTGGGAGAGAGTAGGCAAAGGTATATACAGTTAAGAGCAAGAAATAAACCAGAAAACAAGCAGGAAATGCAAAGTAAGGACTTAGCAATTATCCTGTGGCACAGAATAATGTGGCTCCATAACATAGTGCAGAGAAATCAATTTCTAGTCTGTGCTGAAGCCAGGATGTGACAGGTGGGTACACTCTACCCTCTATCATATCCCAAGCCTCAATTATACAGTGAATTCCCATCATTCTTTATATTTGTGTTTACTTTTCGCAAGCACTAAAATAAATCAGTGGTGAGGTGCAAAGGGGGAATGAGGTGGAGAATAGAGAAGAGGAAATGGCACATGCCCTAAAAACTATTTCATACAGCTTTCCTATTCTCTTAAAAGAACCTGTCCTACAACATGAGTCCGTATCTTCATCGGGTAGAAGTAGCTGGAACTTGCACAGGAAAGATGGTTACTCTAAGCTCATCTCTGCAATTTACTGACCTGTGTCTGTTAAGCCCGTTTTTGAGGCACACACTGGAATGCAACTATCTTTGGGGCTTATGCAACAGATTTCAAAAATAGGGTGTGGTACATTCTTTTGATATTAACTTCTGACCTGGGAGGAACTCTTTCTGGGCCTTAGAACAACTGTCCAAGGGTTAGAGCTTTCTAATAAGCCAGTTATTGGCACAGTAAATAAAAGCAGTCCCAAGGTAGATATGTCTGTCTCTTTCCAAGTGTGTAAGATACCCCTGAAGGCTTTCAGTGTGTTTTCATCTACAGCAGCCTTTGAAATACTGAAATCAGTCTGCCCCCCTTTGCCAAGATAGTCTAATGATTGACACCTGAGGTACATATTTTATTCTCCGTAGGCAACCCACTGAAAACTTTGGTGTAAAATGATGGCAGAGTATTTTAGGAGTTATTTGTCCCTGACTTTATTCAAAGATAGGCAGACCTGGTTGAAAGGTAGATACCCAAGTCCATAGAAGAAGCAAGACATCCAGAATTGAAAAGTATTGTTTTTGAAGCGTGCGAATCCCTGGTAGCCACAGTTCATTTAAGAAAATGAGCAGGCCCCGTTTTCAGTGACGAAGGCAGTGAGGGCCTTGCAAAAATTCCTTTGTGTTCTTTGTAACATCAGGCATTACAATTTTCCATCCAAAACATGTAGGCAGATGATCAAACACAGGTAGAGCAGAAAGTGATTTCTTCAAGTCAGAGCAGAGCAGAGGGGCCTGTGTGGGCGCAGTTTGGCATAGGATTTTATATGCTCTGGTGACCACTTTCTACTTAATTTTCTTCTAGAACCTCCAAAGAAACTGTTAAAAGTGATTCTCTCTCCTTTTCAGTGCGTGGGCAGGTTTTTCCTGCCACTTCGGCTTAGAATGGAAAACGTGTTGAATCCTGTTGACACTGACAGACAGGTGCCCTCCCTGGGTTTCTGAATGCTTGCAAAGGCACTGAGGTTCACAAGGATAATGAACGTGGAAGGAAAAGTAAACAGCTGTTTCCACTAGTTCCTTCTGGAAAGCTCCTGCTAAGGCCTGCCCTCCAGGCTGAGGCCAGCTGAAAGCTGTAGATAAAATTGGCTGCTGACAGTCAGGGTTGTAGATCCGAAAGGAACGTAGTGTGTCTTGAGGTGAGGACTATTTCACTGTTCCATTCTCCTTCTCAGTAACAACGGTAATAACAGCATCGCGACAACATCACACAATATGTGTAAGTACAATATAATTATATCCAACAGTAACGTTTGCAGCTACATTATAAACTTTTATACTCAGTAAGTAATTGGTGCATAAAGGAATAAGTCCTAAAACACATAACAGTGATTTGCAAGTAGTTTTCTTTTGTGATCTCTTTGACAAATATTAAGGTCTCTGTTTCACAGATGAGGCAGGTAATAGTCAGATCATTTATATGATTGACTTAATTCCACATGGCTGGGTGAACGATAGAGGTGGGATCCAAATCAGTTGTTTTCTGGTTCTATGCTGATTTTTTTGGCCCGCGCTGTGTGGAAAATTAATTTCCAGTTGCCAATTATTCCAAATGAGTCTTCCCCCTGCATAGCTAAGGCCATAACCCCTATTTAGGTTGAGAGTGTTAGAGGATTTTTCTCTACCCTTTATTTGATTGTCCTTCCTTCCTATTTAAGCTCACCCTGGGTTCCTCCAGAATCTCCTACGTTTGTCAGCAAAGATTTTTGTGGGCTGGAAGACAAGTCCACAATTAGCCAGGTCAAAGTACAAGGTGATAAGCACATTCAACTTTATTTGCCCATATTTTAAGAAAGAGGCTTCTAGGGGAAAGGCCAGATACATTTTCACATTCTAAGGACACTAATGAGATTAACTTCCACCATTTTTGTGTCAGAGACAGTGCTAATGATCTACTTAAAAAAAAAAAAAGTAAAGAAAGAAAAGAAAAAGGTGAGCCTCCCATTTCCTTTGAGAAAAATGCATTTATCTACTCAACCAAGTTTATTGAGCACCTCCTTTCTGATAAGGACCCTGTGACATTCAAATGAGGGCAAGGATGAGCAGATAGGCCATTACATGCTCCCTAAATGTAGGTGTGTGTTTGGCTGGAGGAAAACACACTACTTGCTCTCAGAGCCAATCACTCATTGTAGTAATTGCCTTACAGAATGACCAGAATCACGGTGCCTCAGGCTTTGATTTCTGCTGGCAGGCATCTTCTCAGATGGAACAGATTACACTCTCCTATAGGAACAGAGAAGGGAGAATATCAGTGCTTGGAGTCCTCTGGAAAGGAGAGATATGCCCAAAGCAGGATCCGGCTTCTGTGTTACTATGGACCTGGTGTACATTCCTCGATAGGTCCTGAGGTCCCTGCTCAAGTCAGGTCCCCACTTATTTGCACTGATAGGCTGGGTCACAGTTGCAGCTATGGTAGGATGTCTACACTGGATGTCTTTGTGCTGGGCTAGGGATTCTTTAGTCCCACAGGTGGGAAATTAGAAATTAATGTTCATAGATTACAGCAGTCCTTAAGAGTAAGAGGGATTTATGAGGTTTCATGAAAAGGAGATAGGCTGAGGATGGCTAGCTTACTGGCCTTGATTCTTTCTACACACTAGGGGATATAGGGCTGGACGTCTCCCCTGAAACTTGAAACTCTCTTCCCTGTTAGAGGTGGGCCACTCTAGCTCTTCCCATGTCTGTTAGGCACCATGACAATCCTCTAGCACCACAACTGTCATCACATATCAACACTCATTGGACAAAGAATTCTGAGTGACCCGAAAGCTCAGATTTATGAAAATGCCCAAGAGGGTGTTGGTTATGGGAGATTGTCAGTCTACTGTTGATCTTCTTGGTTTGAGCTTCAAGAATTAATGGCTTACATCATAGTCTCTGACCTTGTATGACTTGCGCTCTGTTTCAATCTTTCATGTCAGAGCAGGGTATCACAAAGCACCAAAGGTGATCCTGTATGATTAGTGTAAAAGTGGACATTTACTCACTCTCCCCCTATACCTTATCAGTACAAGAAGGTTTAGGTGTTTTTAAAAATGATTCCTGTAGGTATTCTGAACTTTGTAAGGATAAAAGGTCAGATTTTTAGGCTATATGACTTTTAGACATGTCTTCAACAAGTAGAAGTCCTTTGCCTACATCATTAGGGGAAGAGTGAGTTTGCCTTCACACTGGCCAATGCAAAAAATCATGTAAAGATAGCCATAGAAAGAATAATATATTTGCTGGAGGACTGATAAATGACTAATAAATGGAGGAGGAAAAGGCTCCTTTAAGTCACATTTACCAATGTTTGAGGTATCAATGCTTCTACCATGTGACTTTAACAAGTGGCTCTCAAAATTCCTGAACATTTAACAATGAACTTTTGCAAGCCTTTATAAAGTGGCTCCTGTAGAGGGTTTATAACTGTGTGCTTCCCACACAAAAAACAAATGTACCTTGATAGATCCTAGTTTACTTTTTTGGATCAATGAAATTAATTACAAAGAGATCAATTCTACCTCTCCATTTCCATTGAGACTCTGTGAGAAATGGATCATTCTGTTTAGGTTTCCAGGCCACAAAATCATATCCGAAGGATACCCTTATACTTAACTGGGATACAGTGAGTTGAGGTTATAGACTTAGAGAGATGTCAAACTCAGGTGCACAGAGAGCAGGCCTAAACTGGATTGTGGAGAAGGGAACATGAAGAATTGACAATGATGTAAGGAGTAAGAGAAGTAAAAATCAAGAATTGTAAAAAATCCTAGAACATGAGAATTTATTCTGAATCTTCATGCATTCATTGAATACTAACCAATTTTGCCCTTATGGACCATATACTCTTGTAAGGGGATGGAGAAATCAAAACACAAGTAATCAAAAAACATGTAAGACAGAGGTAGCAGCATATGCAAACATCAATTAAAATTAAATGAGCTACTGAAGTGGAAACTGCTAGAGTTGAGGTTTAAAAAAGGAATTCAGAGAAGATCATTCTGAAAAAGTAACAAATGAACCAAGACCTGAATGGTTAAGAGGAAATCAGGAAAGCAAACATGTGGAGTCAACCAGATAGAAGCAGTAACAAATACAAGGTACCCTAAGCCAGGAAAATGCTCAGTAAGCTCAAGTGATACCTACTGTGGCCAGAGCCCCCTGAATGAACTTGGAGAAGGTCTGTAGAAGATGAAGCTTAACAAATAAGCAGGTGTAGATGGCATGGGGTCATAATATGTGCTAGAAAGACTTAGTATTCTTTCTAATTTTAATGAGAAGTCTTTGGAGGGTTTAAAATAGCGATATCTGATTTGTCTTTTTCAGAAGATGGCTCCATTTTCTTATGGGGCATGGGGGGGGGGGGCAAAGGAATAATGGAGAGGATGAGTGTGGACTGATCTGGAAAAATGCAGAGGCAGACTGCTATGGTTGCTTATCACACAACCCTAGCACCGATGTGCAGATGGACAGACCTCAAAGGGGGTAAAATATAGGCTTGGCTTTAAAAGGAACTGACACCTTCTGTATTGAAGGAACAGAGAATCACAGGTTTTTGTTAGCTTAACTGAGAGCAATAACACCCAGTGGTACAATGTTTCTTGCACAGTACATTCCAATCCAACCTTTAAAATTAAATGCTTGAATGAAATGGAGCCTACCTCAACTTTTATATTGATGGTTGCTACTGCGAATGATTGGTTTAGTCAGCAAAATGCTAACAGAAAAGTGAAACTCTGACAAATAACAGCTCAAAGAATGAAATTTAGTGAATATCTTCTCCCCAAAGAAATAAATTAAGGAGAGACCATTCATTTTCTGTTTAATTGGCTAAAAAGCCCTTCATGTGATGATTTTAATTGTGTATCCCATGGGCAGACATACATTTCATGAATTCACCATGGATTTAGAAGGTCATAGACAACAAAAGCATTTCTTCCATTATGTCTATTTATGGATTCTAAGCTTCAGTAATTAACTCAGAAATGGAATAAACCATTTTTAATTAACCTGAACATACAACCTGTAAGAGATTCATTTTCCTATAAAATTTTAAAATGATTCTTTATGAATTAGTTCATTTTAATTACACAAAAATAAAATTATAGACTGAGGTTTAAGTCACAAACTAATGTGCCTCAAAATTAATGAGTGTTATTTACCATTAAGAGATACACTTGAAAGATATATTTTCAAGTCTTGTTCTTGGTGAATTTTCAATCTTGTAATTATAATGATAAAACAATGGCAATAAAATACAGTGGCTGTCATATGCCTTTGAAGTATTTCTCTTTAAAAAGTAATTTCTTATACATGTCTACAAATCAGAAGCATGATGATTTTGTTTGCAAATTTATTGCATTAACCTGTTTCAGATCTACTATCAAAGACCAAAGATAGGCTTGTTAAAAATAAATGATTACCAATTCATTTCATTACCTTTGTAATTAACATCCAGTAGTTACTGGATGTACAATAAGTAAATTTAAGTACAATACGTAAAGCAGGTATCCTCATACTGGCAACATGACATCCACACACATCATATGTAGTCAGTTTCTTCAGAATGAAATGTCCTGCAGCAAATCTTGCACGTAACATTTGTTGATTAGCATTGTCTAGGTTCAATATTTGTGCAAACAGTAGCCTCTGATTTATAATGCATTAACACTTAGGCTGATCACTAATACTGTTAACTGGGAAAATAGTAACAATATTCTGATAAGGTAGAACCAGAAAGGGAGAGCTAGAGAGAGGGAAGAGGGGAGAAGAAGAAGGAGGAGATGAAGATGATTAACAAGTATCAGAAGAACAAGAAGAGGAAGAGGAGGGAAAAAGGAGGCAAGAAAGCAGAAGAGGAAATACTGGGGTGGTAGAAACTGCTGTCCTGTTCTTGGTTCATTGGCTGAATCTGGGAAGTGACAATGACCACCCACTTCCCTGATAGGAAATCCAGATTGGGTGTCACCTTCTCAGCTATCTTGACAATACTGAAACCTCATTTAAAATGTTGTGATTTCACATAACATCTCCCAGATCAAGCCTGCAATACATGCAAGCCAAGTATTTTTTAAGTCAAATAGAATTTTGGGGGGAGAGGGTTTTACCTTACTTGGGATCATACAGTGTTCTTCTTATGGGGAACAGACTTATTCAGGTTATTTCAACATTAGAAAGTTGTTTGTAAGGACACATCAGGACCACATGGGTCAGGCCTCTGAAAAAGAACAGGAGCTACAGAATAACCATGCCTCATTGTAGGTTCTCAGGATCCTTGGAAGTTTGGCTGAAGGGATTATTTGGTAAGCCTCTAGCAGCAGAATTTCACTGTTCTTTGCCTCCACCTGTCAGTTATCAATTAACTTTTCTTGTTTATTCTCCCACTTAAACCAACTCCTCCATTTCCCCTGAGTTTTTATTTAATAACCATCTTATTTGGGAAAAGCTTTGGAATTATACTATAAGAAAGACCCCTGGCAAACCTATACCTGAGTTCCTTTTTGAGCTCCACGTCCCTCCTGTCCAGTCAACCTGTGATCAGGAGGCTGGGTCAATAGTTGCAGCAGATTCCCTGCCAAGAGGGCCATGGGAACGGGTGCCATTTTGATGTTTGATTCCTACAGTCACCAAATTTTTAAGATAGGATTCTGGTTTAGTTCTCACAGCCCTACCACCCAGAATCTTAGTATCTCAGTAATCCATTTAATAGAAATAAAAGAAGAAAAACCACATCAAAGGGGGAATTTTTTATATAAAGTTTTCATGGCCATCCAGTCATACTGGAAAGATTTCATGAAATGTCTCCTGAAGTAAGCAAGCCCCTGAATTTCTGAAAGCACATTCATTTTGTTATTTATCATGTATATATTGACTTTCTTGAACTAAACAAATAAGGTCCCAGTCCCATCTCCCCACCCCACGCTCAGCTTTCATGGCTCTTAAATTATTTTAGGAAATGATACTAGTGGGATTAGAAGAATTTTATATTTGAAATTAAATGTTGATGTCTCTTTTCTGGCACAGTCTGCCCTGACAAGATGTTGCTAGAGTCGAAAACTGAATAATGAGGAAGAACCAGACAATAGTCATGATATTCAACTTCAGTGTCCAGTTTTGTATTGCCTTAGGTGATGATGGATAATGGCCTAAAACCTGTTTTTGAACATCAGTTTTTGACCTAGCTCATTCAGTTCTTAAGGGAAAAATGGGTCCATTGGTCAAGATATTTGGGGCATTTTCTTCAGTTTTTATCGCAATGGTACTCTTATAATAAACCATACATTGGCTTGCATGAAATGTTACTGTTATTTGGGAATGAGAAACTACCACCTGGAAGAGACTATTTCTCAAGAACGATAGGACAGCATATACCATGAAATTATAGTAACAGCAGCTGAACACTGATGCATCTGGAAACTTTAAACAATGCATCTGGCAATTTACAGGTAATAACTTGCCACTTTTGACAGAAAAGGTCATAAATATTTCTTATTATTACCAAACAAGACACCTGTGAGCTCAGAGCGAACCCTAATAAATCTAGGGGCCATATTGGCTGGCTGTCCTGAAGTAAACATAAAGTCAGCTAATCTTTCAAATTGGAAAATGCTATAAACATGCAAAGAAGTCATAAGATTTGTGAATAAAAGTAAACTGTTTGACAGTGGAATGCTGTTGGATTTTAAATATAAGTGGGTCTTGCACATGATCATGGTTCCCTCTTTTCCTGGGACTCTTCTGGTTTATGCCATTTGCCCTGTTGAATTGTTAAAGGTGTCTCCTTTCACTCTCAAATGTGTCCTTGCCCCCCAAGTTGAAAGATAAATTATATCTTGTCCTTAGTCTTCACACATCTATGCTCCAGAGGGCAAGAAGTGAGAAAGAAGTGAATAAGAAATTAGGTCTCCAACTGTTATGAAAACAGGTAGTGAAAAAGCTGTTGAGTTTTATTTGAAGACATTATTGGTTTAGTGTCACCTGCCATGTTATGGCCCCCTGTGAGAAGATATGGAAGGCTTTCAGGAACAGCAGGCTGGATTGAGCTAGACAGATATATAAATATGTAGGTATGTGGATGGATGGATGGGTGGATGGATGGATGGATAGATATGTAAAGATGCTATGGAGATAGACGGTAGGCAGATGATAAATAGATGGTATATAAAGATAGATTAATATACATGATATATAAATGATAGAAGATAAATATGATATGGTAGATAAAAGTAGGTAAAAATAGATGATAGATTATAAAGATAGAGATGATAAAGAAATCGGTAGATTGATAGATATAGGAGGGAGAGAACGAGAGAAAGAGAGAGAGACACATACATACCTACTGTATGTATAATGAGCTCAACTCTGTACTCAGCTAATTACAATTCCTCTAATGTTCTTTCTGAGAAGTAATGCTGAGTTGTTTGCATTTTCTAACTCCCAGTGATGCACCACTCTTTTGAAAATCAGTAGATATGTTTTATGCATCCTCTAAAAATCCAAGCAAAGAGAGAAACCATTTATAGAAAATCTCAACTCGAGCTTAATTTTATAAAGACCAGGAATAACTGTATTGAACATAGAAATTCAAACTTCTAACTCAACGAATTAACTTAGTATGATGAAGATATCTTTATCACCTCATCAATAATTTGAAAGATACAACACTTTCAAAAGAAAGGACTTTTTTTGAACTAATTAAACTTCACTAATATCTCTTTTGAACACATAATAAAACTTTATTGTACTGAGCGATAGTTTGTTCCCATTTCAAAGCAGCTTCTCCTCTCCTGGGCCATCTTTCCTATATTTTGAACTTCATCTTGCCCTCAAATAACTTATTCAGCAAGAGTGGCTAGCATTTTCTACATAATGAAAATCAAGTAATTTAAATCTGAGGGTTTCATCAGCAGATGAAATTGAATTAAAGCAACAAAGGAAAATAGGTTAGAAATATTCAAACCATGCTTTTCCTGAAGCACACAGTACACATGTCCGTGGAATGAGATCAAGGGTGAGACTGTGAGGGAAATGGGTGAAGTCTCAGAATAATCTTTTAGGAGCCTAAACTAGAATGTGTGAAGTTACATAGTGGTTCTTTTTATTTGTTTGTTTGTTTTAATAAGACTTCAAAGTTGTATTATCTATAGGTGTATATATCTTGGCTAAAATCCACACATGTGATAAAAGGAAGGAAGATGAATACTGATGCATTCATTATCTTCTTGCCCTAGTTAACAATGCATTTTAATTAAGATGGCTTATTTCGTTATCACCCCAAGATATTCATGTAATATCTGAAAATCACTATTTTTTTTATAAAAATGTTGCCTTCATTGATAGCAAATGAAGCAACCTACTGCTTTATTCAAATTTGAAATTAAGGTATATATATTCTCAAATTTAAATGGGTACTCTCCAAAAGAGAAACATAAATAAGAACCTGATTAGTGGAATTGAAAGTATTATTTAACTTATAGCAACTAATTATATTTAAAGATATATATATATATATATATATTTAAGATATATACTTATATCTTTTTAAGATCATCTTTATCTCTCTATATATACCTGTATTGCTATGCTGCTTTTATTCGTGGTATAATGAGATAAGTTTTCATCCATCTATCCATCCTTACTTCACGGGCACCTAAAAAAAGGGTAGTGGCTTTCGAAAGCAGGGAAATGAAGAAACACTCACAAACCTCTTGGGTTTATAGGTCTCTGTAAGTCTTACCTTGACTGGTGTCAAAATCAAAGCAGTGCCTATTTAGCATAGCTCAAGAAATGCATCTCTGGGTACCAGGATACCTATACTCCCATGTCTCCAGAAAATTCCAGGTCTGGAGATTATATTAGCTTGGAAGACAGATGTATCAGTCATGGCCATGGCAGACAGGGAACCCCTGGAGGGTCTGACTTGAATATGTGTCTCAGCATGTCAAGTACCTATCCTGTATTGCCAAGGAACATTTTGGCTTATATTGAATGGATGGTCAGTGTTGTTACCCTTTACCTTCCTTTCCCTTTTCCTCCTTTTCTTCTTATATTCATGAAAAGTGAAGGTTTTCCATTCCAGGGAGGTCAGGAAAAGGGATCAATGGCACCAATCTGCTTAAGAATTTTTGTTAGTTCATAATGAGAGGAATTTTTAATGGGTTCCATCTATCTCTCTGGAGAATAATTTATAATTGAAAAATATGGAGCCCTAAATATATGCAAACCTTCACTTTTAGAGACCATACACCTGCCTTGTACAACTCCTTTTTGTGCCTTTTTTTGATTTCCTATTATCTTGCATTGCCAAGTAATCAGTCCTAAAAGGCAACAGCCCCTCCTAATAGAAATGCTTCCAGATAGTTGATCAAGAATATCCCCCTTGAGACACCCACTAGCATAATTAATTTGAACTTTATGCACCTCTCTTCCCAGAAGAGAAGAATGGTCTTTGCTTTTGAAGTCCCAGATGGACCGAGCTACTCGTGAATTAAAAACCTACTTTGCTTTTGTGTAACACTAGGTATTTTGTCCCAAAATGTCCATAGTTAAAACATTTGAAATCATAGTAACAAATACAAATCTAAGTTGCTAAAAATTTACCCCTGGCATCACCTCTTTTCCCTGTCACGTTTCCCTCCATGAGCCGGTGAGGCCCCTTGACTGATCATCTGACCAGAATCGCTCTTTGGATTCTGGCTCAACTTACACTTTCCAGGCACCCCCACATATCTAGATGGAGACATCATGAACAGTGTGGAAAGCACATGAGTCAGACAGGCTTCTGCCCATTCTGGAACATTAAACAAGTCATTTTAGCTCTTGAAATATTAACTTCCTTTTTTTAATGTTTATTTTGAGAGAGAGAAAGAGAGAGCAAGCAGGGGAAGGGCAGAGAGAGAGGGAGAACACAGGCTCCAGGCTCTAAGCTGTCAGCACAGAGCCCATCGCAGGGCCTGAACTGATGGGTGGGAGATCATGACCTGAGCCAAAGTCGGATGCTCAACCAACTGAGCCACCCAGGCACCCCTAACTTCCTTCTTTCTAAGTGAGAAGGCTGCAATTAACTTAAAATTTTTTGAAAGTAAAATGACATAAAAGTTTAAATCACATTTCTGTCTGGCACATAGTAGGTACTCAGTATAAAATTAAGTTTTCAGCTTTTTCTACCCTGAAACCAAACCCATATATCCTGAATAATACAAATGCATTTATTTCAGTGCACTAATGGGTTAAGTGGATCCTTAAAGCCTTAATTTTCTTTACTGTGAAACACAAGAATTAAAACATTTAAACATCACAGAAACTAAATTTCATCCATAATTTCCCACATTTCTAAGCAGAATCTCCTTTACTTTTTCCTTTTCTATATGTTTGAATGTATATATAATTACAGATTTGTAAACTGTGTATATATTTGTATGTTATTATTTTCCAATTTTTAAGTTGCTATTTTCAAGCTTTCTTCATGGCCTTATAGCTGTTGCACAATATCCTAATTAAATGCTATTGAAAACTTAAGAATATTTTCAGAATTTACCATGATAAATAATATGGCTACTAAACAGCTTGTTTATTAAATATTTTTTAAAGAATTCTAAGTGAAATAATTGAATGGATCAGGATAATCATTCTCTTTTAAGTGGCTCTTAATACCAGTATGTAAAAGAACACAGTGGTTTTGGAGGGGTACGGAAAGAAAATCTTTTCCTCTACTCTTTGAGTTCTTCTAGCTGGTTTAAGAATTAAACTGACACATGACAGATTAACAGGAGGAAGAAAAAAACTAAGGTTTTATTGTGTGTGCATGAAAGTCCAATAATAAAATTGAGACCTGAACATATGATCAAGGCAGGCAATGTTTATGCAGTTTAGATAAAGGGACAATAAATTTGTGAGAAATTGACAGGATAAGAAAAAAGATGTTTGTGGACTCTGATTTGTAAGGAATTCTAAGTGGAATATGAGTTGAGGTAGTAAGTTAGTAAAAAAAATAAGTTGTTTTTTGAGACAGTTTTCTTAGTTTTAAAATTCCTATCTCTGGTAGTTAGCATATCTTTTGTTCTTATTAGGACCAAGAGGGTACCTTTTATATGAAAGATTTATTTCCCGCTTTTGGGGAGACAGGAGAGTCTGAGTATCCTTGGACCGGCTGGTTCTCTAGTAGCTTCAAGGCAAAATAATATGCCATTTGTGCTGTATTTAGGGTGGCTTGCCCTTGCCCCCTACAGTTGTAATACCTTTGTCTTTAATCAAAGGAGCCGTGTTAAAATTGGAGTTTAATTAAAAGTGTCTTCCTAATGGCAAACCTTAGGGAAATACCTTTGAGCAGCCAGTGACTTTGACTTCTTCAGCCCTTCGCTTAAGTGTAGGACTGACTGTCTTACTCATGAACTTTGCAATAAATGTGTTCACTCTACAAATATAGATCTCTTTGCCCAAAAAGATATATTTATCAAAAATGCACCTTTAGTATAATTCATGTTTTTTTTGTTTGTTTGTTTGTTTTTTACACATAGAATCAACAATCCTTACCTAGGAAACACAAATTATAAAGCATTTCACAACTAACTCTTCCAGTACAGGACATTGGTAAATTTACTCATTGTTGTCGTTTGTCTACTCTGAAGCCCCATTTGGATGAATCGTAACATCTTCAGTTTTATCTGAAAAGTATTGCATCTTCTGAATGCACATTTTTTTCATGTCAGAATTTCAATTCTTCCAGAATACAGAAGGTTCTTTCCTTAAAAAAATATAAATTGCCCATTTAGTGCATATTTCATTTCCTTGGTATGAGTTTCTGTGTTCAACCTGCTTAGGATATGTTTGACTTCTCTCTCTTGATTTATGTCACTTTCTTTTGCCTTTTCTGCACAGCCTTCTTGCCTTCCAGCCTTTCCCATTCATTTCATTTGAGGATATGAAGGTTTTGATGCAGGTGAATTGGTCTCCCCGAAGACAAAGAGTTTGACACGGATTGCAGAAACTTTCCTATAAAGTTGTATATCAGATGAAGAGTTGTTAAAAGAAAGAGCTGCCTAAAGCATCTCATTTCACATTACCCAGAGAGGGAGTTTTTGTCAGAAACCATCATACTGAATAGGTGAAAATAGGTTGCCCAACACATCCCCCAACAACACATTATAGACATTATTCCCATGAATAATTGAAATTGTTTCCCACAGAGTTCACATGATTAGCATTCATTTGAGCAAGATGATAATAAATTCGGAGAAAAAGCTCACTCTGAATATTTAATAATATTTTGCATTTTCATGGTATGTTATATTTTAGAAGTGAGGCTTAATGAATTATAATGAATTACTGAGTTCCACAAATGTACCTTGCAGGCAAAAATCAAGCTCATTATGCCCATTTTGCAGTCTAAAAAATGGAGAACCTGAGAGATGAAAGGATTTGCTTAGTATATTTCTGTGAGCATGACATTAGAAGGAAATGACATAAACCCCTTTACTGCATTTCACAGTCAGAAAACAACCATTCTGTTAGGAAAGGGAAAATTAAGATAAAAATGTAATATATGATGTTTCTTACCAACATTCAAATATCCAAATGGCACTGACAATAACTTCTCAATTAACATGGTAGGTGAAGCACAGGAAACTGGCTTCTGGTTTTTTTTTTAATTCCTCTGTAATAAAAATGATTATAAGGAGGTATGATACATATAATGGTGTAGAGTAATGGTGATTTTTAAGTGATTTGTCCTTGAGGTTAAGGTCATGAGTAGTCTTCTTACACAAGAAGCAGTTCTACAAACTGATTTGTGGGCTTGCTATAATACATGAAGTTCATTGTCTTTCTATGGACCCTTTTTTCTACTGCCCATTTCAAAGCATTTTGTAATCTGCCTTTAGAAATTCAAAGCCAAGTACTATAAGGTAGCCAGGCATTCAGCGAAATTAAAAACAGTTCCTAATTGTTGAACACTAACCAAGTGAGGAAGGCCCCCTCCCCAATATTTCCCTTTTGTCATTTCCAGTCAAGAAAAAGAATTCAGGGGACACTTGAGTGGCTAAGTGAGTTAAGTGTCTGACTCTTGATTTGGGCTCAGGTCATGATATCAGGTTCATGAGATCAACCCCTGCATCAGGCTCTGCACTGACAGTGTGGAACCTGCTTGGGATTCTCTCTCTTTCTCTTTCTGCCCTTCCCCTACTTGTGCATGTGGATGTTTTCTCTCTCTCTCTCTCTCTCTCTCTCTGTCCCAAAAATATTAAAAATTTAAAAAAAGACAATCCTGAGTCATTAAACACAGTGTGTATATGTAAACATAGACTAAATATATAAGCTACATGTATAAAGTATACATATAAACAACAGATACATGGTTTAGTTTTATTTTTTGCCAAAAATTATGAGGAAAAGTAGTCCATTGTGAAAGTCTTCTAATACCAAAGCAAAATTATATATTTATATAAAGTATTCAGAGACATAAAATGTATGTATGCTTACATAGTTATATAGGATTTTTACTTTAGAAAATAAAATTTTCATGTCAATTATCCCATTATTAGGTTAGTGGAGTGTGATAAAATTGTGCCCCACTGAATGTCAATTAAGAAGTAAGTGTATTGTCTAAACTTATCTGATAGTAAATACAGCTATAAGATACATTAATGAAGTCAAAACCGAATCAATGAAAGTGATAGAATGAAAACATGAGCCTAAAATTTCCGGTTAACTTTGGCAAATTTCAGTATGAGTTCTGAAGGTCCACTTTTGACAAATGTCAAAGTCAAAGCAAGATGGTGTTTTCACATGATAGACTAAGAATGGCAGTAAGAATCTGGAAACAATATATTCGTACTGAAAGAACCTAGGAGATCATCATGTACCTAACCCCTTCATTTACACAGGGTTACATTGGGGTTCAGAATGATTTTATCCAATGTCTCAGAATTTATTAGTGGCAGAGGTTACTTCAGAGTCTTAATCCCTTGACCTTCATATATTTTTTTTCTTTTACACTTCATTCATCTTGTCTCTTGATGGGAAATGGCAGCAAGTTGAAAGTTGCCAGTTTTCATATTAATTTTTGTACTTCACAACTATATATTACAATGTTAAAGTGTTCATTGCTTAAAATATAAACCTGATAGCAGCAGAAGCTTAAAATGTCAGCCCTCTCCATCTGTCTACTACCCCCAGATTTTAATAATTATCTGATGATGACAGAATAAAATTCCACCCCTTTGGTTTACATGTATAATGTCTTACATATTAACCTTATTTATCTGCAGATAAATGCTTACCTTTATTTTATTTGCCTTTGATTGTCATGGCCAACCTGTGTTCTGACCAAAGCAGAGTATTTCTTTGGAGATTCTTTTCTGTCTGACCTCTCTGATTTTGTTAATGCTCTTCCAATTGTGCCGAATTCTATTTACTCTCTCTCCACACAGCCTGAATCTTCTCAGCAGCAAAGCTAATCTGAAATTCTGCATGTTCCATGGAGTTTTCTCTGAAACCCTAAGCTGGAAGTGAGCTCTCTCTTCTCTGAACTTTGAGTGTATCCATTTTTATCACATACAACCTGTTAGACTGCAAACTCTTTGCAGGTTAGATATTTGGCTGATTCATCTTCATATGTCCAAGAACAGTCACACAGTGTCCTGCTTTTTCTTCATTCATTTATTTGGTCGTTCACTCACCCATTCATCCAATATTGCTTCAGGACCCTCTTTGTGCTAGGTCCTACTACTGAATAGGAACTCAGTAACTATTTTTTTTTTTTGTTTAGTAAATAAGAGATAGCTAAAAAGAAGGGCCAAATTGAAAGGATCTAGGGGTCAAATAAGAAGGCTACCTGACAACAGGGATAAAAAAGACTTCCGTTTATTAGAAGTTCATGCAAGCGAGCACTCACTGTTGTTGGATAAATCCCATATGCAGTGCTATAATGGTAACCTCTAGCAGGTGCACTGGTTGTAGGTAGGTAGAGACTATATGTGTAGTGTGTGTGTGTGTGTGTGTGTGTGTGTGTGTATTATACACACATTCTTTGCTTTCTTTGATGTACCACTGCTGGCTGAATTAGCTTTTGTGATTCAGAATTTGAAAGTTAACATCACCTCTGGGGGGCTGATTTACAGTCCCTCAATATAGTTACTTACCTCTTCTGCTTGGAAAACAGCTTCCTTTGAAGTTAGTAAGACTTCATACGTGGCAGAGATAAAAATATTGTCCCTAGTTCCTTAAAACTCATAGCAGACACATAAGAGAAAACTGAGAGAAGGACCTAAAGAAATCTTTTTGCAAGACCAAACAAGCAAAAACTTCCCACAGTGTAAGTAAGTACAAACCACACATCAAGATTCTTTTCGACCCATATCAGTATCTTTAAGGCAGAAAGTAAATATGTATGTTTGTGTCACACTCCAACGATTACTTTCAAAATTCTTGAAATATACCTCATGAATGTGTATATGCTAAATGCCCACATTATATGCCGGTTTGGGCTTATTTAAAATATAAAAATGATAGTTGCTGACATTTTCTTAGAAATGCAGTTTCAAACATTTTTGCTTTGAAAAGATGGAAGGCATATCTAGAATATAACGTTTGATTCCTTTCAAAGGTCTCTTGAAAAGTTGATAAAGAATTTTTCATGGTGCATATCTTTTTAGCAAACTAGAGCCTCAAATCTGAATTGTTAGGAAATAAGATAATCTCTCGCTAGCCAATTTATTCTTTTCTGGAAGGGAGAAGAGCCTGGGGAATTGTACATCACTGATGGAAATTAAAAAGGAATTAAAAAAATATTACCTTAGTTATGCACTTGCTGTCCGCTTACATGTAAACAAAACCCCATGCTGTGAAATGAAGCGTGCACTCCTTTCTGTGACTGAGTCCTGTTAGTAGAAGTTACAGTTAGGCAGGTAGGAGCTGGGCCATTGATTGTTGCTCCTAGGAGTGTTGATTGCAAGCCTTGATGATTTGGCTCAAGTTGTCAGCCCACTGGGAAATCGATATACTGTAAACACCTTACAAAGTTAAAAATACATGTATATATAAAGGTTGTAAATAGGGTCATCATGAATGTTCCTATTTTTAATAACTTTATTTTCTGTAACAGTGTATTTAACTCTCAAAGTCTCCAAAAAGGCAACTCTATGCTTCTTAAAACTGAGTAAACTTGGTTATGTAGTTGCATGGACATTTCTTTTTACCTCAGCATATTCTTCTAGCAATACTATCATGGTCATTTGTTTCAACGTAGCTGAGACCAGAGGAGCTCAGTACCATGACTTCCTTGTTTTCTCTTTTCCATCTATTTCCTTGTTAATATCTTAGTGCAGGTTCTTTTTTACCTACCAGATTGTGATACTTATTCCAGCATTTCCAAGTGTACTTGTAATCACTGTGAATTCTTTGCACTCTATAACCAAGTACTTCAATGGTCCCACTCATACCAAATCAAAGATTTTCTATTGATTCTTAATACTTACTGAAATTTTCATTTTGAATTTAGCAGGATCCCCAAACTTGGCAAATCTCATTTCTAATGTTGTCTAATGACTTTCTTTTCTTGACTCATGTCACTATTTTAAGAACATATGAATGCAAATTTTTTGACTTCTTTAGTTTAAGAAGCTGTTGGGTTGTCTAAAATGTACCCCAGGATAAAATGTAAAGATTGAAAAACAAAAATTCTTACTTACATTTTTCTTTACCTAATATTCTATAACTGCATTTTATAACGTCCGTGTGTCCAGGCATAATAAATAATGATTAGCTACTCATGAGTACAGCTGCAAAGATTTCAGCTGCCATTTCCAGAGCAGTGTAATTAGGAAAATGAAGGATGGTGTGCCTGGGTGGCTCAGTCAGTTAAGCTCAGGTCATGATCTTGAGGTCCCTGAGTTTAAGCCCTGCGTCGGCCTCTGTGCTGGCAGCTCAGAGCCTGGAACCTGCTTCAGAGTCTGTGTCTCCCTCTGTTTCTGCCCCTTCCCTGCTCATGCTGTGCCTCTCTCTGTCTCTCAAAAATGAATAAATGTGAAACAGAAAAAAGAAAAAAAAGAAAAGTGAAGGAATATGAACAGTCCTCCACACATCTTGTATGAACAATCAAGTAAAAAAGATCAAATTCTATTGGAAGGAGAAAGGAAAATACTAGTATTTTTGAAATTGAATCTCATATAAATCTTTAAAATTCTATATAAGTCTAAGAAGATATGGAGATAAATATACAAAATAATTATTTAGCATGTAAGCCAGATTATAATATGCATATGAAAGTACATAATTCATGAGCAAATACGTCAGTAAATTTTGACAGAGTAAATATAACCATTAAAGCATTACTCAGGTAAAGACATAGAATTCTGATAGTCCCCGGGAACTTTCTTTGTGTTACCAGAATGTGGAAAACACCTCCCTCAAGTTTACTATAGTTGGACTTTTTATCATCATTCGATTACTTTGCTGGTTTTGACATTTATATGACTTTTTTTCCCACCCAATGTTATGTTTGTGATTCATCTATAATTGATGCCTATAAAAATAGTTAATTTTCATCAACATATATGTATACACACATGTCTATACATGTGTGTGTGTATACATATTTTAGCAGACTTTATATTTTAGAATAGTACTGATACATAGAAGAATTGAGAGGAAGGCGGACAGCTTTTCCATATACCCTCTGGCTCCCCAAATGTGCAGTCTTCCCCATGATCAACATCTCCCACCAGAATGTTAGACTTGTTACAGTAGATGAAGCAGTATTGACAAACATAATCATCCAAATCAATATTATGCATGAGGGTTCCCTCCTGGTGTTGTAAATTCTATGGATTTGAACAAATGTGTAAAGCCATGTGTCCCTCATTACAGCATTGTACGAGTAGTTTCACTGCCCTAAGAATTCTCAGTGTTCCACCTACTCGTCCTTTCCTTCCCCCAACCGCTGTCAGACTCTCAGAGTTTTTTACTAATGACACAGATTTGCCTTTTCAGAATGTCATACAGCTGAAATCATACAGTAGACAGCCTTTTCAAATGGCCTTTTTTCACTCAGTAATGTGCATTTGCATTCCTTGCGTATCTTTTCATGACTTGACAACTAATTTTCAGTTTTCTAGGTAAATCACATTTTATCCACTCACCTACTGAAAGACAGCATGGTAGCCTCCAAGTTGAGGCACTTATGAAGAAAGCTGGTGTAAACATCCATGTGTAAGGTTTTGGTTCAAGATCAGCTTTTGACTCCTCTGAGTATATCCAGAGCATGATTGCTAGACCCTTTGGTAAGAATATGTGTAGTTATGTGAGAAACCACTAAACTCTTCCAGTGACTGTACCATTTTTGCTCTACATTTTTGCCTGAATTTGGTATTGTCAGCATTCTGGATTTTGGCCATTCTAACAGATTTTTGGGGTATCTTGTTTTAACTTAGATTTATCTGTTAGTATATGATGTCAAGCAGATTTTTAGATGCTTATCTGCCATCAGCCGCCATATCATCTTTGGCGAGGTGTTCTGCAAAGGTCTTTGACTTACTTTTTGATCAATTTATTTTCTTACAATCTTAAGAATTCCTTGTATACTTTAGAGGACTGTCCTTTATAAGATACGCCTTCTGGGAGACCTTGGATGGCTCAGGCAGTTAAGCATCTGACACTTGGTGTGGGCTTAGGTCATGATCTCACAGTTTGTGGGTTCAAGGCCCGTGTCAGGCTCTGTATGGACAGTGCAGAGCCTTTTGGGGACTCTGTCTCCCTCTCTCTCTGCCCCTCCCTCGTTCTTGCTCTCTCTCTCTATCTCTCTCTCTCTCTCTCTCTCAAAATAAATAAACTTAAGAAATAAAGTAAAAGATATGCCTTCTGCACATATTTTCTCCCAGTCTGTGGCTTATGTTTTCAGTCTTATAATGATGTCTTTCATAGAGGATAGTATCACATTGTATTTATTACTGTAGTTTTCTGATAAGTCTCGAAGTTGGGTAGTTTCAGTTTTCCAACTTGTTCTTCTTCTTCAATACTGTGTTGATTATTCTGGTAATTTTGATACTTTATATAAACTTGAGAAACACTCTATCCACAAAATAACTTGCTGATATTTTGCTTGAGATTGCATTGAATCTAGAGCTCAGTTTTGGAAGATATCTTGACTGTATTGAGTCTTCTTATTCATGAACATAGAACATCTTTGCTTCTATGTCTTCTTTGGTATCTTTTATCAGAGTTGAGAAGTTTCTCCCATGGATCTTGTACGTATCTCTTAGTCTTACACCGAAGTATTTCATTTAGGGGGTATAATTTTCTATTATAAATTGTATTGTTTTTCATTTCAAATAACACTTGTTTATTGCTGGTATATAGGAAAATATGATTTTTCACATGTGTCTTTTTAAAATTAAAGTATAATTGGCATACAACATTATGGTTGTTTCAGGTGGACAACATAGTGATTTGACAGTTCCATACATTACTCACTGCTCACCACAAAAGTATAATGACCATCTGTCAACATACAATATTATTGCAGTATTATTGACTATGTTCTTTAGACTGTACTTTTCATTTCCATGCCTCATTTATTTTAAAACAGAGAGTTAGTACCTTTTAATTTCCTTCACCTAGTTCACCCATCCTGCCCCCATAGGAAGCCAATTGACTTGTGTATATTAACTTTGTATATTGCAAAATTGATATTACTTACTGGTTCCCAGTGGGATTTTTAACGTGTTATCTGTGAATCAAGACAATTTTAGTTCTTCCTTCTTCTTCTTTTTTGGCTTTTCTTGTCTTATTGCATTAACTAGGACTTCTAGTATGATGTTGAAAAGAAGTGGTGAGGGTGAGGGGGGACATCCTGCTTTTCTATTGATCTTATAGGGAAAACTTCTGCTCACCATTAATTATTAGTTGTAGGGTTTTTTGTATACATTATTTATCAAGGTGAATAAGTTTCCCTCTTGTCCTAGTTTGTTGAGAATTGTTACCATGATTATGTGTTTGATTTTGTCAAGTGCTTTTTCTGCATCTATTGATGTTATAAAATGATATTTTTTCTTTAGCTTGTCATTGTCCATTCATGGAATAAATCCCATTTGGTCATGGTATATAATTTTCTTTTTACATTATGTTTTGTTAAGAGTTTTTCATCTACGTTCAAGAGAATCATTGATCTGTAGTACTTTTTTCTCTTATAATGTGTTTGTCTGGTTTTGTTATTAGGATGATGTTTGTTTCCTAGATTGAGTTAGAAAGTATGACCTCTGCTTTTATGTACCAAAAGAGACTATAGGTAATAGGTGTAAATTCTTCCTTAAGTATTTGTTAGAATTGATCAGGGAACTTCTCTGGGTCTGATGCTTTCTGTTTTGGAAAGTTAAACATTATTTATTGAATTTCTTTATAGATGTAGGTCTATTCAGCTTGTGTACACCTTTGTCAGTTTTGGCAGCTTTTGTCGTTAATGAAATTTGTCCATTTCATGTACATTGTCAAATTTGTGGGTATAGAGTTGTTCATAGAATTCCTTGATTGTAGTTCCTTTTTTTTCAATGTTTATTATTTTTGAGAGAGACAGAGCACAAGCGGGGTAGGGGCAGAGAGAGGGAGACAAAGAGTCCGAAGAAGGCTCAGGCTCTGAGCTGTCAGCACAAAGCCAAACTCAGGACTTGAACTCACGAACCATAAGATCATGACATGAGCCAAAATCAGACTCTTAACCCATGGAATCGCCCAGGTGTCCCTTCTTGATTGCCCTTTCAATCTGCAGCGATATTGCCACTTTTACTTCTGCACTTGGTGTTCTCTCTCTCTTTTTTCCTGGTAAGTATGGCTAGATTATAAGTTTTATTAATCTGTTTGAAGAACCAGCTTCTGTTTTAATTGATTGATTATATTGATTTCCTGTTTTCAGTTCATTGATTTCTACTCGAAATTTTATTTTTTATTTTCTACTTACTTCGGATTTTATTTGCTCAACTTTTTCTAGTTCCTAAGGTGGGAGCTGAGATTGTAGACTTTAGATTTTTCTTATATTTAACATATGCATTCAGTACTATAAACTTCTCCTAAGCACTGCTTTTCCTGTATCCTATGAATTTTGATAAATTATGTTTGAATTTTAATTTAGTTCAAAATATTTTTAAACCTAAGATTTCTTTTCAATCCATCTGTTATTTAAAGTTCATTGTTTAATCTCCATGTACTTTGGAATTTTCCACCCCTCTTTCTGTTACTGACTTCTGGTTTAATTACATTGTGGCCCAAGAGCAGACATTGTATGATTTCTATTCTCAGAAGTTTAAGTTCTGTTTTAAGCCGAAGAATTTGTGCTCTATCTTGGTGAATCTTTCAGGTGAGCTTGAGAAGAATGTGTATTCTGCTGTTGTTGGGTGAAGAAATGTACAGATGTCCATTCTATGTAATTGATTGATGGCGTTGAGTTCAACTATGTCCTTACTAATTTTCTGCCTGCTGGATTTGTCCATTTCTGATAGAATGGTGGTGGAGGCTTCAACACCTCCATTGTGTGTTGGAGGGGATTCATCACTTTCCCCTTGGAATTCTATCAGTTATTGCCTCACAAAGCTTGACACTCTGTTGTTAGGTGTATGTATACATGTTAAGGATTGTTATATATTCTTGGAGAATTGGCTTCTTTATCATTCTTTATCCTTGATAACTCTCCTTTGTGTAAAGTCTGCTCTTTTCTGAAATTAATGTAACTATCCCTGCTTCTTTTGATTAATATTGATATGATAGGTCTTTCTCCATTTATTTAGTTTAATCTATATGTACCCTTATGTTGAAAGTGGATTTCCTAAAGGCAGTATGTACTTGGGCCTTGTTTTTTATCCACTCTAATAATGTCTCTCTTTTAATTTGTGTGTTTAAACCATTAATGTTGAAAGTAATTATTTTGTGTAGTTGGATTAATATCTGTCAAATTCGTGCTTGTCTTCTCTTTGTTGCCCTTATTCTTAGTTCCTATTTTTGTCTTCCACTCTTTTTCTGCCTTTTGCAATTTTAATTGAGCATTGTATGTGATTCTATCTTCTCTTTTCCCTTAGCTTATACTTAATTTTTTTCAGTGTTACCTTCACTTTCCAATATATATTTATGACAAATCCAAGTCCACTTTCATATTATAATATGTCACTTCATAAGTAGTATATATTAAACAACAAAAATAATAACTCCCCCTCATCCTTTGATTGCTATCATTTGTCTTATTTGTACATAATCCTAAATAGGCATACATAAATACTCTGTGTGTGTGTGTGTGTGTGTGTGTGTGTATACACACATATACATATATATATGTATATATATATATATATATATGATTACAAAATATATTGTTGCCATTATTTTTTTATGTTTATTTTTGGGGAGACAGAGAGACAGAGAGGCAGAGAGGCAGAGAGGCAGAGGGCCAGAGAGCAGGAGACACAGAATGTGAAGCATACTCCAGGCTCCGAGCTATCAGCACAGAGCTTGACACGGGGCTCGAATCATGAACCATGAGATCATGACCTGAGCTTAACAGACTCAGCCACCTAGGTGCCCCTAGTGTTGCCATTATTATGTTGAATAGACTGTTATCTGTTACATTAATTACGAATAAGAAAAATACATATATATTTTATTTTACTTTCACATATTCCTTCTTGGATGCTCTTTATTTATGTCAATTCAAGTTTTGATGTATTTCCTTTTCTTTTTCTCTGATGACTCTTGAAAATAATTCTTGCACTACACATTTCCTTGGCCATATGTTTCCTCAATTTTTGTTTCTCTGAGAAAGTCTTTATTTCTACTTTACTTTTGAAAGAATTTTGCAAGATACAGAATTTTAGATTTTTTTTCAACAATTTAAATATTTCATTCCACTCTCTTGTTTGTGTGGATTTAGAAAAGTTGGATGTCATCCTTATCTCTCCTACTTATGCAAGGTTCTTTTGCCTCTGGTGTCTTTCAGATTTTTTAGTTAATCTCAGATTTTTGAATGCTTTGAATATAGGCTTAGGTGTAATTTTTTTGGCATTGATTTAGTTTTTTTTTTTTTTCTTCTGAGGTTTCTGGATCTGTGTGTTCATATTTGACATTAATTTGAGGAAATTGTCAGTCATTGGTTTTCATTTTCTCTTCTGTTTCTTTCTCTTGTTCTTTGCAGTCTGAAATTGCCATTTCATAAATTATAGACCTTTTGTAATTGTCCCACCATTCTAGGATATTCTATTCTAGGGCTTTTGGAGTGTTTTTTTTTTTCTTATTTTTGTTTTTTTAAGTCCTTTTTCTCTTGGCTTCTCAATGTAGGAGGTTTCTACTAGATATTGTCAAGTGCAGAGACTCATTTCCCAGCTGTGTCCAGTCTCCTAATAATCCCATGAAAGGCATTCTTTACTTCCATTATTGTGTTTTTTTATCTCTGCCATTTCTTTTTTTTCTTTTTTTGTTCCTTTTTTAGAGTTTCTTTCTCTCTGCTTACATTGAGTATGTATTTTTTTTTTTCATACTCTCTACTTTATCCCTGAGAGTCTTTGGCATGTTAAGTATAGGTGTTTTAAATTCCCAGTCTGATAATCCTAGCACCTCTGCCACATCTGAACTGTTTCTGATGTCTGTTCTGTCTCTTTAATTCATGTTTTTTGCCTGTTAGTATGTTTTGCAATTTCTTTTTCTTGATTGCTAGACATGATGTACTGGGCAAGAGGAACTACCATATAGTATTTTTTAGTAATGTGATGGTAAGGTGTTGGGTAAAAGAAAGCAATGTCTAGTCCAATGAAGAGGACTTGATCTTTTAGTAAGCCTGATTCTCTTGGCTGTGAACTTCAAGAGTGCTTCTCATTTACTTCCTCCTCACACAAAAGTGGGACAAGATGGGTAGAGTGAGCCAGAGATGAGTATTTTTCTTCTTCCATGTTGAAGGCTAGAACTAGCTGGAGTTGGGTATTTGACTTCCCCAGGTCATTCAGGCTTTGACAAAACCCCAATAGGTTAGGCTCTGGCTAAATAGTTTCTCTTCAAGTCAGAACTTTGTAAGGGTAGAAGGCTCTCCTTTTCTCTTCCCAGGCAGGCAGCCTGAGAGGATTTTTCTCTAATGATCACTGTGTCAACCCACTCAAGCTCCTGGAAGTAAAACTGAAAAAGTGGGTGGGTGGGGGGCTCTTATGACTGGGTCTTTCTGGGGTTTTTATCTCTGAGACTTGTCCCCACTGAGCCTTTGGAATTTCCTCAATTACACTTTAGGTTTTCCTTTTGTGTCCTGGTTCCTGTTGAATTTTTGCTTGAGTGTTTCTGCTCTAGTAATTGTGATTCTATGTATTTCCCTGTCTGTCTATCCAACTCTGGAAATACTCATAAGCCCTGTGACCTCACTTCTTTCCTGAACATAAGAATCATTGATTTTTAAGCTTTTAAAAATGTGTTTGTTTTTAGTATTTTACCTGGTATACAAATGTATCAAATTCACCCATTCTAATGGTAGTGGACTTTTTTGTTATTTTTGGTTTTTGACTATTGCAAATTTTTCTGCAAACATTTTATATATGTCTTTTGATTAAATATGTGCATTTCCATTATATATATACACATATATATAGCATAATATATTTCATATATATGTATATGCATATTTGTGTATATGGCATATAATATCTAAGACTATATATATGTATATATGTGTGTATATATATATATGGCATATAATATCTAAGACTGGAACTGCTGAACCATTAAATATGTATATGTTAAGTTTGTTTAATTTTTAATTGAAAAGATTATTTTTCATTTATCTGGACCACTTATCCAAAAACTAATGGATTATATAAATGTTGGCTTTTTTGTAGATTCCTTATCCTTTTCCATTTATATATATGTCTTTCCTGATACTCATAGTCCAGGATCTTAGTTACAATAGTTCCATAATAAGTCTTTAAATCAAGTAATAAAAGTCCTTCAGCATGTTGTTATCGCAAAATTATTTTCACATTTCTAATTTTTTGCTAATCGATATAAATTTTAGAATCTGTTTATCACTTGGTTAAAAAAAAACCTGCTAGGATTATAAGTGGGATTCCATTATTTTATAAATCAATTTGAGGAGGAGAAATGGCAGCTTAAAATATTTGAGCTATCTAATTTGTAAGCATGGCATACCTCTTCATGTTTTTAGGTCTTTAATTTCCACCAGCTTGTACTCCTCATAAAAATCAGGATCAGATAGCTTTGCCAGATTGGTTAATTACTTCTTTTACCTGCTGCTCCCTTAGCCCGAAGAGACCACAGTTTCATGACAAATGCAACAGTGTGAAGTTCACTGAGATTCTTGCTTTGACTCTGTCACTAGTCACATGTGGGTACCTAGACCTCTAATGATACAGAAACCAGACTTTTGGGAAAGGAAAGCGCAGATTTTCCCAGTGTGTCACAGAGTGATGGTAAATAGGAACATTCATGGTCTTCCCCCTTGGTTCCCAGACCCATGCATTCTTTTTGTTGGGAATATTGTATCATTGATAGGTCTTTTGATTTCTTGTGTATTCGTCATTCTGGCGAGTGGTGGCCCATCCTCATAGAAAATTGCCCCCATGCTAGTGCTGATCATCTTAATTTCAGGAGCTAGATAATTTGGAGAATGTGATGTCCAACTTACATTCAATTTGCCTAATTCTTTATAATGTAGTTTTCATAATTCTGAGCCATTGGATTCTCTCTTCTCAGGACTAGAGCTCTAACTTTGTTGTTCTAACTGAGAAATTGTAACAGAAGTTCTATTCAACTTCCCAGCCTTTCAGCTTCTCTTCCAGTACATATGATACTCAAATATATGTAGTTGATAGAGAATAATGGAAATCTTTGTATTTCTTTCTTCTGGTTTCTCTTAGTTTTGTGCCACTATGAGATGGTCCTTGGTAAATGCCTGTAATTATTGTTTTTTCTTGCTTTAAGTGATTGCTGAGTCAATGTGGTAATAGTAGCTATTTGTTTTATTAAAAATAATACCATTGTGCATATTATTGTGTGTTTGGATTTCCACCTCATAGAAATGCAGCCTTTGGGAAAAATGCAAGAAAATACGGGAAGAAGGACTTAACATGGAATTCATGTCATGGTTTAAAAGGAGTTGATTCTGGGGGTGTCCGAGTGGCTCCATCGGTTGAGAATCTGACTCTTGGTTTCAGCTCAGGTCATGATCTCATGCTTTCTCTCTCTCTCTCTCTCTCTCTCTCTCTCTGTCTCTTTCTCTCAAAATAAATAAGTAAACTTAAAAAAGGAGTCGATACTGAATATCAACTTAGGCTATATGACTCTGGATGAAAATAGCAGGCTAAAACATATGAAGTAATTAATTTACTATTAAGCGACACACCATAAACTAATTAATCTTTCTAAAATTATTGTTATTTGTGGTGGACCTGGGTTTAGTCATGGTAATGACAGGTATTTAAACTTGATCCCGTTCTCCAGGTCCCTTGTAGAATTCTGTGGCCTACTCTAAAAAGGATCATTCAATCGTGGGTTTATTGATTCAGTACACATGTCTTTAACACCTAATATATTACTAGAACCTTGAGAAATATTAAGGACAGAGAATTATGTAATGAGTGCAGAACTCGTTCAGAAGGAGTATATGGTTTAACAAAACAGACATTATTATGAGTTCAGTGAAGAAGCTATTAAGTGAAATCTTCTAAGAATGTGTGAACCATCACATAAGTAGTAATATAAAGTGAAGCAGGTGATATTTTTATCTTATAAATTAAAAGGTAAAAGGTCATTGGATTTTTTTTTGAGAGAGAGAGAGGACATGAACTGGGGAGAGGCAGTTACAGAGAGAATCTACACTCAGTGCAGAGCCTGATGCAGGGCTTGATCTCAGGATACTGGGATCATGACCTGAGCTGAAATTTAGAGTCGCATGCTCAAATCACTGAGCCACCCAGGCGCCTCCACTGGTTATTTTCTATTGCTGGTGCATAATAGACAATATCTATTTTTAATGATTCACTATAATTTTATATTATTTTAATACACAACCATGTCTAAATCTTTAGTTTTTCTAAAACTGGAGTATAAGTTACATGCATAACTTGGTTAAATTATGTTTTTGTTTCTTTCCAACACTTCACTTAACATATTGACAACATTAAGCATCCTCATAAATTGATAAAATTATGATAATCATAAGCTTTATTTTTTGAGTGAATTTTTAAAATGTTATTATTTTATTTTTTAGTAGAAGTTTTTGTCAAATTGGCTTACATAGAGCACCCATTGCTCATCCCAACAAGCCCTCCTCAATGCCCATCACCCATTTCCCCCTGTCCTCCAAACCCCATAGATTTTTTTTATTATGTTTTTTTTATTTATTTTTTGAGAGACAGAGAAAGACAGGATGAGCAGGGGAGGGTCAGAGAGAGAGAGAGATACAGAATCTGAAGCAGGCTTCAGGCTCTGAGCTGTCAGCACAGAGCCCAATGTGGGGCTCGAACCCACAAACCGTGAGATGATGACCTGAGCTGAAGCCAGATGCTTAACCAAATGAGTCACCCAGGCACCCCAAAACCCATGGATTTAAATTATATTTGGCTTGTATTATTGACCTGAAGTGTTTAAAAATAAATGTGCATTGAAATTCTGGGAAAAAAAAAATTCTGGGTAATCTTCAAATTCCAAACCATTTAAGTATGCCTCTTGCAGCCTCTCACTCCAAGGACACTGTTGAAAGATTCCCTTGACATTGGAACTGCCACAAATGCCACTGCCTCCTTTAATCAGAAGTTTAGATTGTATTCACTCGACCCCTCTAGTAATCCAAGTGGTTTCAGATCAATCCAGGAGCATCCGAGCCCCTATAGGTCTAATGGAACAATAACACTTCTGAACCTCCTCCTGTCCCATGCTAGACCAGGGCTGGTGAGGGAGGGGATTTCAGAAACAGATCTGAGGTCTCTTCAGCCTGAGAAATGGGTTCATAGTCCATGGCATGGGTAGCTGTGATCTCACTATGTGTCATGTATAAAGAAAGCTGATATTATTTGCTTTCCATGCTATAATTATTTGTTTTTCATAGTGTAATTAAATGACAAGGAAAAGTTATCCAGAATTACTTTTCCAACCGATGCCCTGTAATGCTCAGAGGTCTGTATGGCTTTATCAAAAGGTAGAAGAGGTGGGACACCTGAGTGGCTCAGTGGGTTAAGTGTCTGACTCTTGATTTCAGCACAGGTCATGATTTCATCCTTCATGGGATCGAGCCCTGAGTTGAGCTCTGTGCTGACAGCATGGAGCCTGCCTGGAATTCTCTCTCCCTCTCTCTCTGTCCCCCCCCTTCCCCCGCACACGTGCACATTTTATCTCTCTCTCTCTATCTCAAAATAAATAAATATACTTTTTTAAAAGGCTGAAAAGGAGAAACAGCAGCCACTATCCATTGTTCCTAAACTAATAATATGATGACTTACCACTGGGTGCTTTTAGACCCAGCACAAGACATGCATGTGTCCGACACTAGGGCCGGGCCCAGAGAACCCAAAATTGAATACGATATAGTTCTTCTTTGAGTTGTAACCTATCTACTGATGGCCTTCTCCAGAGTTTGCCTCTGTCTCGGACACATCCTTTTCTTAAAGATTAAAAGGATTTCAAATGTTTAGAACTCTGTTTAAATCTTTGAGACTAGTTTGTGTTGTTTCTGACAAAACAAGACAATACATTGTTGGAGGTATCTGATGCAAAAATAGTTTGAGGTCTCCATAGCAAAAAAAAAAAAAAAATATTGTTTTCAAGAAAGAAACAGAAGATGGGGCTTCTGGGGGGGCTCAGTCGGTTAAGCATCCAGCTTCAGCTCAAGTCATGATTTCATAGTTTGTGGGTTTGAGCCCCACATCAGTCTCTGTGCTGACAGCTCAGAGCCTGGAGCCTGCTTTGGATTCTGTGCCGCCCTCTCTCTATGCCCCTCCCCCACTCACACTCTCTCTCTGTCTCTCAAAAATGAATAAATGTTAAAAAAAATAAATAAAGAGGAAGAAACCGAAGAATGACTTCTCACAACAGTTTCTGGAAAATACACAAAACACAGTTTAAAAAATGATAGGTTCCAAGCCTAAATCCCCAACGCCCCTATAGATAGCAAGATTTGTTCCTATCAGTCAGGAAGATGCCAAAATAAATCTATCCACACTTGATCTTAACTGCCCATTAAGTCAGATGAGGTGGACAGAGAATTAAATAAGATGGACAGAGAATTTTCCGGCCAGGAATGGTCTTCATCTTTTATAGTGGAAGGAATGTAGGGCCCTAGTATTTTTTAGACATTATTTTGTTATCACATGAGAAATGATGTTCATTGTAAAATTAAAAGAAAAACACAAAACTTCAACTATTTATGATAAAAGTGGAAATCCTCTGTGTTTCCTCAATTAAATGCTCAATGTAGTAAAGACTGTCTCATTAAAAGGGGTTTTCAGTTGATAAGGAAGACAACACCAGAAGGAGAGTTTTGTACTCATTTAAGTACCTGAATATAATAGTAGCTGGGAAAGATTTGGGATATTCAAAGAAGAGTCACCAGAAGGCTGGGGAGTCCAGAAAGCACAGGGACCCACCAAAGGAACTGCTTGGGTTTAGTCTACAGAAAAAGAAGACTACTAGGGAGGATGAACTCTTGCCTTTAAATTATTTAAAGGCCAGCAAGCAGAAAACAAAGTAGACTTGGACCCAGCAGCACAGGACCAACTTGTGTAAGGTAACAAGGAGATAGCATTTCTTTCCTGCATGAAAGTAAGCTTCCTAACAGTTGATGATGCTCAATTGTGAGATGGGCTGACTCTAGAAAATAGAGCTTTCCACAGCGGATACACTTAAGAAAGGACTAGGTGGCCATCAGCCAAGGGCACTGCAGTAGGGTTTCCAGTATTACCTAAGACTTATGTTTAGGGGTCTTTCTTTTCAGGGCACAGTTCTGTATCCTCTCTTTGGCTCTGCCCTCTCTTTGCATCTCATTTCAAACATCTAAATTCATGCAGGCAGACCCAACCTCCCCCAATAAAACATGAGAAGTAAGTAATTGGCTTGTGACAGATGGACAAGGGGATGATAGGAAGTATTTTCAGCACTTCATAAAGGAAATCTCAAATTTCTGACGATAAGAGCCCTTGGCACTCTCTCTTCCCAGAGCAGATGAATATAAGGGACACAGATGTGGGGCTTCCTTTTCTTTTGGTAAAGAGGATTCATATCTCTTTGGTACCCAGGGCCTCACGCCATTATGTTCATCTTAAAACAAACAGATTTTATTGTGTCCATAGTACTTGGGAATATCTAACTTTTTCCCAGAAAAAAATCATCTGAAACTCTTGAATGGATACAAATATATCTGAAATGATATTTATACCTCATATTGCCTGGGTATTCGAAACTAATCAAAGCATATGAGACTCTTTTATTCTTGTATTCACTGATTATCTCCTCCTCCTCCGTTTCTAATTTCAGTTGAAGAGTTTCAAAAATAAGAAGAAAAATAACAGAACAGTATGAGGAGACAGATGGCTCAGCTGATGACAAAATCCATTTGACTTTTACCATACTGAGAGATGGAGAGCTTGATTAATAGTTGGTCAGCCAGGGAACAATATGAAAAGAGAAGCTATTTGGTGAAATGCATCTTGAATGAATATAAAACCTTATAATCACTCAAAACCAATGTTCCTGGTAGAATCACCATTTTGCATCACTCTTAAAATTTGAACCAGCTCAAAACAGTGTAAAAATGTATCTAGCATTAAGTCTAGAACACGAGCCAATATAAACCTATTTGAACAGCATTGACTGATGAGGTAGAAAAGAAAATGCAATTGAAACAGTGGCATTCCCAGGATGGCATTCTAATCTATTACAATTAACAGAGAGAAAAAAGATCAAAGAAAGTCTGCCTGTACACATTATTCTTAGAATAATGGAACTTCAGATTTGGAAAGAGCCTGAAACTTCTTCTAGCCAATTACCTTATTCTTTTTTTTTTTTTTTTTTAACAAGTGAAATTAAGGAGGCTCCACGGAATGAAATGATTTTGCCGAGACCATGAAGTTTATCAGCGAAACTTAGTCTAGAACCTTAGAATTCTCATCTTCTAATTCGATTTGCACCGTCCTTTTCACTGGCCTTTACTGTGTGTATCATCAGTATATCATACACTTGGTATAATTATTCGGATTTTTTTGTAAGTTGAAGGAGACACTGACAATGAAATTATATGTGCCTGGCCATCAATGTATGTGAAATTTAGTGTCATCTTTCTCAAAGTAAACTTATGTGTGGGGAACCTGGGTGGCTAAGTGGTTGACCTTCCAACCCGTGATTTACGCTCAGGTCATGAGCCCAGGGTTAAAATAAAATGAAGTGTATGGCATTCTTTCAGTGCCTCTAAAAAGAACACACCTCCTTGTAGAAGCCTCAGATACATTATGAGGTGTGTTAATTTCAACCAGATTTATTTCTAGATTTTGGTCTAACAGGGGAGAGAATGTTTGAGTCAGCGATTCACTTGTGATCATTGGCCAGACTGTTAGTGACAGGGAGTTTTGTGGACCCCGTTTGTGCTATTAGATGAAAAAATAGACATAGGGGCAAGGACTGTAGAGCAGATGTTCTTAGGAGCTGAACTTCTCTGGGGAAATAAATGACAAGCAACAAAATTACAGTAATTTTGGCCTCAACTTGAGAAAAAAATGTTCAAAAGGTTATGGCTATAGAGGTTATTAAGCTATGATATATTATGTGGATGATTTTCTAGGGAGTCTCTCTCTGTCTCTAGCTGTGTAATGTCAAACAGTATTGTATGACACATGTATGTTGCAAATCAATTTTGTGGCATTTTCTTTTGTTGGTACATTTTATATAATTTATGGAAAAGCTTCACGTATATGGTGTGTCTAGTCATGTCGTTTGTATTGTTCCAGGTGAATAAAGGAAAAGGCTGATGTAATGTAATTAGCTTCTTTGTGGAGATTACATTTGTCCCCCCTTCCAAACTGATTCTCACAGTTCGAACTAAAAAATTATTTGCAAAATTGGGTAAAGCAAATGGATGTATTCCCAGGTGTCCATTTTAAAGAAAATTTTACATTTTAATAGTTTTTTTTTTCTACTTGAGAAGCTATCGATGATCTTTTTATAGTCCCTAGACTGGGATGAAGAATGCTCAGTATATGTTTTCCTATATATGTATAGAATAGTTGTATGGATTAAAAATAGATATGCCCCGGGGCGCCTGGGAGGCTCAGTTGGTTGAGCGTCCGACTTCAGCTCAGGTCATGATCTCACGGTTCATGGGTTTGGGTCCCGCGTCGGGCTCCTTGCTGACAGCTCAGAGTCTGGAGTCCGCTTCAGATTCTGTGTCTCCCCCTCTCTCTGCCCTTCCCCCGTTCATGCTCTGTCTGTCTCTCAATAATAAATAAATTAAAAATTAAAAAATAGATATGCCTCCTAACATTAAATGGTACACTTTAGATTTGTATATTTTATTATACGTTAAGTTACCCCCTCATACACACACACAAGTCCACTTACAATTATTGAACTCTAGTTGATACTAGATATGTTGAAGGCTTTAGTGGCTAAGTGTACTGATTTCTGCAAGTTATTTTGAAATACATCAAAATAAATATGGATGCAAATATGGATGCAAAAAATTGTATAGGCATGTGATAAAGCAAATAGAGCAAAATATGAATTGTAAAATCTGTGAGGTCAGTATTTGGGTGTTCACTGCACCATTCTGTTAATATATATTCTCTCCATATAATATATATATATATATATATAAAATATATATAATAAAGAGAAACTTTAACAGTTCTAATAAAAACAATCAAGTTAAATTTTATTTTATTTAATTTATTTAGTGTTTATTCATTTATTTTGAGTTAGTGAAAATCCCAAACAGGCGCTGTGCTGTGAGCACAGACCCCCATGTGGGGCTTGAACTCTTGAACCTCAGGATCATGCCCTGAGTCAAGATCAAAACTTGGATGTTTAACTGACTGAGACACCCAGGTGCCCCAATTTAAATTTTAAATTTTAGAAACGACTTGCAACTAAACCAATTTTTTAAATGTTTATTATTTTGAGAGAGAGAGTGCACATACATGCGTAAACGGGAAGGACAGAGAGGAGAGACAGAGAATCCCAAGCATGCTCTGTGCGATCAGAACAGAGCCCGATGAGGGGCATGAACCCACACACGATGAGATCATGACCTGAGCTGAAATCAAGAGTTGGAGACTTAACTGACTGAGCCACCCAAGCACCCTTGCAGCTCAACCAATTTTTAACTTTAATAATTACGGCCTCAAAAATGGATGACCTAGTACTTCAGATAGGACACATTTAATATCAATCTACCTATAAGCACTAGTTTCAGAGCACATGTTGGAGGCACTAAGTCTAATCACCAAGTCAGCCTGTCCTGTTAAGCTGGGGATACAGAGTGCATTCTGGTCACTCTAAACAAGGCTTCAAGGACGGCAGGGGCTGGAAGCTCTCAGTCTTGAACATTCTGTCTGCTGTCATACGTGGAATGCTGGCATTTTAATTATGCATTCATTCAGATTCTTGAGCAGATCTGATGTCACTCTCTGGCAAGACCATGGCATACCTTCGAGTGCAGAGCACTGGTCTTCTACCTAAGTGAGAACATTTGTCAGGTCATTAAACTCTCATAATGGAATGTCAACCAACACACTTGTGGAGTATGTAAATATGCCCACAGTACAACAACTCAACAAATGTTTAACATGAGCTTTCTGTGCCGAGCCTTGTGCTGGGTCCTAAGCACAAAGATGGGGGGGGAAAAAACAACAAAAAAAAACCAGTGGGTTTTTACCAGGGCTTGAATTAAAAAAGAGTTGACCACTTGAGTCTTACTGAAAAAAGTTGCTTTTTAAAGAAAGCAACTCTTTGAGGGGCGCCTGGGTAGCTCAGTCGGTCCAGCATCTGACTCTTGGTTTCAGCTCACATCATGATCTCACCGTTTCGCAGGTTTGAGCACCAGGTGGGTCTCTGTGCTGAGAGCATGGAGCCTGCTTAGAATTTTCTCTCCCCTTCTCTCTCTGATCCTCCCCTGCTCACACTGACCCTGTCTCTCTCAAAAATAAATAAACTTAAAAAAAAAAGAAAGCAACTCTTTGAGAAAGGCATCTATTCTATTAGATTCTCAAGTTGTAATTTAATTATCAGGGGAGATCAACAGATAGCCATGGACCTGTCTATATTCAATTTTATATTAAACTTTCTGGTTTAATCAAGAGAAATAAAAAGAATTTAAAAAACCCTTCTGTCTTGATGCTAAAACTCATTTCAAAGGCATGTTATATACATGTTCCTTTTAAGATTAAAATAATCCATTAACCTTCATATTCAGCATTAGCAAAAATTTTTACACTGTAGAAAACTTGATAGGCCACTTCTATCAAACAGTGCAAATCATGTAATCTGTGTTTGCCTAGATTTACAAGAAAGTCAAAGTGAAATTAAATGTTTAATAGTTGTAACTGTATTGCTTTTCTCTTTCCATTTTAATAATTGGGATATATGAGGGTTTTAAAAAATGTGACCTACAAAAATCAGTTATAGGAGGAAGATGATCATCACAAGGTATAAAATATTAGTCACTTGCATAAAACATTAGTCACTTGCCTAAAAATACTAGTCATGTGTTTTGCCAAATATATGTTAAAGATTTTAATTTGTTGAGTTGTGTTTTAATTTATTGCATTGATAAGAATGTCACCCTATATATTCTGACTACAGGGCCCTTTGACATTATTTAAATGCCAAGGCAAAATACACATGAAAATCAATTAAAGCTTTTTAAATAAGTTTTTAATTTTAATTCCAGGATAGTCAACATGAAATGTTTTCTTAGTTTCAGGTTTACAGTATAGCGATTGAACAATTCTATACGTTACTCAGTGTTCATCATGATAAGTGTGCTCTTTAATCCCCTCCGCTATTTGCCCTGCTCCCCCCTCCAGCCCTCTTCCCTTCAATTTGTTCTCTACAGTTAAGCGTCTGTTTCTTGATTTGCCCCTTTCTCTTTCTCTTTTATTTCTTTTGTTTGTTCTGTTTCTTAAATTCTACATAACAGCGAAATCATATGGTATTTGTCTTTCTCTGACTGACTTATTTCACTTAGCATTATACTCTCTAGCTCTGTGCGTGTTGTTGCAAATGACAAGATCTCATTCTCTTTTATGGCTGTATAATATTCAGATTCATATATAGGAATATTATATGTATGTATAGGATATGTATAGGATTATATATATATATATATATATATCATATCAAACCTTTTTTACCAATTTAACTTGCGATGAATGCTTGAGTTGTTTCTGTAATTTGGCTACAGTAAATAATGCTGCATTTAACATTGGGGTGCAGATACCTCTTTGAATTAGTGATTTTGTATTTTGGGGTAAATACCCAGAAGTTGAGATTACTGATTGTAGGGTATTTCTGTTAATAATGTTTTGAGGAACCTCCATACGGTTTTCCACAGTGGCTGCACCAGTTAGCATTTCCACCAAATGTGCACGAAGGTTCTTTTTTCTCCACATCCTCACCAACACTTGTTCTTTCTGGTGTTTTTAGTGTTAGCCATTCTGACAGGTGTGAGGTGATTTTGATACGCATTTCCCTGAAGATGAGTCATACTGAACATCTTCTCATGTGTCTGTTGGTCATCTGGATATCTTCCTTGGAGAAATGTCTGTTCCTATCTATGGCCCATTTTTTAATTGGATTTGTTTCAGGTGTTGAGCATTATAAGATCTTTATATATTTTGGATACTAACCACTTATCACACATGTCATTCTCCCATTCAGTAGGTTGCCTTTTGATTTTGTTGATTGTTCTTTCACTGTGCAGAAGCTTTTTATTTTGATGTAGTCACACAAGTTTATTTTTGCTTATATTTTCCTTGCCTCAGGAGACATATCTCTAGAACAATGATCCTACCTACAGCCAGTGTCAGAGAAATTACTTGTCTTCTTTTCTAGAATTTTTATGGTGTCAGGCCTCACATTTAGATCTTTAATCCATTTTGAGCTTATTTTTTTGTGTATGGTATCGGAAAGTGGTTCAGTTTCATGCTTTTGCATATAGCTGTCCAGTTTTCCCAACACAATTTGTTGAATATACTATCTTTCCCCCATAATGTAGTCTTTGTCCTTGAAGATTAACTGACCATGTAATGGTGACTTTATTTCTGGGTTGTTTTTTTTTTTTAACTTTTTTTTAATATTTATTTATTTTTGAGAGACAGAGAGAGACAGATCATGAGCAGGGGAAGGGCAGAGAGAGAGGGACCCACAGAATCAGAAGCAGGCTCCAGGCTCTGAGCTGTCAGCACAGAGCCCGACGCGGGGCTCGAACCCACAAACCGTGAGGTCATGACCAGAGCCGAAGTCGGACGCTCAACCGACTGAGCCACCCAGGCGCCCCTATTTCTGGGTTTTCTATTCTGTTCTATTGATCTGTGTGTCTGTTTTTGTGCCAGTACCATACTTTGATTATTGCAGCTTTGTAATATAATTTAAAGTCTGTAATTTTGATGCCTCCAGTTTTGTTTTTCTTTTTCAAGATTGCTTTGGCTTTTCAAAGTCTTTTGTGGATACATACACATTTTGGGATTGTTTATTCTAGTTCTTTCAAAAATGGTATCAGTATTTGATAGGGATTGCACTAAATATCTAGATTGATTTGGGCAATATAGAATTCTTCCAATTCATGAGCCTAGTTGACTTCACATTTCATTGTGTCATCTTCAGTTTCTTTCATCAGCATTTTATAGTTTACTGAGTACAGGTCTTTCACCTTTTCGATTGAGTTTATTCCTAGGTATTTTACTCTTTTTGGTGCAATTGTCACTGGGATTGTTTTCGTAATTTCTCTTTCTGCTGCTTCATTATTAGTGTATAGAAATGCAACAGATCCCACTATGTAAATTTTATATCCTGCACCTTTAGTGAATTCATTTAGTAGTTGTTGTTTTTTTGTTTGTTTGTTTTTTTCATTGTTTTTGTTTGTTTGTCGGTGGAGACTTTGGGGTTTTCTATATACAGTATCTTGTCACCTGCAATACTGAAAGTTTGATATCTTCCTTAGCAATTTGGATACATTTTATTTCTTTTTGTTGTCTGATTGCTGGGGCTAGGACTTCCATTACTATGCGGAATAAAAGTCATGAGAGTGGACATCCTTGTCTTTGTCCCTGACCTTAGTGGAAAACCTGTTTTTCTCCCTTGAGTATGATGTTTCGTTTGTATTTTTCATATAAGGCCTTTATTGTGTTGAAGTATGTTTCTACTAAACCAACTTTGTTGAGGGTTTTTATCATGAATGAATATTGTATTTTGTCAAATGCTTTGCCTGCATCTGTTAAAATGATCGTATGGCTTTTACCTTTTTCTTACTGATGTCATGATCACATCAGTTGATTTGCATATGCTGAACCGCCCTTGTATTCTATGAGTAAATACCACTTGATCCTAGTGAATGACTTTTTAGAACTATTTTTTAAAGTTTATTTATTTACCTTGAGAGAGAAAGAGAGCGCGGATGAGAGAGAGTGTGAGAGAATCCCAAACAGGCTTCATGCTTTCAGTGTGGAGCCCATTGTACGGGCCCAAACCCATGAACCTTGGGAACCTGACCTCAGCAGAAATCAGGAGTTGGACGCTTAACCGACTGAGCCACTTAGGTGACCCTGGTGACTGATTTTTTTAATGCACTGTTGGATTCAGTTTTCTAATATTTTGTTGAGGATTATTGCATACATGTTCATCAGGGATATTGGCCTGTAGTTTTTTGTTTGTTTGTTGTCTGGTTTTGGGTTTGGGTTGTTTTATTTTGTTTTGGTTTGGTTTGGTTTTGGGGGGGGGTTTGTTTTTTTGTGTTTTGTTGTTGTTGTTGTTGTTGTTGGAGTCTTTGTCTTGGTTTGATTTGATATCAGGATAATACCAGCCTCATAAAATGGATTTTATAAATCTTCCTTCCTCTTTTATTTTTTGGAATTGTTTGAGGATAAAATTATTTAAATTTCATAGAATTTGCCTGTGACGCTTTCTGGTCCTGGACTTTTGTATTTTGGGAGTTTTGGCATTACTGAATCAATCCCATTGCTGGTAATTTTTCTTTTCAAACTTCCTGTTTCTTCTGGCTTCACTTTTGGTAGGTTATATATTTCTAGGAGTTTATCTACTTCTTCTAGGTTGTCCAATTGAAGTTTTAAAAATAAATCATTGAAATCATTTTATAGGGCAGTAAATCATATGTGTGTAGGCATTTTAAAGTCAAAAGAGGGTCACTTTATTTATATCTATTGGTGGGTGATGTGATGACATTTATTTTCTCCTCCCTGTGTATCTTAAAGAAAGTTGAAAAATTAGCTGCATTTCTTCTGATACAGGTCCAGGAAATGAAATTTGAAAAGAGCTAGAAGCATTTTCTCTGATAAAAACAGAGCTCTCAAATTATTTTTTGTTTTGCTCTTGTTATCCCTTTTCAGGATATCACATGGCCTCCCACATATGAGTAAAGAGATGATGCCCAGAGCAGAGAGGGAAGGGAGAGAGAAGGAAGGAAAGAAGGGAGAAAGAAGGAGAGGGACGGAGGGAGAGGGGACCAGAGGAAGCTTTTATAAGGGTTTATTTTCCCATACTTTTTATTCAGATTTATCTATCCCCTATTACAAAAGATGCTGGAAAAATTAATGAAATAATGGTAACTCTAACACTCAGCGTAACTCAGAAAAATTTTTGTTGCTTTAACATATTATTATTAGCTAAACAGTAACAATATCTGAAAAATACACTTATTTCATTGATCGATGACTGGAAAGTTGTCCCTCCCTCAGGCAAGTTTTGGACAGCTTATAGAATTTGTTTCATTATGGTGTTAAAATGTCATCATTTCCCCCAAAGATGTTTTGGTTAAATATTTCATCATTTAGACACTCCTTAAGAGTTTTTTTTTTAAACCCAGGGAATGAAAGCCAATAAAATGCCCCATTAAGTAATTGATCTATATTATCAGTCAATTATAAATGACTTAATCCCATCTATGCTTATTACTCTGGAAAGTATGAGACAGAGTTCACTTATTTTATTCCATATTTAATACATTTCAGAAATATAATACTTAATCTCAAAATTACTAGGTCTGTCTCCATGAGTACCATATTATTTGTTTCGAGATAACATTAGTAAATAACTTTTGGCACTGATATTGTAACAAAGTTATGGTTATTCTCAACTGAAACCGCCCAGTCTTTCTTTACTCATTCTTTCCTATAGTGGATAATTTCCAATATTTGAAGGTCCGCCCTCATTTTAAGTTATTTTTTTAGTGTATTCAGCAAATCATTGCAGTGTATCCCTTTTAGAAACATTAAAATTATTGGATGACTTCTTGGTTTGAGAATGTGGCATTTTCTTCAAGTGAAATATGAGATACTTAGGAAAGGAGAAGATATTTGGGCAAGAGTAAAGCCAATTTGACTCGTTGAGAATCTAAGCCTAATAAAAAGCTGTTCTTTTTAGGGTGATGTTTTACTTGCTCCTGGTAAATCAGTGATTCTGTTACCGTGAACCACAACAAACGTATCTGATGCCCACACTACATGAGACATCATCTATGCACATGTTATTTATTAACACATTTTATTTTCACAGTAATATTTTATGTAGGGCTATCATTACGTCCATTTTATAGATGAGGAAACTGAGGCACAGAGTGATTATGTTGGCCAGTGTCATGACAAGCAAAAGGCAGAGCTAAGACCAGAACCCTGATCATCTCCTCCAGTGTCCATGCTTGTAAGCCGTTTTCTGAATATCTCATAGAACAACTCGTATGAATAACTTGTAGATGTCAACCAGATCTCACAAACACAATTTCCTTAGTAGGTTAGTGGTAGTACGTTTTCAGCGCAGAAACATGGGTTGCATTATCATGATTACAACGGAATTTAAGAAGCCCACTACTTTAAAATCAGAATACTGAAAAGTGAATTGGATGTTGGTATTTGGAATACATTTGAATATTTAATGCTTCCCATTCTGTAATATACCCCATTCATTTTTGTGCACTGCTAAAAATTTTACACAATAATTTCTTAGCTTTTATCTTACTACTAAATAAATCACCTGTGTGGTTTTAAAAAATAATATATGAAGATATTTGAGGAAACTTCCTGTTCCAATTAATTAAATGGATTCAACTGGCACTATAAAGAAGACACCTTATCCAGTAATTTGAGTGAATCAAGAGCGAACAACATGGTCTCTGCTTTTGATGAGTTTATGATTTGGGGGGAAGATAGGTAAGAAGCAGGGAACTGTGGGAGGTAAAAATAGATTGAGAAGTCAGACCACAAATGTATTGGCTTACGATACTGAATAGAAATCGGTGAGTTAAGAAGGAAAGGGGTACAATTGCATGTCATATAAACTATTAATTTAACTAATGAGAGAAGATAAATATTTTGGTGCTTCAGAGTGGTTCCTCATATCCCACCACAGTTAGAAATGGCACTGAGGAGAAGTCTAGCCTCATGCTAGACTTCTAATGCTAGACTCTCTAATGCCGAGAGTTTTCAGTAATTTTAGGAGGGAATCAGATAGATAGTGGGCATAAAAGCAACCCTCAGAAACCTGCTTACCAGGGCACCCAGGTGGCTCAGTCACTTAAATATCCAACTCTTGATTTTAGCTCAGGTCATGATCTCATGGTTGGTGAGTTTGAGCCCCACATCAGGCTCCATGCTGGCAGTGCAGAACCTGTTTGGGATTCTCTCTCTCTCTCCCTGCCCCCTCCCCTGTGTGGTGTCTGTCTGTCTATCTATCTCTCTCTCTCTCTCAAAATAAATAAACTTAAAAAAAAGAAAGAAACCCACTTACCGTGGCAAGATTTTAGAAGAGTGGCATCAGAAGGTAGTTAGTTTTGCTGGATCTTAGATTCCATTGAAGGAAAAGTTCAAGTTTAGAGAAAGGAGATGCTCCCTTCCTGGATGGTGTTGATTCTGGTAACAGTCTGAGGTTAGAAAGCATGTTTCAGTACAGCAGAAGAGGGCTGCCTACAGCTCCAATCAGGTTGCCCTCCCCAGCAACCCTCTATTATCTTGAGACTACAGAAAAGTTGATAACATACTTAAAGGCTTTGGTATAGGAAAAAGAAGTTTTGCAAGTCAGGAAAAGGCCTAAAGCATGTTCAACTGTGTTATCTTAGGCAATAAGAAGGTTTGGACTCATCTATCCATATGATCACAAAGGCATTATGAGACATGATATGGCAACTGTTCCCAGCAAAGAAGTAATAAAAACAATATAGGAGAACATGTTGCAGGGGTGCCTGGTGGCTCAGTCGATTAAGTGTCAACTCTGCACTGACAGTACGGAGCCTGCTAGGGATTCTCTCTGCCCTCCATCTGTGCACTAACACATGTTCTCTCTTTCTCAAAATAAATAAACTGTTTTTTTTAAAGTAACACATTGAAAATGGGAAACAAAAGAGAAACCAGACTGGAAAAAAAATAACTTAAGGATCAAAAGAAAACTTTGTCTATGCCATTTCTATTAGTTTCCCTTGCCAGATATCTGTGTAAGAACATAAATAAGCCACGGGCTGAAAAATGAAATGATAAAACAACAGATCAATATGCTCAAGTGAGTTTCATTGTAGGACTGGGCAGAAAAAAAGAAAATCGGGTACAACTGTATATTCTGTTGAAAACCAAATTAGGGGTGCCTGATAGCTCCATAGGTTGGGCATCCAGCTCTTGATTTCAGATCACGTCATGATCTCAGGGTTGTGAGTTGGAGCCCTGCCTCAGCCTCTGAGCTACTAGTGTGGAGCCTGCTTGGGAATTCTGTCTCTCCTTTCTCTCTGCCCCTCCCCTGTGCTCTCTTTCTCACTCACAATAAATAAACATTAAAAGAAAAGAGAAGAAAATTCATAACAGTGTAAAGCTTCAGTTAATCATATTATAAGCCGAGAATAAAATGTTAGAGATTTTGAGTGATAGAGGGAAGATTATAGATAGGGAAGCAGACAAGGGTGACCCTACGTAAAAATAATTGTGACCCTCTGAGAAAGAAAATCCATTATAATGAAGTAGCAGACAATTTTCCTAGAATAAAAGAAGGACTTCATATGCATTTCAAAGGAATGCACTTAATTACAGGAAAGATGATACCACAGTGGACACAGCCTGGTGGAGTTATTGAACTTCAAAGATTAAAAAAAATTTTTAGATGTCGAATCAGATGAACGCCAAGTTACCTTCAGGCTGGCATCCACGGCCATGTTCAATTCCATGAAATAATAAAGAAATGTTTATGAAGTGCTGAGGGAAAGGTAAGCCTAGAATATCATGCTCAAGTAGGCTGTTACTCAATTGTGTGAGACAGCATTCTCATCCATAAGAACTCAGCCAAATGTGGTTTCCTTCTTAGTTGTCTTGCTGTTGAATGCCCATCAGACCAAAATGACTCACTGTAGCAAGAAGTTGCTGTCATTTCTACACTCATGGCAACTGGAGACACAGGATTATAGACCAGAAATGTTCAGAAAACTGCATCACAATAGTATTAGTAGTATGTTTTCTTGACCAGCAGAATCAGAATCACTTGGAATCATGTTACCAAAACAAAAAGGTGGGCACCACTCCAAACCTACTGAAGCAGAAACTCCAAGGATGGACCCCAGAAATCTTGCTTTTAGTATATTTTCCAGGTAATTCTGATGTTCACCGAAGTCTAAAAACCACAGTACTAGAGTAGTCCTTGTAGGGTAGGTTTCAATACTGAGGGATAAAAGGTCAAGGCGGTCTAGATGGTCTAGGAATAGGATTTACCAGCATTCCTGAGGCTAGTGGTCCAAGTAGAGCATACACAAATCCTGGGGACAAGCTTATGTGCTGGGTGCTACTTGTATTCCTCCAAGTATTGGTTCAGTTGCTACATCTGCCTGTGAAAGATTATCCAGAATGGAATTTGCCATCTTAAAAAGTTTACCATGACCACTTAAGCTCCTGAGGAAACAGATGGCGTTTGAATTTGGATATAGTTTATATGAGTGTAGGCAAAGAATGTTGGAAATTGGCACCCAGGCATAGGATCTTGTTGGGATTTCTCTGTACACAATAGCTACTGCCTTGAAATGGGCCAACATTCTGAAAGAAACCCTTGTTGTAGGTGAGTGTGACATGTGCTGCTGGTCTCCAGACCAGGGCTGCTTTTGCTGATGATCAAAGACAGATACCATATGTGGGAAAGAAAACATTACAACCTTATTTTTTTCTTTATTTTATTCATCTAAAACGTATTACTTGAATGTATGACTCACCAACTACAATCTGGTACGTGGTATCTTAAATAAATATATATTGGGAAAAAATCAGAGACTATGTACAAATACGTCTTGAAGCCACTGCTGGATGATGAAATCTAGCTCATAGTGTAATGCATCAAAAAATACGGTATTTTTGAAATCATTTCAATGATGAGCAGACACCAAGTACCTTGAAAATTGTGGTTGCACCACAGAAAGTGCTGTTTACCTTGAGAAAGAAAATATTTACCTGCAACCAGTGTGGATTGGAATGTGGGATAAATCGCGATTCCTATATTGCTCAAGTCTTCGTGGAGTCATTGCCATAAGATAAAATGTGAATGGCGTTTCCAGTAGGAAGACAATGCAGGAAGTCGAGGAGCAAGGACTAGGAAGTGACAGAGAACAAAATCCCTTATCACGCCTCATATCAGGTAGTCAACCAAAACCGCTTAAAACTGAAACATAGCATTGAAAGTGCCCATATGGCTCGCCACTTAACTGCCTTTATACTCTTCTCTCAAAAACTTAACTTTTAAGGACCACTATCTTTTTCCCAGAAATAATTGAAGTTTATTTAAATTCCTTCAGTTTTTCATTCAGTTGTATTTCTTCTGTTGAATTCCAGTAAAAAGAAATTCACATTTTACTTAACAATGGCATGCATTGTCAAATCCCACTTTTTGATCCTTATCTCTGAGCAATTTCTTGTGTCCTTTCTTTTTTGGCCAGAATTTTAAAAAATGAGCCTGTACCAAAAAATTCGTTGTTAACGAAAAATTGTTTAAAAGCAAAGAATGTTCTTTTTAGCATTGTGACCTGTCTTGTTCATGGCTCCATGATTTCACATTCACAGGAAAGGCAATTCAATGTCGTTTGGCCAGTCAATGGATACTTTGTTAGAAAGCCATGAAGTTAATCTTGTGTTCGGTTATAAACGCTGAGTCTTGTTGTCAAGAATTTCTCTCCAGCTTGAATTTACAGAACTTCATATAACAAAAACAAAACGAGCAGCAAAAACAATCATGGCTGTCCTCATTCTAATGAGGACCTTGTGGAAGAACTACGTTTTACTTATGTATGCTCTCACATTAAAACTTCTCTGTCATTCAGGCCAACAACACACACACACACACAAACACACACACACACACGCACACTTTTTTACTTTATTTATTTTAGGGCAAAAAGTTTTATAAGTTTATTCCTTTTATAAATAAAAGTGCTTGGTATATGCCACACCCCCTTGATGAAAAAGACCTTATCCATCTCAGTATACACATAATCTTATAAACAAGCTTGATTAAAGGCACGTGTGTTAATGTGATGACAGAAATGCCATACTGGAGTGGTTTTGTAGAAAAACAAAAAGATAACCTCTGATCATCAGAGTTGAATTAGGGGGATCTTGAGCCAGGCAGCCTGAGGTGTCTAGCCACCACTTTTATTGGAAATTTGTATTAAACCTTTTTTCCAATTTAGAAGGCAATAATTATTCATTGTAACAATTTAGGGGAGGAAACAGCCTACCGAAAGAAGAGAAACATCAATAAATATGATTCTTTCATGAAAAGATAAATGTGAGCAAAGAGGTGAAGACTTAAGGAAATTTAAATGTGCTAAACATTTAATATGTGACGCAACCTTTTAGTTATTTGATCTGTTTCTATCTTGAAACAGCTGTAATGAATCTCTTTTTTCAAGATAAGTAAACTGAGGCTCAAGGAGATGGTGTCCCTTGTCTAGGATTTGAGGACTAGTTAGTTGTAGAGCTGGGGATTAGACTCTGGCTTTGCATTTTCTCTCTCTCTTTTTCTAAAGTTTTATTTATTTTTGAGAGAGTGTAAGTAGGGGAGGGGGGGTAAGAGGATCCAAAGTGGGCTTTGCACTGACAGCAGAGAGCCTAATGTGGGGCTCAAACTCATGAACCATGAGGTCATGACCTGAGCGGAAGTCGGATACTCAACTGACTGAGCCACCTCTGTGTCCCTGGCTTGGCATTTTCTAAATCTCACCCAGAAAGCTCTGGACTAGTAGTCTTACATGCTGGCTACATATTACAATCCCATGAGCAACCTTTTCAAAGGCATGATGCCCATAGCAAGCACACAGAGATTCTGATTGCCGTGATCTGCAGCGTGGCTCACTTGTTGGTCATTTTTGAATACATGTAGCTCTGAGATGCCATCCCTTTACCTGGGATCTAGATTATAAATACTTTACTCTTGGTTAGTATTGTTCAGGTACAAATAAAAATACTATTTTCATCTCTCGTGTCCAGTGTATAAGTTGCCCTGCCGAAATTTAGTACATGACATGAAAATATGCAAGAGCATATTAAATTCTAACTGATGTCTGTCCTAATGGTACACATTCCTAACTTAGACCCAGCTTCAAAGTACACCTCTGACCTCAGCCCTAACTCCACATATTTTGAGGGCAGAGAAAGGTCGCTGAAACAACAGTTGTCAGACTTACATCTTATTGAGATTCTTAAGCATTTCATTCATATCGACGAAGATTAGATCAATTCAGTTAGCAAGTTTCTCCTCCAACAAGAATCAGAATGAATCAAATAGAGGGAAACATCTGCCTGAGCCCAGAACAGCTTGTGGGGTTGATTATTGTCAGAAGAGCCAAACCTGAGGTTCCTCAGCTCTGCCCTCACCAACAGATGTCACTGCAGTCAAGAAAAATTAACTCAGGTTATCATGCTGCGGGCAGTACAATCAGATGAAGGTGCTAGAATTTAGTAACTCAGAAACACACGTGGTGATGTTTTCCTTTTGCCTTGCACATGCCCATGTGGCAGGTAAATGGTATGGTGGGTTATAGCTAATGTGGATATACTTACTATTGGATTGGTTTTCAGTGTGATCTTCTCTCTTGGTGGTTATCAGTGATGTGGATTTTTGTAGGTGAACAACTTGTACCATGCCACTGACACTTGTAAAGCAACTAGACATCCTTAGCTAGTTCAGCAAGTCTTGAGTGGGGAAAAAGCAGTGAAACAGAAGGAAAGAGCAAGTGTACTAGATTTAAACAAAAATAAGAAAAGGAAATGAAGACGAGATTCGTGTGACAGTGCACAGTCCAAGCTAGTGGCCTTCCATTGGGAAGGAACAGGAACTATCCCATGGGCTGGAGATTGGAAGGAGTTGCTCTAGGGACAGGCACCTAGGGGACCTGGAAATGTCAGTTCAGAGGGAAAGGCAAGTGTCCTGCTCACTTCCTACCAGCACCAAGCCTTATTCTACAGCAGTTCAGGCCTGGAAAGCCCACAGAGGTCTATGGATATGAATCATATCTAGAAAGTTGTATGTTGTCATCTCTCAGGATGTGAACCAATTGTACACAAAGGAATGATTTTCTTGGAATTCATACTCCTTGGTTTTACAACTGGAATAAGATGTTTAGAAGTACTTCTCAGAGCTTCCAGATCTTATTGGAAACCACAGTTAAAAGTAAACAAGCATACCCTTGGTCTGCCTCCTCCTTGTATACTATTTTCCAGTGAAACCACCAGTATAAACTATCTAGTTGTAATTTTTTGAAGTTTTTAAAGGAAACAATCATGCATCAGAGCTGTCCAGCGCTTTAAACACCCACTAAAAAATAGCATAAGAACCTTCAAAAATCATAAGCCAAAGAGAAAAGTCCTTTGTATCAGAATATTTGTTTATGGGCTGAATGGTATAAATCTGAGTGCTGGTACCATTCACCATATGAAGTGAAATCAGAAGATAGTTTTTTTCCATCTCAACAGGGATGTTCAACTTTGAGTTTCCATCAACTTTTTATAAGTTCATTCATTTATTTTGAGAGAGAGAGAGAGAGAGAGAGAGAGAGAGATGGAGGGAGGAATTTGGGGGCCCAGAGAGAGAATCCCAAGCAGGTTTCATGCTGTCAGCATGGAGCCTGATGTGGGGCTCAAACTCAAAATCTGTGGGATCATGACCTGAGCCAAAATCAAGATTTGGATGCTTAACTGACTGAGCCATGCACACACCCCTCCACGGTTTTGTTTTGTTTTTTTTTTTTTAAGAAAAAACAACATAACAAATAATGTGGAAGCCTACTGTGACAGAAAGTATGAAGTAGATGATTCTTAAGAAAAATGCTTTGGCAATTATTGCCAGTCAGTACCATTAAAGGGACATTACTAGGCTAATTCGGTCTCTAAGTGTATCTTGGATTAACTGAAGAGAACTCATTATTGTGTCTTGGTCAGGCATTTTAATATTTACCCTCAGGCCATTAGGACATAGTGGTATTTTTTTTAAACAAATATAATAAACATTTGTAATTCAAAACAGAATTTGAAGAATACCTTCTGGTGCCTTAGAACCATCGTTGTCTGTGTTTGCAAACATACAAATCATGCATACAGAAAATTTTGTAAAGCGTTGAGAATCCAAAACTCACAGATCAACTGGAGATCGCCTGTGATTTCTATTCAGCTTGGTCAAATTATTTTCAAGCTGTCACACTGCTTTTAAAGGAAAACATCAAGGAGTTCACCAAAAACATGGTTTGGGTACCATGGTTCAGGTCAGAATAGTAGAGGTGAGGAGCGAATAAAGTAAAAAGTATATACTGATTTGCAATACATCTGTGAAAAACTGGAAAGAACAGTGCTATATTTCAGAAGATGAGATGAGATTATTGAACTGTACGAATCTCAATATGTTTGGATCCCAGGAATGTCCTTGCATGCAGGAAGTGGACCAAACCCTTAAACAAATGGACTGGTGAATGAAATGTCATGGCACCATGGTAATAAAACAATGGTATCAGTCTTACAATAGACATATACATATATTGAGCCAAGCTGTGTCCTTGTATCCTGCCCCTATTGTGTCTTTACTTCTTACCCAGTAATACGCATGTGCATAAGAGACCATTATTCTCTCACCTTGAGAGAGACACCCATACACTACATAGATATCACAGTTGGGGGAGAAAAGAACAAAGAAAACAAAAACAATGAATTTTAGAGTTTCTCAACCTGAACTTGAATGCCTGATTTAGTCCTTCTGATTATTAACTATGGCAAGTCATTTCTATTCTCCCTAACGTGGAGGTAAGAATATGAACTCTGAATTGTGGCAAGTAATAAATGAAACTGTACATAGTTATATATATGCAAGTGTGTTTTCTTTGTAAGGTGTTTGCAAATGTTGTGTAATATTAACTAGAGAAAGCATACTTGGTTTACTTATAAAACGATTTATAAGTAAAGGTGATATATTTAACTTCTCTAACATGGATTGTTGATCTGAGCTTTGTTCTTGTTTCATAGATCTTACAAAAATTCAGGTTTCCTTTTCCAGTTGTATCAAATGTGTAGCTGATTTTTTAAATTATAGTTGACCTACAGTATTATATTAATTTCAGGTGTACAACATAGTGATTTGACAAATCTATACATTACAACACGCTCAACATGATAAGTGTAATTACCATCTATTACCGTATAGTGTTATTACAATATTATTGACTTTGTACCCTGTGCTGTGCTTTTCATGCCTGTGATTTATTTTATACCTAGAAGTTTGTCCTTCTTAATCCTTTTCAATCATTTTACCCATCCCCTCATCCCATTTGCTTCTGTAACTACCAGTTTGTTCTCTGGACTTAAGAGTCTCTTTTTTGTTTCTTTTGTTTTTTCAATTTCACATTTAAATAAAAACATACGGCATTTGTCTTACTCTGTCTACTTATTTCACTTAGCATAATACCCTCCAGGTCCATCCACGTTTTTGTGAATGGCAAGATCTTATTGCTGTCTTAGAGCTGAGTAATAGTTCACTGTATATGTTTACTACGTCTTCTTTATCTATGTGTATCTCAGTGGGTGCACAGGCTGTTTCCATATCTTGGGTATTGTAAATAGTGCTATCATGAACGTAAGGGTACACATAGCTTTTATAATACGTGTTTTCATTTTCTTCAGATAAATACCCAGAAGTGGAATTACCATCTCATATGGTAATTCTTTTTTTAATTTCTTGAGAAACTTCCGACTATTTTCCTTAGTGGCTCTGCCAATTTACATTCCTACCAATATTGCAGGAAGATTCCCTTTTATCCACATCCTTGCCAACACCTGTTGTCTTTTTGATACTCGCCATTCTGACAGATGTGAGATGATATCTCACTGTGTTTTCAGTTTGCATTTTCCTGATGATTAGTAACATTGAGCATGTTTTCATATGTCTGCTGTCATGTGTAGATCTTTGGAAATGTGTTTATTCAGATCTTCTGTTCCTTTTATAATTAGATTGTGTGTGTGTGTGTGTGTGTGTGTTGAGTTACAGAAGTGTTTTTCTTATATTGTTAACATAATCTCTTATCAGATAAATCATTTGCAAATATTTCATTCAGTAAGTTGCCTTTTGATTTTGTGGGTGCTATCCTTGTGTAAGAGTTTTTTAATTGAATATAGTCCAAATTTGCTTTTTCTTTTGCTTGTTTTTGCTTGTTTGTTTGGCTTTTGCTTTTTCTGTCCTTAACTGAGCACACAAATCCACAAGAATATTGCCAACATTGATGTCCAGGACATTACTGTGTATGTTTTCTTAGAGAAATTTTTATGATTTCAGGTCTTATGTATAGGTGTTCAAAGCATTTTGAGGTTATTTTTGAATATGCTGTAAGAGAATGGTCCAGTTTCATTCTTTCATATATAGTTGTTTAGTTTTCCCAACACCATTGACTGAAGAGAGTTTTTTTTTTTCCATTGTATGTTCTTGCTTCCTTTGCCATAGATAACTTGACCCCATAAGCATGGGTTTATTTCTGGGCCCTTTACTTTGTTCTGTTGATATGTAGGTCTATTTTCGTGCTAGTGCTGTACTATTTTAATTACTATAGCTTTGTACTATAGTTTGAAATCTGGAATGGTGATACCTCTGGTTTTGTTCTTCTTTTGGAAGGTTGCTTTGGCTACTCAGGGTGTTTTGTGGTTCTATGCAAATTTTAGGTTTTATTCTAGTTCTGTGAAGAATACTATTGGTACTATGCTGGAGATTGTATTGGATCTGTGGATTGCTTTGAGTAATAAGGACATTTTAACAATATTCTTCCAATTTGTGGGCCTGGTGGATCTTTCTACTTATTTGTGTCATCATCAATTTCATTCATCCATGTTTTAGGGTTTTCAGTGGTCAGGTCTTTTACCTTCTTGGTTAAATTTATTCCTAGGTATTGTATTCTTTTCGATTCAATTTTAAATGGAATTGTCTTCTTAAGTTTTCTTTCTGCTACTTTATTCTTAGTATATACAAACACAAGACATTTCTGTATATTAATTTTGTATCTTACAACTTAATGGATTCATGTATTGGTTCTACTGGCTTATTTGTTGGGGTCTTTTGGGTTTTCTATATATAGTATTATGTCATCTATAAATAATGAAAATTTTACTTCTTCCTTACCAATTTAGATGTGTTTTATTTCTTTTTCTTGTCTGATTGCTGCAGATAGGATTTCTGGTACTATGTTGAATAGAAGTGGCAAGAATGGACATCCTTGTCTTATTCCTGATCTTAGATAAAAGCTCTCAGTTTTTAACCAGTGAGTATGCACTTAGATGTGACTTTTTCATATATGGCCTTTATCACATTGAGATACTGTTCCTTCTAAACCCCCTTTTTGAGTTTTTACCATGAATGGATGTTGTATTTTGTCACGTTTTTTCTGCATCTATTGAGATGATCATATGGTTGTTATCCTTTCTGTTATTAATGTGATATATTACATTGATTATTATTGTGCAAATTGAACCACTCTCACATCCCTGAAATAAATTTCCCTTGATCGTGGTGAATAATTAATTTACTGTATTGTTGAATTCAATTTGCTCATATTTTGTTGATTAATTTTGCATTAACCATTATAATGCTGGCCTTGTGAACAGAATTCAGAAGCGTTCCTTACTCTTCTATTTTATGGAAAAGTTTATGAGAAAGAGGTATTAGCACTTCTGTAAATGTTCGGTGGAATTCAACTGTGAAGCCAGTTAGTCCTCAACTTGCGTTCATTTGCATTTTTTTGATTATTGGTTCAGTCTCCTTACGTGTAATTTGTTTGTTGAGGTTTTCTTCCTAATTCATTCTTGGAAGATTGTGTATTTCTACGACTTTATCCATTTCCCATAGTTTTTCCAATTTGTCTTATAATTTTTGTAGTAGTTTCTTATGATTCTTTGTACTTCTTTGGTATTGGCTGTAATTTCTCTTTCATTCTGATTCTGTTTATCGGAGTCTTCTCTCTTTTTTTTCTGGTAAAGTCCAGTATAGCGTTACTAAGTTTATCTTTTCATTGAACCAGTTCTTAGTTGCACTGAATCTTTTCTCTTCTTTTTGGTCTTTTGGTTTAGTCTTTTGTTTCAGTTCTAATACTTAATTTTCCTTTCTCCTACTAACTTTGGGTTTCATTTGTTTTCCTTCTTTTAGTTCCTTTAATTATAAATTGCATTGTTCATTTGATATTTTTCTGTCTTCTTCAGTAAGGTCTGGATTACATAGACTTGTCTCTTGGAACTGCCTTTGCTACATCCCAAGTATTTGGAAACACATCATGTTTCTATTTTCATTTGTCTCCAGGTATTTTTCTTTGATTTTTTGGTGTGTGTGTGTGTGTGTGTGTGTGTGTGCACGTGCGTGTGTGTGTGTTGAACATTGCTTGCTTAGTAGCATGTTGTTTAGCCTCCATGTATTTTTGTTTCTTTCAGTTTTTTTTCCTTGATTAATTTCTAATTTCATAATGTTATCATTAGAAAACATGTTTGAGGGGCATTTTGGGTGGCTCAGTCAGTTAAGCATCTGACTCTTGACTGGCTCAGGTCCTCATCCCATGGTTTGTGAATTAAAGCCCGATGTCAGGCTCTCTGCTGTCAGTAGAGAGCCTGCTTGGGATTCTTTCTGCCCCTCTCTCTCTGTCCCTCTCCTGCCTGTTTATGCACATTCATTCATTCATTCATTCTCTCTTTCTCTCTCTCTTTCAAAATAAATAAGTAAGCTTAAAAAAAAGAAGTTTGATATGATTTCGGTCCTCTTAAGTTTATTGTGGCTTGTTATGTGATCTGTCCTGAAGTTGCTCTATGTACAATTGAAAAGAATGTGTATTCTGCTGTTTTTAGCTGTAATGTTCTGTATATATCTATTAAGTCTATTTGGTCTAATGTCTCATTCAGCTAATGTTTCCTTATTGATTTTCTGTCTGGATGATCTATCCATTAATGTAGGTGGGATGGTAAAGTCCCCTATTATTATATTATTGCTGTCAATTTCTTTCTTCATATCTGTTAATATCTGCTTTATAGATTTAGGTGGTTATATGTTGGGTGCATAGGTATTTAGATATGTTATATCCTCTTCTTGGATTGATCCCTTTCTTATTATGTAATGTGCTTCATTATCTCTTATTACAGTTTGTTTTAAAGTCTATTTTATCTGATATAAATATTGCTATACCAGTTTTGTTTTCACTTCCATTTGCATGGACTGTCTTTTACCATCCCTTCATTTTCAGTCGGTGTGTGTCTTTAGATCCCAAATGTCTCTTGCATACAATATGTGGATTATTCTTTTTTCTTTACCCATTCACTCATACTGTGTGCTTTACTTGGAGCATTTAGTCCATTAATATTTAGGTAGTTAGTGATGCGTATGTACTTCTTACCATTTTTAAAAAATTGTTTCCTGGTTGTTTCTATAGTTCTTCTCTGTTCTTTTTTCCTCTTTTTCTATTCCTTGTGATTTAATGATTTTTTAAGTGTTGTGTTTGAATTCCTTTCTCTTTATTTTTTGTGTCCCTATTATAGGTTTTGGTTTGTGGTTACTGTGAAGTTCATATATAACATCCTATATATATGGCAATCTATATTAAATTTGTGGTTGCTTAAGTTCAAACACATTCTAAAAGTACTACATTTTTATTCCTCCTCTGCTGCACATTTTATGTCTATAATGTCATGATTTACATCTTTTTATTTTGTGTATCCCTTGACTCATTTTTCTACATATAATTGATTTTCTTACTTTTGTCTTTTAAACTTCATACTAGTTTAGTAAGCAATTGATCTATCTTTACTGTATGTTAGCTTTTACCAGTGATTTTTTTTCATAATTTTCTTACTTCTAGTTATGGCCTTTTCTTTTTTTCTTAAAGAAGTAGCTTTAATATTTCTTATAATGCTAATTTAGTAGTGATAAACTCCTTTAACTTTTCTTTGTCTGCGACACTCCATATCTCCTTTTCAGTTACCAATGATAACCTTGCTGGGTAGAGTGTTCTCAGTTCTAGGTCTTGTCCTTGAACTTGACCAAAGGTCAGCAGTTGGAATGTATTCTCTCATTCCCCTTTGGCCCAAAAAATTTCTGCTGAAAAATCAGCCCATATCCTTAAGGATTTCCCTTGTATATAAATATTTGCATTTCTCTTGATGCTTTTAATATTCTTTTTATTTTTAATTTTTGACTATTTTTTAAGAATGTTTTTAATGTCCATTTATTTGTTTTTAGAGAGAGAAAACATGAGCAAGGGAGGGGCAGAGAGAGAGGGAGAGAGAGAATCCCAAGCAAGCTCCATGCTGTCAGTACAGAGCCTGACATGGGGCTTGAACCCATGAACCATGAGATCATGACCTGAGCTGAAATCAAGAGTTGAACACTTTACCAACTGAGCCATGCCATTGCCCTATAATTTTTGACATTTTAATTATGTTTCTTGGTAGGGACCTCTTTGAGTTTATCTTTTTGGGAGGACTCTCTCCGGTTCCTAGACCTGGATATCCATTTTCTTTCCCAGGTTAGAAAAGTGTTTTGCTCTTAATCCTTCAAATAAATTTTCTTCCCCTTTCTCTCTCTCCTCCTTCTGGGATCCCTACAGTGTGAATGTTAGTTTGCTAGATGTTGCTCCACTGGTCCTATAATCTATCCTCATTTTTTATATTCTTTTTTTTTAATGCTGTTCAGCTTCTATGATTTCCGCTACACTATCTTCCAGGTTGTTGATCTCTTTTTCCTTACCCTGTCCTCTGCTGTTGATTACCTCAAGAGTATTTTTTATTTCTGTTAATGTACTCAGCTCTGACTGGTTCTTTTTTTTTTTTTTTCTTCTGTCTTTGTTTAAGCTCTCATTGAGTTCACCCACTCCTCTCTCAAATTGTGCAAATATCGGCAGGACAGTAATACTGAATTCTTTATCAGGTAGTTTGCTTATCTCCATTTTGTTTAATTCTTTTTCTGAGGTTTTATCTTGTTCTTTTGCAGAATACATTCCTCTATCTCCTTTGTTTGACTTTATGTGTTCGTTTCTATGAGTTTGGCAGAACCGTTACCTCTTCTGTTATTGAAGGAGTGATCTGATGTAGGAATGTTTCCTCTTACGTGTGCCTGGAGGCTTCCGCTGGCTGCCTGCATCAGGAGCGAGTGTGGGCTGGGGGTCCCAGGGAGCTCTGTGCTGGGACCACTCTAGCAGATAGCTGGGGCTGGAACAAGAGTGAGCCAGGAAACTCCCTGAATAGGGTACCCTGGTGGGACACCTGGAGTTAGAGTAGGTGCAGTCCAGGGGAGCACCTTGGGGAGATGGTTGATACTGATGTGGGACAGATGGTGGGGGCTTGCTTGATGGCTGTGGTAGGTCAGGTAGAATGCCTGGCCCCTGTTTCTATTTTCAGTGTCAAGTTGGAGGGGGATCATCAACAATGGTGCTCGCCCATGCTTCCATTCCTAGAGAGAATTCTGGTAGTTTCCCCACCATTTTGTGGGCATGCTAGTACTACTAAATGGATTTTCTCCACTAATAGTCTAGTTGTCCTTTAAACTACTATTTTTTTGTTTGTTTGTTTGCTTGTTTGTTTGTTTTGTCTCCCTTTGCTCCAGAGCAGGGGAATCTGATATCCCTGCCTACTGCAGGTGGTAACATTAGGGTTTGTTGGAGTTCCCATCATTACCACACAAGCTGTTCAGTCAGCCCTCAGTCCTCTTTGAGGAGGAGCTGATTTATATATAGGTGTATATTCAGCTGATTTATATAGAGGTGTATATAGGATGAGGGGAGATGGGTTCAGAGTCTTTTTCTCCACCATCTTTGTCTGCTTCCTCCAATCTTCTCCGTCTCAGTACCTACCACCCCAGCCAGCCTTCAGACATCTCTATATTTGGTAGCTGATTTTTTAATGGGAAGCAGTGCAGAAATATACTGGACTGGAATGACCACATCCTAACCCTGAGACCATCTGACTCCAAGCTCTTTGACTGTGAATGGGTTACTTATCTTCTCTAAACCTCAATGTTTCTTACCCCAAAAATGGGGATAACTCACATGTTATTGTGAGAATTCAGTGTTAAATGAATGCTCGGAACCATGACTCCCATGGTATTCAGGTAAATATTAGATGTTATAAGTATTAGTGGCTTCTGGAAAGTCCTATAGCCCAACTTCTGAAGCTCCTAGACACATCAGCTACAGTCAGGTTAGCTGCATACGGTTCAAGAAGCTGTAGGGCATGTTCAGCCATGATGGATGGCTGAAAAATTCCTAGAACAACCTTTTTATCTAAATTATATTTTCAACTGCTTTCATGTCAAGGACTAAAATCCTGGTAAAAAGTATTTTTCCCAGATGTATTTATGAGGGCATTATTTAGTTTTATAAGGATTTCAATTATCTGGGTCAAATTTAGAATTAAAGAAATAGTTTTACTTAGAACCCAGCCCTCTGTCTCTCTCTCTCTTTTTTTTTTTTTTATGTCACACAATAGATTATGATCCATCCACTGATTGATTGTGTACCTAGAATGTGTTGGTTACGGTAAGTGGTAGGAGACACAAATATAATCACTCAGCACATTTCCTCAGTGAATCTCATAGGGAAGAAAGTCATAGAAAACAAACAAAATAACCACAATCAGAGTGATACTGCTATTTTGAAAACTGTGCTTAAAATTCAGTGAGAACTCAGAGGAAGATACAGGTAATTCTTTGTGGAATACAGAGAAAATATTAAATATACTATAAATGTTAAGTAATGATTAAAGAACATTTTCCCAAGCAGATTGTGGAGAAGAGAGGATCTTCCAAACATATAAATATGCAGACTTATGATCTGATGAACTTTTCAAGCAATATCAAGCAATAAAATGTGCTAGAAAGGGGTGTGTGTGTGTGTGTGTGAGACAGAGACAGACAGACATTAATAGTTTAAAGACAGATGAGTGATGTCATAGAGAAAAATGTCTACAGAATGGAGAATGAATTCAGTTGAGGAAAGGGAAGAACAGAAGGCCATTGAAGAAATAGTTAACATAGTCTGGATAAGACATGATTAAGTACTAATTTAAAATGGCATCAATGGAAATGATAGAGAATAGATCGTAGGGATATGTCCTAGTTAGGAAGGATATGGCATGATCACACTGGATGTGTAATAACAAAGTAGAAAAAGAAATTGAGTAGTTTTATTAACGAAGAGGACAGATGATATGCCAAATACTGGGAGAATTTTAAAGAGTTGGAAATTTTATTTATTTTTATTTTAGGGGTCAGAAATTTTAGAGATATGTTTGATTTGTTATCTCAAGCATGAGGAGCTTGTTACCAGAACCAGGGCATATCTTCTCTATAGCTTCAACCCCTTATATCCAGAGTTACTTGAAGGAAGCAGAGGTAGATTGGCCTAAAAAGATACTTAGAGACTTCCTAGACCACCATTCCATATGGGGCTAGCAATGTTCTGATCTACACCTCAATCCAGAGAAGGAATCTTTCAGAGATAAATACCTGGGGCTGAATGTTACAATATTATAATAACTTTATTTAATTCCTACAAATTCAACCCCTGACTGACCAACAATACTATAATAATTAATGCTGAGCTTTTGGAAATATGTTACAATGAAAGAGAGAAAAGATAAATGAAATAATTTAACATTTACAGTATTGAAAACTTTTTAATATATATGTATATACTATTGCTACATATTTATTTAAATTAGAGATTTCTAATCATTTGGGTACTTATATTCAAAAAGGTCCTAGTCAGGCCCAAACTCCCTTATTTATATTTTCATATCAAGAAAGCTGAGTGTCTCTCAGAAGGCCATGAAATAAAATAACTGAAAAAAATATGGCAGAAAGAATAAAGCCATTCACCATCACTTAGTTCAACAGTTATAATGTTAAGTCATGAGCTACAGGAAATACCTTTAAGGCAAGTATCTTGCCTCAGGAAGTAGCAGTATAATCTACTGTAACCCATTATTATGTGGACACAGCTATTATTCCTGCTTTGCTGATGGCTGAGTCCTGTTGGAAACTACACGGAAGGAGTAATCTCTAGGTTCCAGAGATTAGAGACTAGTGGAAAAAATCTGGAGAGCCACTTAGGGTCCTGGGACTCTAGAAGACAGTTGTAAATAAATAAAAGCCTATGCCATGGGTATGAGCACCAATAGAGAACAAAAGGTAGACTGTAGGAATAGAAAGACAAGACATCATAAGAACAAACTTGCCGTATTTATAAACAAGCCTAGGAATGGCCCTGCGCTAATTGGACTTTATTTTGCTGGCCTCTTACTTAGAACTTGAGATGGCTCAAGTTATTCACTGATGTCACCTTAATAAGAACTTACGGTAGAATACCTTATTGTTAACTAAAGTCAACACACTATATGTTAGATCCCTTGAACTTATCACTGGAAACTTACACCATTTATCTAACATCTCCCCATTTCTCTTACCGTCTAGTCCCTAGTACTGTTTCTATGAGTTGGGATTTTTAGATTCCACATATAATTGATACCGTATAGCATTCGTCTTTCTCTGTTTCACGTATCATAATGCTCTCTAGGGTCAGTCATGTCAGGAAGGTCAAGATTTCCTTCTTCTTTTGTGGCTGAGTAATAGTTCATTGTACCAATACCACTGTTTATCCATTCACTCAGACAGAATGGCCAAGGTTGTTTCCCTATCTTTGAAATCCTGGTTTCACCTCCTTTGTATATATACCCAGAAGTGGATTTGTTGGATCATGTGGATGTTCTGTTTTTAACTAGATCCTAAATGTTCTTAACACACGCACACACACACACACACACACACACACAATTATGTGAGGTGATGGAAGTGATTACTACCCTTATAACAGTAATTATTTTGCACTATATACATGTGTGAAATCATCGTGCTGTTTCACGTGCTGTGCATCTATAATAGAAAAATGATATATTTTTACAATGTATACATGTATATCATTATAGTTTAATATTAATATTAATGAGAAGTTTCATTCTATATATAAAGAACATAAAAAAAGACTAAAAGAAATAATATGAACTTGAATAAATACACATCTCTAATATATTTCTGTTTGAAAGAAAGAATTAAATATTTTTTAAAAAGTTTTAATGTTTATCTATTTTTGAAAGAGAGAGAGAATGATAGAGAGACAGACAGAATGTGAGCAGGAGAGGGGCAGAGAGGGAAGGAGGCACAAAATCTGAAGTAGGCTCCAGGCTCTGAGCTGTCAGCATGGAGCCCGACATGGGGCTCCAACTCTCAAACTGTGAGATCATGACCTGAGCCAAAGTTGGATGCTCAACCGACTGAGCCACTCAGGTGCCCCGAGACTTAAATGGTTTTAAATGAATAAGTATTCCTATTTTAACTTAGAAATTCAGTGCCTCTCAAAATAAAATCCCCCAAATAGTCTCAAATATTGGCAACATTGGGTTCTTTTCTAAGATTCTAATTTGTATAGAGTGTAGAGAGTAGGAGAAAGGGAGAAATTCCAAGTCTGCTTACCACTTGCACGTTTTATAGTAAGAATGCAAAAGTAACTCTTTGTACTTGTTAGTGTTGACTGCAAAAAAATATGTTTGTTCCTTGTGCTGCACGGAAAGTTTTTACATCTCTGACACACCTAGAAGATGATATTTTTTGCATAGCAATCTGAAGTTAGTTGACAAGGCTTGTTATATCAAAAAACCCTACAATCTCTCCCAAAGTGCTAAAGGAAGGGGTCTGTATCTTGGCATCCTTGTGACCTACATCCCACTCTCCAGGGTGTCCTGTTACACGCCAGATGAAAATCTCTGGCTAATGCCCTGGACTTCCCTCGCTTTTCTTAGGAAAATGGCAGGATTTGAGGGAATAGGTCTATCATGGGCAATTAATGTGCAGCTCACCAAAAAGAACTATTGCAGTTATAGCTTATATTCCGCCTGGATCTCCCTGGCCGTCATTTTCTACCTTGGGGAAAGTTGAGATAAAATAGAATCAAGGGAGGAGAAAGAACCAAAAGGTCTGAATTATCTGTGTCATTCCCGTGACATTTTTATTTTTTTTAAATCGGGTTATTTATACACCTAGTTTATTCTCTAACAATAAAATCCTTCTGTGCTAGATCCTTGAGGGAAAATGGTACCTATCACATATACTACAACTGAGTGCATAATTATAAAAATCAAGGAAGGTCAGGTAAAAGAGAAAGGAAGAAACCTAGGAGAGAGTAAGTTAAAAAAAAAAAAAAGAAAGAAACAGAAAAGACCAAATAAAAGAAAGGAAAGTAAAATGCAATATTTTACATGTGCTTGTCTTAACAAATACAATACATACTTATTTTCAGATTCATCAGCAGGAAGCATGAATCCGATTTATTTATACTCAACCGACTGAGCCACCCAGATTCCCTGCCCTATATTTATTAGCAATTCAATTTTTCTTAGTTTTCTATGTGAACCTAATTTTAAGAAGTTATTTTATAAATTCAATATGGAGTTCAGTGTATGTTTAAATCCTATTTATTTACAAATCTCCTCTTATTTAGCAGACTGTTGCTAGTCACGTGAGAGCAATACAATAGTAATTCTCCAAAAGAAGGAGCAGAGAACACAGGGAAAAGAAAAAGAGGGTGATTTTCGTCTCAATTATTGTAAGAGCTGTCTGTTTTGTGAAATGTAAGCCTACTGCCATGACTGAACTATAGACTCAGAAATAGGTAAGTTCACAGTACTTTGCAACCTGCTCTAAGTTATTGGTGAACAGCTATGTTCAATACTTCTTCCAGTCAATAGATACATTATGGATGAGTCCTCACATCTTCTAGTGAAGTTGTCCCTGTCATTTTGTATCAATTCTCGGTTACTTAGTTCCTGCAGTGAATCCATATTAGCCAATACCAGTTTGATTTAAAAAGAGCTGATAGATAGCACACTAAAGGTTCTCAGATATAAAAAGATGGGAGGCAACTTTGTCCTTGACTGATAATGATTTTTTTTTTTTTTGGTAAGAAAAATAGAGGGAGCTTGAATATATTATATAACTGTGGATAGTCTTTTTTCCTCTTTGCTCTCTTTTCTTGAGTTATAACATTTAAGATGGAGAAAATTCGTATAGGATCTCTGCAAATAGAAACAATAGATTTTTTCTTCTTTACATCCATTTACTCCCCTTTAATATATGTTCATTTAATCCCAAATGCTGATTAATTCAGATTGATCTATTGATTTATCTATTTAATTATAGAGAGAGAACATGAGTCAGGAAGAGGGGCAGAGGAAGAGAAAGAGAGAATCATAAGCAGTCTCCATGCTCAGTGCAGAGCCCGATGCAGGGCTCAATCTCACAACCCTGGGATCATGACTTGAACAGAAGTCAAGAGTGGTATGCTCAACTGACTAAGCCACCCCTAATAATATATTTATTAGAAATTAAGTATTTCTTAGTTAATATTATATGTGAACCTAATTTTAAGAAGTTATTTTATAAATTCAGAATGGAGTTCAGTATATTTTTAAATGAAATATTTTCCTTGGAGATCACAGATAATATCTTGCAGTCAACATAAGCTATCAAAACCTGAATCTGCCTCAATAATAGTAGATAGCCATATTTTTGTCTTGAATAGATTTCCCATAATTTAAAATGATGTACACTTTTTATCACTATTTAAACACTAGTCAGACTATTGAAAAAATCAGTAGCTATTAGAACTATTATTTACCGTAAGCATAACTCATCATGAGCTGTTTTTTTTACACTAAATATTTTATGTTCAATCTGGTTACATGAGCGTTGCTGACCAGGTGAAAGTCACTATTCAAGATATACTAGTGCAGAGAACCAAATAGTGAGTTTGAGGATGTGTGGTGGCAAATATGTAAAAAATGTATTTTTACGTTGTGACTTTTACATTGATTCTTGGATAAGAGAATCTTTACATTTGTGAGTTTTGTGCTAATGCATCTCAAGCATTGCAATGTATATTTCCTTAGTATAGTCATGGACTGAAGCAGGTATTTAAAAGGTGCAAATAAAATACATAGATGTGACAGTCATTGGGATTTGGAGAAGCTTACTAAAATTCGGATATTTGGTATTTGAGTGTGTGATTTTTTGGTAGTAAGCCTTAATAATATTTTCCTCTTCTCTTTTGAATCATGATATAAAAACATAATTATGACCAGATAGACTTAAATGTTGAGAACTCTAATCAGAAAGCTTGGGTTGGTGAACTCTGCAAACTGGCCCACTGTTGGTTATCTAATATAATGTAAAAACACATCACTAGTTTAAATGTAATCCTCAAAGATATCTATACTTCCTTTGCATGCTAAAAAATCTTTATTTTGTGTAGAATCAGGATACATCTCCATCAAAGCTAGAACTTTTCCATGTAATTTGGGATGAGGATGTTGGCAGTCATATTAAGGAAATTATACAAAGAGATTCCTAGCTTTCGGCCAAATAAGTGGAAATGTTGAAAAATGTCTTATAGGCACATCCTAGGAGCTGAAGCTATACGTTTTGCAAAGGAGGAAATCCTGTAGTGAATGTAGTTCATTGCCATCAATGTGGCAATGAATAATAAGCACACGTTTTGCAGTCTTTGTATAAGACGGTGGTATTGATCCACCGACAGCAGGGTATGTACTTGGAGCTGTTTGGACTGAAAGGGATGATTGATTTGAGCTGCTGTGCTTGGACTTCATTAGGAACAACATCTTGCTGTTGAGGAACAGATTTTTTTTCTCTCTAATTGAATCTAACTGGCCTGAACCGGCCTGATCTAAAGGACCCACTCTACGGACCCTGATCTGCATGTTTCTACATCTGCCCTGGTAGGTAGCAGCGCGAAGTAAAGGATGCTCATGCTTAGTTATTTATTTATTTTTCTTTTTTTTCCACACTCAGAAATCAAGTTTTTATTTAAATTCCAGTTAGTTCACATCCAGTGTCATCTAAATTTCAGATGTATACAATACATGATTGAATACTTCCACATGACAATTTTAGATTGTATATCCTAATGAAAGTATAACTTTGTTATTTAAAGGCAAGGGATTCAATCCTACTAGTGGATTCATACCCATTTAGACAGCTTAGAAAGTGGTATTCACTCAGCCCCCTCCTGCACCCCTCGCCCTGTCTCAAATGGACTGACTATATACATGTTTGCCTCAGGAACAGTGACTTGTGGTGTCAAGATACTCTCCGTGATCTCCATCTCATGTTTTGAATGTGGTTATGTAAATATTTCAGGCTGTAGAGTTGTGTTAGACCTGGTTTTGAATCCCACTATCATGATATGCTATCTTGAGCAAATGAGTGAAATCCTGTGGGCCTGGCTTTTATCATCAATAAAACAAGAATACTAATAAAAAGAGGACAGGTAAAACAAGAATACTAAGATTTATCTTACAAAGTTGTTGTGAGGATTAACGGATCATCTCATTCAGCATGAGCACCAGAAAAGTTTAGTGCCTGTATTCCTTCACCCCACACTATGAATTCAGTGCTTCTTTTCTGGATTTGAGCCCGGAACAGGGTTATTATGGGCAGTACATAGAGTCATTGCTGTTTCCTGAAGCTTACATTCTGGTTCCCTTTCCCTACTTTCTCCACAGTTCTCTCCTCTCCCTCTGCATTGATCACCTGTTTGAGAGCAAGGAGAAAATTGTTCAGAGATATCTCTGTCAAGATAGAAGTCAAGGAACTGAAAGGAAAAGGTTTGAGAAAAGACTCCCTCTGGCTAATGTGGTCTGGGTACTAACTTACTGGCAGCCACAACTTCATGCCTGAGTTTATGAGTTGCTTAAGTGTACTTTTGCACTTTTGTCAACATAGACTAAATAGGATGACCTTTGTGAATTTCATGCCTTGTACAAGTTAAGATAAAATAATTGCAAAAAAAACTAAAAAGCTTGTGAAATACTAGTTAGCCTGTGACACAGGATATACTCTCTACTTTGTCATGTAAATATAGTGATCCCAAATAACACTACAAAACGGTTATGCATACTTACTGTGCTAGACACTGCTTTAGTTGCTTTTCATATTCATGCTCTTAATCCTCACAGCCACCCTCTGGGGGTAAAGATTAATAATTTGATATGTTGCAGATAAGAAAAATGAGGCATGGTGTAGGTGACTTCTCTAAGTCACAGATGGTTGAAGTGACAGGACCAGGATTTGACCACAGGTTGTAGGACTTTCAAAGGCCATTTGCTTCTCTGGTAGGGTAGCTTCAAGAAAAGCACCAATTCAGTGATGCAATCAACTAGTGTATTCCATACTCTATGTACATACCCTCATCTTTAAAAATATTTTTAATGTTAACTTATTTATTTTTGAGAGCAAGAGAAAGTGAGTGAGCAGGGGAAAGGCAGAGAGAGAGAAAGAATCCTAAGCAGGCTCCATGCTGTCAGCACAGAACCCAATGCACAGCTTGAACCCACGAACCATGAGACCATGACCTGAGCCAAAACTGAGTCAGATGCTTAACCGACTGAGCCACCCAGGCACCCCATACCCACATCTTTTAAGACAATCTTACTTAGAAGTGAAATTGGATGAGGGCTGCAATATTCACTGGAAGTTAGCTTGGGAGATTTGGTGTCTCCTGGCCCATCCTAAATTCTTCGTAGTCTCTTCCCAAAAATTCTTAATTGAGGCTTTTTCTTTAGGCTATGGTTCTCTCTTATTAACTGTTGCCTTCTATTCCCCAGTGTTTAAACTTCCTTTTGTTGCTGTAACAGGCTATCACAAACTTAACAGTTTAAAACAATACACATTTATTATCCTATGGTTCTGAAGACTGGAAGTCCAATGTAGATCTGTAGCTGAGCTGAAAATAAAAGTATGGCATGCTGCATTCCTTCTGGAGGCTCTAGGAAATAATCTATCACTCTTGCCTTGTCCAGCTTCTGGAGGCTGCCGAAATTCCTTGACTCAAGGCTTTGTCTGTCATCGTCAAAGCCATACTTGAAGCATAGTCCCACTCTTATCCCTGATTCTGGCCCTCCTGTCTCCCTCTTCAAACGACTTGTGTAAATGCACTGGGCCACTCGGATGATCCAGAATTATCTTCCCATCTCAAATTCTTTGATTTAATCACATCTGAAAAGCCCTCTGGCTATATCAGGTAACCTCTTCACAGATTCTGAGGATCAGAAAGTCAACATCTTTGGGACCACAGTTACCAGACCCAGGATTCCTGAACTGCTTGATTTGATATTTGATGTATGACATGATTGTTCTTCTCTTCAGCAAAGCTCATTGAATGCAAAGTGGCCTTCAGTGACTCTAGCAATTTCTTTGTCCCCAGCCACTGCTTCTGCAGATCATCTTGCTGACTGGGATCTCTTTTGTAATTAAGACCCTTCTGGTTGCAAACACCGGGGGTTATATTAAAAAATTCTTTCACTCCATGAAAAGTGTTCATTATATAGGCCAAATCTATAAAACTTTTATTAGTCTTTTTACCAGTTTTACACAGAAATAAACCTGACATGTATTCAACTCATTACATCTGAGGGTTGCAGTTTTTTTAAGTCATGACACATTTACAGGTTACAGAATTCAGTTTATATTTTTATAAAACCTAAACTTGGTTCTTCAGATTTCCCATGATAGGCTTCTTGCAGATGAAGTAAAAACTAAAGTTGGTCCTCTGAACTGGGCACTCTGTAAAATATTACAGAAACCTGATTTAATCCCCCAAACAGTGATGTGATTGATCTCAATTCCAACTATTTCTGTGATCCTATTTCCTAACCCCCTCACTGTTGCCCTGAGTGGCAACCTCCCTGGTCTCTTTCTGATGCTTCCTGTATACCAATCATGTTCTCTATGTAGGGCCATTGTATTTGCTGTCCTCTCAGAAGTCACAGGGCTTCTTTATTTTACTCAGATCTGCTCAAATACCACCTATGCATGAAGGATTTTGTGACGCTTCTATTGTCGTCCTCAAAACTCTTATGCTCTCACTGCACTTATTTCCTTAGGACACTTTTTAGTAAGGCGGTGTATTTTCTTGCAGAATTTCTCCAATCTCCATATCCTTCATTCATATACCAGCACATCAGAGATCCAGCAAATCTGGAATGTGGCCCATAATTCTCTAACCAGTTTCAAAATGAATGCATGATGCAAGAGAAGCATCCATGAATTATTTAACAGGTGGACGTAACTGAGATGTAAGAAGGCTAAACAACAATTTCAAGCTCACAGTCGCTCCAAATACCTGTCCAATATCTTATATCACCACTGTTTCCAAAGTCAACTTTATTGCCTCAGTCACTTTAGATAGAGGAGTATCTCCTAAACCAGACATAAACAAAAATACACATAGTTGGTCTAAGAATCATACATGTTTATGCCTTTTTTCTGGTATACAAAACATAAACAAGGGCCGCGCTCCTTGATAGCAGTTACATCCACCTTGCTCCTCCCTGTTGAGTGTTGTTCTCTGCCCTCTGCCATGCCAGGATCCTCTTGTCCCCCTTGATGCCAGGGACACTGGTGGTATAGCACTGTCTCCTTTGGACAAACTCTGAACAGAGAAATAGCCACCCCTCCTAAGGGGCTTATTTCTTCTGGCTTTAGTGGAGGGGGTGTTTTTTGGGATGGTCTCCAATCTTACTCATTAAAGACCTTGTAATATATATCCCCATCTCCCTGAGTTTTTGGTAGTTTCCATGAATACTCAGATCTAAGTTTCATTAGCTTCTCCTCATTAGACTGAGGTCATTGGGCAAGCTTCAAGGGTACCCCCAAGCAGTGTATTAATGTGGCAGAACAGACCTTGAGATGACCCCCCCAACCCCAACCATCTTGGTTCCTAGTCCTCTTCTTTTGTATAATCACTTCCACACTTGAATATGAGAAGAAACTCACATTTACTTCTAAGCAATAAAATATGTTGAAGGTGTTAGGATGTCATTTCTATTACGTTGCACACACTGTAATCCCTCCAGTGAGGAGATTCTCTGTCCCTTGCCGGCTTTAGAAGAAGCCAGTAACGACGTTTCCGTTGCCCTATGGAGTGGCCATGTGTCAAGAAACAGAGAGCAGCTGCTGGCCAACAGTCAGCAAAAAACTGAGTCCCTCAGTCCACTAGACGATAAGGAAGCGAATTATGCCAATAACCATATAGACTGGGAAGTGGAGCTTTCCCTGGTCCAACCTTGAGATGAAACTACAGCCCAAGTCAATAACTAATTGCAGTCTTCTGAGATCTGCAGCAGAGGAAGCACCGAAGCCAGGTCCAGACTCCTGACTCAGAAATAAGGATAATGAGAGTGAGGTCTTATAAGCTATTAAGTTTGTGGCAATTCATTACACAGCACTAGTTAACTAGTTAGTGGGATTAAGGGAAGTTACACATACCCTTGTCAGAACATTATATCCTGTGTCCTGAAAAGTGTTCATATGCCAGTGACTTTTCCCCCATCCAGACTTACAGCCCATATGTCCCTCAGTCCAATACCTTCAAAATCTACTTGGCTTGTTTTTTTGTTTGTTTGTTTGTTTTGTTTTGTTTTTCTGCCAGTTACACACAAGTCAAGGCTTAGAATTCTTCACAAATGGATGCTGTTTCCTCTCAGAAGAGCAAATACCTTCCATGCTTGAGTTGCCCTATAGTTATTGGCCTGCTAGCAGGGAGGAAATGGAGGGAAAATGTTGAAGAGCACAAGTTTAATTTTGCATGGCCCCTTCCTCAGGGGAGGTCTTCATGGTGTCTCTAGGCTCCTTGTTTACAAATGAGAAAGGGAGCTGCTTCTGTCTGCTCAGTGTGTACAAGGAACTCAGCGGTCAGTGCTTAAGACTATCAAGTTCATCTTGAAGCAAATAATAAGGTCCCACTATGTTCTTGTGCACTGAAATCTCATATTTTGCCTCATTTGAGTTTCTCCTACCCATATAGTGTAGTCCTGAGGCTTTCTTGATTTTACATATGCTTTGGGTTGATAGCTGCCTGACCTAAGCCTGTTACTTTCCTTTCCTAAGGCTGTCAAAGCATTAAAGTGGGTAATTCTGTAATGCTTACACTTTCTATTGACACCATAACGCCCAAATGCCACAGATGCCACAAAGGCCAATGCTTCACTCTTAGCTGTATGTCATCCCAACATACTTCTTAAGAACGCTGATTCCTCAGAATACCATGGATTGACTACCTAGCTTGCATCAGCAGCAAGAGTTCTAGCAATATCTTCCTGGGAAATAATCCAGTCCCAGAATGCCTTCCTGTGTGTTTGTTTCCTACTTTACTTGAGAATATCCTGGTATCGAACATCACAGTCTGAGTTCCCTTTGGGAAGCTGAACTGGCAAAAAAGGGCTTGCATGAAACAATTTCTTTGGGCCAGGGATCCCGAAGAATGGAGGTCTGCAGAGACTAAAATAGAGACAGGAGGTCATGGAGTTAGTCACTGGTATACGAAATGGGGGTTTGTTTCCTCTGGAACTTAACTATGAAGTTGTTTAATATGTATCTTAGAATTGCTCACCCGAAGAATACAAGAGATATGGATTCTTCCGCTGAAGCCCATCACCAGTCTGGAAAGTGGAGACCCATAGACTGTTGTCTTTCCAACGTTTCTGAATTGCTCAGGACATCTTTGAAGGAAGCATGCCCGATAGGTGTTTCCCACCACGAAGGGAGAAATCTGCTGGTAAAGAAAGTGAGAGAGGCCCAGAGTTTGCCTAAGATGAGGGGCTGTGAGGCTGGAGGCAGGATTAAACTTCTTGGGTCATAGTGTTTCAGCTTCAGACCTTCATGGACATTGTTTTCTTGCCATCTGCTTATTGCAAATCACTGTTGATAAAGACGAGTGTAGCCTGATGTTTCCACCGTCCATGTAACTGATTCTAGTGTCAAGATAATGTAAGAAGTCTGTCTTTATCTTTGCATTTTAAATTTCATTAATTTTCCCGGAACACAGTGGGCCCTATTTCATTTGCAATATCGATTCTTTCTTCATTTGAATTTTTTAAAAATAAATTTGAATTGTTTTGGTCGTTCTGATGTGTTCTCTCCTCTGTCTGCCTTATTTATTATCTCCTCTCCAATTGTTTTAATCTTGTATGATCATCTGCATTCACAGTAATTATATCAAGGTTTTCCTCTGTGTCACTTTATGGTTTATAGCAATGCCCATTTTCTAATTGGATTATTTATTTTACTGTTTAGTTTTGAAAGTTCTTTTTATATTCTACTAGATAATTGGCCTTTGTCAGACATGGTTTACAAATATTTTTATAGTCTTTAGCTTTTCTTCTTGTCCAGGGGCTTTTGCAGAACAAAAGATTTTTGATGAGATCCAGTTTATTATGGGTTTTTTTCTATGAACCATTTTATGTTTATTTTCAACTCTAGGATTTAAATAAACTGATAAACTTACAGATGAGTGAGTCAAATGAGAGAAGTTGGCTATATGGGAGAGGAGATTTCAGACAGAAGATTGCTGGAGAGGGAGGTGAGTTCAGATCCACAAGATGATTAGAGGGATCAACCACTGGCAGGTGAAATAAAACTGGGGAGAAATCAATATTAGGGAAGGTGCATACTTACAAGCTGCAGAAGTAGACAAGTTGGAGAATTGTAATTTTCTGGCTATTATTTTCTTCGAACGAAAAAGCTTTCCTCCTGCCCTGAGAAAGATAAGAGTAGGTAGTTTCAGATAAAATACAGGCTTGAAGTAAATGAGAGATAAGAGCACTAAGAAGGGTACTTGGGAAGCACAGAAGCTCTCCATGGGGCTTAGGCTAGAGTTCTCAAAATCTTTAACCAGCTGAGTTGTTTTATTAGGCTACTTTAGGAAATTAAAATAACTAATTTAAATGCCTTGTCCTCATCAAAACTATCTGGACTCTAGGGGAGCCTGGGTGGCTCAGTCTGTTAAGCGTCCCTCTTCGGCTCAGTTATGATCTTGTGGTCCATGGGTTCAAGCCCCACATCAGGCTCTGTGGTGACAGCTCAGAGCCTGAAGACTGCTTTGGATTCTGTCTCCCTCTCTCTTGGGCCTTCCCGCACCTACCTCCTTGTGCTCTATGTCTCTCTCTCTCAAAAATAAACATTTAAAAAATTATTAAAAACTGCCTGGGCTCTAACATTCCTTTGTCATACATGTTGTGCTCATGTATGAGCTTGAGACTCCAGTTTGGGAACATGACTATATTGTGACTTCAAAGACTGATAGTAAGCGGGGCCTTTGACCTTGGTTTTTCTCCCTTCTCAGTGCTACTGTGAACTGCAGCAAGAGTCACCACCTTAGTCAGTTCCCAAGGGAAATAAGGTTTAGGTGTCTTGTTCAGACCCAATTTTGGCTGACTATAAAGATTGTGCTCTTTCTAATATGTCTTTCACACAGCTGTTGAGCATAGAAGGCATTGGTATTTTACTGGTTATTTTAAGTACAGTGCACTTGCGTTTAACAATTCAAGCTGTCATGTATATATTTTTGTCACCAAAATATTTTCACTATCAATAGGATATATAGTCTTTATTATAAAATAGGGTGCACACATTAGCTTCATGGACCAAGAAAGTGTCCACATTCTTTGTTACATCCAAACTGGTATGAAAATAGCCAAGTGACAGATGGGGATTTGTAGGTCTTTTGACGGAAGAATGAATCAGAAAGCATATGTCAGAAGCTTAGAGTCTGATGGGCAGGGGCTACACAGGGAAGAGCGATTCCACAATATTACTGAGTAACTTTGAAAAACAGGATTTTTTTCCAGAGTAGCAAGTATCCCTCCTAATGTTCTCAAAAACTATTTAAGGACGTTCCCTATTCTGAATTATATTTACAAAATTTCTATTTTTTTTTTTCTTTTTGGGAGTCTAAGAGGTCAGTTCTTGTGGAGAATGCATCGAATGTGCTGACAAGGAACAACTGAGCCTTGACTCGGCTCTTACAGATAAATAATTTCAAGTCAAGAATGTGAAACATATTTCCAACTTGCAGTGGACAATATCAGAATCAGAAGCTGGAGTGCATATTATATGATCGACTTGAACACTAGGGAATTCTTAACATTGCTGGGTGATGAATTATGCAAAAGAGGTCGCAAGGGTTCCAGTTTTAAGTTAGAATGTGAACTTAATAGAATTTGAGCATTAGTGTCATTCCTTACATACTCAACAATGCAGAATTTTTCTTTTCTTTCCAAAGAGCTTACCACCATATGACAGTGTTTGTTTTCTAGGACATACAAGGAAGTATTTTAACTCTTTAAGCAATTTGCAGTCTGGATAGTTATTTAGTAAGTGCTCCTCTCTCATTTGCAGATGTGTAAGCAAGGGTGCGTTGCCAGAAATGTCCTGAGGTTACCTGGAAAACCTAAAACACCTGTGATTTTCTCTCCTGTGAATCAGAGGCTTCTACTCCTATACTAATAGCCAGTGGTGGAAACAGAAATTGTGTATTGCATTAGAAAGCAAGATTTTACTTTTTGACATAATGTGCTCAACTGTATACAGTAAGTGCCAAAGACACTCTTGTTAAACTGAATAGGGCAGTGTGGCAGCAGTAGATCTGCAAATGTTCTTGGCATTTCCTTCTAGCACAAAGTCCCCTTCGCTCTTCTCTGCCCATCAAAGTCCTGTTGTTCATCATTCTTACAGAGATGTGCCTTGTTCCAAGTCCCAGCCAGCACCTTTGCTCATCCAACTCCTCTTTCTGAAAGAACACATCCCTCTCCTTGAGTAAGACAGGATCTATTTTCTGGTGCATGTTGTGTGTTTCTAAAATGAAAAGGCAATCTCTTAAGCAGAGAGATGACATCAGGGTAAGAATGGAGGTTTTTTGTTTTTTGTTTTTTCCAAATAACAATTCTACCACTACAACTAGAAGAGTTGCAATTCATTTCAGGTTGGAGAGGGACCTCCATGTTTGTTCATGTATTTACACTAAAAATATTTACTGAGCACTTATAAGGAGATAAGACTGTTACAGATATTTTGGATACTACATTGTCTCCAGGATTTAATACATTGTGTTGCATGTTTTTGGTTCTTAATGATCACTTAAATAAGAAAAATAGATTTTAGGGACCGATTATAATACTAAATTGGTTCCAAAGGTGAATTATCCAGATGCTTCATTTTATCTGAGTGTATGCACCTTGAAGGCAGATTTCTAAGCTATGAGTCCAATAGCATAGAAACTATTAAGAAGAACATACCTGATTTATGGGAGAATGCATTATTTACCAAAAATAATTGAAATTCAAATGATTCAAAATTCAAAGATTTTTTTTGAGGCATAGAATTTAGAGGAACATAAGTGGCTGATCTTCAGAAAAGCAGGCTATTATTTTGAGAACCCGAGAAAGACACAACAAAAGCACAACAAAAGTATGGGGAGAAAAGAAAATAGATTTAGCCAAGTTAGCAAAGACTCCACTGGTCCTTCCTAGGCTCCTACATGCTCACATGTCTCTCCACCCAGTCCCTTGATCCTTATAGCATCAGAATCCAGGAGACCAGTGGATCTAGAAGACTAATAGTAAAAAAATTACCCTCTATCCCTTATTATTTCCCTATACATTAGAAGCTGGCCACCTAGAACATAATAAAAATAAAATGCTCTCAGAGAAATAATCCAAGGATGAATCAGAACTGGGAAATTCATTTTTGGAAACTATATTCATTTGCAAAGGTTTATTATTAGAAGATCACATGAACAATTTATAAGTGAAACAATTTCATTTGTAATGAATTTAACTTCCTGGGAGGTGGGGTTTAGTCCATGGAATTTACCTTAAAAAATAATTAGAACTCACTCTATCCATTTACCCAGGTTCTCCTTTCAGATACATTGGTTATCATTGGTCCTCAAATATTTTTAAGCAATTGATATTTTTGGCACTGCCCTGGGTCTACAGTCTTGACTATTCTTACTTTTCTGCACTCTCTCAAATTTCTTATCCTTTCATGTGCTTGTAAAAACCTCTTGAGATGGTGAAAATGACTTCAAAAATGCTATCATTTACCAGAAACCTCCTTGGAGCTCCAGTTATGCAAGCTAAAATCTCAAGAATCATCCTGGGTTCTCCATTCACTCCTGCGTTCCATATTCAGTCTACTAAGTCATGGCATGTGTACCTCCTAAATATATTTCCCATCTGTCCATTTCACTTCATCCATGCTGTCACCACAAAGTCCAAAATGCATCCTGGTCACTGCCTTCCTACAGTAGTCTCCTACTTCCTCTCTTGCTTCCCTCAATCTGTATTTACACAAGGCCCAGTCACAATAATCTTAAAAATTATACATCAGACTACTTCACTACCCTTTTTAAAACCTGGCACTTGTTCTAAGAAATAAAAAACTCAAGTGTCACTGATCGAGGAAAGTAGAAAAAGGGAATGTAATAGGACATGGTGAAAGATACCAGAAGGCATGAGAACATGAAGACCTTGAATGCCACAAAAAATAATTCCGATGTTATTTGAAGTACTATAGTACCAGTTTGGGTTCTTAGAACCCATAATATGGTAGAGGGAAGAGGCTTTGTCATGTCTCCATCTATATCAGTCACAGGACTGAGAGTGTTTCTAGAACCCTGGAGATACAGGAGTAGTGTGTATTAAAGGAATGAATAGAAGGAAGGAAGGAAGGAAGGAAGGGGAGGGGGGAGAAAGAAAAGAAAAAAGAATAAAGAGATGGAGGGAGGGAGGAAGGGAGGAAAGAAGGAAAAAAGGCAGGCAGGCCATTTGTAAGTCAGTGAAAACAGATGTTTGAACCTAGCCCTCTCTGACTACAGTCTCTGTAGAGAACTTAAATGTATGCATAATAAACAACTGAAGAATTATCTCAGAATTTAGTGCAAAAAACAGAAATGCAAAGTATGAGAAAAGTTAAGAGGTAATAATATCAACCTAGAATTTTCTTTATCAGCCTAATAGGAGTTCTTGGCAAAGATAGAGAATGAAAGAGCGAGGAAGAGGAAGAGAGAGGGAGGGAAATAATTGTAGAAATAAATAACAGGAAACAAGCTCTCAAAGTTGAAGAAAAATTGAAGGCTTCACCCTGAGATACTCACCAAAAGCTATACAGGATGATTGTAAAAAAACCTCGGGGCTGGACACACCATCATGGAATTTCAGAAACCTAAAGATAAAGAGAAAATCTTAAATATCTCCAGAGGAAAAAAACCTAATGAACAAGCAATTAAAATTCCAAAACAGGTTTTCCAAAAAGAAAGAAACATCATATTAGCATCATATTTCTGAGTAACAAACTCAATTTCTATGAAACAGTGGAACATTGTTTTCAAAGTTCTAATGGAAAATGTTCTGAACCTGAATGAATATATTCAACCAAAGTAACATTCTTGTGGAAAGACAAAAAAAAAAAAAAAAAAAAGACAAGCCACAGTTCAGTTTTATCTCCTCTAAAAAGCAAAAGCAAAAATAAACATAAAATGAAATAAAAGTCCCAGATGATGTTAATATGAAATGTGGAGGGAGTTTCTTGCCTTGTTTTAGAAATTAAGCTAGAGGGTATATTATTTCCTAACACAAAACAGTTTTTTTAAAAATATTTAGCTAAGAAAAAATGCCCTCTGTAAGCAAGCATTGTGTGAATCTTTTATAATGAGATTGCATTTATTTATAACATAGGTAATTTCAAAAAGTAATATGACAAAAAGAGGAAAGACAAGTTGGAACCAAGGAGATGGCTACATGGTCAGATAACCTGGAAACACAGGATCTGAGCCTTCAACTTTCCCGAATAATTAGCCAATGAAATAATGCAAAGTTATCTGTGACATCAAGCTTTATTTTCTTAACCTTCATTTGCATTATAACTGACCTTGACAGGGAAGAAGGAAAGGAAGAATTGAAGAATCACTTGGGAGTTTTATTTTTCTTTAATTTTTTAATGTTTATTTATTTTTGAGAGAAGAGCATGCGACAGAGCATGAACAGGGGAGGGGCAGAGAGAGAGGGAGATGCAAAATCTGAAGCAGCCTCTAGGCTCTGAGCTGTCAGCACAGAGCCTGATGTAGGGCTTGAACTCACAAACCATGAGATCATGATCTGAGCTGAGGTTGGTTCCTTAACCGACAGAGCCACCCAGAAGCCCCAAGAATCACCTAGGACTTTAAAGTGTGTTAAGACTAGGTGAATAAAACCATGCTTGACTTGATTAAAACCCAGTCAGATAAAATGTATCAAAAGGAAAGAATAATGCAAACCTCCAAAGAATTTCATATCAGATGTTCACTGCCTGATTGCTGGTCTCACCAGTCACAGTTTTGAAGTATATTCTGTACAACATTATATCACTGTGTTTCATAAATCATACTCTCTAGGCATATGCCTTTTTTTTTTTTAAGATAAAGGAAAGAACACAAAATAGAATCAGCCTAAAGAAATGAGAATTTTGTAAAGCTCTGAAGGCCAATAATGGATGGGAGTTAGTTTTTCCCATTAACGATATTACTGATGATCATGATATGAGTTGATAAACAGATTTCTTTCTTTGGAAGGTGAATGCTAACAGCTTTGAAGTGTTTATAGCAGCATGCCTTTATGCTACTGTATGCAGTAAAGACAAACGTGTTTTGGACTTTGGTATATATTCAGAGGAAAAGTGAAAGTTAGCATATAAACATATGCTATATGACACTATTCAGGTGCATCCGGTTGGATTCACAAATAATTTCCAGTGGTTTGACTCTGCTTTCAAACAGGATTTCGTGATGACTATTTCCTTTTTGACTTCATTATGTTCCTTGACTTTCTTCCTCCTTTTGAAAATGTTCCCTAAAGATCTACCATGCAAAGTATTCTTTTTTGCTGTGGTGAAAAATAGAAGGAGGGAGAAATGATCTCCTTCCAAGCTTAAAGAGAAACCAGTCAAACAAACAAAAGCATGCCGTCTGAGGCGAGGTGAATGCCGTAACTGTGCTGCTTCCCTGCAGACTCTATCCCTTCATAGACAGACACGAAAAATTAGAAACAGTCATTTTCTGAGCACAGTAGGAACCTATTCACTGCAGCTCTTACTTACATACTCATCACTGAATACTTATTTTAATTCTAAATTATAAAGTCCCCACAGCCTACTTTCCTATCTTACAGACAGGGGATCTTTTACAAAAATTCAAAACAAGACATGGAGGTATGGAAAATTGAACCAAGACATCGTGAAAGAGGCATCCAAGAATAATGACATGCCTTTGGCTATCTTTTTAATGAGACGGGAAACAATTTAGAACCCCAAACTCCGATATTCGTTAATGTCTCTGTTACATTAGCAAGAACTTGGGGGGAGGGGGATGCTTCGAAGGCACTCATCGCCTCAGCCCTCTTCTGGATGTTCCTTTATAAGTGGGACTCAGTGCTCCATTCTGTCATCCCCTGCTACTGAAATGGAGGGGTTCAGGAATGAGAATCTGACCCAGGCCAGACCAGTGAGCTGTCACATGGCTCAGAACAAGAGCTCTGCTAAACTTGGGTGACTCTTTGCACCCAGCGGTGACTGGCTGAACTGATCAGCCCTTAGCCTTCTTAGGGACTTTCAGTGTGAAATAGACAAGGTATCAGGATTTAGTCAAATAGCCCAGAAGCTGAGACACAAAGAGAGACTGCAATACACATGAGCTATGAGAAAGAAGGTATTATAATGTAAGGGAAAGACGAGAATGTGGAGTCACCTGGGAGGTTTGACAGCCACAAAAGAAAGAGAATAGCGGGATAACCATAAGCCTTTAACACTAAGAAATGAAGTGTCAGGTGCCTCCCTTGAGGATTAGGTAGAAAAGCTCAAGTTGTAGAGCTTACTCTTATCTCTTTTGTACTTTGTGAGGCCTGCCAGCAAGACTGTTTATACTCCCAGCAGATTTCCCTTCTCCCATAAAATCCTGTAGTAAGTCTCTCCTCACCACCCTCCCCCCACCATTTTGTTAACTAAAGTAACCTGAGAGTCTCTCATTCCCCTGCTCTACAACAGGATCCTTTCAGCAGTGGCCTAGAGCAAGATAGGTCTGACTCTGGGTTTCCGCAGTCAGAGCAATCCCAGATCTGTTTTCTCCGCCAAATATGTTTATGGAGATTGGCTTACTGAGGGAATATTTTTATTAAGAGAAGCTAGAACCCAATATATTACATTGGCATAGTTAGCCCTCATATCCTGTTTTCTGTAGCATTCTGCTAGCAACACCCTAGGAGTGAACAGCTGCAATATGGCCACCCATGGTTGGACTATGGTCATGATCTACACAGTTCAACTCAAAATTATTTCTTAGTTCCATAAATGTTGTCTTTATTTTTATTTCTTTTTTATGTTTATTTATTTTTTGAGAGAGAGAGTGAGAGAGGAAGAGAGAGAGAGAAACACACAGAGAGAGAGAGAGAGAGAGAGAGGAGGGAGGGGCAGAGAGAGGAAGACACAGAATCCAAAGCAGGCTCCAGGCTCTGGGCTGTCAACACCAAGCCCAACGTGGGACTCAAACTCATGAACGCTGAGATCATGACCTAAGCTGAAGTCAGACATTTAACCAACGGAGCTACCCCGACGCCCCATAAATGTTGTCTTTTGAAACAACTTGTATGAAATGTTACAAAGCTAATAAGGCAAATGTTTCCCACAAGAAAGGAATACTTTCCTTGGAAAAATGTGCTTCAAAAGCCATCACAAATAGTCTATTTAACTTTTTTTTTCTCAAAATGTGTGCCCTAATCTAAGGAAGTAAATTTTCCAGTTCAAATAATTCTCACTTGTTTTTAATAATATTATTGCTTTTCTAATCTGTAATATCCCTTAGCACACCTTTTAAATCTCTTAGTGTCTTTTTATATGAGGGGAAAAAACCACATGGCAGGTGAAACTTTGAAATAATTTTTCTCAAAATAATTAATAAGAAAATGTATTATCAGCCAGGAGAATATAAAGTAGACATGCTTCTGACGTCCTGCTTCCTAGGATTTCATCAAAATAGGATTTTTTTTCTAAACTCTCTCTATTTATTCTGAGAGAAAGAGAGCCCATGTGTGGTTGTGCAAGTGGGGGAGGGACAGAGAGAGGGAGAGAGAGAATCCCAAGTAGGTTCCACACTGTAAGTGTACAACCCAACACGGAGCTCAAAGCCATGAACCAGGAGATCACTACCTGAGCCGAAACCAAGAGTTGGGTGCTTAACTGACTAAGTCACCCAGATGCCCCTCAAATTGGTATATTTTAAAACATACTGCATTACAAAACAGATCAAAGAAGTAAAGTCATGATTGTCTAATGGGTGCCAACAATTTTCAATAATCATTGATAATATGTCTAGTTAAAAAAGTTTACAGGAAAATTATTTGAAAATGATAATAAATTTAAATCATAAGAATGATGAGTGAAGAAAGTGTCCTCATACTACATAGTAAAGCATCCTCCAACTATCCCATAGTAAAATAAAACAGAATTTTGCGCAGAAGGGAAAAATAAATCAATAGAATAGAAATTGAAGTAGTTCCAAATGTATGTGTATTTATATATGACAGAGATGTCATTAAAATGATTTATATAATGACAGTGCTGGCATATTGGTTATCCATATGGAAAAATTCAGCCTTACACCTTGTCCTATTTGTAAAAATGAATTGTAGATGGATTGGATAAAAATTTAAAATAAATAAAAATAACAATAAAACACATGTATTGAGGAATCCTTATTAAAAGATAGAACATTCAGAAGCCATAAAAGATAATATAGACATTCATTCATCCAGAAAAAGATTGATTGAATGCCTACTCTGTGACCCACCCTATACAGGATGCTCTTGATTCTCTAATACACAGGCCAAACAGCCCCAGCTTTTCATTGCATGCACATCCTAGTGATGGAGGCCAAGCAAATAATGGAATAATTTTAGCTAGTGGAACCTATTGAAAAAATAACAATTTTGGAATATGCTACTGCTGGAGTCCAGGTCCAGCAGGTCCAGGGTTCCCTGAAGGATGGACAGTGTCAGTGAAAGAGAGTGGTAATGAGAGAGCCACGAGTTTCTTTCTGATCACCAGGCAGGCATCTCTGCACTGACCTGAGAGCCAGCTTTATTTATGGAAAAAATGTATGGGGCCAGCACAGAAGTGGCATTTGCCTTAGACAATGAACTCTGATGACAAATTTCTTTGGTATGTAAAAATTTCCCGGAACATAGATTGGTAGAAGACTCATGCATTATCTTTATCAATAGTGATTGATGTAGGTGATTTAGACGCTTATCATATGGGGAAGGAAGGCATCTTTAGCATTTAAATACAAGACAATGTTTTTACCATAGCAAAGGCAAAAGTTAGTTCTTTGTGAGCAGAGGTCAATAGCCTGTTTTTGTGAGGGGAAGTAAAACAGTTTTCTCAGGAAATGTATTTGCTCCCATAATCACAGAAGAAGAAATTCCTATAATAAGTTCCTTCACAAGGTGCAATCAGCATTTCAGGGCCAGAATAAGGAGACAAGTCACTCCCGATACCAATCAACAAGGTCCCTTGTGGGTCGGTGCTCAAGCAAAAATAATTGAGGGGGGGCGGATATTGGTCACCATCTGATGGCGGGAGGCCTTGTAAAACTGCCTTAACCTCACAAGGAGTTTTCTCAACTTAGTGAGTTCAGAAATGACTTCCAACATGTTACAGTAAAAACAGGGGATGGGAAGCTCCTTCAGATAATATGACCAGAGAAGCCTCTCTGTCCGGATGGCATTTGATACCTAAATAATAAAGAGACTCACCACAGAAAGTTCTAGGAAAGGGCATTCCACAGAGAGCAAAGAGTAAGCCTAAAGTCTTGGCAAATGCAGTGAGGGTGTCCTGTTAAAGAATTGAAAGCTTTTGCATGCACAAAGCCATGCAATGTGATGAACAGGAACACAGTAAGTAAAAGGGAGTTTGTAGAAGAAGAGGGAGGAGATGTAATCAAGGGTGACATCGTCTAGGCCCTAGTCAGTCTGATAAAGGGTTTGATTTGATTTTAAGTGCACTGGCAAGCTATCAAAGAGTTTTAAGCCCGGAATAAATTGTCCTGAATTTAGTTAGAAAAATATTCTATTACTCCGATGTTTTCAGAATGGATAGTATGGGACAAAAATGGATAAAAGGGGACATTTTGTTGGGTATCACCCTAACTCAGGTAACAGCTGATGGCACTTTGGGCTAGAGGAGTCACAACAGGTATTATGAGAAGCAGATAAAGACACAACATGTTTTACAGAATTGGCTAAATAAATCAGTATTAAGGACAGAGAGAAAAGCAGAATAATGCGTAAGGATTTTGGCTTGTGTGGTTGAGTGAACAAAGGTGCCTGCAGTCTAGTGAGATGGAGAAGGATGAAGGACTGGCAGGGGTGTGTGGCACAGATGGTAGAATTCTGTTCTGGACATGGGAAGTTTGAAATGCATACCTGATGTGTAAGTAAAGATGAGTAGCAGGCACTTATTCTTAATGGATGGAACTCAAGAAAGAGGTCTAGAGACACACTCTTTGGAAACATCTTTGTAAGGATGATATTTAGAGCCACAAGACTAGATGAGATCACTAAGTAAGAATATACAAATAAAGAGGAGGCATTAGACTCCACTTCCATGCATAAAAATTAAAGTCACTAAGAATAGCCAACAAAAAAGGGTTGAGTATTGAAGGTTAAAACTGGAAAAATATCTTAAATATACTCAAGCCAAGAGTTAATATGAAGTTTAAAAGAGCTACAACAGATCAATAAAGAAATAAATAAGCAGGTCATTGAAAAAAACTAGATAAAAGATAGTAATGGGCATTTCATAATAGAGGAAATTCATTTGGCCAATAAATGCATGAACAGATGGTCAACCTCGCTAGCAATGAGGGAAATGCAAAGTACAACAATTGGATATCATTTTTCATTCATCAAAGAAGCAAAAGTTAGGGAGAGCATTAAATCCCTTGCTGGTGAAGACTTATGGAAATGGGTGCTCATAAATTGCTATCAGGAATATGAATTTTTAGATAGTCTTGGGAAATAAATTTGGCCTTATTTCTGAATTGAATGTTCATATTCTCTGACTTAGCAATTTTCAATTATTTTTTTATTTCTTTTTTAAATATTTCTAAATGTTTTATTCATTTCTGAGAGAAAGACAGAGAGTTAGTTAGCTGGAGAGGGGCAGAGAGAGACGGAGACAGAATTTGAAACAGGCTCCAGGCTTCGAGCTGTCAGCACAGAGCCCAATGCAGGGTTCAAACTCGCGACCCATGACACTGTGACCTGAACTGAAGTCAGTCACTTAACTGACTGAGCCACCCAGGCCTCCCAATTATTTTTAAATGTACTTCTTTATTTTGAGAGAGAGAGAGAGAGAGAGAGATCACAAGTGGAGGAGGGGCAGAGAGATAGAGAGAGAATTCCAAGCAAGCTCAGCACTGCACTGTCAGTACAGAGCCTGACAGGGAGGAACTGCGAGATCATGACCTGAGCCAAAACCAAGAGTCAGATGCTTAACTGACTGAACCACCCAGGTACCCTCAATTTTTGAGATTCTAAGTGCTTAAAGGCATGTTTATGAAGGTGTTGATTATAATAATTGTTTTAGATCGACTAAATAAATTCAAAGTTCATCATGGGGGAGCAAAATATAGTATACTCATACTATGGTATATTATACAGTTATAAAAAAGAATTATTCTAGATATTTGCAATAAATATTTTTTAAATGGAACTTAGAGTTGGTTGTATATATTTAAAAAATTTTCAATGTTTATTTATTTTCGAGAGAGATAAAGAGTGAGCAGGGGAAGGACAGAGGGAGACACACACAAAATCCGAAACAGGCTCCAGGCTCTGAGCTGTCAGCACAGAGCCCAATGCAGGGCTCCAACTCACAAACCACATGATCATGACCTGAGCTGAAGTGGGACGCTTAAAGGATTGAGCTGCCTTGGCACCCCACTTAAAGTTGGATTTAAAGTAAAGATTGTGTTTGTATGTGTGTAGAAAGTTCATTATTGTTATTGACCTTTGTGTTACTTTAATTGTTGAAACAAAGATATACTACCTTTGTAATTATGTTAAATATAAATGTAATCATTTTTCAAGAGGTAAAGTGTAGGTGTTTTTTAAAGAAAAGGGGACAAATACATTTTCAGAACAGATTGTTATTAAAAAAGTCCTCTGATAATTGTCTGTTACCATCTTGTGAACCTTCTATTTTTTTTAATTAAGTATAGTTGACATATGATATTATATTAATTTAAGGTGTACAACATGGTAATTTGACATTTATATACCTTATGAATGCTCACCACAATAAGTCTATTCCCTCTCCTGTACTTTTCATCCCTATGATTTATGTATTTTATAACTGGAAGTTTATATCTATTAATTCCCTTACCCATTTTGCCTATTTCCCTACTCCTGTCCCCTCTGGCAACCACCAGTATGTTCTCTGTATTTATGAATTTGTTTGTTTTTTGTTGATTTTTGTTTTTTAGATTACACATATAAGTGAAGTCATATGATATTTGTTTTTCTATGATTGACTTATTTCACTTAGCCTAATAATCTCTAGCCTCATCCATGTCACAAATGTCAAGATCTCACTCTTTTTAATGGCTAATATTCCATTATATATTTATATATATATATGTATGTCTGTGTATGTGTATATATATATACACATACACATATATATATTCGTCTGTGAACAGTAGGTTTCTTTCTTATCTTGGTTATTGTAAATAATGCTGCAATAAGCCTAGGGATGCATGTATATTTTCAGATTAGTGTTTTTGGGATTTTTTTGTGGTAAATGCTAAGAAGTAGAATTGCTAGATCATATTGTACTTCCATTTTTAATTTTCGGAGGAAACTCCATACAGTTTTCTGTAGTGGCTACACCAGTTTGTTTTCCCACAATACTACATGATCGTTCCTTTTGCTCTGTATCCTTGACAATACTAGTTGTTTCTTACCTTTTGGACACTAGCCATTTTGACAGGTGTGAGGTGCTAACTCATCACGGTTTTCATTTGCATTTCCCTGATGATGTGTGATGTTGAACATCTTCTCATGTTGTCTCTTGCCATCCATATGTCTTCTATGGAAAAATGTCTATTCAAGTCCTTGGCCCTTCTTTTAATCAACTTGTTTGTATATTGGTTTTGGTGTTAAGTTGTATGAATTCTTTATATATTTTGGATATTAACACCTTACCAAATATATAATTTGCACATATCTTATGCCATTCCGTACATTACCTTTTCATTTTGTGGATGGTTTTCTTAGCTGTATGAAAGGTTTTCCTGTTCTTTCCTTTGCCTGTGAAGATAGATCCAAAAAACTATTACTAAGATTGAAGTCCAAGAAGTTACTGGCTATGTTATCTTCTAAGGTCTTACAGTTTCAAGTCTTCCATTTAGGTTTTTAATCCATTTTGAGTTTATCTTTTTGTATGGTAGAAGAGAGTGGTCCAATCTCATTCCTTTGCAGGGGGCTGTCCAGTTTTCCCAACACTGTGTAACCAGAAGACAATCTCTTCCCCACTGCATATCCTTGCCTCCTTTGTCATAAGTTAATCAAGCATATACACATGGGTTTAATTCTTAGCTCTCCTTTTATTCCTATTGATCTATATGTCTATTTTTATGGCAGTAACATACTATTTTAATCACTATCATTTTTTAATATTGTTTGAAATCTGAGATTATAAGGCCTCCAGCTTTGATCTTATATCTTAAGATTCCTTTGGTAGCAGAGGTCTTTTGTGGTCCCATATAAATTTTACGACTATTAGTTCTAGTTCTGTGGAAAATACTGTTGGTATTTTGCTAGGAATTATATTAAATCTTTGAATTACCTTGGATAACATGGATGTTTTAGCAATAATATTTATTTCAATCCATAGCACATTGTATCTTTCCATTTATTTGTGTTGTTTTTGACTCATTTCATCGGCGTCTTAGAGTTTTCAGAATATGGGTCTTTCACCCCCTTGGTTAAATGTATTCATAGGAATTTCATTCCTGTTGGTGGAATTTTAAATAGTATTATTTTCTTAATTTCCCTAATAGTTTGTTATTAGTTTGTAAGAAACACAAAATGTTTTTGTATATTGGTTATATATATGCAAATGTATTGAATTCATTTACCAGTTGGCAAAGTCTATTGAGTTTTCTGTATATAGTATCATGTCATCTGAAAATAGTGACAGTTTGGGGGAGCCATGTAACGTAATTGGTTTGAAAATAAAGAGTACCTTATCCAGAGACAAAAATATAATATAATACAAAATAATAAAATAATAAAATAATAAATTCCAGGCAGGATGTTTCATGCTCTTCCCCTTCAAAAATGAAAGCAGAGAACCAATTTCATTAGAATTCTGTTTCTCTCTCAACAATGGAGTCAGGCCACTGTCTAAGAACCATGACTGTCAAAATGTCACAGGATCAAAAGACTTTGTACTTCCAAACTTTTGTTGATTTACAGACATCTTCCATGTTAGACTGTCCCGGACTTGAATCTAGATTTGCCACTTCCTAGCTGTGTGACCTTGGGCAAGTTGTTGAAACACTTCTTGGCTCTGAACCTTTGTCTTCAGAGATTGATAGTGAAGCCAAACCTAATTCTGATGTACGATGACATATCTGTCACGTTATCATAGTCATAATAATAATAGCTAATAACAACTCTGACATCACTAAGTACATTTTATATAAGCGCCTTGTAGTTATCATACCTTTTCAACCTCACAACCTTATGGTATAAATATTTATGAAAACAATAATAGTATTACCCCTATTTTAGAGGTGATGAAATATTCCTTTATGATGAACATATGCAAAGTTACCCAGCTAACACAGTGGGGCCAGAATGCCAAAGTGAGCAATATTGCTCCAAATCTATTCATTTTTGCACTTGTCCTTATTAGAAGGATCTCCAACCTTCTTGGATTGATAATACCTGTAGCATGTTGGAAGCATTAGGATCTAAAAGCGAAATAGCCTGGTATCCATTCACAGTTTATGTATGGTGTCCACAGTTCACATATTATTACCAAATCAAGTACTGTTTCCCTTTATCCAGTCTTGCATACGCATATGTCTTTTATCTCCACAATGGTACAGTAGCCGTCCTGACAGTGGGGGGGGTATTCCAGGATTCTTGATTTTTGAAAGTGTTTATGGATAACAAAAAGATTACTCCTATTCCGTTCGTTCTCTCTCTGACCGTATAGTAAACCATCAGTGCATATATATTGACCTAAAGTCTTAATAGTAGTCATGCCTTTCCAGTCTGCCAAGTTGACTGGCATGCATTTGAGATCAGGTCAGCTTTCAGTGGGACAGATGTCATTTACAAATTCCCTCTGGCTGTCTCTCGCCACTTAATTTTCCATGTTCCTGCAGATGTCTGCTTGCAGGAAGAAAACTCAGCTCTTGGGTTGAATGCAGGCAAAGTATTCCTCTTGTTAGAGAACGTGACGATTCACTGCAGAACCGTTCACGTAAGCACTGGGCTTATAAATAATCTTCACCTTGGCACAAATACAATCATAAGGGATCCAAGGTGAATGGTGTTAAAATCCGGGAAAACAAAGGCAGATGGACAGTTTGCACCAAATGGTCTCCTGGGCACAAGCACACACAAAAAGATGTAAACGGTTGGAAGAAAGTGCGAGTCTGTTCAGGATATAATTTTAGAAGCTAGTGAAGACCCAAACAGGAGAAGGTACAGTGCATTAGGATTTCGAAGGTCCTATCTGGCAGTACCTACTCAGTTTTCTTTGCATGCTTTTAAAAGAACCACATTTATTTGTTACAGATACTCAGCCTCTGCATGCCCTTGCTTTTCTGAGTTATTTATTTTATTTTCTGACACAGTAAAGCAGGAATATTGCAGGCTAGAGTATTGCAGTCAACTGCTTGCTTAACGGCCACTCTTCTGAAATTCAACTGTGTAGGCAAAGTGCTGACAGGTCCATGACGGTGAGGAGGGATTTCTGGGGAAGGCATTAAACCTACCACGAAGCAGATGCCTTAGTCAGATGCTTTCCGATATCTGTCTCTACAAGTGGGACTGCTGTGGGGCCTGATGATATGTCATGACTCAGCATATTGTTAATGGGAGTAAGCATTCACACCTTAAAAGTGAATATACCTCTAGAAGGTAGGACCCATGCTTTTGCAGAGGACCTCTGCTCACACACGTCCTTGTGCCTTTGCAACTGTTGCCTGTGATTTATACATGTTATTCAGCAAGTATGTATTGAATGTCAGCTCAGTTCAGGTATTATGCTAAGAATTTGGGGTTATAAGGGAAGAGAAAACCAAGCAGTGTCCCTGCATTCTGTGAAGCTTATATTTCAGTGGCAGTAAAACATAGTAAAGGTGTTAACTAAATTAATGGGACACGCAGTGGGGGGGGTGTGATTTCCTGCTTTTTAATTTCTATACAAACTAAATCCCGTTTAAAAGTAAAGATTGCAACAGCGTGTGATGTATGTAACAACTAGAGCACAATGTATGTGGTAAAATGGTTTAGTGGAAATACATTGTTGCATTTTACCTGATGCTGTATAGTCTGAATTCTTTACAGACTGAGATAAATCAAGGATGCATATTGGAATCCCTAGAATAGCAGGAAACATACACACACACACACCCACCCACACACACACACACACACACACACACAAAGAAGTGACCAAAATGAAGGATAAATGAAACTGAGAATTTTAATAAAATATTTAAATAATCCAAAATATGAAGAGCAGAAAGAACATAGGAACAGCAAACAGGTGAGATGGATGAAAACAGAAAATGCGTAAATCAGTTAATGTCAGTCATTTTTTTCAAATGCAAATGGACTAAACATTGTATTAGAAAACAAGGTGTGAAATATATTAATGCCAGAAGATGGACTTTGAATATGAAGATACACATAGTCTAAAGCCAAATTATGGTGTAAGAGATGTGTCAAGCAAACAGCACAGTACAGCTCTAGAGACTATATTTCATCAGATAAAATTGATCTTAAGACAGAGAATTAGAAGAGATAATGATATAATGTAATTATGAAAAACGGTTAATTCAAAAGAAAGAGTTAATGATCACAAATGCATATGCATTTAATACAGATTATTATTGACAGATCTTAAAGGAAGAAAAAGACACATCCACAAATAAGAGCTGAAGATTTTCACACCCTGGATCAGTATTGGGAAGAAACCTAGACAAAAAGACGGATATGGATGTAAAAGACTTGGGAACAGCATTGAAATTCACCTTGATCTTATGTGATTGCACTTACATTCACTATAGGCAACAAATGCAGAATAATGTCTTTCCAAGTATACATGGAATAGTCATCAAAAGTGCACTGTAAATTATATCACAAAATACAGATGACTGAAATCTTAGAGAATACAATCTCTGACAACAAGAGAATTAAACCAGCAATGAGTAACAATAAAGTATGTTAAAATGCCCCAGTATTTGAATATCGAGCACCATACCTCTAAATAACTCATGGATCCAAGGAAAAAACCACAATGTAAATGAGAAAATATTTTAAATGGAATGATAATGAAAACACATTATATCAAAATGTGTGAGATGCACTTAAAGTATTTTTATAGGAAGTGTATCTAGTTAAGTGTTTATATTAGAACAGAAGAAAAATTTGCTTCAAGCTTTTCTTCTCTCCTAAAACTTAAGGGAGTAAAGACATGTTAAGTTCTGCATCTGTGTTTAGGTAAATATGATTCACTGGACGTGGCAGGGAGAGAAAGTTTCTTGGAGAAAAGAGCTAGACCAGAGACTTCATAGTAATTGCTTCCTCTTTTATAATTCTCCTTCTATAAGTATTTTCATGAGTCTGTTGGGATCTGCTCTTTTCAGCATTTAGAGTAAATGTTCCTCCATTATCTCCACCCTACTATGGTCCAATCTCTTTTAAGCTCTGGAGCCAGTTGTGATAGAGCCAGAGTGCTTAGTATCCTTACTGTGCTAACTAGTGGAACTTAGAATTCAGCATTATCATTAATGGACACAATTCATGTTGGGCCAAGATGTTTCCTTGGATAACCAGACAATATCTAAGCCACCCTGTTTCCCATTGCCCTTCTAGTTCCAACAGCCCTGGGATTCTCCCTGTCCCACTCATCTTCCTCTGTTAGAATGAGGATGCTAAATCCAGTCTACTGGCTGTAGCTAGCATTTTTACCCTGGCCAGCATATCCTTTCCTTAAAGGTAAGGGGGTTAGGGCAGAAAGAGGAAGTTACCGTTGAAAATGGATTAGAAAGGTTTTGCAAAGACAATGCTTTGTATTCATGTCTCAGGGTGTACAAACCTATTCTGTTCTCTTATCCCTTGCACATCTACAAATATAGTATGCCTAAAAAGTGTTCACAAATTGACACCTGGAAGCCATGGAGTATTTCTGCCTCTTACCAGTTCTTTGACAGGTAGGAAGATATTTCCTTTCTCACCAACCAGAGGAATCTGGGGCCCTCAAGCTCCCCTTCATGTACTTTTGTTCCTTGCCACTTTTTTTTTTTTCCTGGAAGGACTCTCTTAAATTTAAAATTTTTTAAACGTTTATTTTTGAGAGAGATAGAGCACACACAGAGGAGGGGCAGAGAGATAGGGAGACACAGAATCCGAAGCAGTCTCCAAGACAGTGGGCTTGGACTCATGAACTGCAAGATCATGACCTGAGCCAAAGTCAATGCTTAACTGATTGAGCCACCCAGATGCCCCTCTCTTGATTATTAAAGACATTGCATCTAATTTTTCCCGCATAGACCAGGGGTCCCATGGCAAGAGCATTGGGCTAGTAATATGCAGTAGTCTTTGTATTTTCCAGACTCTTATGCTTCTGGGCTTACAGTGGGCTCTTAACTCCTACTTTCTTGCTGAGCTTTCTTTTTTTGGAAGGAGATCTAGGCTGCACAGCAGCTCTTTTGGATTCTGCTGAGTTGTGAAAGTACTCAAGTGCCATGCCAGCTGTCATGATCCTACTTAAAATTTAATCCCATCATGCTCAATTCACAGAATTTCTTTTCCCACCAGAAAACCCATTTCCATGGAGAAATCGGGAAATATATTTACCCCCTGATCGGCCTCTACCTATTTGAAGTGTCTACCACGCAATCCCCAAACCACTTTGGTAAGATATGCGGTGACAGCAAAGTCAGAGCTAAAGATTTTCCTTATTAAAAATTGCTGATTGCTTTTCCTTTCAGTGTAAAAATGTGCACCTAATATACAAAGCCTGGCAATTCGAATGTAATTAAAACACATCCATTACCTCACCAGAATTCAGTGACACACAACACTAGTTTAAATGGGCAAAGAGACCCCAAGAAAGCTTTTCAGACACCAGGGGGAAGTAATTTCCTGTAATTATTTGATAGTGATCAGGGCAGAGAAAATTTCATGAAATAGTTTCTATTTCCATGACCAGTGGGGTAGTCTTTCTTGACACATTAAAAATAGCTGGATATAGGTTGAAAAAAAAACAGCCCTTGACAGAAGGCATTGGCATTCTATATTTTGAAAGTATAGTGCCATATTTAAAAAAATATATTCACCTTCAAAAATCTGCTTTGAAGTGTGACACCAATCACCACATATCAGTTTATAGATCCTTCTTTCCAACTAACTTTATATTATAAGCACTGTCACAATTATGACTTTACTGGCGGTCACCATAGGTGCCTAGGATCCTCGGGGCTTAAAATTGCTGGTATAGCTTGTGGTTTTTCTGAGAATCTGAGAACAGTGGCTCGCTCTTCCTTCCTTCCTTCCTTCCTTCCTTCCTTCCTTCCTTCCTTCCTTCCTTCCTTCCTTCTTTCCTTCCTCCCTCCCTTCCTTCTTTTTAATTCCCCTTCCTTGGCTATGATGTGATAAAGGCTACAGCATGAGCAAATTTATTACAGGGCGAAAGACAAAAGCTGGTAGCTGACAAAAACACAACAACAGCAACAACAACGACACATTTGTTAATGTCCTGCTTTTTGGGTAACGTCAGAGGCAGAAAGCTGGTGATCTGAAGAGTCTACAGATTGTTGAATGGATAAGTTGGTAAGATTTTAATGTTAGAAATGTTCATCTAAAACCAGAAGTTTCTGAATTCTCTTGAAAGATCGAGAGCTCTTGAAATAACAGACCTGGGTCCTCCAGTGGTCACATTCAGCTGATTATTCTGTTCAGAGTAGCTTTCCTCTAGCTGGCCACCTGGTCAGTTTCTTTTCTTTCTTTTTTTGTGTTTTTTTTTTGTTTTTGTTTTTTTGTTTTGTTTTTGTTTTACATTTCCTCTAGGCACTGTAGGACATTGTTTGAGATCCCTAGGTAATGGCTTTGCTCCTTGTCAAACATCAACAGTCAAACAGTATCCTTTGAAGAATAAAACGGTAGCTGGGCCTTCTGGATCATAATAGATTAGTGAGTGTATTTATTGTATTACTTTAATAAGTTTACTTAATATTAACCCTAGCAACAACTTATTTGGGGCGATTCATGGCTATAAGTCTTACAAATCAAGAATTTCAATGATTTAAGTCCCTTGACATTCATTTCTTAGTAGGAAGGGGTTATTTTCCTTGAAATACCAGTTCTCTGCCAAATTTTGCCGAAAGAGTTACAGATGTGCTAGTATTGTCTGGGGAAATGCCTCACCACGTCAGATGATAATCTTAGGAGATGATCTATAAATCAAAAGGGTGCCTGTATGCAATTTTGAATTTTGGTTTCATAACACAGTCAACTACCTTCAGATTCCCAAGGACAATTGTCTCTTTTGTCAGTGATCTCTGGACATTTCCATAGTGGAGAAAACATCAGCATCCCTCAATCTAACTTGACAATGGGACGGACTTGCTAAGATATTCAGAGAGGCAGAATTTACAGTGATTTGAATCTCCTACAAAATAATTTACATTCTTATGCCTTAAAATTTCTAGTTATACCCCATGCTATTTTAACCAACAGATCCATATTGAGGATTTTTATTACATTGGAAAATACACATGGGCTTTCTAGTCTGAAAAAAACAAAAACAAAAAACATGAATTTTACTCATGGCTTGATCATTTTTAATCCATGTAACCTTAGGTAACTTCCCCAACCTTTCAGAGCCTCATCAATAAAATTGCTACTTCAGAGAGTTAGAAGAGTTACATAAGGTGAGGTGCATGTCAATAACTGACACACTGCTTGGCACTTAGTACTCATTCAATGGGTACTAGTTTCCCCTCCAATTTAACAAGAATAGCAAGAAGAGCTTCTTCCCTTAGTTGCTTTATAGAACGTCCTTGTCACACTTGATATTGAAAACCGGCATCTCCATTTCTACTTCCATTAAGGTGCATCTGCATAGAGTCTGATAAAGTCATTATTGATAGATTTTCATTAAAAGAGAGTCCAACTCAAATTTCAACAATGAAAATGAGGCACTAGCTCAGATGAAGAGTTGGGGGATAGTTGGATCAAGGACCGCAGTAGTAAGACCAGTGTTCGGTCTTTTTCTCTCCATTATTAGGATTACTGCCTCATTATTCACACCCATGGAAGGCTGGCTTTACCCCATCATCCACAAATTGCCATCACCCATACCAGGGACTGTTTTTATTCTCATTTATATTCAGTGAGAGATAGAAACCTTAGACCTAGGTCCCAGAATTGAGTCTCCTTGACCTGATTAGCTTAAATTATATCATATGTCCACTCTGGCTGGGGAATTGGGGTATGTTTATTCGTAGAGTCAGATTAGAGTCCTCTCCATAAATGTACATGAAGGATTTTTTTCATCCAAACATCATAGGTGGGAATTTTAAGTTTCTAATAGGAAGATGAAAGCGGGGAGTGGGTAGTGAGGGAGCTACCAAGCCAGAATCCATTCCCCATTCAAGCCCAGCTTAAAAGCATTTCCTTTCTGATGCTGAATATTTTCTAGCTATATGTGCCCCTTTCCAGAACATGGATGATGCCTCCTTAGTCAGTGCTCCCAGAGACGTTCATTCTTTTTCACTTAGTAAACTCTTCCTTGCTTTTCAACAAAAGGTAGTTTCATGGAACCACCGCCAGTGGAATCCAGAATTGTGGTATAAATGGTGATTTTTGAAACCTGGTTCCCTGGGTCTTCTTCTTACCAGCCATAGGATCAATCGTCTTTCTGATAATAGAAGAAATAATCCCATCTTTCCCACATGGGAGGTAACAGTGTGCTTGGCTTATTTAATAAATTAAATAATGGCCCACATTTTACTAATGAGACCATTTTTAGAGGATTTATCCATAAAACATTTTTCCCAGATTCTCCCAGGCAAAGCCCCTGTCTCACGTCTGTTACTTTGTCCCTCAGACAAGCACACAGAAATAAATGTAATCAGTGTGAGAAGTAGCACGTACCTGCCATTTCCCTGGTATAAAACTGTAAACCCCTGATAGCAAAAAGCTACCAATTTTTATTTCTACCAGCCCATGAATGTATTAATTTGTGTAAAAAATTGCCTGCCAGCCAATATTTATCATGGATTGCACCACAAAATGCTCAGCCCAAGTTTCAGTGGCATTGGGTATTAACAAAAGGACACCATCAAAATGTTATGAGTGCTTTTCAGGTAATAGAAGGGCCAATGAGAATGTAGGAACATGCACAGAAAAGTGATGTGGTCAGAACTCTAGTAGTTCCTCAGGGAGGGAAATCATTGAGGCTGAAGCAGAGTAGGTACCTTCTCTCATGGTGGAATCAGGCCAGCTCTGAGATGCACCTGGCTAGAAGCTCTGGGGAAATAGTACCTTCTTTTTTGTCCCCCTCTAGCTTTGTTGAGGTATAATTGACAAAAAATTACATATGTTTAAGGTGTACAGTGTGATACTCTGATGTATGTATACAGTGTGACGTGATTAATAGTCAAGTGGGACATCCATCTTTCTGTTTTCGCTATCCTATAGCCCTAGGCAACCACCATTCTGCTCTCTGCTTTTATGAGTTTAACTGTTTTAGATCTACATTTAAGTGAGATCGTGTACATTTGTTCTAAAGGAAACAACTTGTTTGTAATAATGGGAAAACTTGTAGATGTGCTGGTACCTCTACTCAGAGAGAAGTAAGGGAAAGGCAGGTGTGTGCAGTAGAAATATTAAGGCAAAGAGTGACAACCAAAGAAATATAATGTGCAGGAAAAATGGGGAAAAGCCCAGCACTGGCTACAGAGGATAATAGGTTTTACTTGTTAAAATTATGACCAGTGTCTCCTCTTGTGAGATTCACTGGCCTTTTATATATTTTTCTTTCCACTCTTTCTTTCATCAACATAGCCTCAAATCAGTATGATTATGTTCCTTCTTTTACTTCACTACACATCAGATTTTCCCTTGTGGCATCATTTCCTGCTGCTGGAAAATGAAAATGCATGTGCTTGCATGCACACACACACACATACACACACATCGCTTTTTTTTTTTAATATGATTTGCCAATAACATCGCTTCCAATTTTTCCAATACTGCTATCTTAGCATCTGTAAGCATTTGGCATTGTCATTCTCATAAAAAGCACATTCCACATCCTTCTAAATTATGCAGAGGTTATTGAGGTATAACAATGCTACATCTGCTTTGATTCTAATAAATTCCAAACTAAGAGTGTTAAATCCAAAATGTCTCTCTGCAGTAGCCTGTGCCATGTATAGAGAAAACACTCATTGTTTTTAGTTCTCTTGACTACTTCCCAGATCGCTTCATAAGCAAGTGGTTTGAATAAAAAGAAAAGCTGTAAGAAACACCATTTAGTCATGGGGCAGTGCTGAGACCAGAAGCAGAGTTAGCAATATTGTCAATGGGGAGTTGGTGGACAGAAGGATGACAGCTTGAGTTGAAAATTCTTAAATGTTTCCATGTTGTGGATCCACTTTTTCATGAACCTGTGAGCACCTTGCAGTTTCAGTACTTAATAAAATACTTTTCTCTCTGCTAATGTTTCTAGTAAATTACACAGCATTTTCCACTGGTCCACCCCATAAAGAATGAACTACCTACCTTCTTCCCATGAGTATCGCAAGGGAATTTCATATTAGGAGATAGTTCCTATAGAACCAACCAGTGTGAAGTTTTTAAGGGCTTTGGCTTTTTATTTATAACATCAGATCGTTTCTTATAAGTGATTTCTCTTTATCTCCCCTTGTAACTTTATTTTGGGCACCTAGCCTTTAAGAGAAGTGATCTTAGGGAGAACTAATCCTTACAGAAAGGACTGAAGGCATTATAAAGCTGGAACGAAGGATATAAGAATTTTCTGGCCAGCTTTGCTACTTTAGCTTAAAAGATACTTCTGGACCAGTCACATTAGATTTGGGGAGCATGAATAAAGCAATTAAGATTGAACCAGATGAAAAAAAGCCCCTTGTATTGTTGGTCTCTTAATTGCCACATCTTGACTTACCTTATCTTTAATCTCTACAGTAAAATCCTGAGAGGTATATTTTGGCAAATGAAGAAATGGAGGTTGAATCAGGATGAGCAGTAAGCTTACATTCACTCAAGACTGAGTAATGGAGTGAGGATTTGAAGATAGTGGAAAAAAAAAAAAGAATTTGAAGCTAGTGTCTTCCAGTTCTATAACTACAAATGACTACAATCTTACTACACTACAGTTATCAGCCCTTAGATGGTAGCCTTAGGATTCTATCACTTAGTTCAAGATTCTTGTCTCCCAAAAAATGAGTTCAACAACTTTAAAAATAAACATTTATTGAATGGCTATTTTATGTCAATTGAAGAAACCAATGAAATAGAATACATTTTTTCTTTTTTTAGAGGAAAGGTAAAGTTTCACTGCATTTGAGGAACATAAAAGCATCTAATGCAGAGCCAAAAATAAATTTAAAGATAATTACAGGGCAACATGTTGAAGAGTTGGATATAAGAAGGACACTTGTTATTCTATCTCACACTATAGCAATTGGCATTATTAATAGCATCTTGAGAATAGAGACTCTCTCCTGCTCAAATACTTCATTTCTTACATAGCTTAGGATTTAGATAAGCATCCCTCATGTCATGAAAGGAAAAGTCAAATTGTGGAAATCACTGTTATGTAACTGACATTGTCAACTGTACTGCAAAGGTAAAAAATACTTAATTCTTAAAAATATGTTTACTCTGGATAGATTAAAAGTTACCTAAAGCAAGAATGTCTGTGGGAAAAGACATTTAAATGGTGCACAAGCTTTGCAGAGCATCAAGGACCAAACATCCAAAGCTATGGGGGCCACTCCATTTCTTTTATTATTAGCAAAGGGCTGGAGAGGATAGGGGGAAGTGGGAAATGGCCTGTGAAAATCCTCAAGTAAGGTAGTCAGGAGCTGGGTGATGGGTAGTTCAGGCAGAGGTTGACAAAGGAAGATATTTTTATTTTCACAAACAAGATTCAATGGGATATTAGGAGATAGAAGTTTCAGTTGTAAATAATAAAGATAAGCATTCAACACCCAACAGAAATTTAGAAATAACTTTTTATCAATAGCCAAAAATATTTTTTTCAAGAGGGTACTCTTGAAGAGAGTTGTTTAGAAGAACAACCGGGTTGTTTAGAACAATTCATCCTTGGAGTACAAGAGGATATGGCTGTCAGGTGTCATTGAGAGGATCATTATAAATGTCACTTGGCTAGAAGCAGATGCCTCAGCATACAACACAAAGAGATGCCTTTCCTGGAAGAGAATCTTTGAGCCAAGTGCTACTCACACCTTTTTCAAAATGTCTAATCCATCATAAACCAATGTAGCAAAAAACAGAAAAATGAAATAAAAGCGATGCAAAATATAAGCCTATTTTAAGAAATGTATCATTCAAGAGACATAAAAAGTGCATTGTTCAGTGGTTATAAATATCCTAAATTCTTACTCTCCATCTTTATGTAGTACTGGTTTAGTCCACTGACAATGTGGTAGTCAGGATAACTTTAACTGTGGTAACAAATACATCCCTAATATATAAGTTTATGTTTTGCTTACAGCACTCACAGGTGCCAATCCTCAGTGTAGTAATGCAAAGAAAAGGATTCTTCCAGCTTTAGCTTGACCATACCTAGTGTTTCAAATATAGCATCTTAATCCAGATGTTAAAAGGGAAAGAAAGCATGCACAGGCACCTGCTTTTTAAAATCTTTGACCCACAAGAAACATACATTCCTTCTACTCAGATTGGTGAGAATTAGGCATGCGAACACATATAGACACAAGGGAGTCTGGACAATGCAATTATTGACTGGATAGCCACCTCCCACTAGCGATTGTATATTGTGGAAGAGGAAGCGTGAGTTGTGGTGAGTTTCCTCTACCTTGCCTCATAAAAACCCGATCCTTGTATGTTTTGTTTCAGTCTATCTCTTGCTGTAAGAGTAATGACAACAAAAAAATAATTGCACATAATGACAGATAACAGTCAATATTTATTGAGAATATCCTATGTACCAAGCACAAAGCTAAGGACTTGTAGTCCTTTTATTGTAAATAGATAAATTGGCATATCACTCATTAGTAAGGATTTGTCAAAGGTTTGGGTTCTGATTTACTTCTGGGTAAACTAAGGAAAGGAAATTCTAGACTTTAATAGCTGAAGACTAATATATATATATATATATATATATATTTGACATCTATTAGTTATTTATAATCTATGTAATCTATATAACTAATGGAAGAATGTGTTATTATATTACTTCTTGCTGTAAATATATCATCAATAGAGGCATAGGATTTTAAACATATGCCAAAAGTTATAGAGGGAGATTCTCTGACTTGTATAGTATTTAGGATTGCTGAGAGAATGATGAATTAAAACAGTGCTGTTTATCTTCCCACTTTGGCTGGGAAATTTTTAGCACAACGAGAAGTCTCCTTTCATATGCTTTGGCAAATTTTCTCTATGATTATTTATCAACATCCCAGGCTGGATGGGACACAGGGAAAATTTTCATAGTTAACAAGTCCAGAAGTCATTGGGTCTGAGTTGGAAAATAATATTACATGGTTTCCAAGGAGAATTTTAAAATATCTTCCCAAACATTGAAGTTCCCTTTTCCTTCCTAAGAAAATGATTTTGAATTGGAATATTCTTGGTTTGACATCACAAAAAGAAAATAAACATGTCTGAGATGAAATGGGAACTAGAAAAGAAGAAAACAAATGGAACGAGCTTAGTTTTCATTATAATATTTGATCATTCTACCCTCAGCACGGAGTAAAAGCCCAGAGCTATATTTTTAGGTACCCTGACGTATCAACGAAGTCATTTGAGGATAGACGTTTTGCTACTATGTTTTTGGTTCCATTCTAACATAAGGAAAAATCCATGTAATCTACAACATCATAACTTTTATTTTAGACCCTCAGAAAGTAGAGGTCATAAGGTAACCAGATGAACTGAATTTCAAAGAAGGTGAGACCCTCCTTGGAGAGACAAATACATGAACCTTAGACAGATAGAGGAGGTTAGGGCTCCCTGAAAATAGCAAAGGTGAAAACAACTAAACTTTAATGGGTTCTTGCAGACTTAGTGATGACAAATTTAATCCCCAAGAGCCTCAGATTCAAGGGGGGATCCATGCATCTTGTGAACTCTTTTCTCCTGGCAGCTATATGAGTTCACAAGAAAGACCGGAGATAGAGCGGAAGATGTGAGTGAGAGCTCTCTTGGCGTCACATAGGCAAAAAATCCTTTTATCTTCCCAGATCCATATTCTATTAAGACAAAAGCTTTCAGCTGCTGGGGGAGGGATAGGAAATATTTTCACACCAAGGGCTCAGGTATACAAGGCCCCCTGGAAGCTGAAGGTAGAGTCAGAACTCTGAGTCGATCAATCATGGGTACACTCCAGGAACCAAATGAAATGCGGTCATGACAGGTCACTGTAACAGTGTGATGAGCTGAAAGTAAATCCACTAACCAAAAATACAAACTCATTGTAGCTACTAACCAGGTGACTTACTGTCTTAATCCCCATACACAGCATAATGGAAGAGGCATACTCATTTCTAAGTGCTACTGATTTAAATCTCTACTGTCCTTCCACATGCAATGGGTAGAGTTTAATATTTTTTAAGCGAGACCCACTGTTGAGTGATGAAGAAGTTAAAAAAAAAAGCAGATTTGAAGTAAATCCCTTGGCTGGAGTTAGTCAAAAAGGACTATAAACAACTAGTTAGTAAATTATGTGAAATAGTGGGAAAGCTAGAAAACTTGCAAGAACAAATGGACAATTTCAGCCTAAAAATGAGTTCTCAACATTAATTTTAAAAATGTTATAAGTTAGAGATAGATGAGTTCTTTCAATTACCTGATTGGAAAAATGAATACAAAAAGATGAAGAACTAGTGACTTTTGGGAAACCAATTAAAATGATCTATGTGAAGAGGTGCCTGGGGGGTTCAGTCGGTGAAGCAGCCAATTCTTTATTTTGACTCAGGTCAGGATCTCATGGTTTGTGGGTTCGCGCCCCACATTGAGCTCTACACTGATGGTGCAATGTCTGCTTAGGATTTTCTCTCCCCCTCTCTGTCTGCTCCTCCCCTGCTCATGCATGCACGCATACTCTCTGTCTGTCTGTCTGGCTGGCTCTCTCTCTCTCTCTCTCTGTCAAAAATAAATAAATAAACATTTTTTTTTAATAAATAAAGGGGCGCCTGGGTGGCTCAGTCAGTTAAGTGTCCAAATGTTGGTTTTGGTTCAGATCATGATCTCATGGTTTCTGAGTTCAAGCCCCACATCAGGCTTTGAGTGTGGAGCCTGCTTGGGATTCTGTCCCTCTCTGTCTGCCTCTCTTTTGCTCATCCTCTCTGTCTCTCTCTCAAAATGAATAAATAAAAACTTGAAAAAAGTATTTAAAAAAAATAAATAAAAATAAAATGATCCACTTGGAAAAGAAGGAAAACTACAGGAGTGAAAATACAGCATCGGATAGAGTAACTAACACTTGGAGGCAATATCAAACAGTCTAACACAAGAATAAATGGAGTCCTAAAGGGAGAAGAGTGGGAGAACTGGGCAAAATAAATGTTTAAAGAGATAATTGAGGAGAATTTTTACCATTTCTTGTAAGTTTCAACAGTGTATTTCACAAGATTTAGCCTTCTCACAGCTAGATATACCCAAGACAACTGAAAAATTATACCTACTCAAGGGCACCTTGCTGACTTAGTACAGCACATGACTTTCAGTCTCAGGGTCATGAGTTCAAGCCCCACACTGGGCACAGAGCCTACCAAAAAAGAAAAAGAAAAGACAAAATATGCCCACCCAAAGACAAATATTTAAGTATTTTTGGCAATTTGATTCACAACATCCACAAACTAGAAAAGACCAAAATGTCAATTTGGTGGTAAATGGATAAGAAAATTGTGTTACATCTGTATAGTGGAATGATCCTCAGCACTCAAAAGTAGCACTCCTGATACATTCAACAAAATGTTTGAATCTCAAAAACACTATGCGGAATAAACTAGATACAAAAGCAATGTGATCCCATCCATTCAACATTCTGGAAGAAATCAGATCACTGGTTGCCAGGGACTGAGTAGGAGGAGGGGAGCTCCTCTCCAATGGACAGTTATAAAGGAACTTAGAAGGAAATTTATAACTGTTAAAAGGAAATTTTTGGAGTGAAGAAACTATCCTAAATTTTCCTTTCAGAGGCAGAAAGATGACTATATAATTGTCAAGTCTCATTGAACTTTATACTGAAAAAAAAAAGGACAAATTTTATTATAAGTAAATGATACCTCAGTAAACCTAACTTGAATTATTTGGGAGAAATTAAGGAAAGCGTGAAAGTCCTAGATGGAAATATTTCGATACAATAAGTTCCCTTGAGCACATTTTTCTCCTAGAATTAAAGGGAAGTCTTTTTGCTGTGTCTCAATATGTAGAACCTCCTAGATTTATTAGTTCACTGATATGTTTGAAAATAGCCAAAGTGGGATTTTAGCTACAACTCCAGAGAATAGTTTTTGAAGAGCTGTCAATGAACTAGAAATAATAAAATGACAGACTTGTAGGAAAAACCTACACAATGTGATAACATTTCTTATCTTTGATACTATGTCTTTAAAATGGTTCTAAGACCTTTAACAATTTTTTAAATGGTCCCCTAGGAATCTTTGGAAAGACATGATCTTGTAAGTTACATTGAATTGCCTCAATTGATTATGAAGAAGATAGGAAGTTACAGTTGAGAAGAAAATGGGTTATTTTACTTCTTAAAAACATGATAAGCATTAGTAATAGAAGATTTATGTCTTTTCACCCAGAATTTCATCCTAAAAATCTGAAATAAGGAAGAAGTAGAAAAAGTCTTTTCAAAGGAATGAGAATGTTTATAAGTATTAATTTCCATAGTAAAAGTTTGAAATATGTTAATTTTGTATAGTGTCCAACTATAGGAATTATTATGAAAAGTGTGATTAACATCAATACATCATGTTGTTCTCTTTAAAAATAATTTAAAAGGTTGTATATTAACATGAAAGGCTTAAGACTATAATGTTAATATATATCAAGCTGAACACAAAGTTAGATGTGAAATGTGATTATAATTAGGTCAAAAACAAATACATAGGTTGCTCTAGGACTGAAAGAATAATGACTATGCCATTTTCTTTATTCCACTTAGTTTTGCATGATATTACTCAATGTTGGCATAAAAAATGTTTTTGAAAATTGTGTACTTTGGGATGCCTGGGTGACTCAGTTGTTTGAGCATCCGACTTTGGCTTAGGTCGTGGTTTCACGGCTCCTGAGTTCTAGCCCTGTGTCAGGCTTTGTGCTGACAGTTCAGAGCCTGGAGCCTGCCTCAGATTCTGTGTCTCTCTCTCTCTCTGCCTCTCCCCTGCTCTCGCGCACTCTCTCTCTCTCAAAATAATAAACATTACATTTCAAAGAAAAAGCAAAAAAAGAAAATTGTGTACTTTGACTATTTTGTCCCCTAAGTAGAGTCCTGAAGAACAAAGATCATATGCTAAGTCACAGGTCTGAGCTAATGGCCTTATTCTTGTGTAAGCAGCAAAGTTGGCTCTAGGTGAGAAAAGATAACTGAGAGAGGGGATGGCTCCAAGAGAAAGATTCCTAAGATGGCTTTAATGGATAAACTTTTGTTATTGTTGAAGTTTTTCTTCCATTGCAGGCTGTAAGACAATGCACATTAAACAATCAGAATCGCACTGCTGTTGCTGTATGGGTTATCTACCGCTGTGTAACAAATTATCCCCAAACTTACCAACTTAAAACAAGAAATATCCTGTACCTCAGTTTGTGTTTCAAGAACCTAGGTGTGACTTGGCTGGAAGCCTCTGTCTCAAGTCTTCATGAAGTTGCATTCAAGATGTTAGCAGGGTTTGCAACCACATCAGTAGATTTGATTGGCTGAAGAAGGGGCATGTTTGCAAGCCTACATGGTTGGAACCAGGCCTTGGCTCCTAAACATGAGAGTCCCATCATGGGCTGGTTGAGAATCCTCATGACATGGAAATTTGTGGAGAAGGGAGGAGAGAGTGATGACGGAAGGACAGAGAGAGAGAGAGAGAGAGAGAGAGAGAGAGAGAGGAGACAGAGGAAAAGACAGAAATCACCCAAGATGGAAGTCACATTCTTTTTGTAACTTAAAAAGTGACACTATACCTCTTATGCCAAGTTCTCTTAGTTAGAAGTAAGTCAATAAATCTAGCCCACATTCAAGGGGAAGAGATTACATATAGGCATCAATACTAGAAGTACGGAAGGGTGAGGCGGTATGGGGGGTGGGTCATTTTAGAGGCTGCTTACCACAGCTGTCTTTAGGTTTTTCATTGCCTCCTAAGGTTCACCCTAGCCTCGTAGGAAATCTTGACCATTTTCCACCTGGCTTATTCCTGTATTGGCTGACAAGTACACGTACATGCTAGTATGATCATTTCTAATCTTGATGACTGACTTTCACACATTGATATTCAAGTCAGATTTCTTCTTCAGTGTGCTAAGCAGCACTCTTTTTAAATCACATTTTTTTTTTCTAAGTGATTAATAACAAATGTCAGTTAATTGAGGTTCTCTAAGATGGGTGCATGGGTGGTTCAGTCAGTTAAGCATCTGACTTCAGCTCAGGTCATGATCTCTCGGTTCACGGGTTCAAGTCCCACATTAGGTTCTGTGCTGAGCTTGCTTTGGATTCTTTGTCTCCCTCTTCTCTCTGCCTCTCCCTTCCTCACTCCCTCCCTCCCTCTCTCTCTCTCTTTCTCTCTCTCAAAAATTAAAGTCATTAAAAATTTTTTTTAAAGTATACTTTCAAACTGTTTGCATTGGACAATTAATCAAAACTGAGAGGCAACAAATACTGAGCTGATTTGTGTTGAGTAGCATAAAACCTGTCATTATTTATATAATTAACTTCTATATTTATTTCTATACATACATAAATATATACATACCTATAATTTATTTATATAATAGATTGGCAGAATGTATCAGGAGGACTGAATGCCTAAAAATGTAAAGCATATACATGCATATAACCCAAAGTACAGGCAGTAGGCGCTAGAGGTAATGTTAACCAATCCTAGATATTATTATTGCTGAAACAGAAATTAAACAACTTAGTCTAGAACCCCAACTTGAACCCTGTGGGATCAAAAAATAACCCGAAGTTCAAATATTCGACTTCATTCCAGAAAGAGAATGACATAAGCTTATTCAAATAAGACTCTCGGATTATCTATGTGATTTATCACAATAAAACTCTGCCAGCCTGCTCCAGTGGGTAGTTGTGATTATATTTATAAATGACTCATGAATAGTCCGTTTTATTTTCTTCTCCCCCAACTACACAACTCTTATTTTGAAAGAGAACACTCTTTTGTAGAATTTGTTCACTCATTCTCCCCACTCTAATTTGTATCTCTTGAGAGAACGTCCATTTCCTTAGATAACCTCTCTTTTTTCATCCACATGGAGTCAGGGAACCTGAGTTGTGTTGAGACATTCATCATGGACCATTCTCTTGAACAGTCATTGACTTAGGATTGGGCATGTGGGAGCCAGTCAGAGCTTTTCTCTGTGACGTTTCCAATAAACTAAAAAGAAGAACCTTTTCCTCACATGTGGTAATGGTGAGATGGAAATCTTGGCTGCCTATGGCTGTCCCTATTCCAGAGTCATGGAATTGGTGGTGTTAATGAGGCAGACTCAGACAGGAGCCAGAAAGCACCCCTAGGACTTTCATGTCCTTGGTGTCAGTCATCTCTGAGATCTGATTTTGGTCATACTAGTTACATGGTCAGTAACCACTTTTTTTTTTTTTTTTTTTTTTTTTTTTTGGTCTAAGCTCAGTTAAATTAGGTTAATGTTACCAGATACCATCACATCTTAGGTCATCCAGAAATACTGTATTTACACCAGTAAGAGTATCTGGGTGAGCCTTCGGAATAATGGTGTTAATTTACAAAAGGAAAACAGAGATGGTTATAGTTTTTTGAGAGCCGATTATGTACCAGGTGCAGGACCATGGTTTGAATGTATATAGATAGACCTTTACAATTATTACCATGGCAAGATTTTTAGAAATACTGTGAGGTGGGAATTATTCTTTTCTTTTTACTAATGAGGATACAGACTTGGAACAGAGGGGTGGTAGCTGAACTTACTTCAGGATGTGCTGTAAATGCAGAGTCAGAAGGGGAACTAATATTTATCTGACTCCAAGTCTATGGGAAGTCATGAATACCCAGCTATTCTATAGGCAGTAGATTAGCTTTATTCTCTAGGCAATAGAGGATGAATAAATTTGGTTTGTGTGTGTTTGTGTGTGTGTTTAAAGCAGGACCTACCTTTGTGAGACGGCTTTAGAATAGGAGTTCTTGTAGCAGTGTGTAGAAATGGATGAGAGAAGGGCCAGGCATATGTGAGGAAGGCATGAAGAAACCTCAAGAAATAGTTCTTGTGTGCAATGATACTGGGAAATGCTTTTATTAAATAAGATGACAGCGCTATGAGTGTCAGAAGCTTCCCGCTATCTGTGAAATGCAGGGCCAGATTTTCTATGTATAGTTCACTATTCTCCAGGAAGAGTGTACGATAGAAACTCTGATTGTGAAGGTAAATATCTAAGAGGTTTTTTTTTTTTGTTTTCTTGTTTTGTTTTGTTTTGTTTTTTACCCAATCAAGCCTTATATCAGCAAAACCATCCTTTGCCTCTATAACAGTAAGTAAAAGATGCAAGGCTCCCTGAAAGAGATTCAGTGAGGCTCTGCTACCCAGTTTGAAATCACTTGTAATTGCTGAGTTGATTTATAGTTATTGCTTGTCCCTATCCACCCAGTCATCTAGAAAACCACTTATATCCATAGCTTACATCTCATTATTTCTAGTTTCTTCCTCCTTGCTTATAGTTTGAAATCACTCAGAAGATAAGGGATTGATGAATACACTTTATCATAGGCCTAGTGAAGATGACACACCTTTACTATCTGTTTGATTTTTCTATACTTTCTCAGGAAGGAGTGTAATTCAGAGACAGAACAAAGAGAAATCCCCAAAACATCATGAATTTCAGACTTCCAATATTCAGCCGTATGCTTTATAATATGCGTGAAGAAATTACATGATGTCAACATACCCTTGTTAAATACCTTGTATGTGTCAGGCATTGTGTTAAACTTTAAGAGACACAGGGTCCCCAACCTCACTGAGATTTCAGCTTAGTAAAAGATTAAGTTCATGATCTCACTTTACCTGAGATCAATCACTGGATTAAAACAAAAGATACATTTGTGCAGTAAATCAAGAATACACCATTCTTTTCAGACCCCAGGAATTAAAGCCAACTTGGAGACTCAAACATCACTAAGTACATTGGAGGAGTCAGTGACAGAAACAATAGATTTGTTAATTATCATTGTTAATTATCATTGTGGGTTAGAACCCACACTGCCCCTTTGATATATGTCTTCCACAATGATAATTTGGCTTCACTCTGGACTATCCATATATCAGCTACCTATCAGAGGGCCTCCCAGGTTCTGGGGCTCTTTTAAAGCTCAGGGCATCAGATGTTAATTCTTCTGTTCTCCTGCTCAAGGGAGGCCCACACCAGTGCAAAAATACAATCTCAATTAAATTTACAGGAAGTAGTAATGGGAAGAGGAAGAACTCATTGTGGGGCTGTGGCATAACACTGATTATATTCAAAACAACTCAATATTAGCTTCACATCTGTATTAAATTTGTTAATACTGTTGTTCCCAGTAGTGAGTTTATGATTGTTTTAGTCCAGCTTTGTTTATAGATGCAGAAATGTTCCTATTGACATCAGAAATGTTTCCAGAAATTCCTTAAGGAGGAATTAGCATTTGAAATCTGGTTTTGGTTGGTGTATTTCAGGGTGTAAAACAGGGTGTATTTCATTTGCTTAACACTTGATTTAAGTTTAAAAAATACATGATGGTGTATAGACAGAAAGGGTGCTCTGGCCCTTGGGAAGGTTATTTGAATCCTCATGGGGTGAGCGCCTCTCAGCCCTGCGCCTTCTTTTATCAGACCGTCCTTGGTTTTCTCATTCATTGACATTTATGGCTATTTTAGGATGTCTAACAAATCCAAGTTCAGCCAACTTTAATACAACTGGTTTGAGGCTTTAAATTTCAGTCAATTTTCAATTATTTTATCTCTCCAATATCAAACAAACATTCTAACTGAAATTTTCACAGAAGTAACAGAATTGGTCAATTGTGACACTAGATAATAATAGCCCAGAGCTACACTGCTACATTTAGAATATGCAACCATATTAAAACTAAATATATAATTTAATCATTTGTAAAAATTAAAGCAAGTCATAGAAACCATTTCAGAGCTTATCTAGAAATTAGTGGGGATTGTAAATTTCCAAAAATGACATTTTCTCCTGTACAAATGAATTTTAGCAAATTAATTTGGTCTCTCTACAATGAATTCTATATAGTTTGAAAATATAACTCATAGAATTATGAAGAGATAACATCTCCTTTAGGCAATGAAAAGAGCTTTTACTGAGTGCCTACTGCAAACTTTTAATGATAGCTCATATTTACTGAGTGTTTATGATGTGTCCAGTACTATAGACTAGTATTTCATATATTTTCTCATTATTCAATGTTTTTTATGAGAAAATGGAAATACAGATAGATTGAGCAATTTGACCAGGGTAATGCTTAAGAACTGAAGCCATAATTTAAGCAGGGTCAGGCTGATTCCAGAATTTTTGCTGATAACTCCAATCTTAAACTGTCTCTTTTGGGGGAATCATGTAGAAAACAGAATGCTGTACTCATTTACAATGACACATTGGTAAAGTTGCATTTAATAAATAAATGCATCATCAAATAATTTTTTTTGCCATATTTTTTCAGCCTTGGCCGTTGGGAGCTCTTTTAGTAGGCATTTGTGTGATTATCCCTATCTTAGACAGACCATCAGTTTTGTGATTTTGTTTTGAGCACTTCCTTACTTTCTGGCACTATAAGGTACGCCAAGTTCACCTTGTATATTTCTGTCCCGGAGCCAGAATCATCCTTTCCTCCTAGAGCTCTAGCTCTTGTATTGGAGAATGGTATTAGAAGCCAAGACTTGGGTAATAGCTGTGACAGGTGTCATTGTTATGGCCCCCTCTCCTCAGACAAAGCAAGAAATCTTGTGTGTATATGCTAACTCATGTGTATAAACATGTCCATGAATATTTCTGTATATATCCATCTGTATCTATATTAAGCTAGACACATAAAGTCATACTGATGCCTTCAACTCTGGGTTCATTACTACATGGAACATTGTAACCTTCTTCCCTTGTTTGTCTAGAACTTCCTTCTCCAACAGTGAGAAACCTGTCTCCTACTATCAGTCATCCATTTACTTATTTAATATATATGTGTTGTGTTTTGTTATCAGAGTATTCTTTCCATCCATCCTAGGATCCACTGGCCTCCTAAATGATTTTTTTAATTGCATAGATTAGGATTTACTCTTCATGCTACAAAGTTACAGGGATTTTCACAAATTCACACTGAAAAGTATTCACCAGTATCATGAAGAATAGCTTCATATTTAAATTAATGTTAGAAAACATACAAATCCCTAGCACTGATGAACTTCAAATAAATCATGTAGATATTATACCTTCAAGGGGTTAGAGCATAACTCACCATTCCTTAAGCGTAGGCTGCACCTAGTGATTTCCTTTCCAAAAGTATAGTAACTGTACAGTGGAGACTCCCTCAAACACTACCATAGCCAGGTGGTCAAGGTCAACATCAACAGTGGTAAATCATGTTGGTGTCATATACCATTGATATGACAGGAATGGCCCTTTATTTCTGTGGCCTTCTTCCCCAATAGCCATAGTCCCAGTCTAATCATGAGAAAAAAATATCAGATAAAATCCAATTAAGGGATATTCTACAAAATATTCATGTTCCTCAAAATTGTCAAGGTCACTAAAAAGAAAGCAAGTTTGGGGCGGCTGGGGGTATCAGTCAGTTAAGCTTTCAACTTCAGCTCAGGTCATGATCTCATGGTTTGTGTGTTTAAGCCCTGCATCGGGCTCTGTGCTGACAGCTCAGAGCCTGGAGCCTGCTTCAGATTCTGTGTCTCCCTCTATCTCTGCCCCTCTCCTGCTCATGCTCTCTCTCTGTCTCTCAAAAATAAATAATTATTAAAAAATTTTTAAAGAAAAAATAAAAAGAAAGCAAGTCTGAGAAATTGTCACAGTCTAGAGGAGCTTAAGAAGACAGAATGACCAAATGCAATGTGGTATCCTGGCTGGGACCCTGGAACAGAAAAAGGACATTAGGTAAAAAGCAAGGAAATCTGAATAAACTGTGAACTTTAGTTAATAATGGTTTACCAGTATTGGCTTATAAATTTTGACTTAATTACTTATGTAACATGCTCATTATAGAGGAAACTGGGTGGGGATGTATGGAAACTTTCTTTACTATCTTTGAAACTTTTATATAAATCTAAAATTATTCTTTTTTAAAGTTCATTTATTTATTTTGAGGGAAAGAGAGAGTGTGAGCATGAGCATGGGTGGGGCAGAGAGAGAGAGAGAGAGAATCCCAAGCAGGCTCCATTCCATGCTGTCAGTACAGAGCCCATTGTGGGGCTCGAACTCATGAACCATAATTATCATATCCTGACCCAAAATTAAGAGTTAGATGCTGCATTAACTGAGCCAGTTAGGCACCCCTAAATCTATCTAAAATAGAAAATTTTATATTTTATATAATATTTATATTTAAAAAGTATAAAGTATGAAGAACAACATTTAAGGAGATGTAACTCTGGCACAGATTAACTTCTTCTAAATTGCTTCTTTATTTATCAATGTAGTGATGAGCAATTCCATAGAAAGAGTAACTCTTGGCAAAGAAACAGACTGTTAACTATAGAGAACAAACTGATAATTACCAGAAGGGTGGTTGGTAGGAGTTGGGGGGAAATTCAGAATAGAGATTAAAGAATACCTTTATACTGATGCTAAATAAAATGCTAAAAAAATAATAATGAATCTTATCCTAGCCACACACATTCACACATTTTTGTTACAGATCAATATTCAACTTTCTTCCTAATTCACTTGGGGTGGGGGGAGGAGGAAAGAATAACTCTTAAGACTCCAAACTAGAATTTGAATGATAGATGTAAGCATATTGGAGGCAAGAAGTTGTTCCAAACTGGAGGTGAGTTTTGGGAAATAGTTTGAATGGAATTTTTAAAATATGCTAAAATATTCAACATACATAAGAAAGACATGAAATTTAACGACCATCTCTATTTTCAGGAATATACAAATATTTGAAGTGTGTAACTGGCAAATAAGATTTAGACAAATCTAAGCTTCACAGGTTTCTGGAAAAAGATGATAGCGCTTTTCAGAGAAGATGTAAATGGATCTGCTGAATTCTGTTGGCACACTACAGTAACTTCCTTGAGAAGGCCAAGCGTTGTGAGATTAGCTAATGTAATTTTACTTCTCCTATCCCAGAGATTTTCCTGACTTCTTTATCAAAGACTTATTTAAAGGTGCTGGCTTTTACATATCTTAGAAAACAAGGCATTTTATAACAACCCAAAGAATTTTTTCTCTTCCAGTAGTCAGTATGTTTCATATTCTTTTTGTCATCAATAGATGAATTTACAGGGTATTTTATTTTCCTTCTTTGTTCGCAGAGTTTGTCTGAAGTATTTCTTCGGACTGACAATGAGAAATTGGTGGTGTCTCCTCACGTTGGATTTGCATCCTGTTAAAAAGCAATTGGTCTCGTACATTTCAGCTGAGCAACCTTCTCTCCATTAATTATGATTTACTCTGAATTTCCTCAGAGGAAGGAAGGAGGGGCATAAGAAAAGATCTATTGGGTTGACACTAAGCTTTTTCAAAGGTTTCTCTTCTCACAACTGTTAAAAAGTCCAACTTTCTGACGGTCATGACTCTAAAAGAATCAGCACAAAGTGACAGTGATACCTTTCACAAAGAAAATAATGAGAGCTTGCTAATTTTTGAGCAAGTCTTATGATATATGAAAAAATTATATTCCAGCAAGTTGTCACATCATACTTCTGGTTGATGATAAGACAGGCAGAGCTCTTTCTGGAAGGAGAGAATCTTAACAACCATTGCAGCCAAATCCTTAAAATGGCCGCCAAACTTCTATCTCCTAGTGACTAATTCTTACACAGATTTTTGCTTAAATATAGCATCATGAATGCACAGCTGCAGAGGATGTGCAAAACAGCCAAAATTGTACACATTGCAATCTGTGAGGGATTTTTTTTCCTTTCCTTTTTTGTCTGGGGCGTTGTTTCAAGCAACCATGTGGATCCTGTCTTTGGCAACCTGCCATTTCTCTAGCGCATTCATAAAACAATAGGAATGGCAGTACCTGGGTGCTGTTCACAGAGAGGCAAATAACGTGAAACAGCTGCTCTTCTATTGAAACCATTATCGGGTGTCAGTCTGAGAGATGAGTTGGCATTGGTTTGAGAATCGTTGATAAATAACGACAAAGTGGGCTTTCCAAGAAGCGATCTGAGGTCCCTCTCACATTTTTGCATCAGAGCTGCCTCTGAGAGCACTCTAGAAGAACCTTAAATGTCAGTTGGGTAGGCTCTAACATTAACTTTGGCACAAAATGTAACAGCCACGTCTTTGTCAAGCAAAATATTCTACAGTGAGTCTGGAGAGAGATCATGGTCCTTAGGGATGATAGTTTATAGGATGTGTTTGATTGGGAACAGAGGAATTGGGAATTTCCAAAGGTTCATGGACGTGTGAAGTAAAGGTTGACTTTTTTGAAGATAGAAGTTATTAACCACATCATTTGGCGACAGTTTGACTGTGTTTGTGTGTGTGTGTGTGTGTGTGTGTGTCCGTGTGTGCGAGAAATACCATTCTATCTGTGGCATGTTTAACAAATATTTTAGTAAACATTCATTACACCCCATCTCTCTTGCTATATATATATATATATATGTTAGGGAGTGAACTAGAAAAGAAGGTACAAGGAGAGTAAAGCCTAGACATGCCTGTCCATATGGGGTTTATTTTTAATGAGGGAGACCGCATTTCACATAGCGAGGTGATAAGTATAAGAGAGGTATGGACATCGCCTATTCTTCCTTTTAAACTCCCAATGTACCCACATTGCTCAGGAGGCAGAAGAATAAAAAAAGCTTCACAGGAAATACCATCTGAACTGTTTCTTAAAGAATCAGCAGGTCAGCAAGTTGAGCAGATTGAGAAGCATGCTGGAAGACTGGAGGAGGCAGTTTCAGGGGCCAATCATGTTATCTGCAAAGAAGGGATAAAACTACAAAGCACAGTATTTGAAAACAGTAGATTTGGAACAAAAAGTGAGTATGAAGCAGAACGATGTGGAGATGGAAAAGAGGGGTTGCCAGCCAACTCTGTGTATTTGTGCTGAGAGGTTTGGACTTGACTGTAGGCCAGCATTGCCCTGTGTACCCCTGTGAAATAGTTCCCTAAAAATGCTGTTTAAAAAAAATTTCAGTGGAAAAATGCATTAGTAAAACTGACATCCACCCTGTCTTAGAGATTCATGATTTGTATTAGGAAATAAAAGACTTGAGGGAGAATTAGAATAAATAAAGCAGTTTAACTAGGCAATCAGGAGCCAATCAAAAGACTTAAAGCAAAAAAATGTGCTAATAAGGTTTATTTTTAGGAGCAAATTGTTCCAGCATTGTGGAAAAGGAAGCACAGTAAGGAAAACTTGGAGAAGGGAGCGCTCTCAGTGAGTCTGTGGGACAGTGGCAAGACCGAGAGGAAGAAGGGAAAATAGGGATTGGAAGAGTCAGATATGTTTCTCATGAAAAAAAAAATTAGGATCTGCTCATTGAGGATAATGGAGGATGTAAATATAAGAGCATGTTTGCTTTGGGACTACAGTAAACTTGGGGGAGGAGTATATTGCCATAGTGATGGTGGTAAAATTAGCTCTCACAAATTGAGTATCTAGTCTTTGTTTCACACCGGGCTAGACATTTTAAAACTCATCTCATTTTCTCTTCAAAACAATCCAGCAAAGTAGGCATGTTTGAGGGAAATGATCCTCATAAAAGTTAGGTAAACTAACCCATGATGATATTCTTAGCAACTAACAGAGCTATAATGGGGTAGGTTTTGTGGTTCCAGAGATTCTATGCTTGTAGTGTGGAGACTGAGAGAACACTCTTGGGAAGAACTTGTACCTGGAAAGGGCACCTCAGTGCAGATGCAGATGATGGCAAAATCACTTTCATTGAGACCAATACCCTGTTTGGGGATGAGAGTCTTTTAACCCTTATGTATTCATGCTTTAAAGAGTAGGAAGTTTGGTAATAGCAATGGCAGGGGGGTTGGCTTGGGGAATATGGATATTAGAAAATATAGTGTGATGGTAGCTTAATGGATAAAGTGTCCAACTCTTGATTTTGGCTCAGGTCATGAGCTCAGGTTTTGTGGGATTGAGTCCTATATTGGGCTCTTCACTGAAAGCACATAGCCCACTTGGGATTCTCTCTTTCACTCTCTAGCCCCTGCTCATGCTCTCTCTTTGTCTCCCAAAATAAATAAACTTAAGAAAAAAGAAAATATACCATGAGTCTATTTACAATGGTACTCCATTTACACAGAGGCTATCCAGCCAGTTCACATAGGTTGGCCTTTACAGTTTTTCCAAAAACAGCTTGAAGAATGGAGTCTTCTTAATAGCCAAAGCTCATGGCAGAAAGTCCTTGTGCAAGTGTTTGTGCATCTAACTTATTAGTTTTGGATTTTCACCAAGACTCTAATTTCATTCACTTCAGATCAAATTATTAAGTTGTTATCTAGTTCATCAAAGTCTAGCGATGGAATGCATAGTCATTGATGAGTATAGGTTGCACCTGGAACCAAAGAGAGAAAAGCAAGTAAGGAACACAGAGGGAGGGAGAGGATACCTGGAGAAGCTTAGGATGGCCATTTCTGGATGAAAAAAAAAATATTCAAAGAGCGCATGCTCAGTAGCAAATTTATAAAGAACAGACACAGAAGGCGTGATAAGAATGAAGTGCCAAGGGGCGCCTGGGTGGTTCAGTTGATTAAGAATGAAGTGTCAAGGCTACTTTTTTTCATTCATCTCTTTATTCTACAAAATGAATTAGGCGCCCATGGATGCCAGGTTCTGTACTTAAGTCTGGGTAAACTGAAATACACAAGACATAAATGTGTACATGGAGATGCTGATCTAATATTTCCTACCTAGGCCCTGCTGTAAAGAGTTAAAAGACATAATTTCTTTGTCACCAGGGAGTCCTTTCTAGCATCTGTCCAAGAGAGATGTGGGCTGTCCAAGAGAGAGTTGGGATTCCATTATATGTGAGTTTGGCCACAATTGCAGAGCATGGTGGGGATCAGATTTCCCAGTGGCTTAGGAGATGCTGGACCCCAGAACCTTTCCTGCTGGGTGTTTGTTACAGTACACAATGATCATTGGGTGATTTTTGACAAGAGCACAGAGCTTTTTGAAACATTAATGAATTGACTCCTGTTAGCCTAGAACAACTGTCACTCTCTCTAATACTTGGAGAGTATTTCCTAGAATCCACTTCTTTGTGAGTGGAACTAGCTACAGATATGGAAGGTGGAAGTAAAGTGAATCATTAATCTTGAGATGGTTATAGCCAAGCGAATGTAGACAGATGAGAGATTCAGAACTCAAAAACGTATTTCTTAATGATAAATTTTTAACTAATACTGTAAAATGGATTCAAGACAGTCATCTAAAATATAATTAACTCTAATAAGTTGTTATTATGAAACAACTACACAAACTGTAAAACCATATTCTGGATTCTTGCATCACTTTCATGCAAGGATTAACACTGAGATGAAACATGCAGCTAATTTATAACAGCATTACAAATGATGTCTCTTCCTTGGGAGAAACACAGAAGGAGATATCTCTTTACTCAGGTTCCAACACAGTGCTGGATAAAAAGAGAATTCCTCCATCAGTTTTTTCTTTGTTGGAGATCAGGACAATACTCCCAATTTTGACAGAAATGCAGACATTTCCAGCCATGGAGAAGAGGAGGGAGACTTTCCATGCTCACAGTATAATGAAAGAGCTTCTTGTAGTTAAAATGAGCCCTCAGGCTGCCTCAGCTGATCCCATCCCTGGCCAGGAAGAGAGCTAAGGCAGAAAAAGAAAGATAAAAGGAATGAGAGGGGAAACCCCAAAGAAAAACTCACTTCATTTCTAATATTGCAGAGAAGGCCAGGACTGAATGTGGTCACAATAGCATGGCCACCATGGGGGAAGATGAGCCACTTTGCTATCACCTTCTATGCAGACACCATTAACTGACTTAAACTCAGCTCCAAAAGGGAATAAGTAATTCTATTCGTGCTGAGAAATCTTGAAGGATTATAACATCACAAAATTTGAAAAACACAAGCATTTTAGCATGGGTGTCTGAAAGAAAATCCAAAAACAAAGTTTATCACCTACTATGGCTGTTTTCCTTGGGACAGCAGCATTATAATCTTGGAACTGATTAGATAAATACTGATCTTCATGGCAGTTTTATTTTAAAATGTCAAACTAGGATCAAGAGCTAAGTGTCTTATTTGGCACGGTCATTCATGATAACATTTTATAGCACAAGGTGAAACAATAAGTCATTAATTCCATGTAATTAATGTATGTTTGAAAGACATGCCAAAGCATCGAACTGTTATTTTTTTAGTAGTACATAAATTAAAAAAAAAAAAACCCAAAACAAAACAAAACAAATAAAACACAAATTTTTAATATCTGGGCCATTTCCTCTGCATGAAAAAACTCCTGTGGGACATTGCCAGGGTAAATATATTTTATCCACCTGCAGAAAAGAGTACCATGGCATGTAACTCCATCAGGATTTTGAGTAATTCCAAAACACAAGTTTTTCTCCCTGCTTTTCCATCTTTATTCCATCCTTGAATCCACTTACATGGAATGAAGCTTAAGAAAGTTTGCAGTCATGCCCCGAAGCCCTAAATGATCCCGTCTGAATTGACATCAATGAGAGTGAGACACAGCAACTGAGGTAGGTGAACATTGTCCCATCCAGCATTCAGCCAGAATTTCTGGATTTCCTTCATTCACATCAGCCAAAGGAGAGTTCGTCCCAGCCTTTTCTTCACAGCCACTAAAACATAATGCGGGCTCTAACACCCCAAGGAGTTCCGCCCCTTCCTCTCTCTGCCATGTAAGTCCTTGGATATTTCCTTCAGGGATGAATGCTGGAGGATTTTAGGAGCTAATTGTCACCAATACTTGGAAGTGTAATCGCAGTGATAAAGAGAGAGCATTTGGCCTTTATAGTTTTCTAAAGTGCCTATATTGAAAGCATGAAGTATGGTTTCAGTAATGCTGGAGAGTGGATACTTGTGCTTTCTACTTGATTCTAATGAGGTCTTTTAGTTCTAATGCTTATGTTGCAAGATTAATGCAGGCTATCGTCACTACAGTCAAACTTCGGCACTTGACCACATTTTAGACTTAAAGTCCAGAAGAGAAAAGAATAATTGGACATTTAAAATATAGAGTAGGTAATAATGCTTTTTGACAGCTTATTGTGCTGATTACCAACCAAAGTGGCTTGATTAAAAAAATACCATTTCACTTGAAGTTTCAAATTACTCTTCCTATAAGCACAAAAGATATGGGCACAAGATGTACTTCACTTCTAGTATCTGTGGATCTGCGTAGCCATTGTGTTTATAGTTATCTATAGCTTGTAATCCCACGTACCTATTTTTGCTTTTATTGTTATGTATTGCTGTCACAATGATTTCCACCAACCTCTCAGACTGCAGTAAAAACAGCCTACAATACTGGGGCACCTGGGTGGCTCAGTCAGTTAAGCATTGGATTCTTGATCTTGGCTCAGGTCATGATTTCATGGTTTGTGACTTTGGGCTCCACATTGGGCTGTGTGCTGATGGTGCAGGGCTTGCTTGGGATTGTCTATCTCCCTGTCTTTGCCCCTCCCCCAAGTGTGCACATGCACTCTTTCTCAAAATAAATACATAAACTTTAAAAAAAAAAAGCAGTCTATGATATAAGGAGGTAGACAATAATCAGAAACAATAACAGCCAAGTTGCAAATATACCAAACCTCAAGCAGACCTTTGACCACATCTCTTTATCAATTTAGAAATTCTGTTTCACTAACATGCTACATACAGACAGGTTGTTCTAGGCCAGAGGGATCCCCAACCACCTTTGAGTACAGCTTGCTTTTGTGGAAAGTCTTCAGTGGAGTGGGATGGAAGTGCCCATCAGAGGAAAGACCCATCTTTGGAGTCTGGCATCTCAGTTTTGGATCCTACCATAAACCAAGTATATATGTGATCTTGGGTAAGTTACTGTATTTCCCTGTGTATCTGTATCCATGGCTAGAAAATGAGAATACTAGGGGCACCTGGGTGGCTCAGTCCGTTAAGCATCCCATTTCAGCTCAGGTCATGATCTTGTGATTCGTGGGTTCAAGCCCCACATTGGGCTCTGTGCTGACAGCTCAGAGCATGGAGCCTGCTTTGGATTCTGTGTCTCCTTCTCTCTCTCTCTGCCCCTCTCCTGCTTGGATGCACACACTCTCTCTCAAAAAGAAATAAACATTAAAAAACAAAAAATAAATAAAATGAGAATATGAACACTGAATCTTTCATGATAGTTTGTGAGTGTTCAGTGAGGTGAAGAATGAAAAGCACCCGGCTTAATAAATGGCAATCCATGAAAGTATTCGAATTTTCTATGAAAATAGCTGTGAGGTTTTAAGGAGAAAAGTCTACTCTCTCCCCATCTTTATCTACTCACCTGCCCTGCCTCTGGGGGAAACAAAACAAAAGTTCTCCTATTAGAAGGAAACAAAGAGATATCTTAGGAATGGATAAATTTATGCTTGTTCTTGGATTCTTTGTCATCATCTCTTATTTAAAACTCTAAATAGTAGAGTGGTTGGGTGGCTCATTCAGTTAAGTGTCCAACTTTGTTCAGCTGAGATCAAGATCTTGTGGTTCATGAGTGCGAACCCCGCATTGGGCTTTGCACTGATAGTGCTGAGCCCACTTGGAATTCTCTCCCTCTCCCTCTCTCTAATCCCTCCCACACTGGTGCACATGCTCTCTCTTTCTCAAAATAAACAAATTTTAAAAATAAAAAAATTAAAAAAAAACCCTAAATGGTCATCCCCTCAAAAAAGGGAAATTCTTAATGATAGATAAATAAGCCTAGTCTTCCAGTGAGAGCACCATCTTCTCTGCTTGAAAGATTTCCTTGGCTTCTCACAAAGACAAGAAAACAATGCATGTTGCTTTTGTTCTTCCCAAAGCCGCCTTCCCCAACCTGAGAGAGTATTTATCAACCTTAAAGCAAAGTTGCTATGAGTCGCTGTGCCCGTTCTACCACTGAGACTTGGAGAACACTCTAAAACCACTGCAATTTCAGGGACGCACCACAGGCTTTTAACGAAGATTTTTTCAAGGCCCTATACCAAGAGTCAGATCCAACTGATACCAAGAAATCTAAACTATTCCTCCCTAATAAACTCACCCTTCTGTTCCAATAATTGTGTGAGGTTCTCCTCACCCTGACAAAAATGAGGTTTTGTGAAGCTCTCTGCCTCAGACCAGTCTTCTGTCACACCTCTTAGGTCACCAACTGACATGCCATCATTGCATTTTTTCATTGAAAACCAACAAGATGCTATTTAAGTATGTCTTCCTGGAGGGTTGCAAAGTACTTGTCTCTTACCCGGGCTATAAGATAAAAGATAAGCTTCAGAAAATTCTTTCTCTCCAGTTACTTCCTTTTTTAAGTGACAATGTTTCGGGGTTTCTGGAATTGAATTTCAAAAGACAAAAAATTTTTTTAAAGATTTTGGGTTTATTTCCACTCTTCCGTATGTTCACTATTTAAAATGTTCACCGGAAGTAAGCTTTGAAATACTGTGTAAATCACTCTGCAGCTCCAAATCTGAAATGCTCTCACACTTCATGATTCTACATATACCAGACTTAAGTACAGAATTGTTTTTATTGAAAGGACTTTTATATGTTGAGAGTTGGTGTGAGTTTGCTCCTCTGATCCAGTGACACCCTTCCACTTGGACAGAGCCCTTTGGGGTTGACGTGATGGACATATATTTCTGATAAGGCATCTCAGTAGGATTAATATTCTAAATAGATCTGATTTCTAAGTGCAGGAACTTCCATGGCTGGCAGTTAGCTGCGAATGATTGCGCATGTATTGGAATTTATACCCTGAGTTGATTTTCTGTCACAGAATGACTACCATGGCCAATTTCAACTGGTTTTAATTTTTTTCTATTAATATAAGAACAGAGGCTAAACATGGTGTGACCTATTTGTTTTCAGTGTCTTCAGTTGACCATAAAACATTAATAATTTCTAGTCAAAAGTTTTTCAGTGCATTTATAACCAGGCAAATAAATAGCTTTGGGACCTTGGGAGTTGACTTTAAACTGTCATGTTTTACATAAAATCTGCTTTTGCTATTGTCTTAGAGATTAAACACTGACTTCTTTATATTCTACCAGAGGTGAATGTTCTAAACTTATTAATTCTTTCCCAATTAGCTTTAAAACACTTAGATCACTAAAGAAAATCTTAGTGCCACTGTAACCATAAAATACATGTTTTATAAAATGATTTCTTCTTGAGGAATCCACAAAACACTTAGACCTGGACTTCCATCTAGTTTCAATGAGTGAAATAAAATGTATGAAGAAGCAGGAAAGAACCACATACTGAAAATTCCAGAAAGGAAAACGTACATCATTTTCATCTGATGTAAAGAGTAAATATAGTACTCAGCCACTGGCTCGAGAAAATACTTTACCAGAGCTGGGGGATGGAAGGGGGTTTGTAATCGCTAGGCCTGGAGTTAAGAGGACATATATGTCTCTCCTCAAAATGATTGACACATCTCATTTTATTTTTTTATTATTTTTTAAATTTTTAAAAACTTTATTTTTGAGAGAGCACAGTTGGGGAGGAGCAGAGAGAGAGGGAGACAGAGAATCCGAAGCAGGCTCCAGGCGCTGAGCTGTCAGCACAGAGCCCAATGAGGGGCCAGAAGCCATGAGCTGTGAGATCATGGCCTGAGCCAAAGTCGGACAGTTAACTGAGCCACCAAGGCACCACGCCACATGTCATTTTAAAAAGCATGCATGCCTGATGCTCATAAATACATCAATTCATAGGAAAATACCAGAAGAAGGTACTAGAGTCTGCATTCACAATTCTTGTCGAAAACATGTTTGCCAGGTAAACTGCCAGGGAACTGAGGGTGCCCACTATGAGAGGTAAACACAACTTCTTAGGCATTTTACCTATACTTGTCACTTTAGGGCAGTGAATAAAATTCATTGGCAGGGACGCCTGGGTCCCTCAGTCAGTTGAGAGTCTGACTCTTGATTTCGGCTCAGATTCATGATCTCAGGATCATGGGATCGAGTCATACGTCCTTCCCCCGCATGGAGCCTGCTTAAGATTCTTCCTTTCTCTCCCTCTGTTCCTCTCCCCCGCACTCTCTCTCTAAAAATAAAAATGATTCTAAAAATAAATAGTGGCAAACTGCTTTGAAGGAATACTGGATTACATATAGATGTGGTCATTTTGGTTAACTTGGTTGTACTAATCATCAAAGTAAAGGAGATTAAACAAGATAATGCAAGATTGATTTTTAAAATTTGTTCAAAACCAAAGCTTTAGTATGAATCTCATTAGACTTCTTTCTCACCCAGGTATACATACCGTAAACACAGACACACACACACACACACACACACACACACATACATGCATTCTAAAAGTCGGAAAGGTAGTAATTTCTCGTAACATTTATCTGGGGAAAATTACATGCAGATCCCAAGCAAAAAAAAAAAAAAAAAAAAAAAAAATCCAAGCAAGCTGCTGAAACCTCAAGAATTTCTCTGCCACAGATTCTATAAATCTCTATCCAGAATTTGGAAGGATATAACATGGAAACAGTAAATTACCTATGTCTGATGTTTTTTTTTTGTTTGTTTGTTTTTTGTTTTTTTTTTTTGGCCAGAATCTGTCTAAAGGAAAGTAGCTTAAGCTTTTCTGGGTCTGGTTGTTGAGATTTCAAATGTTAAAAGTAGCTCACTTTGTTACCTTACTAAATATTGCTGGATATGGAAAGACTAATTAGCAGAGTGAAAATAAAGCCAAAAAAAAAAGTTTTAAATGGCCTATAGAAAGAAAGTATCCAAAATGACTGCATTCTTGTCAAGGAAGAATTTGACAAATTAAAGAATTTCTATACTTGATAGGTATCTTGAACTAATTGTAGTAATTTGTTGGGTAAATATCGTCTTCATCATGTCATACGTGTTTTTACCTTACTGGCATTGTTTATATTATCTAGTTCACAAGGTTTATCATCCCTATATTCTCAGCTCTGCACATCAGAACACAGAATGGTGAGTATAAAATTAAAGTCTGAATATAGATTTTTTGAGAATTAAAATGCTGTTATGAGAAATGTCAGAGGATTCTCTTCAAATGGTTGTGCATTTGTGAATTTCTAGAACACCGATTTGAAATGTTCATTTCCATTGTTTTCCAAAGAATATCAACAATCAACGGAGCTGGCATTGGATCAGAAAATAAAACATGATTTCTGTGATTATATTTTTAGATAGAGGTTAATAGAGATAGATATTAAAAATAGGCATAAATAGATAATGTGTGTTCTGAAAGAGAGTATTTTATTCACTAGGCTTCACATCTTTTATGTGGTTGGCATTGCCATTAGTGAAGCATGAGCTGAGTTTGTCATATAGAAATACAGTAGTTCAGGCAGGAAACTAATTCTGGATGATGGGGATGTTAACAAAGGGTTACTGAGGCACCATGAGGTCCACAACAACAAAAACAACAGCAACAACAACAACATTTCATAATTATTGTAGGGGTTATCAGAGCAAATATCTGACATCAGATCTCCAGGACATCAGATCTCCAAGACCAGCTTAATAAGAAAGGCCCAAGTCATTCTCAGTTTCACAAAAACCCTGTGAACTTTCACGTTACAACTAATTTTAACAGAAATAAAACTAACATTGGATGTATTATTGTGTAGCAGAGATCATTGCTGATAGAATAATGGTTGTAAGGTAGCCATCCCTAGCATGGTGTCCTGAATATGTTCTGGTCCAGACAGCCCTTCCCACGGAGAAGGATGGACCAACATGGTGAGGGCTGAGTATGCTCTGCTCCCTTGGCTCATGGTTCTAGATAGGACCAGCATCCATACAAGGGTATCAGGAGGTCATCAAAATATTAGAGGCTGATCAAAACTGGTCAAATGGAAGAGATCAAATCAAAGGAGATCGATGTGTGTATACGCATAGAAGATCAGTAGTTTGTTCGTTTGATTCCTTTTCCCAGAACTTGGGGCAATAATGTCTCCTAAAATTGCATTTCCCACTTACCAACATATCTAATGGGGCTCTAAAACAATTTTATTTCCCTCTTCTTAAAAATTAAACAGACAAGTTCTGCTTATTCCATAAAACCTCCTGCACTTACTGTCTTTTACAAGTTTATTGAAAGATACTCTCTTTCAAAATGCCTGATAATTGTGGAAATATGTGTATGACTGTGGGTGTGAGTGTTTACACATGTGCATAACAGAACAGTGACTATGAAACTTCTAACAGTACTTACTTCTGGAGAGGCTATGAAATGATGGAAGTCATGCCATAGTAGTGGGTAATTAGCTGCTGGTTCATCTCAGATGAGTGTCCCCTCTACCTTAGTACCCCTCACTTGTCTCTCTTCCAACTAGGTCTTTTGAAGATCCCAGCACTGGAGGGTTGCCCCCGTTAGCATAGTAAGGGTCTCCAAAGGAGCTCCAAAGTTTGTCTAGCTTCAGTATTCCTCATCTGTGCCTCCGTTTTCCTTTTCTTAGATAATTTGTATATTGCCCCTGGGCCTACTGTGTGTTATTTGTTGTTTTATTTCTTGGTTTGAGTTATGGATGTATGGGTGCATATTATATTATGAATTGAACAGAACACAAATAAAACGAGGGAAAGAGGATCAAAAGACAAGTGGATAATTGAATTAACTATTCCTCTGTGTTTCTGATGGTTTTTTATAAGCGTCCTGACTTCTCATGTGATAGACTTTAGTTCATTTCTCTCTTCTACTTATAACTGGGGCCCAGCCAGGAAATTTATCCTACATGTTTTCCTGGAAGACATAATCCTCATTGACATTATCAATACTGGGAGCACTGCCCAAGGAGTGAGATTCAATATTAATTATTATTACTTATCGACCATTGGCTGCGTACGCTGGATTCCTTAAAACACAGGAGACAAAATCTCTGGCCTGAGGGTGTACATAAAGTGTCAATTAGTGAGACAGAGAATTGAGCTGATGCATGGGTAAGAGAGTCTGAGATGGTGTTCTCTCTGCTGGCTGCCTAGATATTTCTCCTCACATAAGAGGAAACCATTGACCAGGTCACGATTAATTCTGCTAGAGATCTCAGTCAAAGAGTTTATGAGCTTATTGTTGTTTTTGACTTTTATTATATGTTTGTCTAGTTTTAATGCATGTCTATGTCCTTACTTATAGGCAACTTTTGAAATGATGCTATTGGCGTAATGCTAAATGATCCACTTGCCTTCCATATTTCCAATAAAAAAATGTCAGAGTCTGTTGTTAGCTATGTTTCTAAGAATGCACTAAACAATTTGGATATATTTTTAAATTTAATGTTCACTAATTGAAAAAACAAACCTTTGGTATAAGGGTAAGAGTTTTTAAGTGTAAGAACATAATAAGCATTTTGAAATGGGAGGGATTAAAAAAAGCAGAATCTTTCTTAGGAAGAAAATTCTCATTTAGTTACTGGGCATATTTAGATGTGAAAAAGTGAATTTCCTCACTTGGCCAGCACTCTGGTAATCATCCCTGAGGAGAGGCTATAACTTAAAGTGTTCTGCCTGTGGACATAAATGGAAATCTGGAAGTTTGTATCCAGAAACAGGAGTGCCTAAAGACTGAGATACTTTATATTTGGAAATCAAGAGAGATGTAAGGAAAAGAGGAAAGTCCCACAAAAGCACTAGAGGCTAGGGCCCAGCTGAAGGACAAGTCCATCAAGACCTTCTCAAGGGCAAGGAATAGCTAAAATTTTGAGGACAATAATACTTAATATTCTATTTTAAGTATTCCGGATGTTGCCATAGTTTTCTCCACTAACCCAAATTGTGAGTAAACTCTATTACATTGTCCTGGTACTAATGACACTCCTATAGAATGAACAGAAACATGATAGGTAGAATGTTTGCTCAAAGGTGTCCCAGTCTAATTTCCAGAATCTGTTTTTATGTCAAGATATCACCCCTGTACTTTTGTTATCTAGTTGACCTTAAGATAGGGAGATTGTCCAGTAAATCTAATCTGATCACACTGGCACATAAGAGCAAAGCATCTTCTCTGCCTAATAGCAGAAGAGAAAGTCAGAGAGACCTCATGCCTGAGAAGGACTCAGTGTACCATTGTTTCTTCCCAGGTGAATGGAATCACATGAGAAGGAATGTGGATAACCTTGGGGACTTGGGAGAGGCCCCTGGCTGACAGCCAGTGAGGGAACTGGGACCTTAGCCTATATCCACAAAGAAATAAATTCTGCCCACATGAATGAGCTTAAAAGTGAATTCTTTCACAGAGATTCCACATAATAGCTGAATCCAGCCAACACCTTGATTTCAGTCTTGAACATGAATCCATTCAAGCTCATAGGGATCTACAAAACTTGAGCTAATGAATAGGTATTAAATCAAGACACTAGGTTGTACTAATGTGTTACACAGAAGTAGAAAGCTAATATGAATGCTACTAATTATGGGCCAAAAGGAGTGGGCATAGAAAAGGAATCATAAGAGATAAGAGAGCATTGGGGCACTGGGTGGCTCAGTGAGTTAAGTGTCTGACTCTCGAGTTTGGCTCAGGTCATGATCTTTTGGGTTTGTGAGTTCGAGCCCACACTGGGCTTCTTGTGCAGACAATGCAAAGTCTGCTTGGGATTCATTCATTCTCTCTCTCTCTCTCCCCCTCCCATTCTCTCTCTCTCTCTCTCAAAATAAATAAACTTAAAAGAGAGGGAGGGAAGGAGGGAGAGAGAGAGAGAGAGAGAGAGAGAGAGAGAGGGAGGGAGGGGAGCCTAAACAGGAAATAGGATCCACAAAAAAGATGAGCAGGGATGTAAGCTGCAGCAAGACTCAAGGTTTCCTATAGTGGAATGGTTGCTTGTCCTTTCAATTTACATTTTAAATGAGTATGCACACCCCATCCCCCAGATTTGGGGGAACATTCTGTGGTAAAGATAGAAAATTATTGCCCCTACTTTGTGAAAGAATTGGTGAATAGGGGATTTCAGTGAGCTGGACAAGGAGGGAAGGTGGAATTTCTTAGCTTGGGTGAATACATAAAAGCATACGTATCCTATCTTAAAGTAATCTCTTTTATTTCTAGATAGATCCTAGAAAGTTGTAAAGGATATAAACTATAAACCATCTCATATTTCAGAGGCAGCAGAGATCAGATGTCTTATTCTATGGGCTTGAAGATATTAGCAAGTAAATCTGTGGATAAAAGCATGCTCTTGACTATAATGGTATTATACTTGGAATAGAATGATGTTAAATTAAGATGGGAATATCAAAGGTCAGAATACACACACACACTTGTGTGTATATACAGATAGATATAGATAGATATAGATATAGATGTAGAGAAGGGGAGAATGTATATCCAAACCCTTTCTGAAGGCTACCAATTAAATATGGAAAACTGATGACACGTTTTACTGCTAATCTCATCACAAATCCTACTCAAATGCAGGTTAAAGGATTTTGGGAAAGCAGAAACCTGAAAGTACAAAGAAAACAGAAGAGACAAATTCAACAATACAAATTGGAAGCCGAACATTTGAGTGAATTGTTCTTGACTTAAGAGTGCTGCTAAAGACCAGAGAAAACTGGGGGCACCTGGGTAGCTCAGGCATCCCACTCCGGATTCCAGCTCAGGTCATTATGTCACAGTTTGTGGGTTAGAGCCCCCATCAGGCTCTGTGCTGACAGCATGAAGCCTGCTTGGGATTCTCTCTCTCTCTCTCTCTCTCTCTCTCTGCCTAACCCTCTCTCTGTTGAAAATCTCCCCCAGAGATGGGGGAGGCCAACCCAAGGCACATTCATGTCTTAACACCTTGGGAAAGCTTGAAACTTGAAGGCACATTACATCTGATAGTAGGGGATCAGGTGATGATGAAAACAGTTGTACTGTTTTAATGTCTCCTAGATCATATGCCACCTCTACAGAGTTGCTACTCTCCTTTACTCTTCATGGCCAAAGACTGAAAATTTACTTCTTGGAGATGAACAGAGGCACTGCAATCCCAGGAACACTGGTTACAGCTGAGGAGGGGATATTTTAACTAAGAAACAGGAAGATTTAGCACAAGACATATTTAATGGCAGTGTCTTAGGTTTCCTTCTTTGGCTAGACTCTGTATGTAGGCAGCTGAGTTTAGAGCATATGAGAGGAGATTAGGGCAGGTGTTGAAAGCAATGGGCTGCTGCCTGTTTTTATAAAGTTTTCTTGCAACATAAGCACAGCCTTCATTTATGTATTTTCCATGGCTGCTTTTGTGCTACAGAAGCAGAATTGCATAGTTAGACCAAATACTTCTCTAGCTGATGAAGCATACATGTTTGCTATCTGGCATTTTACAAAGAAAGTTTAGTAACCTCTGAAGTAAAGATTTATTTAAGGAAACTGACCAGGATATGTGAAAAAAATCTCTAGATTTAGAGTTTCCAAATGAAATGGCTATGCAAGTTTACCCTAAAATAAGACCACCAATTAACAAAGCCAACCTATGCAAATAAAGTTTATAAACATCTTTGCAGCACTTGACTTCCCATTACGTATAAAAGAACAGTCAAGGATTACCTGGCATTTAAACAAAGCATCTAACATGAAATACAAGGATGAGGGAACATAAAAAGGAGAAAGAAATCAGAATAAAGAGAGTCAATGAAAATAGTAAAAAAAAAAAACTCCAACACACACACACACACACACACACACATATATAACACACACACATATATATAACACACACGTGTGTAATCATACATATATGATTATATGATAATCTAAATATATATAAACTTATATGTAAGCTCTATATACTATATATGTGGATATCATTAGAAACTAAACTGCATCCATGAAACAGGAAGTGGGGCTATATAAAAAGAGCAATGAGATAAGAGACGCTTTCTTAAAAATGAATACACAATAACAGAAAGAAGATCAGAAGAAATTCTGGACAATAAAGTTTTTCAAAATCTAGAAAATAGAACAGGAAAGGAAATATTTAATAACCAATTGTAGAAATTTACTCAAACAAAAATACTAACGTTTCCAGATTGAGAAGAACAACCATTGCCTAGGGCTCTTATACAACAACTGATAATCCACAAGTGAGCTTTTCAAACTGAGCAGAATTTATATAATACAATTTGGAAGAAGCACTAAAATATAGTCAATTCAATCAGTTTTAGTTCTAGTAATCTGATATGTATGTCTCTGTGTGTGTGTATATATATATATATATATATATATACACATATATATAGACAGATATAATGCCTCTATAGATGTATATGAGTTTATATGTAGACTACAGTTTATATATTATAAAATTTTATAAATTATACCTATAAGTATATATATTACATACATACATATACAATTTTGCAAAATTTAAAAGAATATAAATTGAACATAAAATTCCAGATTTGTGGCTTCAGTTGAGCCATTAGAGGACTTGGCCACATAAAGATCCTTATACCTGGTAATCATCCACTAGAACAAAAGAAAGATTTAGCCCTCTAAAAAGAGTGCACACTCTCCACTTTTCCATAGTCTCTGCTGCTCTCCATTGTATCACAAATGAACCACTTTGTAGACCGGTCCCCTGTAGACCTTTATATTGGAAACTCCTGGTTTGTATCTACTCCATGAAAGCATCTCTGGTTATTCTGTTCCTTTGAGATCCCTGCCTTCTAGGAGCTCCTGTACATTTCTTACATGCTTCTCTTACATACTTTATATTAACAACAAAACAAGCAAATGAATACTGTCTATAACCAAAAGCAACATTAGTTGTCTTTAGCCACTAATGCTTTTTAAACCCCTTCAGAATGTTTAAAAAAAACATTTGATGTTTTTCCTCCCAAAGACCTTAGTACAGTAACGTACCAGTATTCAGCAAATATTTTTTTTCAAGAGGGTGAATGAGTAGATAATTAAGTTTCCCTAGAATGTATTTTCAATAAGTTCAATTTATCATTTCCATTAAAATGGCAGATACAGAAATATAGCCTAAGAAAGATGGTCATACATAAGAATCATTTGGAATTGTCAGTTATGGAGATAACAAAAGTGTTGTATTTTGCCCTTCAAAGATAAATAAATTTGGTATTCGTCAAGCTCTGTATTTGGTTGTGTCTTCCGCCTATGTGTTTTCCTCATCGTTTCTGCAATTATCTTAATGGAATCTTTATTTGGACCCTCACACATCTAGCCATATGGAAATAAGTTATTATTTGATATGACCTTGTATCATTACTTCAGCCTCTTAAGACACTTTTGTATTCAAAGCGCACAAACCTGTCTTCATTAGTGGTAGAGTGATTTGTTCAAGGGCAGAGAGTTATTGAATCTCACAGTCAACCTATTAAACCCAAATTGCTTAGAAGATCGTAAATTTGGAGGCATTGCTCTTCTCTTTAAGTTGGATAAAACAGAGTTTTGTCTCATGGACTCTTGATCTCAGGTTTGTTTGAATGGTTTAAGTACCTAGCTCCAGGGGATTAGACAGAATGGACTAATATTCAATAGATTGGCTCACTAAAATGTAGCTGTTCAAACAGAATAAAAATTGACTAATGGATTACTTGCGAAATTACGGCATAACTCCTGATAGAAAGCCCTACTTTCTTCTTATCTCGGAGGATAAGAAGGCGTAAACTGTTTCTCTGCTCCTTAAATTTGGACCTTCATTTAACCTTCTGAATACGCTTGCTTTTGTTTTGTATTCGTGAGCTCTGGGGGTAAAAAAAAATGAATGATAAGCTCATCAAGAGAATTAAAGTGCAGTGGTTGTATATTAGTCTAATGGAATTGTCAAGTCTCATTAATAATAGGAATGTATCATTTGCAGTCAGTCAACTATTCATTGATAGAAACGACAACACTGTCTTCATTTTTTGAAAATCCATTTAGTTAGACTAGGATTCTTTCTACATGTTGTATAATTCTTTTACAAACCATTTAAAAATTACTGTCATTTTTACTTTTTTGGAAGAATTCATCTCTGTCATATCATTGTGACTGGGAAAAAATCAGATTAAATTAAAAGATTTAGTTTGGCTGATTTATTCACCACTAAGTGGTTTCTTCTTTTCCTTGAACCTTGGTAAATCAGACAGTAATGTCCTAGTTTGAAGGTAGAGGCATTTTATATTACTCATTACATATGTGTGTAAAGAATTAAAAATGAGCCAGTTGGACTGATGGTAGCCTGAGCATGGCCAGGGAAATATGTTAAATTGGGGGGTAAAGGTGAAATTTCTGACTACCTTTGACTTCTGAAAATTTCTGCTAAGCCAGCGAGACTGTGAGGCTAATCTGCTTTCTACTCCTAGCAACTTTTTAAGAATGTGAAGCCAAGAAATAGCCTTTTCCTTTCCAGCAGAACAGGAAAAATGAACAAGTTGTAAGAAGAAAGTGAAAACCAATGGCTTTCAAAATGCTGGAAAAATTAAAATATAATTATTTTTGATACTTGCACATCTATTGTTTTAAACATAATTTTAGAAATATGTAAAGGTTTTTGGTATTGTTCACCATGTTTCTTTGTGCAAAACTAAAGTATATGGCCTCAGCATCATTATGCAAGCCATTAATTTTTAATAATTCATCAACAGATTCTGTTATTTACAACTAGTGGACTTGTTAGCACACATCTAAATGATACATTTTATTTTCTTTTAGGTGAATTTTTACTGAAGCATAATGTACCAATGGAAAAGCTCCTAGATCATAATTATACAGCTTATTCTGTATAATTACATTCACAGTGAGCCCACCCATGTAACCAGTACCCAGATTAAGAGGTGAAACATTCCAAACAACCTGAAATCATCCCCTATCTCCTCCCAGGGACTATATTCTGAAAGGTAACTAACATCTTGAATTCTAATGCATACATAATTTCTTTTTTTTTGTTTCTCAGAGTACAGTTGTACTCTGTCGGCTTTGGTTTTATCTCTCCATTTTATTTTTAAATTCATCCATGTTATTGTCTGAAGCAAAAGTGTGTTTGCTCTAATCATGTTATTGTGTCCCATTGTATGAATATTTGATTGAGTTCTCCGTGGAGGCCATGATAAACAGTATTCTATTGGCATGATTAAATATGTCTTTCTGTTGAGCATGCACCTGGGCCTGACATCACTAGGTCAAATGGTAAGCTTAGATTCAGTTTGGTGGATGTTGTCAAAATCATTTTCCAAGGTTATTTGTCCAGTTTTTATTCCCACTAATGGTGTATGAGAGTTCCAGCTCTGCTTCTACCTTGCTAACACTTGGTATTGTCTGTCTTTTCATTTTAGCCATTCTTGTAGGTGAATAGAGGTGTTGCATTATGATCTAATTTGCTTTTCTCTAATGACTAATTAGGCATCCTTTCTAATGTTTATTTGCTAGGTTGATTGGTATTCTCTTTTTTAATGTTTATTTTTGAGAGCTATAGACAGAGTGTGAGTGGGGGAGGGACAAAGAGAGGGAGGGAGACACAGAATCAAGTAGGCTCTGGACTCTGAGGTGTCAGCACAGTGACCGATGTGGGGTTCATACTCACAGACTGTGAGATCATGATCTGAGCCAAAATCGGATGCTTAACTGACTGAGCCACCCAGGCACCCCTAGATTGGTTGATATTCTTAAGAGAGTAAACAAACTCAAATGTCTTCTAAATGGGTTCTTAATATCAGGGTTGAAAATGTTGAGAAGGAGACCACACTAGTGGATCTAAAGCCTCCATGCTCTCAGGAATAAAAACGTTCGGCAAAAACATTTCTCCTTAGCTCCCCCAGTTTCATCATGCCTGTCCTCTGAGACTTGGAGAAGTAGATTTGGTCAGGGTAGAGAGATTGGGTAGATATAAAGGATATCTAAGGGAGCTAAAAATAAAATTTCATGGCATTTATAATTTTCCTATTGTGAAAAGTATGTTTAACTTCAAAAACTCCTGTGAAACAGACAGACCAAAAATGTTGATATAATAACACTGATCACCCAGAATTAAGACTGAGAAAGATGTGATGCAGCACAGTCCTTCCCTGCATTCTTTGGTTTGCCTTGAAGGAAACAGACCCCCCTGCAGATATCTGCTAATACTGCTCTAAAGGTACTCAAAACCAAGGTCTCCAAAAAATAGTGAGGACACTAAAACAAGAAAACAACTGAAGACCAGTAATGGATGATATAGTAGCAAGGGCCACACAGAGAAGACCCAGAAACTCTTCTTTGTCACACTACTTTTGACACCTTAAAAGGTACTTAGCAAAGAATGTCTAGGGAACTTTATTAGACCAAAGCTGTATAGGACTTAATATCTCTACATGAGTGGAATAGATCAGGTTGGGGGGAGGGTACTGGAAATGAATGTGTTCTTTAGACAAGTTATCTTTGCTCTCTTCTTAAATACAGGCAAACCCAAATGGCCTAAGGGAAGGCATATCTAAGACAGAGTAAGTTAAGAAGAGAAAGGGAAAGAGAGATAATTGGGACAAGTTATTTGGAAAGTGAAAGAGAGCTAATTAGCCAGCATATATTGAACGTCTTTTTGTGTTCAGAGCTCGGGAATGAAGCACTTATTTGGGAAGAGGTTTACACACCTAGAAACAAAAATCAGCAGGGCAGGATTAATTCCACTCAGTAATCCTTGGAGGTGACCTGTGGCCACTGAGGCCCCCCTGACAACATCATGCTAAAGGAGCCATAGGGTACACTCTACTTGGTGTTGGTCAATCTAGAATTTTCTATGAAGCCAATATAAACAGGTAGATAGGATCATTGGAGTAAAGTTCTCTTCTCTTTTCAAAATCATACTTTTTAATCAATTTCCCACCATTGTTTCTTGTGAATGGATGTTTGACTTTTAGCATTTTGAGAGATACAGCTTCTCCTTTGCCATGTCCACCTTCTCTGTTCTCCTCTTTGCCACACCCTTTGCCATTTCTCTCTTTAAAGAGACACGCTTCTCTCCATGCATTTTATAGAGGCATTTGAGTGAGTGGGAGAAAGGGCTATTTTTCCCATTGGCATGCGGTTGGGCATTTGTGGCCTGCTGCAGTTGAGACCGTGTGTTGATTATTGAATTGTATATCAGTCTTATTTAATGTGATCCCCACATAAAACTGTCCTCCCAAACATACACATTTATATTTTTTATTTTATAGTTAGGGAATACGGGTCTTTCAGCTCTGAAATAACAACTGGCAGATTGTGGTTACTGCCTTCCTCCTGAATAGTTTATGGAGAGCATAGTTAAATTAACATGAGCTTTGTCATAACACTCCATCTTTGGGACAGGATTCATGATTTGGCTGACATTCACCCCCTCCTCCCTTATTCCACTGTTAAATGTATTTTCATTCTATTAAACTCAGCCTAGGCTTAACGCAATTACTAACTTGGACACACCATCTTACCTACTTTTTCTTTTTTTGTTAAGAATTCATGCTTGAGATATAAACTTGCATGTCTAATGAAAGATTGCATGATGTTAAATTTGATAACTCTCTCAAAATGTTACATCAAAGGGGGAGGCTGCCATGTTCTATTTGTGAGGAAGCTGGACCAGCAGGGCAGTCCACCTCTCTTTCTTAAGTAGTGTATCTCTCATCCCCCGTCATGCCTCTGTGGACTCCTCCATCCTGCCCCTGGGAACTCTGTAAATTCATGTATTTTGTTCTACCTGTGCAGATAAAAAAGTAGAGGGACAGAGAAAAGAAATCTCTTGTGATCCCAGAGCAGTATTGTGTTGGGGGGCAGGTTAGCACTGCCCAGCTTATTCGTTAGGTCTCCTGGAGTCCCCATGCTAAAGAATTACTCTGCTTATTTTGATCCATATAAATCAATGTTCTGTGAAGAGCAATACCCTATAAGCATCTACCCAGAAGTTCTACTTTCTGGGCTCTCATAGATGGGCAGGTTTGGTTCCGTCTCTCCTGTTCTCAATTCACTTCTCCAAAAAGAGTATAATTAAGCGTTAGCTTCTGGGCTACTGTATCTGTTCAGGATGTCAGTAAAGATCAATGGGTAATACCAAGGCATAAGTCCAGGTTTCATGAATACATTTTCCCAACCATGAAATTCAAATACGTTCATCTGGATGCCTCATAGAAAACTAGAGCATGAAGCCTCACAAATACAATTGCAGGGAACAGCTTCAGCAGGGAAATAATGGTCTGGCAGACATAGCTCTCCATGAGGGGTAAGTGACAGCATCGTGAAGCTGAAATTGGGGCTCATTACAGGAAATTGGGAGCATTTGTCTCAGACTCTATCACCCTGCGACCCCAGGCTTCCTGAGGGAAAGAGACCAAATGAATACATCTGGGACATAATAAGCCAAACCACAGAGATTTTGTGCTGAGAAACAGAAAGCAGCAAGGCTGGATGAGTGCCAAGGTTACAGTAAGGCATGAGCATATCATATAATATGGATGCCCAAGATGAAATATGGACATGCCCATATGATGAACAGCATATGGCCAGAACAGAAAACACATCTGCCCTTTGACTTTAAGTTCCAGGCATCTACACATGGGAGACATTTCTATAAAGGGAAAAGTGCTCAAGAATGGAAAGCAAAGTAATTGAGAAGTTGATTTTGATGGGAAGATTACATAGGTCAAATAGGCTGCCTGTTAAGGACAAAAAGGTAGATAAAGGGTTAAACGAGACCTCGAGGAATGTGTTCTGTATATCTGTAATACCTAGCAGAGTTCCTGGAACATAGTTAGTGTTCAGTAAATATCTGCTAAATGAACGAATGGCTTTCAAGTATAAACTTTACTGTAAAAAAAAAGGAGTCGCTGTTCTCTAGAAAAATGTACAACCCCAAGTTACTTTTAGTGCCCTGCTTTAGAGGATTGATAAGTAATTTAAAGAGGGCAGACTCAGCCCTTATCTCTAAATGAGAGACAAAGTTTATGTACTTTTCTAATGCACAAAGAGAAAGTGAACTTCCTCGTGATGTTGCTTCCAACATCTTCTCGGATGTGAGACATTCCAGGCCTGTACTTAAGCCCCTTCAGTTGTGCCAGAACATTCACAGACCAAAGCAGGAGCTTTTGTATATTGTAGATCATAGATTCTTTGAATGAAATGCCAACTATGAAAGCTTACACCCCACATGCCACCCAGAACCTTCTTGTTCCTCATACTTGGATGTCTCAATGAAACTCAAATTACACTTCACCATCTCTATGAGGATTTTTGGCTTTGCCTTGGCTTTGCTGAATAACTTCAGCAATGGAATTATACTATAAATCTTGGCTGATTTTTAAATAGCCAAAATGTATTCGCTCTATGGCTGCAAACATTTCATGTGGCATGCATTTGATCAAAACTTTAATAAAACACAAGAGAAGATATATGTTTCCCATATGGGAAGTTGGAAATCAAAGGGTAATGCTATGGCTCAACAATGCCATGTTTAAATCGTTGTCCCTGGTAAAATTTATCCAGAGTTCTAGCCCTGGAGAGAAGATCAAAGGGAAATTTTGGGAATCCAGTGCCATCTCTGGCAGATCATCTGCAGCTAAAATGAAAAAAGAATAACTTGTATCAGAAGATTGGGATGTATGAGTCCTGAAGATTACTAAAACGTCCATTCAAGAGTTCTTTTAACAGTGTTCAAATGGTCTCTGCAGTTGCATGCATGTTGTCTACAAAGCCTTTGGATATGGTGATGGAGTCTGTTTTGGGGCCTCCCTGCTCTCTCTGGCTAGCATTAAGCAGTAAGTGTAAGAAGATGTGAAGTAGATGACTGGAAAATATATTTACCAGCCTTGAGATGGGCTTCCATGCCACTAGATCACCTTCTGCTTCTAAGTAGTGAGTTGGAGTCCATTATGGTTAATACTAGTTTCCTTCCTATTGGGTGGGGCTATCCTTGACTCCACATCCAAGATGGGCCATCAAATGCAATCTTTCCCACATTAATTCCTATCAATGCAAGGTGCTTTTTAAGCATTGGGTCATCATTATGTGCAATTATGAATTTATTGAGATAATATGCAGGCAGTGTAATCAGAAGAGTCCCATACCTCACACCATTTCAAAGTCTCAAAATAAAGGGGAGGTCAGGTGAGCCCTCTCCTGGTTTTTAGCTCCCACTTTCTGTTCTATGCTGGATAGGGTAGCTTCAAGCTAAGCTGTATGACTGTTCTCTTTTGGAAATTAGCAACAAAGCCCCAGCCACAAACCCTGGGTCTCTCTCAAGCCTACCTTCCTTGCTTTCTGTATGGCATTTGTCTATTTATTCAGATTCCAGGATGCTGAGTTGCACTATCTCCCTCTTCTTTCTGAACCTTCACTTGTTCCCTTCTATTCCAGTCCCCTACATTACTGTAAATCTCCCACCAAATTCTGCCTTCATACCACTTTTCATCTCCTTCTGGTACCTGACCACTCATTCCACCTGTTATGTCAATAACCATGCCTTTTACTCTCAAGAGACAATGGGCCTTGTCTCCATGCATGTTCAGTCATCATCTCAAATCTGAGATGTCTACAGCTAATCATCCACTTTCTTCTTATATATGCTATTCTGATTTTTCTCCCCATAGTCCTTTGAGAGACTGGGACAGAAACTACTGGTTCTTAGAGTCCTTCCTACAGTAGTTCTCTGTTACAAATCTAATTCTAAATTTTATAAGGTAGGAAGGAAGGAGAACTTAGTTCTTTACTCTATTTTACACACATCCCTTTATTTTCTCCTACTGCTAATAATAATCTAATTAAGAACTGTCTTCTCTCCTTTGTGACCAGTATCAATAAGAGGATTTATGGTACTACAATTCTTTATTTGAATTCATTGTGTACAGTAATGAAGAAAATATGGTTAAAGCACAACTCTCATTAAACTGTCCCTAATCACATAAATTTTAGTTGTTTCCAAATAATTCTTGAATAAATAAAGTGTAGGAAACTCAAGGAAGATTAATTTCAAA